>CM063503.1:121398820-121516320 GCA_032207245.1 Pardosa pseudoannulata
TACATAGTTTTATAGATCCATAGACTTGAATATATGCATAATTACGTCCTAAAATGGATCAACAACTCTGTAATTTCATTGTACCCTAAAAATATATTTCTAACTACATTGTGTCTTATTTTATGTTTTAAGTTTTTACCAGGTTTATGCTTAAGTATTTACCAGACGAATTTAAACCAAAATTATGAGAAATTAAGAAAATAAAAAAAATGTTGAAAAAGGAAGTCTGACATACCTTTTTATTTTTCTTTTACAAAATTATATACCTTGTATGAAACAGTTTGTAGACAGAATGTCATAATCAGTAATTTATAAACTGCCATTTTATAATAGTAAATTAATTCTCCTGCTTTTAATGCCAGCTTGTTTAAACCATCATTTGTAAGCATAGTCATGTCCATTAGACATCGAAAATAATGCTAAATTTTTCTTAGTGTCTTCTTATGACCAATTCCAATGCAAAGAAATGAATTTACTCCTTTCATGGATGAAAACGGTCTTTCAACATTTGCAGGGAAAACTTGTGTGCTCAAATGTTAATAAGTTTAAAAAAAAAAAATCTTTCATTAAATACAGTGAAAATACTTTGAGGGGGAGATCCAATCCATACCCTCAGGGCCCGTCCCCCTTATAAATACGGAGTCTACCACATTTCTGACATGGGTAAGATCTCAAAATGTAATGCCAACCCTAAAAGTAGTTGTTCATGGTTGTTGTTGGTAAAACTTTTCACCTATCTCAATTGAGGTGACCTCCCAGTTTGCAATGGCAACCCTAATAGAGAAATTTGTGTTTGTTCTTGACATAGGTTTATCTCCTTTTATGGGATAAACAGTCAAAAAGTATTTTGTAGGGTAATATTTCTGGAATTATTCTATCTGATAGTGGCTGTATTAAAAATTGCCTTTATCACGAATATATTAAACCTTTATTTGAAGATAAACTGACAAAAATGCTGTTTTCAGAGAGTAAAATATTTTAATCTAGTTTAATATGGTCTTCAAATAAAATTTAATTTTATAATTCAGGTTATCTTTGTAGAAACCAAAAAAATTACTAGAGGAAATTTGATAAGGTTTTATAAACATAAAAATACTTATGGTACTTTTTGAATTAGAACTATTTTTATTAGTTCTTTTTTCTGTGTAATATATATGCATAGAATATAATCACTTAAGTTCACTATTTTTTTTTTCTTTTATCTTCATTTAAAAGGTCCAATAATTATTTCTTAATTTAAACTTATTAGCAGTAAGACTAATGGCTATTTACCTAACCCCCATTGTGCATTATGTTATTACTATTTTGCAGAAAGTTATCCTGTTTGACTTAAAATAGTTAATATTCTATTTATTATCTAGTCATAAATTTATTTGTTATAGTAATAAAAATGTATACAGTATAATTCATTTTGTTTTTGATGATTTTTCTGTATCATTTAATCCTATCTTTTGTTTATTTAAAACAGTCTACTCACAAGAACACATAACAACAATTAAAATATTAACTAGTGGGAAACATGTGTATATCTTTTATTAACTTTGAGGTATTTATGACTTATGTAACTTAAATATTTTACTAAATAAAATATCCACTGTTAGTATTAATAAGTAATATTTTTTTACACTTTTAATTAGTCTATTAAATGATTAATCTTTTTAAATTATCTTTTTCTTTAGTTGTCAATGTTTTGGTCAATTAATAAAGTTCCATCAATGATTACCATAAAATTAATTGATACTTGTTTTATGATTCACGTTTAATAAATTTCCAAAGTATTTCACAAAATTTGGAGGAAAAAAAATGTTTTATAATGTTAACCCAACTTACATTGAGTTTACCTTCCTGATCTTTTCTTATCTTTCATTTCATGATAAATACATCGTGTCGTCAAGTGAATAATTTTGTTGCTTATTGAATTATATAAGTAATGAGGAAAAAATGTTATTTAAAAGAGAGAAAAAATTTTATTTACTTCAGCATGGACATTTTAAAAATAGTTCATTAGTTTGTGTTTATTAGTATAAAGTATAGTCCTATAGACTGTATAAAACAATTTGTTAGCTAAAAGGCACTATATTAAAAACAAAAATTAAACACAAGTAAAAAGCAAATATAAATTTTAAATGTTAATGAAAAGGGTAGTAAAACTATTTTATCCTAAATGTAAAAATGTGCAATATATGGTTGTAATCATTGATTACACATTGGGTATACAAATGCCATGTACATACAAGTATAAAGAGTTGATGATTATAAACAATTATACTGCATTATATAATACAATAGTGACATAAATACAATACTACCACTTAAATCTAACAACCATAGTGTTAGTAAAATTAACAAAAAATATATAATCAAGAAACCAGTGTTTAATATCTATTGAAAACAATATTGTTCACAAACACATACTTTAATACAAAATGAACGTTTACCATACATTATAAGCAAATGTAATTAAAAATTAGGTATATACCTCCAGTTAAAAATAAGCAATAGCTAGCAAGTCTTATCCTTGAAGCAGAAAATTAAAGTTTACTTTTGCCTCAAAAGATAATTCAAATTGGCTTTTCTCTTAAATTAAAAAAAAGTTTTTTTTTATAAATCTTTCTCTTATACATCTGAAAAAGTAGGCATATCAGCATGAAAATCATCAATTGTGTTATTCACATAATAAACTAAACTAAAAATATGCATCAGGGTAGAACAATATCATATTCAGATTAAATTTAGAGCTACTATCCTAGATAATGCTCACACAATATGTTTAAATTTAGAGACTGGAATACGTACCTTAAAAATATGAACTATCCTATAAAGAGAAAGCATTTTGAGTTCTTATTTCAACTTACACACTATCTATTAAAGTGCTGTATATAAATAAAAACTTATTTAATTGGGCATTCAAGCTACAATTAGTTGGTACGCATTATAACATATATAAACACAACTTATTAAATCAGTTTGAAGAATAAGCTCAGGAGATATTTTCCACAGGAATTTACCATTAAGGTAGATGTTAAATACAATACTCCACTTTAAAATAATAATATAACAGTAGTCTCATTTAATGAATAATACATTATATATTTTTTGTGTTACATAAGCAATTATTAATATCCAGGGAGAATTTAAACATACTGGCATAATAACATACTTTGCCCAATTTAAGAGGATGTTGTAAAAGTAAAGTGTTAGACATACTATGACTAATATATTGCAATACTACAGAATCTAAAAGAACACATCTCAACTACCCTTAAAACTTTCCTTTAAAAGCGTTTATAACATAATTGTACAACCAACCTTTCTAAAATCAGATGAAAACTACTTTAAATAGTTTTCCTCATCATCAGACATACGTGGGTGTAGACATTTTAATTCTAAAATGCTCTGGTTATAATCATTAGAATTTAAAAGTACAGACAAAATGATTCATTAAGTGATGGAGAAAAAGTATCACACTTTTCAAAACATTCAGAAACTATTTCTCTTGACACACACTCAAATTATTTTGTAAGACAATTAGATAAAAAAAAATAAAAATATATAGAATTTCAGAATCATTTTTAACAGTGTTTATTTGAACACTTTCATTTAGAAAAACATATAGAATTTCCTTAATTTTAACCTATATATAATACAAGAGCTCATTTGAATGTCTGTCATTTAAATAACCCTAGGCTGTTTTACCCATTGGGTCCAAATTCAGCACAGTTATGTTTAGGACCTCGAAGAGGTAATCCAGTAAAAATAAGAATTGAGACTCAAGTAGTTTTTTTAATGATTTTTTTATTTTACCTCTCCTGCGAAAAAAAAAGAGGCAGACAATCATGACTAATGTTGCAGGACTTCAGTTTTTATTTTTTATGGCAGACAACCCTATCGAAAAATTATCGTTGCCTCTTACACATTTTGTTACAAGTGTTGATTCTGTCATTTTCTGTGTGCATTAAAGTATTTAATTAAATGTGTTTTTGAGGTCAGCGATGTTCTTTTTATATCCAAATCTGGTTGATGTTACGTGATATGGATAAGATAGCGATGTACATTTTGCACCGAAATCTGGTTGATTTTAACGTATTTTGTACTTGCATTTAGGGCTAACCGATGTAATAAGTGGTAACATTTTTTCATAATATCTATGTAATCGGTATCAGTTTTGGACGTACTAGAACCAAATATTTGGTCGAATTTATGTAACTTTCAATCTAATAGGGATGAAGTGTGTTGTGTTGGTTGTAACTGTCTTGTTCATTTTTTCAATGATAAGATAAGAAGAGAGAAAAAGAGGACGTTAAATATTTTTCTGCCTTTAATTTTTCGAATTTTATCCCCTTTCTTCTTTCTACCCCCAATTTAAACCATACTGTCACCTTTTGTCAACCGTTTCCCTCCACCCTCCCGTATACCTACCCCCGATTCTACTTCTTTCTGTCGCCGTACTCCTTTCCCCAAACCATCCCCTATACTTATCCATAAATCTTATCCCTCTCCTAAAATTAATCCTAAATCTTATAACCCCCCCCCCACCACCACCACCACCACCAAATCTAATTTCTCAGCTGAGGTTCTAGCACCATCAACAATCCCCCGTTCTTCCAGAGTACACAGATCGGTACACATATGTCATTCTATTCCCTTTTCCTCTTACCCTGGACATCCAATGTACGATTATTGAATTCGGACTTCAACAATAGACCTAAATTTGACAACTTAAAAGTTAATTTTACATGTTCCGGTCGTTGCGTCGAGTTCGACCCACGGTAATTCTCCAGTTGGTCATTAAAAGTATTTAAAAAAGAATGGGTTAAGAAATGTGAAACATTTTTTTTAAATGAAAAAATTCCCTTGTCAGTTGACTTTCTACATCTTAATGACATAGGAAGTTAACGCAAAACTCCTCAAGACCTCATCGTAATATGGTAGGAACCAGAATATTAAACTTTTGTTCCCTTCCCCGTTTGTTTCTTACGTCATAATAATAGAGATGTCAAGGGAGACGCCCACTTGGCCAAAATAGAGTACCAACTCGATTCTATGCGATTTGTGAGATGTTGCTATCACAACAACTCAACTTAACATTCAATCATACCGAATCAAATGTTTTGTTCGCGGTTTTACATTTAATAATTGTTATTAATTTTCTTCTTTTAAATTTGTTTGCATTTCTCTTTAATTAGTAGAAATGGATGAAAAACTTGTTTCAAACGCAGCCCCACCTCGAAATCCAGCCGTAAAAGCGAAAGTTTCTAATTCTAAGGGTACAGCAAATGAAGCAAGTGGTCGAATGAAAGGTATAACGATAGTTAAACCTGTTGTTTATGGAAACGTAGCGTGGTATTTGGGAGAAAAGAAAGATGAAGATGGACATACCCATCAGTGGACTGTGTACCTTAGGTCATACGACAACGAAGACATGTCAGTGTATGTAAAACGAGTTCAATTTAAACTACATGAAAGCTACGCGGAACCCAATAGAATTGTTCAGGCACCTCCATACACGATAACAGAGACTGGCTGGGGTGAATTTGAGATTGCCATCAAAATATTTTTTCATGATAGCAATGAGAGACCTGTTACCATTTATCACTTTTTAAAATTGTTTGATCGAGAAGAAGATGGTAATGTCAAAGTTGTTCCGGGTCCTGTCAATTCAGAATTTTATGACGAATTGGTGTTTATGGATCCTACTGTTAAAATGCACAAACTACTGACTCAGCCCAAATTGTCCACTTCCGTCACATCACACAATACAAACTATGAAGTAAAGAAAGTTCAAGATTTGAAAAAAATCTTAGAAGCAAAACAAAAAGTGAAACAAGAGATAGAAGATCTGAAACAAAAATTAGCAAACACAAAAGATGATATACAAAAAATGAGGAAAAAGGTTGGACAGTAGGACATTTCTATTGTATACAGTTTTAATGTCTTCCATTTTCATCAAATGTTTTTTTTTTTTTTTATTATTACCATGGGCTAGAAATTTCATTTACTTTGTTAGTGTATATATATATATATATATATATATATATATATATATATATATATATATATATATTCATTACAGGATGATTCTATTGACAAAGTTTATCTAAAATGTAAGAATTAATTTGAAATCTGTTTTTCTAAGAAACAGACTATGTGATTTTGAAAGTATGAAAAGATATTAAGTGCTTTCTCTCAAACAAGTGAATTTACATATGCATTATTCTACTTAAAAATATATACCTGTTTAAGGTTTTAAATAAAACTAAATTGAGACTTCTACGAGAATTTTATTATATTTTAGCTTATGTTGATTAACCTTGCATGTGTATTTTAAAATATAATGATATTAATAGTTTCTGTTGTACAGGAAGGAATCTTTTAAAACCTTAACTATATGATTTTTATGTGCAATTAAAAAAAAAATCCTTTCATATAGTTCAATAAAAGATAATGGAAAATAATTTATTTATGAGAGTAGAAATAAATAATTTCATGTAAAAAATTGAAATTTTTTATTTACTTTGTTCCTATTACAATTGGATGGATCTGTTTTACCATTATTATGAGCTTGTTCATATGGGAGGCATTAGATCCCTGTTTAGCATGAATACTTTTTTTTTAAATATGTGTATATCTGAGATTATTTTCTAAAGTGTGAAGCAACTAGTCCATATTTAAAGTTTTATTTAATATTTTTCATTATTCACTATGCATTTTCAAGCATTTAAAGAGTTTTCCTATCTTTAACCTCTTTAGTCATATCAGTAAATGTTGTGTTACTGATCTGTTTTTATTTTTGACAATATTACTTGATATTTTGTTAACTGAAGTTGAAGAATTACTCTTATAGATTTCCTTATTCTCAATTTTTGCAGCTTCAATAGCTAAGGCAATTTCAATAGTTTTTTCAAATGTAACATTACCTTGTTGCAATAATTTTTCACGTATATCGGCATCAGATAAACCTCAAATAAATTGAGAACGTAATAATAAATTTAACATAGCTTTTGAACAGTCATTTGATTTATATTCCGCTTTAAATTCTGCATTTTTTGTAAGATCTTTCAATGAAGAAATAAAAGTAGAGATTGACTCACCTGGATGTTGATGTTTTGAAAAAAATTTGTGTTGCTCCGTTAACATATTTGGTTTTGGAGATAGATGTTGTTTAAGTAAATCTGAAAGTTCACTATATTTCTTTGTGGATGGTATATGTGGAGCAGTAAGACTTGATAAAAGTTGATATTGTCGCAAGCCAAGACAATTGATCAAAACCATAACTTTCAATTCTTCAGTTTCTGGATTATCTGGCGATAAACCTTTGATTTTAAAATAATTTTCCAGTCTGTGCATAATAGTCAAATGATTCGGCTGCAGCGTCAAAAGGATCAAAACATAAATTTTGCATTGCGAGGACATCTTTTTTGGTATGTTTCGTTTCTTCTGGAGGTTTCATTGCTTTTATAAAATCTTGCAGCGTTGTTACTAATTGTGCTAATTCTGCCATGTCGATGGGTTTTTTTATCCTCGTCGCCAATTGCTATGTTTCGTTATTTTTAAAATACTTTATTCAGAGCATATTAAGTACATACGTTACATGCTGGAAAAATGAATCGAATACAACAGAGTGGAGTTGAGATGTACAGAAGGTAGAAAAATACACAACAGTAAAGTTACTGTTTTTTGAAATAATCTAAAATTCTTAAGTGTATTCTTAGTCCTTTTTACTTTATGACAAAGTTAAGATGTACACCTAATTTACTTATTTTGATTATGTTGAAATGCCTCTTTTGTTTTTTTGGCAAGTCTTTTGTTTTATAATATATTTAGATTTAAATCTAAGCAAAGTCAATGTTTGATAAATAATTAAGTATAGTAGAAAATTTTATTAATTTTGAAGTTACGGTTTCTCATTTAAATTACACCTTAAAAATTAAGTGATTAATTTATGCATCTTAAATATTTAATAGTTTTACAGGCTGGCCATGTTAAAAACATTGTTATGTATCAGAATATATGTGATAAAAAATTCATTTAAGACTTTTTCTAATATTTTAACTGTTTTATTTAGTGCAAATAATTTTTCTGGCTGAGTGAAATTTTGGCTAGTTGGGGGCTTTTATTTTACAGGGGGATACCTTTTAATATATATATATATATATATATATATATATATATATATATATATATATATATATATATATATATATATATATATCATTTGCCTAGATATTTTAAAATTAAGTTTCACAGATGTTTGAATTGGTAGAACCCCAGCCCCTGGGTTGCAGTCCAATCTATCTACTTGTAATTATGACCCTGAGTGCTTAATTGCTAATTTCTAAAAGCTGTATTCTAAGCATTCCATTTTTCTATTCATGCAACTGTTGCTATTTTACTATCTGCAGGAAGATTCAATGAAAATTTTTATTAACATACTTTTTGCCAGTAGCTATTACTGTTTAAATTAGATATATTACTATGTATATCAATTTTATTATCCTATATCTTGCAGAAATATGTTTTGATGAAGAGACAGCTTGCCATATTATCTGTGACTGAGCTTCTCTCTGTCCATAGGTTTGAGCACCTTTGTTGACATTTCATATTTTGCTTATTGAATTTTGGAAGCTGCAGGGTATTCCTGTTAGCCATCTACTGAGCTTTTTTTCAGACACATACCTCTTTTCTTAAGAGCTCTTGGGGTCATGTTTTCTTCAATTTGGGTTCAATAGACTTAAATAACAGTGCCCAACTATTGGGGGCCTCTAATCCCCATGAACTTCCTTAAAGGTGATTTCATTCATTTAACACATTTGCTATTAGTAAAAACTATGTTTTCTTCCTTAGAAACTAGATTCCAATAAAAGCACATAACCTAAGGATAGTCAACCTGTGTGCTAGTTTATTGCAAGCATGTACTGCAGAGCAATTCTGCCATGCTAGAGCATCAGTGACATTGAGCATGTTAGTTTGTTTTTTGTAAAACATTATCTTATCAATGAATGAAATAACCTAGGGCACTCCTAAGAGATCCAGATCCTTAGGTGCTGGATACAATAACCAGAAAAGCGTAACTATCCTATTAAATTTTCTATTAAACTGTAAGATGTCATTAAAGGTATGAAGAAGTTAATATTGTAAGACAGTAAAATGTTTATTATGATAAACCTGCCCTAAGAATTAAGCATTTATAAGTTCTGAGGGAAGAAATATTTAAGTAGCAGTATGTTGAACAAAGGAAAAGATAGTTTAGTAAAATAAAAAATATGCCCTTTTGGTCCTATCTTATTTTAAAGTATTTTAGAACTATACATTATTTTAAAGGTATATGTTATTTGGTATGTTAAATTCTTAGGTAAAGTGGCAATAAAATTGTGAAATAAAAATAAGATCATTTTCTTCCTCAAGATTTTTTAAATAATATAGTTTTTATCATTATATTATACTATAAACCTAATGCCATAAAGTAAAAGAAATGGTACAGATGCATTATACACGCCATGTTTTTTTTCACACCAATCTTGGCGATTTTATGGGGTGATGATTGGGTTGCTGTATATGCCCTAACTTTGGTGGGGGATATGGAAGCTCCGATATGTTCTTGCATCCTATTGGTGCCCATGATTTTTGACGTCGTTACCCGGCTATATATGAAAATTTGCTGTTCTAAATGTTCTTTTCGTTCGAGACGCAGAGTGGTAATGTGTCACCTAAGTAAGGTAAGTAATTTAGTTATGGCGGGTGTTTCCAGAAATTTGCATTTTAGCTACAGTCGCCTAGGTCAGGATATATATATATATATATTTTTTTTTTATTTTCTGGGATTTAGTATTTTATTTATGGTGGGTGTAGTTATTTCGATTCTTACTATTCTTATTTTAAATCAAACAAGATGCTTTGGTTTGGAACATTTTGTTTTTGTTCTTATTTTCTGGGATTTAGTTAATTTATTTATGACGGGTGAAGTTATTTCGGTTTTGAAATTGTTAAAAAGTATCAAAATATTCTAAACCAAATAAGATGCTTGGGTTTGGAACATTTTGTTTTTGTTCTTATTTTCTGGGATTTAGTTAATTTATTTATGACGGATGAATTATTTTGGTTTTGAAATTGTTAAAAAGTATGAAAATATTCTAAACCAAACAAGATGTTTTGGTTTGGAACATTTTTTGTTATTTTCTAGGATTTAGTTATGACGGGTGAAGTTATTTTGGTTTTGAAGTAGTTAAAAAGTATCAGGATATTCTAAATTAATTGGTTTGGAACCTTTTTGTTTTGTTCTTATTTTATGGGATTTAGTAATTTAATTATGGCAGGTGTAATTATTTTAGGTCGTTATTATTTTTGAAATTATTAAAAAATATCAAATCCAAATCTGGGGTTTTTATTATTTTTTTTTTAAAGTTTTTTAAGGGAGGTGGGAGTGCTGAAAAATGTTTCTGGCGCTACCCTTTTCAATTTTCATTTGTTATTAAGTTTATTTTGTATTTCTTTTATTACAAGGAGGGAAGGGGGTTGAGGGGGAATCCCCCCTCACATGTTAGATTCTTCATAATATTAGTGCTTATTAAAACGATATATATATAGTGTTTATTCTGTTGACACATGTCATAAATATTACTAATCATCTGTTATTTATTTTTTAAATAACGTAAAAAATGATGATTATTATGCTAATTTTATTTTAATAATGCTTTAAATTGTTAATCTGTTGTTTCCTTTTAAAGTTTAGTTTTGTTAATGTTGTGTTTCAAATATGCCACGTAACCGCCACCATGTTTTTTGTGATCTTTCAGAAAACACACACTGCCGCCATGCTTTTTTCTACTTGGCGATTTTTCAAATCACGCGTTTTTCAGTTGGTCGCCAAAAAAACAACAACATGGCAGATGGGACCGGCGTCTATAATGCATCTGTTCCAAAGAAATCTTAAAGAAAGAATTATTTTAAATAATTAGTTGAAAACTCTTAAATAACATTTACAAATGAAAGCCACAAATTAAAAATTTTTGTATTTTCTTAGTATGGTTTTTGTGTGAAAGATATAAAAAAGTGCACATTTAAAATTATAATATTTATATGTATGTAGAAAATCATTGTCATAAGGAGTGAGGGTGCTGCCTTTTTTGACTGGAATTCATACATTCAAATTCCTCCGATTGCATGAGTATTCATAACTGGTACCATTGTACTTCCAAATCTCACAGCAGGTTCCTTTTCTCCTAATGTCCTGAAAAATCCATTTTCTCTAAGTTTGTTGCTCATTTTCTATATTTTGGTTTAATAAAATATCTACTCTTCTGTGTAGGGATTTAATATGAAAAATGTTAAAATGCAAAGGATAACCTTTTTGAGAGATAATATAAAATAAAAATCTGACATAAACCAAAAAAATTCCCCTTCCCTAATTGTGATTTCAATGTTTTATAATGCATGTTATATGTGAGGTTGTCATTCCACTTTTATTTTTCATTTATATATTCTTGTTTCTTTTTACAGACACTACTTAACTTAAATATATATGTCCTTCAGAACTAGGTAGACATCACCCTTCACAGTCAGAAAGTTCAGTGTTTAATTTCTGCTTTATTTTTTATTTATGTAAGTTTCTATTGTAGTCTACCAAACTGAAAGGGATTTTTTAATACCAAAATTAATGTCAATTTTTAAATTTGTTTTCATTAATGTATTCAGTTTTAAAGTATGATGAAAATCTTTCATTTGATAGTAAATGTTAAATTTTATGTTTCTTTAAAATAAATGTGATCCCTTTTAGTCCTTTCTTTATCTAGGGATAAAATGCAAATCTGTTGTGAGGCTTATCCTTCTCGGAGCGCACCTAAGAGGTTGGCCGGCGGTGTTTCCGCACCTGCCGATAAATCGGCCCGTTTAGATGGGGATGGTTTTAGGAAAGTGTCGGGGCGTAATGCTTACTGTCGCCGCACTCCAGTTGTTGTTAAGCCTAACAATGGCATCCCATCTAACTTAGACACCAATGCGGTTGTTGACGTCGAGCCTGATACTATCCATACTATGGACACTTGTCTCGAAGCTCCGAAGAAGGCGAAAAAACCTCCGCCTATCTTTATTATTCCAGGTGCCTTATGGCATATCAAACTGCAAGAAATACGAGCACATGTTGCTCCATCTGTATATTCTGCAATGAGAGGAAAGTATCTCAGGCTTTCCACCAGTAGCGCCGATGAATATCGTGCGCTCTCCAAATATTTAGAAGCTAATAAAATTCAAAACAAAACCTACATGATGGATGCAGACAAGCCTTTTAAGGTAGTCATTAGAGGCTTACCTGCTTGCATTTCGGTGGCACTGATCAAAAATTTTTTTGAATCAGAAAACTTCACAGATGTGAAGGTTACTGCCATGGCTAAGGGGCCTAAAGCAAAACATATCCCAATGCCACTCTTTCACGTTCAGGTTGCAAAATATCTATATTGGATATCTATAATATTACAGATTTTTATGGAACAGAAATCCATGTTGAGAAATTCAGGGGTAGTAAAGGCCCCACGCAATGTTTCAATTGCCACAGATTTTTTCACTCCAGTATTTCCTGCCACCTAGCCCCGAAGTGTATTCAATGCAGTGAGGTCACCAAACTGGCTCGGAACTTTGTCAAAAACAACCTGAAGAAGAGTGCACATGCGCGAATTGCGGTGGCCCTCATCCTGCGAACTTTCGCAGATGTCCTAAGTGGCCGGTAGATAAGAAATCTACCAAACCAAATTCCAAGTCTACTGCTAGGAAGCCTGAGTCCTCGCAGCCTAAGCCTTTTGTCAGCAAAGTAGCTGAACCTGGCCTGTCCTATGCGGCAGCCACCTCTCCTACCAAGGATGCTCCCCCCGTGCCCTTTCAAAATTCGTCGACCCCCAGTTGTGAGGCAGATGTAGACTTTTTAAAATATCTAGTTACCCTAGAGGCTAACTATGATAAAAAAAACTTCTAATTGCAGCATTTAAAGCTGCACTCCCTGACCTTAGGGCTGCCTCGCACCCTATGGACAGGGTTTTCATAATTTATCAGAGTGTTGTTACACTCTCGGCCCAGTGTACTTCGATACACTCTTTTTATGTTAGGGACTTGTCCCCCCTGTTTTTTCCGGCTCTGTGTTCGATGTTTCTAACTTGAACGCTCTTAACATTGGCTTCTGGAATGCTAACGGGCTTCATCCCAAAATTTCAGAGGTCAGGCAGTTTATTTATGACAATAACTTTGATGCGTTTTTAGTCTCGGAGACTCACCTCTCCCAGGGTATTACTGTCATATTGCGAACTATGAATTTTATCATGATGACAGGCCTCGTAGTTGCAATAATGCTGTTTAGGGTGGCACTGGTATTTACCTCGAAAACACTGTTTCTCATGTTAGGATCCCTACCCCTCGGCTTCAAAATTGTGAAGCCACTATTGTTGAAATTAATATTCCAAATTTACCTAAATTTTCGCTTATAGCAATTTATGCTTTGTCCCAGTGGCGTTGGGGTAGCGCTTTGCGCTCCCACAACACAAGTCCGAGGTTCGATCCCCGGGCTGGGCAAGGTTGAATCAGCCTTTCATCCCTTCAGTGGGTAGATGAATTGAGGACCAAGCGTGCTTGGGAACTAAACACTGGGGGTTCTGCATAAGACTGACCATCTAACCGGAACATATGCTTCGCACCCCACGGCCCTTGGTCACGTAAACTGAGATTGGCACCATAGGCCTTGGCCCCTAGGGGCTGTTGCGCCAAGGAGTTTAGTTTAGTTTAGCAATTTATGCTAGACATGGTAAAAATACTCTGCTGGTCCCAGATATCGAAATTCTTACCAAAAATTATCCAAATTTTATTATTGTGGGTGACTTTAATACGTACCACTATTCTTGGGGGTGTTGCAATTTTTGATCAACGCAGTTCTAAACTTCGTCATTGGGCAGATAATACTTTGGCTCAAATTATCGCCCCAAATTCTTCTACCTATATTGGCCATCCCTATTCTATAATTGATTTTGCCATCACCTGCAATTTCCCCTATCCCCACGAAATTTCCACTAATAACGATCTTTCGTCTGATCATCTCCCTGTTGTGCTGGTGTTTAATATCAGTGGGATTGACATTCGCTCACCTTACACCCTCAGTACCAACTGGGAGGACTACGAGTATATTCTCGGCATGAAAGGTTTTCCTTTCCACTCCATCGACTCTTCTGAGTCAGCCAAAGACGCAGTTTGTAAGTTCCGAGATTTTATTCTTGCTGCTTATGCCAAAGCTACCAAGCCTCATGTCAAGACCATTGATTATTATCGCCTTCCTAGTCACATCAAGCGTTTAATCAATGAAAGGAACTCTGTTAGGAGGGACTGGCAGAATTCTCGTGATCCTGATCTCAAAGTTTCTCTCACTCATTTGCAAGCCCTGGTCCAGAAAGAGATTAGGATCTGCAGTAGAGAACGCTGGAATACTTATGTTGAGTCGTTAACAGCTTCTGACAACAGCATTTGGAGTGCAGCCTCACGTCTTCGTAGGTCACGTACACACATTCTGTCCCTTAAAGGACCCAATTCAGTGGCTCATTTAAACTCTGATAAGGCTGAGCTTTTAGCTGACAGTCTTAGAAGTCAGTTCACTCCCAATTCAGATATTTTTGATAATGATACTTTGATTAATGTTAACTCTGTTGTTGAACAGTTTTTAAATTCTTCTACAGACAACACACTCACTCCTACATACCCCTCTGAGATTCTCATCTACCTGAAGAAAATTGTGAAGCCACTATTGTTGAAATTAATATTCCAAATTTACCTAAATTTTCGCTTATAGCAATTTATGCTAGACATGGTAGAAATACTCTGCTGGTCCCAGATATCAAAATTCTTAAATAAATAATAAAGATTCTTATTCTTAGATAAAGAATAAGGCTCCTGGTGTTGATTTTATCTCCACTAATATGCTTATTCATCTTCCAGCTAACTTTTTAATCTCCCTCATCTTTATTATCAATAGTCTTCTCAATCTAAACTATTTTCCCAACGTCTGGAAGAAAGCGGTTGTGGTACAAGTGTCGAAGCCGGGACTCGACCACACCGTCCCCTCTAATTTTCATCCAATCAGTCTTTTGTCGGATATTTCAAAAGTCTATGAATATATCTTAGCTCAGCGCATGGACGAGTTCTGCAATATTAATAACATCATTCGACCGGAACAATTTGGTTTCTGTCGCAAGCACTCCACTCAACATCAGCTCTGGAGGGTTGCAGAACTCATTCATGCTGCTAATGCAGTTAAACATGTCACTGCTGCTGTATTTATAGACATTGCAAAAGCATTTGACAAAATCTGGTTGGAAGGGCTAATTTTTAAGCTCATTAACTTAAAGTTTCCCTCCCAGCTTATTAAAAATTTCTCTCATTATCTTTAAAATCGTGAGTTCGTTGTCAGAGTTGAAATTAATATTCCAAATTTACCTAAATTTTCGCTTATAGCAATTTATGCTATGTCCCAGTGGCGTTGGGGTAGCGCTTCGCGCTCCCACGACACAGGTCCGAGGTTTGATCCCCGGGCTAAGCAAGGTTGATTCAGCCTTTCATCCCTTCAGTGGGTAGATGAATTGAGAACCAAGCGTGCTTGGGAACTAAACACTTGGGGTTCTGCGTAAGACTGACTATCTAACCAGAACATATGCTTCGCACCTCACAGAGTTAACAACACCTTGACCTATTCTTTTAGGGGTTTCTCAAGGTAGCTTACTTGGCCTAAACTGTTCAACATTTATATTAATGATATGCCATCTGATCCACATATCGAGCTTTTCCTCTATGCAGATGACACAGCCATCCTCTCCCGACACAAACAAACATGTTGTGCGTTCTCTACCATTCGGAATTATATTAAAATTTATAAACATTGGCTTTCTTGATGGCGCATTAAGGTAAATCCAGCTAAATGTGCTGCCATGTTTTTCACTACGAAAAATGTTTCTAATTTTATTGAACACAATAACTTTAAACTTTACAATGAAGATATTCCCTGGGAGTCTTCTTATAAATACCTAGGTGTTACCCTAGATTCAAAATTAAATTGGAGGCTTCATATCGAAAACATTGTTCGAAAAATGAAGGCTGCAATTGGCACTCTAAATTTATATCTCAATTATCGAAGTCGCATGCATATGAAAACAAAGTTATTGATATATAAAATTATATCAGACCCATAATGACCTATGGTTGTCCTGTATGGGAAACTGCCGCTCTTATCCATCTCAAGAGTCTTCAAGTTGTCCAAAATTCTGTCCTTAAAAATGTGTTTCTTCTCCTTGGTACGTGAGGAATGATATGATTCATAATAATCTTAAAGTCAGGCCTGTTCTACCTGAGTTCAAAAGACTTGCGCTGCGCTTTCACCGTAGCATTGATTTTATTCAGAATCCTGTACTTCACAACCTACCTGTGTATAATCCTGCAGTTCCTAGCTTGGCAAAAAGGCCCAGAGCTTTATTATATTGTTCTGACATGGCTCTTCCTCCTTCTAAGCAAAGGAGAGGAGAATGATTCATTTTTGTTGTTTGTCAACTTTGCATTTAACACACAATTACTTAAGCCCGAGTGGCACGCTTGGTAGCGTGTCCGCTCTTATGCACTCAATCCTGTGGTTGATGATTCGATCCCCGGCGACGACCACAGCCGGCAAATTTTTCAATAATTCTGATTTTTTGTATTTTAACCTTTTAAAATGTTTTTTGTTATATTTTATTAGTGAAGTACCGTTTTCTTTATTTTTTGGCATATTTTATGTAATTTTTCCAATATTTTGGGTATCGTATCATTCCGCTACTTTGCTCTAGCTTATTTTTGTTTTTGTAATGTATCGTCTTGTTTTATGTTATAAAAAATATAAAAAAACTGAAAAAATGCTTAATAAAAATTTTAAAATTTTATAAAAACCAAAAATATATCTTTTTGTTAGCGCTGTCACTTTTGCTAATTTTTATTTGCTGTTTTAAGTTGCAATTTTTATAGTCCCTGTTTTTGATTACTGTATTACCTAATTGTGTTATTTTATGAGCATCATGTTGTAGAATCTGTGTATTGCTGTTAACCATACCTAATGGTCATTGTCAAGATTACAGTCTAATTATCCTCTTAATTAGACAACGCGTTGGTTACTCATAATTTTTTATGAGAATGTTCTCACCTCCTCGCTCTCTTGTGAGCTGGAGTGTATTAAATTTTTGTTTGGATTACTTTTTGCCTTGAAGCCTAAATTTATGTTTTGATCTGCTTACGTTTGGAGGTTAAAGTGAAGACCTTCCACTTCACTAGGTACTCTGTTAAACCCAATTACCTTGATCTTGACCTTGTTGTGAGGCTTATACTCCAAACTAAAACCAGTGCCATAAAAATAAATTGTATGAACAAAAATCATGATTAGAGAGAAAATTCTACAATTTTTAGTGGTTTCAAATTAACCACAAAATTGACAAATCAAGGGCTTTCTAATTAATTTTTCCGAAATAGCCAGAAATTCCATATTACCGTTGAAATATATAGCTTCATGATTAGTAACTAAATGAAAACTTTGTTTTATGGACATCTCCTTTTGTGTAATGTTATGAAAAGGCATGCAAATGAATTTGGTCAGATTTAACTCTAAGTTTGTTAAATCTATGAGCAAATTGTAAGTTGAGTAAAAAATTTTAAAAATAGTAATAATTGCAGAATGTAACATACATATAAATATTAATTTTTTACTCATTAATTTAATGTTCAGCATGCTAATAAAGAGTATAATAATAAATTGAAAATCAATCTTTGTCTTATTTTTTATGAACAATTTTCAGAAATTTTTCTTTTGTTTTTCAGTTAATCATTTAATGTATTTCTCTTGTTATAAAATCTGTGTTCCTATAAAAATTTTTAAATGCTTGTAATTTATTTTTTCATTTATATGCTTAAAGTTGCTACTTAAAGAGACAAAAAAGCTCAATTTAAAATTTTCTTTTCTGTGTGTACTATTTTTTTTTTTTAAATCTGAAATGACAATTTGTATTTTTAATCTTTTTAAAATTTCATGTAACATAATTATTTTAGTAGTTGTAAAACTGCTGATCAGAGATTTCTTGCATAAGTTTTGTTTTCTGTTTATTCTTAAATGTTTTTCATACTAGCTTAGCCTCATAGTCATTTGCAAAAATCATAAAAAGGAAAATCAAGTTTTTAAAATACATAAAGAATTGTAAATAACTTCATTTGGGAGAACTGTGTAGAATTTTTTAAATGTAAATATATGCTCACTAAAGATTAATCTCTTGTTTTTATTTCTCTTTGTACTCACTTGACAGCACTCATGTCCAATTTATTGTACAAAAGCTTGTGCTAAGTACTTTATATCCAGTTCAATTTATTTCAACATCATTAGTTATTTCATTAGTACTGTTCAAATAGATAATCTTATTAACACTAGAACTGCAGGAGTTTATGTAAAACCATGAGCTGGGATCAAACTTACCCTGTTTAAAATGAATCTGTATTGTTATTTAAAAAGTACACTGTATTTATATGCAATGATATTCATTTTCTAGACATTCAGTTATAAGAAATGATAAGAAATAATGAGGTATTACAATATCAAAGTATATACAATTAGTAAAATATATAGAAAATTTAAATGAAATTATTTAGTTTATTAGTCAAGGTTTCTTACACAGTTCAGGTGCAGTTTGGCCAATTATGTATATATATGATACATTTTCTACATATCAATATTTTACAGTTTTGTTTCCACACTTAGTTTGAGGTGATTCGGCCTACTTTTTTACTCACAAGGGCTAAGTTTCCACACTTGGAAGCTTGGTAATGAACCCTTTTTCGCATAGGCACACATTCTTCAATATTCTATTATCATAGATTTTTATGTGTATAAAATTAGGAAAAGTCAAATTTACTTCAATTTCTCTAGTAACATTTTGAGAAAATTGGACATTGAATCATTTTTGGGTCAAAATGAATCATCCCGTGATTCTAATGTTAATGTACATGAAATAACAAAATCAAGATTTTTAATACCCAATTCATACCTGCCAACTTGTACAGTTTAGTTGTGTATTCTATGGATTTGGGTCACATTATAAGAATTGTACATTTGTATTTGGAGATTGCAAAAGTTCAATCTGTGTTTGGATATGCAAATTTGAAATGAAATTGATGTTACATGTTAAATTGTAGTGATGCAAATTATCAACCAATTAGATGTAGGGATACTTCACATATAAATGCATTTTGTCTCACAAAGTTAATCCTCTAAAGAAAATCTCAGAAGGTGTAACATGGAAAGCGAGAAGGTGCATATAAGACATTGTTATACGATTCGATCAAGAGGACAGCTGCCATAGCATGTCACAATGTTTGTCAAGTTTATGGGAGGGGATGCAATAGACGAAAGCATATGTCATCAATGGTTTCGTAAATTTAGAGAAGAAGACAGAAACTGCCTAGATCAGGCTGGGAGTAGAGGGCCATCACACAAACGATACTTACCAAGCCATAAGAAACAACTCGAACCTAACGGTGTAAAAATTAATGGAAACCTTCAACGTATACCTGAGAATGGTCGAGGGACAGCTGGTTAAGTTTGGTTTTATGAAAAGTTGAATCTGGTTTCCACATAACCTGACTGCTAATCAACAGGATGACCGAATCGTCACTATGTTCCCTTGTTTTCCCCATACAAACACAACCTATTCTTGACATGAATTGTAACAGAAGATAAGTAGGTTATGTACTGTAATGTAAGGTATCATAGGACTGTGTGTTGCCCTTCTGATCCACATGCATCGATTTCGAAAGCTGAACTTCATCCCAAGAAGGTGTTATTGGGTATGTGGTAAGATTTGCAGGGAATAATTGACTGAGAGGTCCTGCCTTTCAACCAAAGCACCAATGCTGCCTTCTACTGTCTACAGTTAGACAGGTTACAGTCAAATTTGGTAGCAAAGCATCCAGGTTTCATCAATCATCCCAGTATTATTCTTTATCATGATAATGTCAGGCCACATGCTGCTATCATCACTCTCACAAAGTTCCTAGGCTTTGGTTGGGAGGTTTTACTCCACCCTCCATATTCTTCTGACTTGGTACCAACTGACTATTATCTATTACTGTCGTTGAACATTTCCTTCAGTCAGAAAATCTGATGATCTTGTTGTAAAAACTGCCATTCAAGACATTTTTTACTGGAAACCATCGGAATTTTACCGCTGTGGGATTTATCTCCTACTAGAAATAGGGAAAGAGGTCATAGTTAGCAATGGGGATTATGCACAATAGATATTGTTAATTTTGTGTTTATTTGATCTTCTTTATAGGTAAGAAAAATGGGTAGAACTTTTGCACTCACCCAATATATAAAAACTATGATTTTGAGTTAATAAAAAAAAATTTAGATTTTATGCAATGAGTGGAAATTGAACAAATAATCGAATACTCTAAATATTCTTCTTTTGCAATGCAGTAGATAATTTTCTCAGTGCAGGGTTCCCACGGTCATGAAAAGTCATTGAAAAGTGCTTAAATTTTCTTTTTGTTTTTTAAGGCCTTAAAAGTTTTTGAATTTTCTTTGAGGTCATTGAATTTGAGGTCCAGTGCTTGATTTTTCTTTTTAAAGTCCCTGCAAAATGTTATGTAGCCTCCACACTATGGCCAATTGTTCACCACTTCCTAATGGGGACCTTGAACGATAGTTCAGGGGTTGCATCCACACGCTAGGCCACTCAATGAGCGAGCTCATGGATTTATCCATTGGGTCTACTGCGCACTTTAGTGGCTCATCTGGCTGCCTTTGACCTTTGGAGAAAAACCACCTCTGAAGCCATCGTTCGTCAAGGCTATTTTATCGTTTGCTGCCATCAACCACCATAAGCCATACCCCCTCCAGACGGTGGTGATGGCTTGCAGTGGACCATAGTGTGTGGGGGGCCCTTTAATGCATGTCTGCACTGAAAATTGAGAAGGACGTTTATCGGCAATTGTGGGTGTGTCACATGACTCATCTTTCAGGTACAGCAAAATGCACTAGCTACTGTCACTGACTTGATAAAGTATGATTTAAAAAGGGATATAAAAAAAATAAAAACTTTCGAATTCTTTAAAAAGAAACTGTATTTTTAAACCAGTATACATAAGTGCTTATAGCCCTTCCTTTTTTTTACACTATTTCAAAAGCCTGATTTTTTTTTTTTTTTTTTTTTCTGGGAAAAGAGTGAACATTATATGCATAGTTCTACTGTTTTGGGGAGTTATTTAATTTTTTTTTTTCAATTATGAACACCGTATCAAAGAGGTGCTTGAAAAAAATATCAGGTTTGGGAAAAGTCATTGAAAAGTGCTTGAAATTTTCAGAAGCAAAAGAGTGGGAACCATGCAGTGCCACAGAAATATAGATTGCTGTTGTAATCTGGTGGTTTACAGGTGAAAGGAACTTTAAAATATAACAGAATTTCAAAAATTATGCTGTATATTCTAACAATACTGCATAGAAATCCAGAATGCGAGGATATGCAGCAGCATAAGTCAAGAACTGAATTTAGAAGTTCCTTCCTTGATAAAATTTCTAAGATATTAATAGTTAGAACAATGATACATAGGACAATTTTTTACAAAGAGTTTTTATCCAAGACAAAATCAGTCATATACATTTAGATAAAACGTTTTCTTTTTTTTAATAGAACAGTTTTTGAGCAATGTTCTGCATCTTGTTTTATGTATTCAGATTTTTGCCACATACTTTTTTTTTAAATTTAAAAGTTTCACTTGAATACTATTGATTATGATACAAAGTTGCTTATTAGCTCATGGAAATGTAATCCTGTAATATACAAGTATAATGTGCATTTAAAGTTCTTGATATTTCTTTTACTTTTCTAGAGAAAAATGGGGTAATTGTGTAATTGCATGCAAATTTATATTTATATAATTCTTAAGCAGTTTTCTTTAATAAGGATTTGTTGAAGTATTACATACTAAAACTATATATACATATACTTAGGAAATTGTTTTCAGCCTAGATAATTGGGTTACACATTTAGGATGTAAAATTGTAAGATTTTCAAAGCTGGTACATTAGCAACTATGCCAATTTCCACAGTGAACATAAATATGAATGTAATACTGGGTGTAAATCCCTCCTGAATTAGCTACAGTCAGATAAAGTAAAACTAGTATATTTTATTTGAGATTTTAAAAGTAAGAAACATGAAAAAATATATTAAGGTAGATATAAGTGATACCCAGTATAAACTGAAAATATGTTTAAAACATAATATTCTAGAAAACTTAAAATTTACTAAATATAGAATTTTGTGTACAAATTTTACTTTGGCCCATATCTATCTAAGTGCTATTCTGTTTAAATATTGTAGAGTCCTTTGTGTAAAAATATGAATAGTTTTGTTTGTTATTTAACTAAAAATGTATCAAAATTTTCTTTTTCAAAATCTTAAATTGTACAGAAAAGCTTACTGTTAAAGTTTTATGTTGACTGACTATATACATATCTGTAAACTTTTACAAATTATACTTAATTAAGCACTTTAACTGTTCTTTAGTTTTTTACTGTCATTTTGCCAGTTTGCACCATCTTATTTTTTTCCTTTGCAACCACAATTTTTCAAAAAAATGCTGTGAGAAGGTTTTTGACTAGGATTCTCTTAGAAGAAAAAAAAAAAATACTATGTCTAATCATTCAACATTTGAGTTTTATACCAGTATTTAATTTGATCTTAAGTTTTTTATCATTCAAAATGTTAAAAAATAGCATAATAAAAATTTAAGCAGCTTTACGCTTTATTTTTTAAAGATTTTGTCTAAATTTTAATCAATTTTTTAACTCTATGAAAATTTTGATATATGTAAGTGCTCAAAAGCTATTTAATTTAATCAAAATGTATTTGTATTCATTTATGAAGTCTTAGATTGCAGTTGTTGTGTTAAAATAATTTGCAGTAAAAAATGCTATTTATGAGTTAATGAAAAAAATATCACGGGCACCCTATTTTACACAATTCTTATCTATATTGTTGACAGGTATGAGCATATATATATATATATATATATATATATATATATATATATATATATGGCTAGGGCTAATAGGTATGCAGTGCATCAGTGCCAGCTAATAGAATATCTACTACTAGGTATGCATATTGATAAGGGGTGGCCAAATACTATCTTGCATGCAGGAAAAGAAGGCGGTCAAATTCTACCTTGCACACAAGTGGCTAACAGCCAAGTACTGGCCTTGTGTATATATAAATCTGCAATTTCACAGTATTTCATTCTATAAAATTACTTCTTAAGAAAATTGAATTCTTTCCATTGTTAAAATTTCTCAGATGTATTTAGCAATATTTTTATCCACCAATTAACACTATCATAGAAGTTTCTAACTATATGAAGTAATGTAAAATTTACCATTTTTGCATAATTGTATTGTTAAGCTCTGAACTTTAATAGTTTTAAGCTATGATTTTATGAGAGTGGAGAGTTTTTAATTTTCACAGAAACAAGGGTTGGAAAGAGGAGTATAAAACCTGCAACTGATAACGATGTTTCTGACCCACCCTATAAGAAAACTAAACAGTGGAGGTGTATATTTTACCCATCCTCCTCTATTTGAAGATTTCACCTTTAGGTTGAAATATCAGCCACCTGTCTTGAGAGAGTTAATAAAGTATTTGTACATTTGAAGTACATTTAAATATATTGAAAAATATTAGAACGACTTAACATATCTGAAATCCTTTTTTTTCCCACAACTATAAAATCTGTTTTTTATCAAAAGAAAGAAAACATTGACATACTGTCAATTTTTGTGAGGTTTTTGGACTGCCTTTTGATGATTCCCAGGGAAGATACATAATAAACAAATATTGATGTATTTTTTATTGAGATTGATAAAATTATCCTAAAGATGGGAGTAGAAATAAATTTATAAGACTAGAAAATTTTAAAATACTACTGAAATACAAACACCCTTGCTAACATTAAAAATATCATGAATTGTTATGTCACAATCATGGACCATTTTGATGTCTAAGGTTCTGTTTAGATTAATTTTGTTTAGTAGTAAAGTTTTCTATGCTGAGATGGAATTCTGTTACATATATATTTGTTATTTACTTAAAAAAAAAAAGGAATAAATGAATTTAAGTTTTACAAACTGGTATGAAGTTTATGCTTTTTAGTGGAATTTTCAAGTAAAGATCCTATACAGTCTAACATAACAGTAATCAGGAAGTCATCAATTAATTCCTTAGTATGTTTTATTCGCTGGTAATGATACAAATGTATTAATTAAAAAGTTAAGTTTGTATTAAGTAACTAAAGTCTCTTAAGACCTAATAAAACACTTCTATGGCTAGAAAACTAAATTTGAAATGCGTGGCATTTTACAATATTAACATTTTAATAATATTTTCTCAGAATATGATCAAGTAATCAAACAACCCTTTTTTACCTTAAAAAAAAAAAAAAAAAAAAACTGTTAGGCACAGGACTATTTAGTTTTACATGTTTGGCTAGAAAAAGTTGAATAAATGAAAAGCATATTTCTGTTTAAGAAGACAGCAAAGAAAACTTTATTTAGATTTAATAGAAAAATATTTCCACTTAGAATTCTAAAATACATTGAACAATTTAAGAATGAGTATTATAAAGTACTTGAAACTTCTTTTTTCATTTTACAAAGGCAATTTGACTTTAACAAAGAATGAGTATTATAAGTTACAAATGTGAAAAATAACATAATTTTTATAAATGCTGTCAGGTGAATTAATAGGGATTCCTCTTCACCAGTCTCCTGAGGAATGCGATGCATGGCCTTTTCCCGCCATTGTATAATAACTTTCAATAATATTTTTAAAAGAATTCTTCTAAGATCAAATTCATTATTTGAATAAGAAGCTAGAAGAAGAAAAATATAGAACATTAAAATTATAGAACTATTATAGTATATAAAACAAAAATAAATTATAAGAGTTTTAAGTTAGTAAGCAGTTTTCTTTTATACATGAATTTCAAACTTTAAGAAACTACAATGTTTCAGATATTACAATAAAAGTTTTTGCAAACTTAAATGAAAAATTGAATTTAGTATAAGAGCTGTAAATGATTTGGCTAGAGATACAAACCATAAAATCTATGTAAACACATTTAAATAACAATATTATTCAACACTTTATATAAAATAAAGAGGGTGTATTATCTTTTTTTTTTTCTGCATCAATTTCTATTATAAGAAAGTAAAGTGTTTTTTGAAACTTGGGAGATAGGGAAAAAGGACAGAATGAATTCAGTACAAGGACTGTAGATGATTTAGCTACAGATACAAATCTTAAAATCTTGCATAAACATCTCTTAAATTATTTTAATAGTGAAACATTGAAAATAATTTTGTACAAAGCTATGAACAATAAAAATATATTATTTAACATTTTTACCTATAAGGATAGCCTTGAGCTTTCATCCGGAATATGGACAAAATTAAACTGAAAAATACAACTACAACACCTAGTCCAACAACGGCAAGAACTGTCAAGAAAAAAAGAATTGAAAGTTCAAATCTTAAATATACACAGAAAAGTAAAATAAAATTTACATGAACAACATATGATATACAAAAAAAGTTAAATTCAACTTGCAGATTTCTATTACTAAACACAAATAATATTAATAAAAGATATGAAAAGTTTCAATCACATATTTACTTTTTCGTTTCTTGGAATCTCCTCTTGAGGCTGCTGCTTCTTGCATAAGAATCATGCCAAGTGTAATGGCAGCATCTAAGATAAGCTAAGGAATAATATAATAAAATATGTATGCATATTGATAACTGAGAAATAAAGACATCCCTTAGATGATTATTTAGACACCATACATGTAAGAATGTAAAAACACTTTTACTGTAAACAAAACCCTACAAAGTTGAAAATTGGAAATAACATCTATAGCACAGCAAAATAATTTTTATTTTTGTAGCATTATACAAAAACAAAGATTGCCATATATGATATAAAGTAGCATATTTATATTCTAAAACATTATATATCATTAAACACTATTATAAAAATTTACGAGTGATAAAAAATTGTTTTTAAAATTCTTATGTTTTTTCTTAACAAGTTTTTCTTTTCAGGAAAGTTAGATGGCAAATCTGCAAGCAATCTATAAAATTTTTAAGCATCTGGTAATATTTATATTTTGTCACTAGGATCAACATTATGATTTTTTAAGTCTAGCACTATTTTTTTAGTAAATACATTGAGTGAAATAATGACAAATAGTTTTATCTATCATAAAGTTTCACTTCACACTATTATGTTAGCATGTGATAGCTAATAAATCTCTTATAATGATGATTGCCTTTTCTTATAGAAATCCATTCTATGATACTAAGAATAACAGCTGATCATCAGTTTAAATTTTATATTTGTTGTTACTTTGTACAGGCATTGTAATTTTAAGGTATTCATTAATACATATTAGGAAGAAATGAATCAGGTAGTAATAGGTTAAGGAAATGTTTCTGAAGCTATAAATCTATTTGAAAGTTTTGTTTGAAGTTACCATATATCAAACATTTAATCCAAAACTACCTCAATATAGATAGCTAATGCTTCTATACACATTAGTTTAAATTGAAAACTAACTATATATTAAGAGTTTAAAAAGCCTTTTAAACACTGTTAATTTAAATGTCTAAATTAAATAATGCTGAAACTAATTAATCTTTTATTACCATATAAGTATGAAATCTAAGTATTAAATAAATACTCAACAAAGAAAATTTCACTATGGAAGATGTGAAAATTGTATATAAATTGAAAGAGAATAACACCAGATTCAACATCTATTAAAATGTTACAACTAACAGGTATGAAGTTAATGACAACAGAAAGTTATATTTTTAATGTAAGAAAACAGAACTATTATATTTCTCTGAAAGGATATTTAAGATGATAACAATGTAGGTTTCTACAATAAATTGTCCACCACTACTTCCATGGATATAACCCTGGAAAACAAAATATAAAATTTATGAAGTAATAATGATAAAATATATAATTAATAAAAACATATGAGGCATGCTTTTAAGTACTGTTTTGAAATAAAAAAAAAACATACAAGTGTGCATTTTTTTAAAATCAATTTTACTTTTAAATGACAGGCTGCACCTTCATCTACTTTTTAACATAATTCCCATTAATACTAATATCACAAAACTTGTATCTCAGAACCAACTTTTGGATTATATCATCATAGAAATCTGCTGCTTGGCTATACATTTGGTTTTGTTCTTCCCTCCTCCCCAGTCAACATTTTTGGGCCCACAGAATGAGACAATGTTTATAAGTTTTGTGTCACAATTTCATAAAAGACATATCCTAAAACTTAGGAAAACTTATTCAATAAAAATAAATTATAAAACCTCGGTTTTCTTGAGTGTCGTCATGGCCTTTTAGTACTAAGTCTTCAGTAAGGACAAAAGATTGCTCAGAGGTGACAGGATTTTCAAGCTGACTGAGGCTTTTGATTGCCACTTAAAGTGATCAAGTTCTTCTAGAATGGTGTCCATGGTTAACACCAGATGCAGACACTCAACATGCATGTGTAGAACAGCATCCATTGCAGACTTTTAAAATGGTACATACTTTAAAAAGCAATTTTTGTATTGGTTATTCACTTAAGTAGTATAATCATTGTGTTAAAATGACTGATTAATGGAATACATTACAAGCTCTTAATTATATGACTAAAAAAATAAATAAAATAAATTGAAAGAGGGAAAAAGAATTTTTCCTTAAGATTATAGGAAATTATGAAGATTTTGCTGTAAAATGTAGTTCTCTCAAAGGTGTAAAAAAAAAAAAAAAAAAAAAAAAACATTCTACTGATAAACAGTTTTGAACTGAAAGAGAAACCTCGGATTGCAGATTTTCTTTAGTGTATTTTAACTTGAAGGAATGGTAAAGTCTCAGAAGGTTAGCTGCAGGCTAATTATAAACCAGAATTTTAAATAAAGCACTTGAAATCCTAAAAAAGTAACTAAACTGTATAATCTTCCCATGATCTTTAAAGGGACACATGAATGGAGACCTGTAGAAGATTACCCAGGTTTTCTGAAATTCTGAAGGGTGTATATCTAATACCTCATTTGACCAATTTTACTGCTAAATTGCATGAAGTAATAACTTAAATCATATGGATCTTATTAAACTAATATAACCTGATATAACACATAAATCTACAAGATATTTACAAAACTGCAATTTATGAACCATTTAGATTATTCAAAAGAACAAGTGTGAAATATGGTACATGGGATGCATTCATTAACTTCTAACTTTTTTTTACTGGTGAAGCTATTCAAAATTTTCAAGTACCTATGCTTTTTTTTACATATTCTTATTGTATATAAAGATTGTAAGAAAAACTATAAATTCATACAGGTTTTATTGTCTAAACTACAAGAATATAGTCTATGCAGCAACAATTAAGAAAGAACAAAAATTACAAATGCTACTTTATGTTTGCTGATATCTGAAGAAGTTATAAAACTATTATTAGACAGTTAAGAATGTGCAACTGATCAATGATAAACACTTTAGCACAGAGCATATAAACATCCTTATGCAAAACACATTAACCCAGGTTAGAAGATTCTTGGACATTATTTATTCTAAAGGCAGCCTACAAATTAATATCAGAATGTAGAGCAGAAATAAAACCATTGATTAAAAGTTTTTTAAGATTAGCAAAAGTTATTTAAATTCCTGGAAAATCACATACCACACTTCCTCTTGAAGAACGATGCATGAAAGGTGGACCTCGTATATGATTCCACATTTGTCCAGATGTCAGCACAATAACAATGCACTGTTAATTAGAATCTTGTTAGTAAAATATAGCGAATATTACATGACTTTATAAAATATTATTGATAATGTTACACATAAGTTTTAATATTCATTTTTAAAACATGAAATATGTACTATTAGGCAACTTCTAAAAGAAATATTAAAAATATATATTATTTGAATTTCAAAACTTTTCAAAATTAAAATCACTCAAAAAATATGCCTAAACAGTTTTCTGATTTCCTGCCAGATATCAAAATTCAAAGCACATCACACCAAAAAATTATTTTAATTTAGTATTTTTAAATAGAATTATCAATGCATTAAAAAAACAGAGACAGCTTTCTAAATTCAAAACTAAGCTGTAATAAAACCATTAATTTTTAATAAAAATATAAAATATTATTAAGCATTTAAATTTAGCATTTAGTAAAAACATTAGAATCAATTCATTTCAACATATTGTATCCAGAAAACAATTTTTATCATTTTAGCAATGCTAATTTGAATATTTATGTAACATATATAAATATTATATAAGAAGAAATGCTAAAATTATTTGTGAGTATTACTTTCTAAGTTCCATAGGAAGTTTAAATGATGTAATACTTTAATATGACTTTTAATTCAATGTATTCACTAAAAATATCAAAAAATTATCTTTTGTAAAAGAATTATTAACTGACCAGGCATTACAGTTGACTTAAATAATAGAAATCAATGTATCTTTAGGTACTTAATATTTTGACACAAATGAAAACAATTACTTACCAATGCTGCTAATCCATATGAAGTCTTGTTGTATAGAAAATCTAAATTATTCCTTCTTGTATACAGTAAAGCACCAATCAATGCAAATAATATGACTAGAGCAATAGTACCAGAATAGTTTGGGGGTCTAAATACTCGAATCTAAAATAATATTATACATAAATTAATAAATGTTTGAATCAATATAGTATGAAAAGTTTGTGAATGTATTTTTTATATACTGTAATTTCTGGAAGAAAGGCCACATCAGATTAAACACTGCACTCAAGGAAAATAGAGAAAAAAAATATTAAAATTGCATTAAGTTAGACTGCATGCAGCATTTGTAATAAACATCTTTTTTAACTTTGAATTTTAAACTTACACTTTTAACTCACTATTATTTCTCAAACAAAAATCTGCCACTCTCATCCAATTATTAAGAACACTTCTTCTCCAATTCTTTGTCTATCCTTTATTCTGACCCCTCAAATATTTCAGACCCTCCACACAAGAGTCATGAGAATGTGTCACTGCTTATTAACAATTAAAAATGAAAACACCGATAGAAATCCTCAGTAAAATGTATTTCTTAAGAATATCCATAAATACTTAGCTCACTGATGTATTACACTAAAAGTTGATTAAAATTACAATTTTATGGACTTCTTGTTTGTATATTGGTCTATGGGAAAGGTCAAACATGTACTATTACTTTGATATTAAGTATATTCCTAAATACATTTCTGTTTAAATTAAAGCATAAAAAATGTTTGAATAATTTTCTAAAAATGCATACAAAAATTAATATTATCCTTATAATATGATAGTTAATCTTGTATAGTTAAAAAATTATATTAAATACCTGAATATCTGTACGTTCAGCAATCCATTTGGCTATGGTTTCAGCTTGAAATCCAATTCTGAAATAAGATGTGGGTCAATATTAAAGCCTCAAACACAGACAAAAACAGTATAATCAGAAATAATTTTTTTATATATTCAAGAAAAAAGTAAAGAAAATATGCATCACAAACATGTAGCCTAAACAAAGAATTTGGAAAGTAAATTTTCATTTCAAATCAAATGTGATTAGATTTAGAAAATATAATCATAAAATATAAAATAATTATTTCATTTCTGCAATAAAAAAGCTATAATTAAGAAAAATCATATCTTTAATTAATTTTATGAATAGTTATTTAAGAGCCTGGACACAGAAAAAAAGTGTATGCAGTGAAAACAACTCTATGGCTAATTATTTTTCAATAAAGTCCCACAGCGTAATTATTCGTTATAGTAAAATTTTGCATTATGTATAGTTTGGAATGTAACTATAAGAGCGAGTGAACAATTAGATGCTATATCATTACTAGAAAATTATTTTGACATTCTGCAGTCAATAATTTTTATGTTATGAAAGATATATACAAACTGGCATAAAGAGGGTTGTGATTAGTTCTAGAATGGTCAAAATGGATATAAATAGAAAGATACGGATTATTGTTTCCTTGGTACATACATACAGATGTAACATTTAAAATGTTCAAAATTCAGTTAGTCCTGGTCAAAATAGATATTTTTGTTCAAATTTGTGTTCTAAAACATATCTGATTACTATAATTCCTTTTTCTTTGTACATGGAAGTAAAAAAGTCCAGTAACAATTGAAGTACATTAGTCGAGACTTTTACAGATCATTACCAAAACACACAACATCCATATCAAACATAATGGTTTAAATAGGTTTGGATATCATTTCTTTCATGGTGTTTCATCTCTCCCATCCATCTCTTTAAATTTATTTTTATGCTGTGATAAATACATTTAATTTTAAGCATTTGATTATTATAATAAAAAGTTACGTTTGATCGTAGACTGTTTTGGTTTTTGTTTGGCAATGCTATAGTTGATATTTTTTTCTATATAATAGTTACTACTGCTTACAGATGATTTTGAATGATTATGAACAACCATGATAGCACTAGGATTTGAACCTCATGAGTTTCGGTACTGAAGAACAGCACCATAGCCATTCGGGCATCCAATTTAGAATATTTTGAGAGGATTAAAATAGGAAAATCTACTATTGCTATTACATAATTTCAAACAATTTATCCCATGCAAATAACTTTTTCTGTAAAAATAGCCACATAAAAGATATTTCTGAATGTTTATCTTGAAGCATACAAGGGTGATAGAGGAATCTTCTATATGAATATTTCAGAGATAGAATTTAAATGATCAGTTAAGTAATACATATTTTATTTAGCTAATAAGCAACATTTAGGCATATCCTTTTAATTTATATCAGAGCTGTTCAGATTTTACATTAAATGTTTCATATATTTTCTATTAAAGAACAATTTTCCATTTCAAATGCATATGAGAAGAGACATATTTACATTTTCTGTATCTGTTGCTCATTTTTTTAAAATAATATTATAACAAAAGTAAGAAATAAAATTGAAGTACCAAAACTATTAATATATAATTAGCTTTATGTACTGACTTCTAAATATGCATAAAATGTCAAAATCTTGAACACTTAAATATTGCGACAGCAAACAATACAAAGAAGCTAAACACGGAATATACTAAAAGGTTTAAAATTTCTTACAACCTAAAAAATAAACTAAGGGACAGTCAAAGAAACTGCTAACATTGTTGTATTGACACTAACATCAATCACTCCATTTACTCCCCAATCCTGTGATAATATCCCCTATTTCTGATTTTTTTTCTCCCCATTACTCTGCAGATCTTCCTCAATGCAGGCAGAGGTGAGGGCCTGAGAAGAAATGCTGCAATTTTCACAAAATTCCCATAACTTTATCACGTGATTACACTTTACTAACTAAGACAGAACTTCAAAAAAGGTTTCCTTTAAAAACTTGAAGATTAAAGAAGGGAGTTCTGTTTTTAAAATTTTCCAATTATTTATAAACAGAGAAATGAAACAGTAGCGCTCTTTTCTTGAGTTAAAAAATTTGATTGTCTTTTAAAATTAGATTTTGGATGAAATATAAAAATGTGCAAACAAGGTATTCTTTATCTTAAGAAAAAAAAAACTGAAAAAAATATAAATGTGAATTTGCAATTCCGGGATAATTTCTCCATTGACTTAGCATTAGCTTCATATCATTGGAGGTTCACTCCAGCAGCGCCTTAACTGGCTGGAATCTGTTCTAAAAACATAAATACCTAAATATTTAAAGAATTATGAAACTAAAGAAAGGAACAACTCTAACAAAATAAGAATTTTTTTTTAATACATCTGAAAATGTTTTATGTTTCATTAGCACTTTATAAAGTACAAAAAAAAAAAAAAAAAAAAAAAAAAAAAAAAAATTGCCTTTAATTTAATATACAAATAAAATTAGTAAGAACATAACTGGTCAAGAAGCTTATCTGCCAATCCTAGCAAATTAAAGACATTTTCCTCAGTTAAATGAAATTCCACTTCCAAAAAGATTAATAGTTTATTATTTACCTTTGAATGTCCATCTGATCACCTTTTTTAGGTTTACCTTTCTCTGGAAAATGCATGAAAACTGGAGCAGAATTCATTCCTAACTGAAAAAAAAGTTTTAAATTTAAAGAATACTTATACTTAAAATAAAACTATTATTTAACTGTAGAATCATATCTTGTTTTTGTGGGATGTTTCTATTGTCTGCAAGATAACTTTTTAAAAAATCATATATCAAGGAAAGGGTATAAGTAATACATACATTTTCATTGAAAAAAAAAGATTACTCATTCAAGTTATTTTCCATATTTAAGAGCTTACTAGCGCATCTTGTGGGCATAAATAAAATCTGAAATGTATACATACAACAAAACAAATATATATACATATATATGTAATTCCCCCTTAATGAAAAAACTAGAACAGATTAATTATATACACTGGTTGACAACATTTTTGTCACTGGCATCAATTAGCAGCACACTTAACATTTTTTTTAACTACTTTAAACTGAATGAAACAATTTTTAGCATTATGGTTAGTAAAATTTTATTTTAAATTATTCCTAACTGTGCTTAGTGCAAACACTGAAGCTTGGAAATGCCATAAAATAAAAATATAGGTTATCTAGAAACTCTGCTTTCTTGGCAATGATTTTGTAATTGAGAGGTTGTGGGTTCGGAACCAAGCTGGCCTAAGATACGCCGTGTTCGTTAAAGGTGACTGGGGCACATAAAATATGTTCATAGTCAAAATGTCCTCCAAGTTCTCAATTAATACCTCTGGTGATAGCAGGCCAAATCTATAGGTCTGCTTGGTCACTGCTCCAAAATTATGAGGACCTACTTGAGCGAAGTCTTTCTTTCACCTTAATGGTGCTCATTAAAACAAAAGGTGCACCCCCCTGGCCTTAATACTAGAGCCTGCAGGCTCAATCATGCTTGGTTAATTCCAAGTGGCATGACAACAACACAAGAAAGTTAATTATTATTTAAAAGATTAATGATAGGAAAAAAACAAAGAAATTAACTTACTGAGCTGAAAACATCAGGACCATCATCAAAATCAACCATACCAAAAAATAATTTGTTTGTGTTAATTTGAGGGTATCTCCAGGAATTGGCAACAAGTTGAAATTCATCATAAGCATATCTAAAATAAAGATTTAAATGATGAAGTACATACATACATATACATATATATTTGAAGAGCAAGATTGCATGCAGCTTATCTAAAAAGAAAAATTATATTTCATATTTTAAGTAGCAACTTTACCTGCAAACTATACACTGTCGGTGAGGTGAAAGAGCTGTCAACATGATAATGAAAGAATAATTTCTAGGAGTAGCCTTTATGAACTGACGGAATTTATCCCCTGTAAGTCTGATAATAGCTCTCTTTGATGACATTTCCATCAGTTCATGAACTCTCTCTCCCAAAGTCTGTGCCTATAAATAATAATTTATAAAAATATAAATAGAAAAGTAATTTTGTAAACTAAATTGATGTTTTGGTCTTTTTAATGTTCAGAGGTTAAAGCGGAGACTTTAATTGGTACAAAAAAAAAAAAAAAAAAAAAAAAGGAAATAAATAAAATTTGTTTAATAAATATGTTCTACTGGATGAAAAAATGTCATACTTCTATTAAAATTATACAAATACATAGCAGGTTGTAAATCAAAATGCACATTAAGAAGTTTTAATGTATATAATCCAACACTGTCTTAAAAATTACAGAGACATAAATTAGTGCCTATGAAGACATTAACTGCTAAAACCTTCTAACCTGGAAGACATCTGGTAAATTCTACATAACTTTTTTTACAATATATTATGTTATAAATACAAGTACTTTTGCAAATTCATTAAATAAAGTAACAAATATCAATCTAAATTGTATAAAAGCAATTATATGAATATTATATGTATAATAAATATACAATATGCTAAGAGGAGTTTCATATTTTAGATTACAAAATGTCTTATGTTCTTAACGGTATTTATTGCATATATGAAAATATAATTAAAAATGCAAAGAAAAAACATTTAGATCTTACCATTTCATCTTCCGTTTTTTTAAATGTGTACTTATGTTAAGTTTTAAAATATATTGTAATCGAATTTATAATATTCATAGCTAATAATTAAAACTCAAACAGATTACTCTACTATTTAATATTATGCGAAACAATATGTTCTTTTATAAAAAGAAGTTTCTTTAGTCATCTAAAATTCAGAAAACTTACAGAGCATCAAGAGGCAGAAACAGTGATTAAAGTACGCGCTTAAAGAATTCATCAAAATATAAATTTAAAAAAGCTAATTTAATTAAAATTTTTTCACATAATATTAATTTAAACAATATAATATCACAGAAAAACTTCACCTCAAATATGCTGCATAATCATGTACGTGAATTTCAATAATTAATTGAAACAAGATCGTAAAATAATACCTGAAAATGAAAACTATAATACTAACCTCTTTTTTGGCACTTATACCCGTAACGCCGATTAATACGAAAAGTAGTGTACTAAAAATTAGACACTTTAAAACCCCACTCATTTTGAACCGGCTAAAGAGACACGCAAACACAAACTCTACACCAAAACAAGATATGAGGTTTTACTAGAGGTCTAATGTCAGAATAGACCCAAGTCACTTTATGGAAATGTCCAATCAAATCAAGGAATGCTATAAAGACCATAGAGTATTAAAATATATCGCCTATCACTCTCAGAAATGTTAAAATTTTAATATATAATTAAATTTTTTCTAAAACGGAAACAACTCGAATTGTAAATTTTTGATAATGTCATTTGTTGATAATCAGTTTTGAAATGATAAATTCATTTTAATGCTTATATTGCTTAAAAATTCTTCACAACTTCAAAAGACATAGGTTGTGAAGTACTTTTTAACTATTTTACAAATATCAAATGCATGTTTGTCACAAATTTCAAGTTTTGAGTTACATAGTACAAATTTCAAAACTTTAGTTGTTGTCCTTTTAAACTTTGCCCTCGTCTTAGTAAGCAATAAGCAGATTTCATAAAAGTTAAAGGGAAATTAACAGGAATCAACGTGGCAATAACGCAAAGCTTTCGCTGCAGTTAAATCTGTAATTTTAACTTTTGAATTATCATTTTTAATACATCCTGTTTAGTTATTCTTTTCTATTTATATAGCAATTTTATGTATGATGTAAATGATAATTCATATGAACTGCGAAGAAATTTTTTTTCAGCATTTAGTTTTAGTGTGACATAAGGATTGCCGATTTATTTTTGTTTTTATTCTGATAAAATTTTCAAAACTTTATTAATAAATTTTGTTGTTTTAAAAATGACTTCATACGATGAGCTTGCATTTATTGAAAAAGCTATTGCTGACACTTCACCTTTCATTCTCCTGTGTTCCTCTTTGCTTCTTCCTCAATGGTTTTTGAAGCGCATGAAGAAAAACGTCTAGTGTTAAAACATCTGTCGATGTTGTGAGGTTTATTTATGCCTTAATATTTTGCTTATAGTAGGTGGTACATTAGTTTCTTTCTACGTGTAGCTGGACTATAGGTATGGAATAGTTTTGTTCGATGTATTATATTCTAATGCAAATTATTGTAATTAGTAAGCACAAAAACATTTATATATTTTTTATATTTGATTGATGGTGAAGTTTGTTTGATTGAAATTTTTGCTATTATACGAGTACATAATCAAGATTATTAGTACTCGTAAATATCGCATCTGTACCAACAGTGTTTGTATGACATAAATTTATTAATAGTTGGAATAAGCAATCAACTAGTAGAGCAAACTGTCGCTTTTTGACCTTTGAATAATTACGTGACTCATTGTTGATATTTTTTTTGTTTTATTTTTGTTAGTTTTTAGGATTGTGTAGTTTATTGAAAACGTACAGTTTTATTTAATTTTTTAACCAAATTATTGCATCTAATTATGTTTTTATTATTAAGGTTTGAGAAAGTTAAACATAAGTTTTAAAAAACTAATCGGCTGTAAGTTTAGTTATTTGAATAATAATATTAATAATGTGTACAGCCGTATGTAAGTGATATATATTTTTAAAAACTAAATATTATACTTCTCTTATATTTCTTATATTAGATTAGATGAGATTTCTTATATTAGATTAATTTCGCCGGCTTTTTATTCTTAGTGTAGTTTTCCTAGTTCTAATTGACTAGACTGCTGTTTCATTATTATCATATTGGATTACCTTGTTTAGTCATAATGCTGCCAACAAGGAAAAATATGTTTTATATTTCCCCCACCCCCACCGTCTCTTTTTTTTTTTTTTTTTTTTTTTTTTTTTTAAATAAGTGTTTTAGTCAAATCATGGTTGAAGGAAATTAAATTATGTTAATTTATCTCTAATTTGATCTATTTGAAGAATTTTATATATATATATATATATTTTCATTTGTGCTTTCAATTATGATAAGCTGTCAGCAACTTAAATGGCCAATGTTTTTAAAATAAAAACATAATTTTTGTGCAATTACTACATTAAAAGTATAAGGCTTCTTATAAATTGCATTTATGTATAATATAAGAACAATGAAAGTTCAAATAAAAAGACGGTGTATAATAATATGAATTAATGTCTGAATTATTAAAAAAAGAAAAATACATAGTTTTTTTTTAACCTAAAAAACAATCAAATTACTTTTATATGATCCATTGGATTATGAAAGCTATTCGAGTTGCTTTATTCTCAAATATCATTTGACGTGTTATCTACCATATGCTTAAAATGAACCAATTCACAGAATTATTATTTTAAAATAGGAATTGTGTTGTTTCAATATAAGATAACAGCCTTTCATGCAGATATTTTATAAAGATATTTGTATTATATAAGTATAACTTTTTATAAAAGTGTCAGAATTTGTTATGAGGAAAATTTTATCAAAATTACATTTTATCAAGTCAAACTTTTACTTTGATTACTATAATATTCTGACAGACTGCTAGATTATGAGTTTATACAAATATATATAAAATTAGTATTTACTCCATTCTTTTGTTAAAGTATTATCATAAAAGGTAACTATCCACACTCAAAGCTAAAAGAGAAAACACAAAAGAGAAAAACAGTTAAATTTATGTATTTTCAGTAACTACGCATAAATTTAAAGTTGAAATGTTATTAATATTGTTATAACACATTCAGCCTACTTATGGATTTCCAGCTCTCAGTGTGTAAAATTTTAAAAAATGATTTGTCTCCATATTTAATACCTGTTATTTATTACTCTGTTTTGACAGTGAATGTATTATGTATCGTTAGAGATTATGCCTTATAACTTATTTTCATTTGCTGAAATTTCTATTCAAAATACTTAAGTTTATTTTCTATTGTTCATTTGTTATAATTGAATGAATGATTTCTATTGTTACTCTCAGCATGGAAGGAAAAAACTTTTTTTTCCTTTTGGTTTCAATAACTTTACTCAATTAAAGTTTTCTATGATTTTAACCGCTTCCTGGTTTTTCCTGAGCTGAACTTGTGTAGACGAAGCGTACCATCCTGGCTCATCCTGAGTGTAGCTCAGGCACTGTGAAATTTTACACTGCGCAGTTAGTCTTTCCCAAATTATTTCACATGGGCTTTTTATGGTTTCGAAAATTTACTTTTCTGGTTACTAGATTATTTGCTGCTCAAAGAAAGACAGTAGAGAGGTAAGAAGGTAAGGAGAGAAACAAGGTTCTACTGTCCAAATTGCAATGTTGAACTATGTGCAGTACCGTGTTTTCGATCGTATCATACACAATCAAATTTTGATTAATAATTACTTAATCATTTATGTAAATGCAAAGGATATAGATTAAATTTAATTCAAGATAAAAGCTAGGTGTTCTAAGCTTTATATTTATAGTTAGTGTGAATTGACTCCAAAGTCTAATGATTTCTGCTGTACAGAAAGCCAACTATACAGGTAAATTACTCATTTATTTAAATTGATTTTTTTTACATTAATTTTTAGGAAATTTTGTGTGCGAATGATGCTATTATGTTTAAAAAATTATATATGTAAGAATATAAGCATAAAAAATTGACATTTTTTTACCCTTAATCCCGAAATAAAATGAACCTGGAAGGGGTTAAAAATATATATAGAATAATATTTCAAGGAGGGCAAATTCATTTAAAGTGAGTTTCTTGAACAAATATTTTATTTATTTTTTTTTCTCTATTTTAGCTTCTGTCATGTCCATTTCACCATCTACACCAGATGCTAAAGTATATCCAAGCATCGGTAATGTTTAAAACTCTTTTTAAACTCAAGTTTTTATATTAGTCCATTAATGCCTGAATCATTTGTGGAATATATATATCTTGAATATAAATTAGGGACTGAGAGTTAAAAGAATGTCATTATTAGTGATAAGCTGTCATTTTAATTGTCATAATGCCATTTGTTTTTAAAATTGAAAAACTCCTTGATAAGAGGGCTATGGTATTGCTATCATATGTGAGCACAGTACTGTAAAATGAAGTTTTATTAGATATAGCTATCATTATAAATTCTGTTGGTCAACATGTTGAAATATTAAAATCACAAAATGTTGATCCAAATGACAATTATAAAAATAGCAGACACTTGAAAATTTGGGGCAATATTCATAAGATTGCTATTTTCCATTACTCAAAAGGAAAAGTTATTGCCCTTAAAGGGAGAATAAATGCATTAATGGGTTAAAAAATGTAACTTCTTGTTTTCAATACTACTTTATCTTAAAGGTATTAATTCTAAAGGTAAAGCTTTGGTTTTCATGACCTCTTTTAAAACAGTGTTTGATATATGTGTGTACTTGTTTCTGCATTACTTTGTTTATCATTTTTAACATTTTTAGAATAAATCTTGAAATTAAGAAAATATATACTTAATTTTTCTTGGTAACTTAAATTTGAATTGAGCTAAAGCAATTTTATATAGATACTGACTGTATTGTTGAGTACTTATGCTAGTACATTTCAATTTTGTTATGTGTCAGAAGTTTAAAAAAAAAATTAACTGAAGTGTATTTTCTTGAAGAATTTTTTAAAATATTAAATGAATCACCTATGTACTAATACTAATCATAAATTAATACTATTACTTATACACATAAAAGTTTAATATTCTCTCTTGTACAATATTGGAAAAATATCCAAGCTTGAGTCTAAATTGTTCACTGTGACTAGCTTGTAAATTTTAAATAACCTAGTCTCACTCACAAGAATTGAGCCTTAAATATCTGGAACCCCATCCAGATACCTGTTTGAAGGTATCAGATATTTAATTGTCAAATAAGATGTCTGATATGGATATTCAGAGGAGAAAATTTAGATGTCTCTTTAGATGTATTATTGACATCAACTGTAATATTGCTGAATAAAATTTTAATGTAGAACACTTTTCTAAATGAAAGATTCCCTATTTCACATTGAGATTTTTTCTTTCTTGAAAAGAAGTCAATCTGAGAAGATAAGATAGGGTTGAAAGTTCTTGAGTCGGTTGAAAATGGGTGCTTTTGTTTTCAGTGAGATATTCTCTTCCTAGGCCTGTACAACTGTAGTGGGGAGAATTTTATTAAAGTGACCCTCTCCTTCTATTGCCTAAATCAGCCTCTAAGAATTTCAAAACCATAAATTCTTGAAAAGAGAAAATCTTTCCCTTTTCAAGCACATGTGATCATTTTTACACTAATTTTCATTTCTAGTTACGGAAGAAAAGTAAGGATTCCCTTTAGATGATGGTTTTTTGATCAAAATCCAGGAAAAGGGAAGGTGGAGTTGAAGGATTGTAGGAACTCATTAGGAGTGGTTTCTATCATTCCCAATGAGTCTGATCTGTAGGTTACTTTGTAGGATTGCTAGACTATATTAGCTAAGATTTATCAAGAAGGATACTTGCTTACTTATTCTTTGCTCTGTTTTAGGATTCTTAGGACATAAATCCTTAAAAAGAAGAGATTTACTTTCTAACCAAAATTCATCTCATTTTAAGATCACATAGACATGTACCCTTAATATAGGATGGAGTAGGACAAGTGCATCATATAAAATATATATAGTAAGACCCCGCTTAACGCTGTTTCGGTTTAGCGCTCTTTTATTTCAACCCATGGATTCCTTGAAATTCCTCGCAGAGCTACATATCCGAAACAGTGCAGTTGTGTTTCTTGTTTGGTGCGGTGCTGTACGGACGCATTTTTATCATTTGAAACATTTGTTGACATTATTGTAAGCATAAATTTATATAATATTATAACGATTGATACAGTGACAGATATTATGATCTTTAATTTTTATCATGGGTGATAAAAAAAACAAACAAGAAAAGATGAGGTAAATGTGGAAGATGTCGAAGAAATAGTTCAAGAAACAGCAGCTAGTCTTTCTAATGATGAGCTCAAGGAATTAACTGAGCAAGAAGAAAACAAAAATATTGATAGTAGTGATTTCGAAGAAGAGCAAAAAGAACTTTCAATGGCATTTATAAAAAGGAGTTTGACCACTATAACTGAAATTATGGACCAATTTGTTGAAAAAGATCCAAATTTTGACAGGAGTTCAAAAACAAGACGGGAGTTATAGATGCTTTATCCACTTATGAACAACTTGTAACAGAATGCAAAATTAAAATACAAACTACATTAGATGCCTTCTTGACAAAAAGACAGAAAATTGGAAACACAGAATAGACTCAATGATCTGACTGACTTAGAATTTTATTTGTTGTTATAAGTATATTCATTTATATTGTTTTTATTTTTGTAAGAAATAAATGTTTGGTTTTGTTTTTATTAAAAAAACATTATTAAATTTAATACCTAACCAATTTTTTCTCCATTTTCCCCTATCCTCATTATTTGCATGTTAAGATAGCCTCGTTTAGTGCTGTTTCGCATTATGCTCTACTTTGATAGAACGTATCCCCTGCGTTAAGCGGGGTCTTACTGTAGTTGAACTAGAACCTAACATAACATATGAGTTATTTGGTGGGTTAATTTTTTCTTGCCATTGTTTATCTTAAGCTATATACATTTTAATAACATAACTGTTTATCTGATATCCTAAAAAGTATCAGTTTGATTAATAAATAATCTGTTATAAGTCTGACTTATGATTTTACCCCACCATGTGTGAATAAGATATCTTTTCCATGAATAAATTATTTGACAAGTATAAAAAAAGAGTGACTCCCAGTGGGATTGGAGAAGAAACAGGCAGAATATAGAATTTGGTAAATAGTAAAGCAAAAGCCATAACTTTCACAAATGTATGTATGTATGTACTCTGCCAAAAATTAAATGTAGTAGTTACATGTGAGATTAGCTGCTATTGCCTTGGTGTATTGGGCAATAAGAAGCCTAGTTAATAATCCTAAGTTTGAAGATGCAATTGAGTCATTCCATAAAAAGAAAACAGCAAATCTGTAGGGGAACTTGTCTGTTACTTAGAACTTAAATAAAAGTTATCTTTCTCTGGCGAGATCAGAATAATGAATGATATATGGACACACTTGTACTTATAAATATTGGCCCCATAACGAAAGACACAGAGATTATTCCCAAGAAACTGGTAGCTTAGTCAGCATTCTTAACAGTCAAAAAGAGCTTAGATAAGTGGAAAAAGTGAGCCATTATCCTGGGAGAGCTGGAAAATGTGGTTAGTGGACAGAAAATTAGCATTTATTTCAGAGTTAGCCTTGAGAGATTGCTAAAAGAATTTTGAGTTGCAGATATTTCTTTAGATAAGATATTTTGTGACTGGGAAAATAGATATAAAAGAATTGAGAAGGGAAAAATAAGAATTCTAGAGAGATATTTTAAGTGTAATAATTTTGATAATATTGCATGTATTAATTTTTTTAACATTAAGTTTGTGTAAATGGAATTTATCTAAAATAGAGATTTAAAAAAAAAAAATTATAGTAATAAACTTGGTACTGTGTTAAACATAATAAGAGAAAACTTTCTTGGATTTTGTTTAAAAACAAACTTGTATTAATAATTTACTTACTACAAATGATCAAATCATATTACACAGCATAAAGTTTATGTGCTACAAAGTACTATGAGTTTGAAACAACCAGTAGGATTAAAAAAAAAAAAAAAAAAAAAAAAAAAAAAACTATTCTGACTATAAGACATGGCTATCTTTTGAAGAGACTGTTATAAAAGAAATATTTTATTTGATGTATAAATATATTATTTCTGTTCTGAAAATATATATAGACAAAAAAAATTCAATATTTTTGTTCAAGTAAAAATTTTAAAATATCTATTGTTCTGAAAAATTAAAGTATTTAATCATTGTAACTAAATTTTAATCAAAAATGTTTATTAATGAAAAAATTATTGAAAATACAATATTGAAATTTTAATATTAATTTCCTTTCAATTTATGTACTAAAACTAACAATATTAAATATATTATAATAAGGAAAATTAAAAAAGTCAAAAATAAATATTTCATTTATTTTAAATTTTAGTCGTATCTTTTATTTCATTAATATCACAGTACTTATTTAACTTCATTATTATGTTGTTAACTATTATTTTTATTTTAATTATATTATCTTTAGATCATATGTTGCATTCCAATTTTAAGTTTTTTTCTATAAAAAAATTAAGCCTCCTTATGGTTCAAACTGTTGTATCTCAGCTGCTTAGTCTTCTTTCCTCTGGATTGAAGAAGTAATTTTATTTCTTATCCTATTTCAAAATATTTAAAATTTTTAATAGAGTATTTAAATATTTTTATAACTTATTGTTTTCAAATAACATTTGAAACCTGTAATGGGTCTTTAATAGCTGTAAGTTGTTTATGGGTTTTCAGGTTGCTAGTAATTTTTGCTCAATTTTTTTTGCCTTTCTCCTACTTGCTAACCTTCCTAAAGCGGACACCCTAATTGATAGATTTATTCTGCACAATTTCCAAGTTTCTTATGCATTTGTTAGGCTCAAATCTGACACACTGGTTTTCTAGTCCTAGACGCTGACAACTAATACCCTTTTGAAATGATATTGTATAAGAAAATTAGAAGTACTTTGAAATAAAAAAGTATAAATAATATGGCAAAAAATTAGTGTTTGATATCTAACCAGTGATATCCGTACCTAGTAGGACATAGGCCTCTGAAATTGCTACCTAAGCAACAGCCATTTATGTTATTGGGTGTCCTTTCCATGGGTACATTAGAATATACTATAGAACCTCTAGTGCATGGTCAATGATACAGATCAAAAGATGGATGTACCAGTAGAAACATTAATGTAGGCTATCTGAAGGAATAACCCCATCTTTCAAGGAACGATAGACTCCATACAAAATAACATTAAGAAGGAACTTTGGATATTTGACCTCTCCAATGTTCATTTCATTATTTCTTTAAACAGCATGTCATTATTTCAGTATACATTAGGTAGCTGATAGACAACTGCTGTGCTCATAGCATAACTGAACCCAAATAGCTGTTACATCCTCAGCCTGATTAGTTACAATTACTTTCATATACAACTTTATATTAATATATAATATTGCCTTATGTGCAAAAAATGTTATCAGGAAGACAGAGAAAGCAAGATCAATTCTGCCATGGACTCTCAGAAAGTATGGGATGAATTGGATAGTCTTGATGTTATAGGTGCTGTTGGCAATGGATGCAGAATATTTATAATGCTATTGATGAAACTGTAGTTCTTCAAGTTTTTTGCATTTTCTTCCATCGATTTTATAGACCTCTATTAAAAAATTTAATTAAAAACCAGGCCATTCTTTTTTATAAACTTTGTTTGTTGAGTAATATTACAGGAATTCACAAAAATAGTTTAATACTACCAAAAACTTTAGACTTAATGATTTAGATGCAGTAGTTAAGTTAGAATAGTTATTCTAAAAGAAATAAAACTAAATATTACTGGAAACAAAGTAGTAAATATGATAGGTACAATAAAAAAGACAGCAATAATAATTTACAAAATTAATCCCAAGTAAAATTTATTCATAAGGTTGTAAGAGGGAAATTCAAAGTGAGAGTTGTCTCTAAATTGAAAAAATATTAAATTCTTGGCAACTGGCTATCTACTAGACTTCTTTAACACACACACAAAGTTCATAGTGCAATAAAGTTTTAAGAAGATTGTCTGATAACAAAAAGTTGTGTTATATAAAGTTAAATACTGATAAGTAGAAAACTAAGCTATGTAGAGCAAATATACTTAAACAGGTAAAAAGTAATGTAAAAGATTACATAAATCACTTCTGCAACTGAACACTAAAGGTTACTATTTAAACTCAATAAACAGTAAGTACAGATACCTTAAACCACCATTCAAGAATTATGATGTTCTTGGTAAAGGTGCTAAGCACAGTAAATTTATTCTCTTATTAAGACATGGGAGAGGTTAAGAGGACAAGGAAAGTCCTATCTCTTCCATGTTTAAATTACCAACTTTATGTATCATTTTTGTCAAATTATTGATATAAATGTGAATTTTTTATAGTTAAAATAATGTTTTAGTACATTTTAACTATTCACTTTGTTTCTAAATAAAGATTTAATTGTTAGCTGTATGTTTCTTTAAAAACCCAATTTTCAAGAACTTTTCTCTTAAAAAAGGGAAAAGTTTTAAATAAATTTTCAAGCTCCCAAGTTAAAATGATAAACATCATATAATAGCTATATTATAAAAATTTCTAGTCATTGTGATCCATACATATTGAGTAAAATCATGACCATGTAAAATACATGTTTTAATAAAACAGAATTAAAGGTTATATATTATATTAGTATTAAACTTTTAGAGGAACTATAAAATATGCATCCTGATTTCTGGGGAATATTATCTACACCTTTATCATGCGTTGTCCAGTTTATCATAACTATCTTTTTTGGCTCTTTTAGAGTATTCAGCCAGTTTTCTATGATAAACAATTTCACAATTTTTATCTTAATAAAAATTTTACATGATTGATAATTGGACTAATTCAAACTTTAGTCAAGGTTTTACTCTTAATTATATTTCTAGAATTAAAGCAGGGACATCATCCAAGATTTCACTTTTCAGAGACACAGTTTATGTCACACAGGTCTAGCTAAAACAATTTTTAAATCAAATTTAGATGAGCCAGGTCTCTAAATATTGGTATTATATTTTATATTTCTTGTAGTATCCTGTGTTTATATTTATTGTGTTCATATACTTCATGTTTATCATTTGCATGTGTGAATTTGCAGTACCAGACAATTATAACTGGACAGATCATGAATAGGGTTTTCATTACTGGGCAGTAAGTGAAAATACTATAGTTTACAAAATATACATTTTGCTGCATATTTTGTAAACTTCCAACAGTAATAATTAATAAACTTTGCAAAAGAATATAGTAAATAAAGTAAAAATAAAAGGTCAAAGCATAAACTGGTAAAAAAATAAGAGAGTATTATAATATCAGTTATAAAAACAAATTATTTACAGTGAACATTTGTTTCATCTTTTTTAGCATATAAAGAATGATAAAGTTTTAACGAGTATAAATTAATCCTAACAACAAATAAAGCTACTTGGCTACATTTGAAGTCCCTCTTCAAATGGTACACTAGCTGTGAAGTGGCTAGAAAGAAGCAATATTTTCAAACTTTTACTATCCCCTGGGATACATCATTAGAAAAAGGATATTTTACTCCATTAAATGCAATCATAAAATAAATTTTTTTATTCTAGTCTATTTTTGTTTTCATGGTGTCCTTAATCTAAAAAAAATCATTCCTATTTAAACATCTTTACAAATATACTGGTGTTCTAAATTAAGAGAATTTTCATATTTGGTCGATATCTCTAGAATTTCTAGAAAGAGTTAAGTGAAATTTTGTTTGAACGTAGGTTGACATAATTGACATAATAAAAATGTATAAGTTTGAGTTCCTTGGGAGATTGCCCCAACTCATTCAGCCATACTGTTTTCAGGCCTTAAATAGTTCTCTGAGAATGGTTGCAATTGCCCTCCCCTTAGTGTTCCAGATAAGATCTCCTCCCCTTAAGTTTAGAAGTCCTCCCCTTAGTGTTCTATAGAGTTGATGTCTGGATCTAGTGTCCATCCAGTTAATATCTTCACATTTCAGAAAATCGACCAGATGATCCCTATTCTGCTGCACATTGTCATCCTTTACTATTTTGAATTATGAACACACCCAAAAATTTTCAGGCATCAAGGAATAATTTCAAATTTTACTTTGGGAATAAAGACATTTTGTCTCTAAATTCATTTACCCACGATTTAATCATTTAGATTTCGTTTATTGCCTTTCGTTAAATATATTTTTATTAACAGGTGGGTATTATGAGAAAGCTCATAATACCCACCTTTTTACTCATAAGTCTTGCAACTTTGACTTGTTTCTTAACTACGGCAAAATATGCTCGATTTCCAAAGCTTGACAAATTTTATGCATTTAAAGCTTTTTCTGTTTATAAAAAGGGGAAAACCCGTTTTCTGTCGCTCGTCTGTTCTATTTCTGGCGATTTTCAGAATGCGAAATGTCTCTCGGGTCTCAATAAAGCAAACTCCGGTGAAGTTTAGTTGGAGTAGTAGTCTGTCACTTATGAAACTGAAAGCGTTAATTGCAAATTGTGAACTTATCCTTTTCATAGATTTAATATTGTTGTTCTGGCGAAACGGTTTTTAAAAATTTTTTTTGTCACCAAGCTATATAATCGCATTGACAATTTTTATCTATCAATTTAATGTTTGTAAGTTTATTGTGCCTGACCTTACATTAATTTCTTGAAGGGTCTGCGCTTTGCATCTGTTGTGTTTACCATGCTTTTGTCAGAAGCATAGAAATTAGAGTTGATAATCATCGACATTTGTGTTCCACATAAATTAGTTTTGTGCGAAATTCTAATTTATATTCAGCTGAAGGAAGCAGCGAAGTTTGAAGAGATGATTATCAAGTTTAGAAATTAATTTGTTTCTAAATTATAAAGTAGAGATGGGTACAGTAAAAGTTCACGACTTAGTGACGACTGGGCATTATTAGTGCCTTTGGGCTTGTGTATATCAGAGCCGAACGATAGAGCGCTGCTCTTTGGTACCGGAGTTCACGGTCTCGAATCCCACTGATGGCATGGGTGTTCTTAGCCGTTCAGAATCGGCTTTAAGCAGTAGGTTCTGGTCTCACTACTTCTCGTGTAACAAAGCTGTAGATCGTGTAGTGCTCCAAACCAAACCTTACATCTGTCAGGGTAGGATAGTCATTGTGAGGAATGAAACCCCTTGAAAAAAAATTTTTAATGATAAATTATGAAATACGGTGGCAGGGAAAAGGAGGGAGGTGTAAACATTAAAAAAAATTAAAGTTCGCGGTTAAAAAACATTCATTAACTACTGTGCTACGCTGTTGGTATATCGATCATTCCTTCTTTGGTTGTGACTTGTAGCGTCGGAACTTTCGATTAGCCATTTACCCTTTAAAAAAAAAAGCTTTAAAGCACCATGTTGGTGAATTTCCATTTAGTGTGTTACTTTTGTCGTTCGAATCGAATGTCCGGAATCTAATTATCTGAGCCTTTTGGCGATGATGCATAGGCAGATGACATCCAAAACTGAGTAAGAGTAATTTAACTTCTGCTAATTAAGTAGTAAAGTTAGGTATGTATGGAAGGTTTTTTTACTTTTTACCAGTAAAGACTTCAAAATATTTTTTTGTGGTTCAGTCGTTCAATTATTAATTAACCAAGTAATAATTGTACAGTTGTATTTGTATAAGTTGTGTTATTTATATCACAATGTAACGCAATTTTGCATATGTACTGTTTAAAAGAGACACTCGCAAATCATGGATGAATGAATAAACATAATGTAGATTAAATGCTTATAAAGAAACATTGTTTTTTGGACCTTATTTTTTTCTCTCTTGTACCAGATGAGACTTTTAAATGCCATGTTCTATTATCTCTCCCTGGTTTATATTGCTGTCATCCTGGATTTTTTTAAGTCACGAGCTTTATCCAACTATAATTCATAAGAAATAGGGGATTGTGCGAAATTGACCCCCAGAGTTGGTATTGTTCCAACCTTGTGTGTCCTTTTGTATATTATCTCAAAGCAGCTTTCCAGTGTAGTGATTATTCTCCCCTATTCTGTGCTCCCTATAAGTAGTCCGATTTCCGTTTTCTTTCTTTTTGAGAACTCATATCTTTTAAGATGTAACGTCTGTGACTTTTCGTTTTTTGTCCCACTACTTTTTAACTGTTTCACTAAGAAGGAAAAATCGTTCCAGTGAAAGCTAAAAAGCAGGGCTTCGAACCGGAACTGAACCGAAAACCGGAAAAAACCGTTATTTTGGTCGGAACGAAAACCGGAACTGAACCGAAAAAAATATCGGTTTATTTCGGTTCGATATATCTTTCAGTCATTTTGTTACTGTTAATAAAGTTACGAAATTTAAAAAATGTCTTTGCAGATATTTTATATAATCAGTTATCTAAGAGGGAAGCATTGTTAATAGAAATTGATAGTTTAGTAGGAGCAGTTTATTTGGACCCGCGTTATCAAATTTTGCTTTCCACGTCACAAAAGGTACAGGCTGTGCAACATTTAAAGAATATTTGGAACAAATTACAATTTTTTGAAAAGTCCATTTCAATAGTAAACGAGGAAACAAAATCTTCTACTGAAAGCGATGAAAATGAAGACGATTTAGACACTTTTTTTAAAAAGTAAAGAATTGGCATTAATAAAAACACATAGAACCTCTATTTCTACCGAGATTGATATTGAATTCATTTTAAATAATTTTGACAATGTACGAAGGCTTGATATAAAGCATAATATTTTAGATTTCTGGGAAGAGAATAAAATTACATATCCGCACTTGTATAAGATTGCAATGGTGGTTTTGGCAGCTCCAGTGTTGAAAGAGCGTTTTCAGGTTTGAAATTTATTCTCCGAGACAACAGAAGTAATCTCAGTGAAACCACGTTAGAAGATATATTAATAATTAGAGGCAATTTTCATATGTTAAATAAATAATATATTTTTTACATAATTATTGCAAGGCCAAGTGCACGATGTGAGAGTCAAACGACGAATGTGGGTAATCATGAACCTAGTTGTCAAATGCGATTTTGATAATGGATAACAATGCCAATGCTCGCCGCTCTTATCGTACCTGCTGTTTGTATCAATTCACATAGTGTACCAATTAAAAAAAGAATAAAATCTTCTAAATTTTGATAGAATTACATTTTTTGTTTATGATAGAATTATATTTTTAGTATAAATAAGAATATACATAAAATGAAATTATTCATTTGGAACTGAAACGAAAACAGTTATTTTTGGCGGAGCAAAAACCGGAACTGAACCGAAAACCGTTATTTTTGGCGGAGCGAAAACCGGAACTGAACCGATATTAATTTTTTAGTTGAACCGGAACGAAAACCGGAACAAAAAAAATTACGGTTCGAAGCCCTGCTAAAAAGGATAAAAAAAATTGTAATACTGTCTTCAAAAAGGAATTCTCGACATTAATGGGTTGAAATATTTTTGCTACATTTTCAGCACGATTTATCTTGCAAGAAAAGTGTGGATCAGGTGGAATTGACCCCAGAATTGGTTTGTTTCAATTGGTTGTGAAAAAGTATTTTCGATTTTTATGTTAACGCAAAGCAGCTTTCCTCTGTAGCACTTATTATCCTCCCGTATGAAAGGCCCTGTTAGCACATTCCTCTAAAAATGTAAAGTCATTTTCGTTATTTCAGTCCCCACTACTTTTTTACTGTTTCACTTATTAGGAAAATTCGTTCCAAGAAAAGCTTAAAAGTGATTTAAAAAAATATTTTTTTTAATTGTCTTAAAAATGAAATGCAAGGCAATAATGGGTTGGAATATATTGAAGTTACTTTTTCAGCACGAGTAATCCAAGTATAATCTGGTAAGAAAGAGGGGAAAGTGTGGAATCGACCCCAAAATTGGAATTGTTTCAATTGGTTGTGAAGAAACATTTTCGACTTTTATATTAACGCAAAGCAGCTTTCTACTGCAGCGCGTATTTTCCCCTCATTATGAGAGAGCACATACCTTTTAAAAATGTAAAGTCTGTGACGTCACTTTCGTTATTTGAGTCCCCCTACTTTTTAATTGTTTCACTTTGGAAGTGCTTGCTTCACGGAGATGACTCTGCTGCTCTCGCGGAGTTGAATATCGATTGAATTACCCCACGTTCTGCTGACATTCATTCATCCCCCAGGATCGGCTCGCAGTACTAGAGCGAAACCATTCTTGTGTGTCGTCGGCCGCATTGTGCTCGATAGTTTTCGGATAATTGGGGTTTGGTGTTGTGTAGAAAGTGTTCGTTTCCCAACTACTTGAGTGAATTGATGGCCGGCGAGCCATACCAGGCCCCAGTGGCCATGGCGCACCGAGAGGAAGAGGAGACTCCAGCCAGAAGGCCTCTATCCCTCGAGTGCCCACCGCGCTATCAGGACTATCTCCACATAGCAGCTTTCGAGCCTGGTGGGTACCTATTTTCTCCGCAGGATCATTTAGGTGACCAAAATATTTCTTTCCACATTATACAATTTGATTTTTTTAAAAGAAAATTTTAAAATAGTATGAACTGTCATTTATTTACGTATTAAAGTTGAAAAGGGGTATTTTCAGTTATCAACTTTATTTTAATATTTCCTGACCTATTTTCTCCCCAATATTATTTAAGTGAATCAAAATATTGCTTTCCACATTATAAAGTTTCTTTCTCTATTTTTTAAATCCAAAAGATTTTGAACAAATACCTTGTATTTACGAGTTAAAGTTGGAAAGTGTCATTTTCGGTTGTCACATTATACTTTAATATTTTAAAATGGAAAAGGATTTTACTACTACTATTTTATTTTGTGTAGCAAATATAAACCATATTTTTAAATTTTAATCCTGTTTTGATAAAGGATTAAGGAGATTGCAAGTTTTAAAATAATATACTAAACATTGCTACTTTCACAGTACAGTTATAAATCACAATGTTTATTAGATGGAATTTCTCCACAGGAGAATTTAGGTGACAAAAATATTACTTTTCATATTATACAGCTTTCTTTTTATAAATTCCAAAAAATTGTGAATGAATACCTTTTATTTACAAGTTGGAAAATTTATTTTATCAGTTGTCAAATTGTATTTTGATATTTTAAAAAGGATCCTAATAGCATTTAATTTTAAATATTAAATATTTTCTAATTTTCATTTAATATGGATTAAGTCAGGTGCAAGAACGGAACTAAATGTTACATTCAAAGCACAGTGTATATATATATTAGTTGGAATAAATACATTTCATTTGTTACTAAGCCCCTAAGTTATTCTTTTTTTTTTTTAATTTTAATTTTTTTTAACATTTTAAACAATTTATTAGATACTTTTAAATAGGCCAGATAGTTTATATATAGTATAAATAACATTCCTCTCTTTTATTTGTAATTATTCATTTTCTTTTTTTAACTGAAGTGAATTGTTTGCACACATTTGTCTTTCTAATATTGTAAAGTCCATTTTGATGGTATTTAAAAATTACATACAATTGGGAAACAGTCTTTCTCTTTATATATGTATATTTATTATATACATTTCTACTTAGTTTGCAATTTATGAATTACTAAAAATTCTTTTAATGCGTATCATAATTTTGAACATTAATATGTAATATAATTGCAGTCAAAGACTTCAAGACATTTTATTAATCTAGGCAATGTATGTTTATTTATTTATTTATTTATTTTTTTTATAGTTTAAAGTTATTTTTCTCAACTATGCCGTCTGAAATTTCATAACATGCTGTAAGCAGACAAATATGAAGACTTTATTTTGTCGATCTTACTGCTCTCTATTCATAAATATTTACAAAGTAGTGACAAAATTAGAATTTAAGAACCAAAACTTCTGTTTTCCAGTATTCTATGCTTATATTTATATGATTAAGCCTTAATAATTTTATTAACATGTTTACTTTGGTCTTTGGCCAAAGAAATGTGTATTTTAGTGCTGTTTGGGGATAGACTCTTATTGATATTTTATTAAATAAAAAACTAAAATTATCTTTGAAATTGAGTGCTAAATATAATTATGGAAGTAAGCATTGTAGTCTAGTTTTCAAAAATGGATATTTTATTTTTACTTTTTAGTTTGACTGTCAAATGATGTGTTTAGAAAACATAAAAATTGTATATTTACTTAACATTTATAAACATTTCAGATGTCTCATTTATATTTTAAAATTTACTAACTTAAAAGGTAGACATAAGATACTGTTCTTGAGTTTATTATTGCAATAAGCGTCTGAAGTTTTTTTAAATGAAATTAAAATAGCTTGCAATAAACAAGTCTTGAATTATCAAAAACATTAAGTAGTTCATTTGCATGGGAAATGCGAAGCAGATTTCATTCTAGAAAAAATGTCTGTTTTCAGGGAAATTAAGCTTCCTTATTCAATATTTTTTGAAAAGTTTCAAATATGCAGTTACTGAAGTGTGAAATATGTTTCAGTGGTCAGTAGTTTACTCGTTGTAAAAGGTGTAGTATTTTAATAACTTTTGAAGCATTTTAACTTAAATATGATTAGTTTGCATTAATAATAATTCCATGGATTTTTCCTATACATTGAACTTCCAAATTTTGATTTTATGTCAGTCTTATTAAAAAGTATGCAGCCTGATTAATATTGTCAAAATTTATCCTTCTTGAGAATGTTCTCCTTATAGACAGATTACTAATTTCTCTAAAATGGACCATAATTTTTTTCTGATATAAGGCAATATATTTCTGTCAAAATGTAATTCAAGTTGTATATTATTTGTTTAAATAAAGATTATTAAATGTGTTTCATAATTTAGCATAACTCTTATTGAAATTTGTATTAACAGTGGTTTTTGTAAATTAAAATAAATTTGTATTTATTTAGGCTTTAAAATTTAATCTTTTTAATTTGTTTATCCTGTAGAATTTTTATTTTCTATAAATGTTTAATGTATGCAATGTTTTCTAACAAAATTAACTGTTATAGTCTCTCATTCTGATTTTTACAGTATTTTGCAGTTAGCTTATTAAATTTACTAGTTTTTTTTAAATTTTTGACTTCTTAATACTTTTAGATAATTACTTCGAAGCTCCGGAGGAAAAACCATTTGATTCTACACCAGACAGTGGAATTCATGAACTTGGAATAACTGATCCCGAACAGAGAGCAAAACTTGAAGATGATTGGAAAACAGAATTGGCAAAGGTTTGTATGATAAAATTTCTGAAATCTTTAAATAAAAAAGAGAAAGAAAAGTAAATTTAGGCACTCTAGACAGTCTAAAATTTAAAATTTCATATAAAAAAAAATTGAAGTTCAACTTTCTTTTAAGGATAGAATTTGTTTTGACTGTTGTCACCTTGTGGGATTTTTTTTAAATATAAAATTATCAATACAATTTTTACATATTTATTTTTATTGGATTTATGCATTAGATTTCATTATCGAAAGTTTAAGTGAAACCACTGAAAATATGTTGGTTTTCGAATACTATAATTTTGAAGTAATCCATTGTTTTCTCATATATATACACACAATGTGTTCATTTATATGAGTATGTATAGATATTTATTAATGGTTATGATATACTTTTAATGTTATTTAGTTGTATTTTAATTTTTCTAAGTTATTTTTTATAAAACTTTTATCAAATGTTAGACTGAAGAAGAAATAGCTACCTTAAGGCAGGTCCTCTCAGCTAAGGTAAAGCATGCCCAAGATCTGAAGAGAAAACTAGGAATAACTCCTTGGAAAGAATTAAAGGATGACATGGAACAGAGCCTGAGGAACATTCAAGAAACTCCTGCGTCAGTTGACTTTTATTGATATAATATCTTTTTTTAAGTTTATTTTATTCCAATCACTGTCTTATATTGCTTAAAAATTTTTAATAGCTCTATCAAAGGTAGCATTTTAAGTTCAGAAATCTTTTAAAATTCCATTGCATGTCAACATTATGATTGTAGATTTCAAAACTGCAATGTCTTTGCTAAAAATATATTTTTTTTACTTATTTATGTATTCATAAGAATTTAGTCTGTTTTCTTAAGAGCATGGTACTAGTTTCTACTCAGACGGACCAATTCTTAAACTGTTAAAAAGTAGTTCAACAAACTTTACAAAACATTTCAACAAACTTTGCATAGGGTTGTTTCTATTATTTGTTAAGTTGTGATCTAAAATTGAAGAGATTTGTGTACATTATTCAAACAAGGGTTTATGAGACAATATTAGCTTCAGCTGTGTTATATTTTACAATATAAACTATTATAACAATTTCTTTTGTAAAAGTAGCAAATACTGTATTTGCAGTACTGTATTTTTCTGGGTATAATCCATGGGTTATCTTAAAAAAAGTTGTGTGCATAATGTCTAGTGCCAAGCTCCAAGCAGATTGTTATTTTGACTTCATATTTTGAAAAGGGAGAAAAACATGCAAGTTACAGTATTAGGTTCTAATCACAAATAATAAAAAAGCTGAAGAAATTGGAAACAGAAAGGCTGACTGTTTATTCAACATCAATGAATCCAATATCTGACTTTGGAGGAAGAATAAAGAAAAATTTGAAAAATGTGGAAAGAAATAACAAAGGACTTTCTGTCATAGAAGTACATTTTGGCCATCATTGGAAGATTAATTATATGGCTAGATTATATAAGAAAGGCAGTAACTTAAGATATAAAAATTGAAATTTTTATAAGTAGTTCCCTGTGATATTTGTTACCAGTTTATGAGAAGTAAAACATTAGAAGTTTGAAATTGAACTACAGTAGTGCAAATGGTTACTGGCATAAAGAGAAAGCTGAAGAATTTTGCAAATATGAAAAAAATTAATTAAAATAATTGCTAATAATAATATAGGGATGAGGTGCCACTACAATTTGACTTCCTCAGAATATGACTGTTGATGCAGTAGAAGCAACAGTAGCATAACAAGACAAGAAACAAAAATGCATTTATAGTAGTTTTATCTTTGTTTGTTCAACCTTTATCCATTGTAATATTCAAACAGAAAATGCCAAATAAAGAATTTTCAAAAGGATTAGAGGTTCAGTGCAATCTAAAAGAATGGATAAATGAGAAAAGTATGATTTCATGTCTAAATAGTATATGGCATGAAAGAAAAGGCAGCATTTTTTATGCCACATGCTTTCCTAATTATGGATTCAATGAGAGTTATAGTCTAGAATACTTAAACAATGCTTTAAAAAAATTTGGTGTTCTTCTTTCAGTCACCTGACAGTTTGACTAAGAACTTACAGGGTTTAAATTTCAAGATAAACAAATCATTTAAATGTAAAGTTAGAGACTATTGGAAAAAGCATATTACCAAAAGAATTCATTCTTATACAAAAGATGGACATTCATACTGAGTTTCTTATACTGAAGTGTGCCAGCCAATTCTAGGTACTTGGAGGTGCTTATAAAAACTATAAAAAAATTCATTCCAAAAAATGTAAACCTAAAACTTTGTAGTATAGAAGAACTTCAAAAATAAAAATTCTTCTGATGGTAACACTAGCTCTTTCACAGTGAATATATATTGCAATTATTTAATTCAGATTCAGAAGAGCATTTAAAGGATTTTAATTTAATATAAAGTTTGTGTAAATTAGTATAATTTTGTAAATGAATTTCAATTTAATTAGCATATCAATGGACAGATTATTGAAATAAAAGGTAAATTTGTATTTAATTTCATTTTTAATCATGTGGATAATGCATCACATTGGTTTTTCTTTTTCATGTTTTGTATGAAGATTATAACCAGGAAATTACAGTACTTATATTAGTTAACAAAAGAAATTAAATGTTTGTCTTTATTCTGAGATGTAATTCTGTTTAAAAAAAATTGCTTTTAATTTCTTCAGAATAAAATTTAATACTATTAAATACATTTAGCATATTATCAACTCTTTTAAAAGATTTATTTTATTTTTATATAAGGGATTTATACACCTGTCCAATATACAAAATGCCCCCACCTCTTGCAAACATGCCTGTATATGAGAAGTTATATTTTTCTTTTTCAAATGATTAATACTAATGTAAAATATAGATAAATATAATCCTGTTAATGTGCATTATTTTATTTCATTTTATATACAAAATGTATTACTAAATATTTTTCTTACTGATTTTGCTGTTATATGCTAATAGGATAAAAGAAGTTGGAGGCAAGTTGGTTGAGTGGAACAGTGCTATTACCAGTGCGCCTATGTATGTATTTTTATTCAAAATTATTTAATGCATATTTTTCTTTAAGTGTTACATCTCAGTATTAATTTTTTTCAATGATTGATTAGTTTTATCTTTAAAAAAGCCTTTTTTAACTTTATTATTTTGGCATATTGTACATTGACTTTATCATTTATTTATTGATTAAACTTCTGAAAAGTTTTATTTGTCATGTGTGTACAGTGACGTAGCAAAGGGGAGGTTATGGGAATTGTAACCCCCCTACCCTAGAGGGTTACTGTATTACATATGTAAGGATTGGTGTATTCATTTTGAGATATGAGATGAAGGGGGAGAACCCCCTCCCTCATGAAAAATTTCATGCTATGCTCTTGTTATATTTTTGTCTCTCTCTGTGTATGTAATACATCTTGAATATAGTTAGGAATAAATTAAAAGTTAGGAATAAATTTTCATAACTTTCTTATAAGCAATATTAATATCTATGAATATAATTTTATATTATAAGAGTGAGTAAATCCGCTGTTTTTAATTGGGAGCATTGCTAGGTGGATATATTAATGTGAGTACACATTTGAAAGTATCCTTACTTCTATTTGTTTTCTCTTGTACTTAAATTTTTATATAGTTAATAAAACTTATGGCCTTTTAAAAATATTATATATTTGTTTAATGTATAATTGAGGAATTGTTTATCATACTTTATTTATTCTTCCCAAATAAAAGGTGAATAATTTCTATTAGTTCTTAAATTTTTGTGGTTTTTGTAAATTTTAAAAATATGGTGTTAGTTTAATACTGTTTAATTTTGTTTCTGTGATAAAATTTAGCGTTTTATATGTAATATATGTTATCAGATTTTGTATTACTAAAGCTGTGTAATTTTTATACTAGATTATATTCCCTATTTTATACACATGTTATGTGACAAACATAAAGCATATGAACAAAAAATTGTGCAGTTTTTTTAATGTTTGAAAGCAGCAGAATTTAAATCTATTTTTATATTCATGTTTAGTGATGCAAGATGTTAGTTATGAATTTTTTGGTATTAAAATTGTTTTCTCTTTTCAAAGCCTTCCTGGAATTTTTAACTCAACAGCGTAGGTTCATATTCATTAAATTATTTTTTGTACTTGAAGTTATGACTTCACAGATTGCAGAAATGTATTGTATTTTACTTTAGCTTATTCTGCTTTATATTTCTCCTTTTATCTTAAGAGAAAGATATAATTTTCATGGTTCTTTCATTCTACAATATTCTATTTTTCATTTATTAATAATTATCTCATTACTTACTAAGTATATTTATATAGCTATTTTGAGAACTAAATAGCTTTTACTCTTATTTAACATAATTTATTTATGTATGAAATAGAATATAAATATACTTCATTACTTTCTGTTACCTGCAAAAAATCTTTTTACTCTAGAAACCAGTCAACTAATTCCATACAATGGATAATACAAATTGCTTTATGTTGAATACTTTGAACTGAGATATGAAAAACGACAGTCAAGCAAAATAAATTGAAAAGTTTACATAATTTAAAAACTTTTTGTTAATTTAGTATGTGAAGTGTCTTCCATGGATATGTTCAAAAACAAATATTTAATTTAAAAGTTTTGTTCCATTGTATTTTTCTCTAGTATATTCATGTACTTATTTCACACAATTAATTGGACATCAAGAAGAGGATAAAATTGTTAATAACAACAACAATGTCATCATAATTTATTCTCATTTTTCAAAAAAGAATTTTAGTGTAGTTTTAATATTTAGTGTACATTTTTTAACCTAAAGGTTAACCTTATAGAAATTATATGAATAATTTAATTTTTAAATTTCTGAATCTGCATATTACCAACTGAACAGTTTATTTTAAATGCAAAAGTCAACATGAAAAGAAATTATTTGATTCTTTTATAAAGAAACTTTTAATAATGTTCTATTTCTAACAGAAGTGTTAAACTTCTGCTATACCTTAAAATTTATACTTAAATGCAACCAAAAATCTATAGAATAAATAATTACTTCAAGTTGAGTTTTAAATAATTACCTTTTTATGATAAAACAATTCATTCTAAAGAGTTTTTTAACAATGTAAATGTACTAAATTATCATCTAAGTATTCTGAATATGAAATATGTTGGTATTTAAAAATTATCATGTTTCTTCAGTTAGTATTTGGTAATATGGAATACATAATCTTTGAGCTATAACGTAAAATCCAACAAATCACAGAGGAAAAGGAAATAGGAAATTTATCGCACCTCTACAATAAAAAAATCTTTTATGTAAATTATCCCTTGTACAAGTCTAAAAAATTTTTATATTTCTAGAGAGTGTTATTGTTACATAATTTTCTCAAATTAGAAAATACAAAATTTATATTATTTTAAATTTTTATCTAGACAAAGCACATTTTGAATTTAAACAATGTGTAGTTACTTGCAAAAATGTAATAACTAATAATTTTTATATTTAAACATAAGAAAAATCCTCCATTCTGGAAAATACTATATTAAAATTCAGCTTAGAAATATATATAGAACTTTAGTGGGTTTTTAATGCTATATTTCTATTTTTGGTATCTTAAAGTATTTAGGATTTTTCAGAAAATGGGATGCATTATAGAAATATATGATGTTTATCTCTCATTAGTAACCCTTAGATCAATGATATAAAATTTATAGCCCACAATGTTTATTTTTATAGCCTATCCAGTATAACAGTATATAAAAAGGTTTTAACTGAATAAAGCAATTTTTTTAATTTCTCAAAATGATCTTGATCATTTTTGATTCTCTAGATCTAAGCTTGATAGATCTCCCATATTTATTTACTAAGTTTGCACACACGTCTTTATAGGCTATATTAAAAATTCTTAAAAGAAGCAATAATTGAGAACATTACTAATATGACAGTATATCTCCTATGCAGTTAGGTGTAATAAAAAAATTTATTCTCTAATTGAGTCAGAAATTATTGCAGATCTTTTGTTATTGGCAGTCAAGATAACTCCATTCAGCCCTGTGTCAATTTTGAGAAAAATGACTGTAAATATTGAGCAATATTTTTCCTGGGGTGTTTGAAGGATGATGGCAGAGAGGAGATGCTATGTTTCAGGAAGAAAACATTAACTTAGTGTTTTATTTTGTTCATGCATTTCAATTATATAAAAGCCTACAATTATATTAAAATTAAAGTTTTTTATTTTTTGGAACCCTTGTAAACTTAGACCTCTTTTATTTTGCTTGTATTAGTCTTTAAGTTTGAATGCTTGTCTTAGAACTTATTTTTCTTTTCTTTTGTGTGTGAATTCAGATATCACAACATATATTTTCTATTTTCATGTAATTTATTCTTGTATATGTTTATACATATTTGTTAGTTTTTAACTCTAATTCAAACTTATTCTAGCATATAACTTTATAAATTGCTCTGATAAAATATTTTATATATAGGCTTTGAAAGTGTTTATATGTCATTTTATACTTTTAACCCAGCTATCAGAGGACTAGTCAGACATTGAAAACTGCTACAGAGAAAACAACATCAGTCCTTGGAACACTCGGCGCCAGCATGACCAAGAAACTCGGAGAAGTCAAGTAAGAATCTTGTTTGAATCCTTTACATATTTTAAAATCTGAACTTTGTAGCTGTTTTAAATATATTTTTTAAAATGAAATTCTAAAAGTCATTTAAAGCATTAATATACCTATGAAAATTCTTTACTATTTGCCCAAACATTAATTATACTTCTCAAAATATCTGTACAAAAGCTAGATTTCATGACCTAGACATAACTAGTAAGAAGTACATAATTTCTATCATTATGTAACAGTTTAGTTTTCCTTATAGTGTAAAATAGGGATACTACTTGTTCTATTTTTAATCAGAGGAATGTTATTAATTATGATTAAAAAATATATAAAGAATCTAATTTTTAACTGTTTGTTTCTAAAATTTCACTTATAATAACCGGGCTGTCAGTTTGACTTTTTCTTTTTCTTCTTCTTTTTTCTAGACGCCGGTAAGAAAAAGAAATCCTAATATTTGTGTAATCTGGAAGTTGCTGAATTAAAACATCTCAAAAATTATAAATCCAGTATTTATAATTTTGGGAATTCCTTTTCAAATATTTTACTTCCCAATAGATCACTTTAGAATACCTTAGTTTTTTTCCTATCTCTTGAGCTCTTTTTCTTATAATTATATTATGACCTTACAAATGAGATATTTTTTTTTAAATCTCATTGCATGTTTTATATATGAGGTAGTTTATATGCTATACTTAGAATATTTAATTAGCTTTTATATTTTGTAGCTACATTTAGAGCATTTTAATCTTAGCTGTTTGAAAAGTAGAAAATACAGTTGTGTCATATTCCAAGATATCTTATTGAAATTCTTTTATAGGAACTCTTCAACATTTCGATCATTTGAAGAAAAAATGGGTTCTGCATACACAAATGTTCGTGTAAGTTCTTATTTATGCAAAGTATTTTAATATTATATTAATCATATGCTTAATTGCTGTAATATTTTGATGTGAGATTAATTAATTTCAATATATTCAGCAGCCTGTTCTGCTTAAGTGCTATGTAACTCTGAATATCTTTTCATAATATTACACTTCAATATCAGTTATATATTTGATCTTTAACATTTTATTTATACAACTGAATTTTCTAAAAGTGTTTGTATTTAAAACTAAAATGTTGATTTATGTTTAAAATGCAGTAAATTCCAAGTGATAGATAATTTAAGTTGGGTGTATTATAGAGAAATTGTATGCTCTTAGAAAATTTTGATAGATGTTTACACTTATTTATTGTTTGCAGTTTTCTTACTTCTGTTTAGTAAGTAGATTCTGTTTAGTTAAGATAACCTTAGACTAAATCCAAGTATATTTTAATCTTTATGAATTACAATAAAATGTATTTAAGTAAGTTTGAATAAAAAAGAATTAGGACTCAACTAGTAAAAAGAAGAAAAATCAGCTTTATTTTGACTCTACATTTACTATTAATGTATATTCTCTTGTCTGTATGCCTTATCATGACATATTTTATATTAAATGGTCTATTTTTGATTACTGATCCCTAATCATTTGCTGTTATTTTTCTTGTAAGTTAGATAAAAGTAGGAGCCTGAGACAGAATAAAGACTGCCAAAATATGCTAATAAAATTTTTAAAATATTGTCGCGTAGATGCAATGAACTGAACTTGGTGAAATGACTGATGAACGCTCAAGACCAGTTCAAGATTTTTATTACCTCGCAACTGAATGAAATCCTACTTATATACACATTTCGAACCTTCCAGACTTGGAAGGCCCGCAGAAAATTAGGAACTAAATTTACATACATTTGCATAATGAAATTAAATTAACATAAATGAAATCCAGGTTAAAATCAATTTTTAAATGCAGCTTGCCTCGCCTGTTTTCGAACCCGGAACCTCCCGTTCACGAGTCCGCCGCTTTACCGACTGCGCCACGGCGTTCTTGCCGAAAGGAACGATTTTCGCTACAATATTAAGGCAAAAAAATTAAGTAGAAATTGGATAACAAACAGCTGCTTCATAGCTAGGAATAAGCTTCTTCAGTGTTAATAAGACCTTGGTTCTGCTTTGGCCTCTGAATCTTGCTCATCTTTAAGCTAAAGAAATAGCTCATTTATGGTTATAAAACATTTGCTTTCAATTTCTATTTAGCTTTCTGCATTTATATTGTCCCATTAATGATATTTTTAGTAAAAGTAGTTGTATTTCACTATTAAACTGACAAATTTAATTGATTTTTATGTGTAAAAATTTTTAGGAGTTTCATTTGTTATATTTTGTTAGTGATAAAAATTCCTTTCTATTCAAAATTTTAGTCCCGAATGGGTACTCCTAGGAGTACAAGTTTGTATAACTTTGAGGATGCTGTGAATTCCACAGAGAGACGAGGTACTGCTTCTGCTGCCACCACTCCTATTATTCCTGAAAGAGGATCTTTGCCATGAACATTTTGTTTTTCTGTATATAAAGTTATCACTTATCTGTAGATTTATACTTAAATACCTTGCATTTTAAAACTAGTGTAAATTACTATTTCTCTCGTGTGTATATTATGATTTGCATTGAATCTCTGCCATTTAAATAACTGGTATGTGCCATCTTAGAATGTATGAATTATATGTGTAAATCAAAACTTTGCTATTTATAATGTACTTGATTACCTTCAATCACTGAAGTTTGTTTTGTGCATGCTGCTAAAAATTTGTTTTATGCAATTATTTTATTAAATTGATAACAGTTGCTATTTTTTGTTGTTTTCCCATATTAAAGCATTATTTATTTGTATATTGCCTCATTTTTCATTCATAATCTCAACATACTCTCTCTATAAAAAGTCACCTTCCATACCAATGAATTATATTCAGTTTCAATCTACAAAGATCTGTAATTTTCCTAAATAACATACACATATAATTTTAATGTCTGAAAATTTTCTTTTATTATTCTTTCAACAGTCAAGTTTTTTAGTATGCAAAATATTTCAGTGAAGCAGATAAGCACAGTTAAACTGATATATTTTAATTAAGCATGCAAAAGGATCTTTTATGGCAATTACATTACTTTTACTGACTTCTTATTGCACCATTTATTTTCTGTGCTTGAGTTCAATAAACATTTTTATTAAATTTTGCATTGTTTACAGTTTGGATGATTTTAGAATTAAATGAGTATAACCCATTTTAATAAATTTCATACATGTTTGATTAGTAAGTTATGCTGCAGATTGATATTTTGAATAGTTTAAGACTAGAGATTTTCATTCCATTTTATCTGTTGGGGAGAAAAAAAGAGTTTGACATGTATTTGCTCTTTCTTTCCTTAATATATAAAATTTTTATGAGAAATTAATTATACCAAAAAAGTATTCATGTTTATATGAATGTGTGTGTATATGTATATATATATATATATATATATATATATATATATATCCTTATTTTCAAATTTACTTAATGTGGAGTATTTTAAATGTGATAATTTGAGTGCTACAGACCTCTTGGTTACATTGCCCAGTTCCCATATGCTCTGTGATACAGAGGTACTGTGAAGGTGCATGTGTTAAATCATGTTTACATGTAGATAAGACTATCATATCTTTATTCTAGTAGTAGTTTAATACTCATATAATTTAATCTATATACTAGTATGTATGTATGTATGTATTGAGATGAGAAATACTAAAAAGTTATCTTTTAACATTTTCTTTGATTTTTTTTTTTTTTTTATCTTTCAATTTTTTACATGTATGCCTCATTGCAATGACATTATTTTAATACATAATAAATCCTAAATGCAGCAAAATATATAAATTTTTCAATCAGTACAACTGTTTGCTTGTTTATCGTTTGAGTTCTTAATTTAATTTAATTTTTAAAATGGTGTATAAACATTTTTTAATTACTTCCAAAGAATTAAAAGGCTTATCAACATTCAAAATAATCACAATTTGTTTAAAAGAATTAGAATTTGTTTAAAAGAAAATTTGTGACTGCTATGCTTCAAAATTAGCTACATATTTTCAGTAGTAAGGTAACATTCTTATTTCTATCTTTTATGATGACAATTGTTTGTATTAACATGCATATGATTGCTATCATTTTCATTCTAAATTTTCTCAAGATCAAATTCTAGTTTTATATGAATATTTAATTCTAGTTATTGAAATGACATTAAAATAATTGTTCAAATATTTGTACAGCATGTCATTTGATATCATACTGAATGTTGTATAAATGTTCTTTTTAAATCATGCAACAAGATAATTTTAGGATAATTTTACTAGCAAGTGTGTTTCTAGTTGACAATAGTGTATTTACTTTCAATATATCTCCGTTCTCAGTCAGATGAGTTTGTTTTTTCCATTATCTTTCATTGATCAAAACTTTTTAAATTTTTTCTTTTTATACTTTGGAAGTGAGACACAATTCTATGATCATCACCATCATTCAAATTTCTTTCAACCATATTTATTTAGACACTTATTTCTTTGCATTGAAAACACCTAGTTTTTGCTTATTATAAATACATTAGAAGGATGGTTTTTGAGGTATTTTACAGTATATTTTTATTTGTTGATAGATACTTGCAAGATTTAAGAGAATTATGACTTATACATTGATTTTATAGTTAAACATGGGCATTAAAAAAGTCCCTATCTTTAGTATTTGATATTTTGAAGGTCAAGCATGACAATTATACCAATAAAAGACATGTAACTTATATCTGAAGCCTGAATCATGTTAAACAATTAATGCCTAATTCGGTTTAGAAATTGTGATTTCTTTGTGAATTTTACCACTGAAAGTGCCCACTTTCTAAATGTTGAGTTATAAAATACTGCAAGGTAGAGGTGAGAGATCTTTTCACCATTAAAGGCCACATTTAAATGACACAAGTAATAAAGGAGGCTGCATAAATTTATCAACTTATTCATGCAATTTTTAAAAAATTGTTATAATTTGCATGTTTTATCAATTTATTGCATTACATAGAAATAAAACTTTTTATTAAGCTTTAGTTTTTATTTACAATTTAACATAAAAATCAACAGTATTAAATATTTTTATATTCACAAAAGGGTAATAACTTGTTACAATAATATTTTAATTATGTTTTCTAATATATGACATCTGAAATGCCATTTCAAATAGAAGTGTTAACATTTTGAACAACATGTCATTTTACATTTGAAATATGCAATTTGCTACTACAACTAGTAGTCACTGAAACTTACATTCGAGCCATTTATTTAATTCTATTAATTTTTAAATTGTTACAATCTATACAATTAAAGATTATTACAAAAGCTAGCTTATGTGAAGTCTACATTCCCAGAAATTCACTAAAGTATTTGCATAATTTAGTTCCATATTAACAATGTCAAAATTGCAAAAAGTAAGTTGTAATTAACATCAAAATACTGTAATCTAAATTTTCTATTTAGCTTGTTTGATATTTCAAGGAATTAAAATTTTTCTCATACAAAAGTTTTTTTAATGGTATTTTTTCTGCATTTTTTTATTTCAAGCAGGATTATTAGATAAAAATAGTATATTTATTGTCAATAGATAAATCACTCTTGAAGAGGTATTTTGACACTTTTAGATTAATTCAAGTGATGCATTGTTTGTAGGAAATTATAAAGATCTCATTCTCTTTCTATTTTATGATTTCTGTAAGACATAGCTGATCCCTCCTATGGCTGTTTAATGAAAACTGCTATATTATTTTGGCAGATAGTTTATTCTTTTTTGAAGCTAAGTTTTTTTTTCTTTGTGTTTTGTTTCATTTTCCTTGAATTTATAATCAAAAAGTATTGAATGATTAATTTTTGCAAGCATAGCAATCTGCCTGCTTATAAAACATGAGTACAAATTTTTAATTTAAATCTGGCATTAAGGTCAGATCTTTATCATTCTATTTAATTTTAGCATGAAATATGACGTTGGCTAAATAAATAATTATGTATCAACATATATATATATATATATAACAACTTTTACTATATGCTCCTATTTCATATTTTATTTCACTATCCTTTTTTTTTTATTTTTTTTTTTTTTATTATAGGGTTTCTAGCATATTAATGCTGTTAATGTATCAAAGATGTAGAATGTGATGCTCTTTTATATGTTGAACTTTAAATACAGGGTTCCCAGCAAACTTGAATGTCTGGGAATTGTAAAATGGTCAGGAAAAATATTTATCAAAAGCTGAGAAAATTTGCAAATATTTTCTAAAAGTTGGAGTTAAGTGCAGCATGATATAAAAAAAAATCCAGAGTGTCAAATTTTGAAATTATTTCCATTCTAAATGAACTTAATTCCTTTAAAAGAAAAAGAAAATGCACTGAAAGGTTTATATTTAAATCTTCAATTATTTTTTAAAAATAAAGGTTTCATTTATGTAAAAGTCTAAGCATATTTAGTTCTCATTTTTTTTCCTTTATGAATTCTAATGCATTTACTTTTATTCATATTTCAAGGTAAAAGCTTTTAGCAATGTATGTAATTCAATATATAATATATGATTTCTTTCTTTTTAGTTTTCAGAATCTATCATGCTACAATTTTTTGCATTTATTTTTCCTAAGTTGCTTACTGTAAGTTTATTTTGTATTGCTTTTATAAAAATCAATATTCAAAAAGCTATTAGAATACATTAAGTTATTAATGCTTTTAAATTAATAACTTTGATAATACTGAAAATAACTAATACTACTTTTAAATTTAATTATATCTGAGCTAATACTGTGTGTCATTTTGGTCAGGAAAAGTTGGTGAATTTATCAGATGAGTTTTGTTGGGAATCCTGGAATAGCTGAAGAATAAATATTTCAAAATAAGAATAGATGAGCATTGATACCAGAGAACTGCAGATTCTGGTGCTAACTCAAAAGAAAGTATAGTGGGCTTCCAAATGATATATTTAATATAATCATGATCACTAGTATTTGAATATGCTCTAAAAGATTGATCAAAATTGCTTTGACATAACAAATCCTGTTGAATATCTTAATAATAGCATATGGTAATTGTTGTATATGCATAAAATTACCAAAAGAGGTAATTGTTTGCTCCAAAACTATGATATTTGTGGTGAACAATGTAGTAAATTTTAATTATTTGGTTTGGAGTGTTATTGTCATTTTTTGCACTACAGAAGCTAATTTGACCTGGACTAATTACAAATGACATCTAATAGCTGCTAACATTCATGCCAGAAATGGTATTCAAACTCAGTCAGTCACTGTCCATGAATATTTATGAGGATTATCTTACTCCTAAAAGAGGATATATTTAGAGGTAGTACTAGATTTTTTTGCACCACAGAAGCTAATTTGACTTGAACTTACTCCTTTAAGACTAGGAATTTTTATGAGTAAAAAGTATAATCTTAAGTCCCAGAAAAATTAATTTTTTTCAACAAAATCATGTTAAATTATGAATATATATGTATATGCAAGGGTACATAGTAAAGTCTTTAATTGACCATTTTCTCTACAACCATTGGTAGTAGACTAATACCTCTAATTACAAAAATTTTTCAAATGAGATAAGCATTCTTTTTATCGTGTTATTAAATTTAAAAATTCAATTTTTCAAAAATTACAAAATCTGAATTTTTTTACATCTATCATTTCTATCATTATATTTAGTAAAACTTGAAACTCATCTTAAGAACCATAAAATAAAATGTTCTATGACAAAAATTAACCAAGGTATTTAAATTCAAAGTTTGTGAATATTTAAAGATTTTTACTTTCAAAGGGTATTGCTTAAAAGATAAATTAGAGTAATTCGAGATTGTAATCAGGTTCAAACGCTTCTTTTAAGGCAAAAGAAGGGAGGTGGGATTACGAGTTTATGTTACTGGAAAATACATTACATTTCGACTTTACAATGGATAACTCCTGTTTTATAATAATGGTACCTTCCACCCTTGCATTCTAAAAAGGATGTTGCAACCTGATTTTAACCTCGGATTACTGTCGTTTTTTAACTGATCTCCCCCCCACCCCCCACCCCCCCAAAAAAAAAAAATCCTGCAAAAAAATTATAATTTTCGCAAACTAGGTTAGTTTTTGTCTCAAATAAGTGAAACTTTCTGTGTTACGGTTCCTAAGACGAGTTTAAAGTTTTGCTGAATATAATGTTAGAGAACAAAAGAGGGTATAACAATTTAAGTTTTGTAATTTTTTCAAAATTGATTTTGCAGAAGTTAATTTTAAAATCTCTTAAATGTCTTCCAAAGCAATCCAGGCTATGGGGCCAGCCGAATAATATATTTTTTGTTTTTAAATTTAAAAATACCATAAAAGAATGCTTTTCTCATTCGAGGCATTTTTTTTTTTTTATTTGGATGCATATGTCTGAGATCAATAGTTACGAAGTAAAAGCTAGTTAAGGATTTTACTATAATACCGTATGTATGTATATGTAATCGGTAAAATTATTCTTCACTAAATTATCCTCAGAAATATAACCCATATTTTTTAGTTGCTAGGTCTGGCTTATTTGGCAGTGCAACTCTACTGAAGTCATGTCATGGAAGGCAACTCACTGGAACACAAAACTAGGCAAAATCATATCTAATTTCCTTTATTTTCATGTATGAAAACTCAAGGACACATCTTACACAGGCAAGAGTCAAAAAGCTGATGATTTGGAAAATGTTTGAGGAGGGCAGAGCAATCACGTGATTAATTTACCAGAAGAGGAGAGCTTGAAATGGAGATTCTTGTGAACGTAGCAGAAACTGTTCATATAACGGCATAAGGATAGAAACGATCTTTAGTTTTTCCTGAGAGACTTGATATCTGGTCCACAAAAGAAGTAAAGAGGCTGCGTATAGCAGTTATTAATTTAGTTTTTAGGTTTGAGAAGTGCGGAAGGAATGAAGAATCACGTCTTTGATTTTAATTTGAATGCTTTGGAGAGTTTAGAAGGATAGAACGTGAGTTTGGAGAAATTAGAACTTTAGGGTTAAAAGTTTTTGTATTTTACACACACACACACATATTTATATAAAGAGATAAACATCAGTTGACTGATAAATGAAAAAACATGTCAAGAATAAGAAAACTAAATATTTATTATGATGTTTAAAACTAGAAAACTCAAAGAAGGGTTTAGGATAATTTCCATAATTAATTGCACCAAGTATGAAACAGAGTGAAAGCACAAAGTGTAACTGAAATCAAAATGCTATCTAACGATGATTTTACATTATCGTAATTTTGGTTAGACAAGCCTCCCTGGCGCACGATAACTGACTAAAAGAAAACGAAAATTACTTTTGCTGGAAGGAGTATTCTATCTGTTGACGCTGATAATTCCTATTCTTTCTGCTGTATTGTCCGTTTCTCTAAATTGTCTTCCAAAATAGTTCGGTGATGCTAGTCCGACGAGAGATTATTCATTTTTAGGCATTTTCTTTAATTCTTGAAGCATGGCGACGGTCGAGTGGGTAGGATTTTCTTTTCGGTACCTAAGTCTTGCGTATAATCCCGCTGCTGGCATAATGTTAGTAGCCATTCAGAATTCGCAAGTATCGGTCTCGTTTCGTTAGTCTTCGTGTTGCAAAAAATTGACTGTGGTGCTCCAAATCAAACTAATTCATGTTCAGACCACCACCTCCTGACACATCTTTCGTCAATTTTAAATCTCTAGTCATATTCCGGTTTCAAATTTCTATCGCTTTCTTCACTTCAAAAGATTGAAAGCAAGTACATATCTTTTTATCGACTGGGGCCCATAATAATAATAATTAATATTTTTTGACCTGGTAACAGAAACAACAAAATTCCTCTAGATACGCCGCAGACGTTAAATTTTAACTTTTAAACACATGTAAGCCATTGCTTATCTACTCGCAATTATGGTAATTAAGTATGATTTTTTTCTTCAAAAGAACTGGAGGGAGGGGGGCGACACATCTTTCCTTATCATAAGGAAATTGCGGCACTGAATCCATAATCTCGGGGTTATGGCTTTGCGTCTTCATCTCAGTGCTCTCTCGGTTTTCGGTTGAAGTTTAAATCACAACTATTTAAAAGCTTTCTGAAAGTATTTATTTTTTTTCTGTAGCAAAACGTTTAGTAATTTTGTGACAAAAAACCTGGTAACTTTATTCATTACTAACCCCACTGAAGTGATTTTTAATTGTGTCGTCTTATTGTATTCACTCACTGATGTTGACAGAATATTCTGCGGGTGAATGAACTTTGTATTTGATGGTATCTTCTCGTACATATTTTTCTGCAGTGTTAAAATTTAAAATAATACTAACGGAGAGACCATTATTCGAAGTTTATCGTTTTTAGTTGCTATTTTAAATGGAGATTTTGAAAATCTCGCTTAATTACATCGGCTATGTTAAAGAAAGGTTTGGGGTTACTTTACATTAATGTCGTATACAAAAATTAACATGCTGTTTCCCAAACTTTTTGACGTAATGGTGGCTCCTGCACCGTCCTCCATTAACTTTGGCCCTAAATATGTTGAGTACTAAATGAAGAACAAAAATTTTGTTAAAGTATATCCTTATATCTTGTTCTTGTCGTATAAATCCTTAAAATATGTATTTTTTAATCTCATAAATAGAACACAAACTTTTTGTTCGATTTAAGCAATATTTACACTTTAAAGTAACATCCAACCTTTTATAGCAGCAGGACTGACCCTAGCGTTTTTTCTGGAAATCTAAAAACAATACCACTTTACCTCGAAAAACTCTTTTCCTGTAACACCACACTTGTAACTAACTGTATCATTACCCCAACCGGACGTTCTCGCATAAATAAAGCATTGTTTTAAATCTCTTTTATATGTGAGTGGAGAAAAAGCTTGGTGAATCCAATCTTTGCCGGCAAATCTCACAATCTGCGTATAGAAATATCTAGAAGCCTGTCTATTCCCATTATACCCGAATAAGTCCGCTCTAGTGCTTACGTCGCCCCGACAAATTGCTGCCCAAGCACCTTTTGAAAAATATATTATTTCTGTTATAAAATAAAATAAAATTATAATGAAAGAATATATTTAGAAAGAAACATGAAACATAACATTTATAATTCAGTTGTGCAAAACTATAGAAGTTAAGAAATACCTGTACGTAGCTACGAACTGTTAATCAGATACATTTTTTTCGTTTATAGCATTTTTGAAAAATCATTGTTTCACAATAAGGTAAAAGTTATATAAACTAAACTAAAATTAGAAGAAACTTCTTATTTTCTCACTTTTAGCTTTGCAATTTTTTTTTAATGAGATTTGATCTGTAATTTCATGTTTAAGTCCAAAATGGCTTTTTGGCATTTTTGATTATTTAATTAAACATACCGTCTTTTTATTTTATTTATTTATTATTGAATTGTGGATTGTAAATATCTATAGCATTTGGGGATAAACAGTATAAATACGAACTGTAAATTTTAAGCACAAGGAAAATCTAATGTGTATCAATTTTGATTAATTGGGTATTTAACATGTATTTTTTTTCCTTTCATAGCCAAAAAATACCGTGCCCTCAGTAGGACCTGGAATTTTGTATGTCTGTGCGGTGCATATCATTTTATTAGAATACTTATTAATTACTGTTGTATTTGATTTTACTAATCATTATTTTCTAGATTCTAGTAAACGCAATATATTTTTGTAGTTTGCGTTCATTTGTTTATTTGAGCTCTAATTTAGGCAGTTTTGCTCGCTTGTCAGTTTTCTTTAGGCAAGGTGGACGTCAGCCTACCTTGCTTACAGCCTATGGCCTGTCCCATTAAATAGTGCTCCACCAATGCAGGGCTGCGGTACAGGCTGCGAATGCAGGTGCACATTTTCCATGTTGAATAATAAAAATTTAAAAACTTGTCTAGAATATAAATTACAATGTTAAGATGCAGGTGAATAGACGCACAAATAATAGATTATTAAAAGTTTTTAAAGATTCGACCTGTTGTTGTTGTTGTCAGAGCCACCTGGACGAGCCAAGCACGTGAACCAGAGGCTACACAAATTAAGGAGAAGGGGGCACGCTTCGTTTCGTATCCACTTCTAGGGTAACAGGCAGATTTTGCTGAAGTGGGCCTTCGAATTTAGAAGCAGGAACTAAACAGAAGACCCACAGGCTTGTCCTGCCACCCCGAGTAGTATAATTTGAGAACTTGGAGGATAATGGGATTACGAACGTATCATTACATGTACCAGTCACCATTAACGAACATGACGGATCTTAGGCCTGCCCGTTCCTCGAACCTACAACCCTCCAGTTCGCAGTCTTTGTCGATTGAGCTACCACTGATCTAAGATTCGATATAAGCAGTGTTTGCACTTTCCAATACAGAGTCAAATCTAAAAAGTATACGTTCATCAAAACAAGCTCCAATATTAATTAATAGTACTAATAAATCGTGATCTAAAAAGAAGTATTATTAAAGGAATAAATTATTTGGTTTTTCTAAAATTATAATATATATTATTAAAAAACTACTAATTAATACAATATAAAAACATTTAAAAAAAAAAAAAAAAACAAAAAAAAAAAAAAAAAAAAAAAAACACATCAACAGAGTCGGAGTAAACCTCTTCGGGGCCCTAGACACTTTCGTCTTACCACGCCCCCTCCCTCTCCCACAAGAAAAAAGCGAAAAAACAAAACTAAATAATGTGAAAAACAGATTTTGAATTTTTATTAATAAAATTATTTTATATACAACAGTAAATTTTGTTTTTTTTAAGAAAAATTTTAATAGTTTGTTTACAAATTTAAAAAAAATATAAAATTTATTTTAAGGTTTAAAAAATGTAAGTCTATAAATAGGAACAAAATTTATTTAAAAATTGTATTTTCTAGTCTTTAATTCAACAAAATTATTTATTATTTCATAAAAATTAATATTATCCAAAGCCGTTTGTTCGATGTATGAAGCATTTAAAGAATTTAACTTTGATTGACTGAGTTTCGTAAATAATTTTCTTTTGCACGTTTTAATACTGGGAATGACCTATCACTAGATATATTTGAACTAGGCTAAATTAAATATATTTGCAATGGTATTTTTATATTTGGAAATGTTGATGCTATATTTGTGCTCTTTATAAATTGCAGCATATTAGATGGTAGGTCTATTGTTCAACAAATTTCCCGGCCCTTCAAAAAACCGAGTCTATCCGATGATCCGTCCCTGAACCTCAATTTTAAAATTAACAAAAAAAAAAAGTATGCATTTCAACGTAAGTTTCCATGATATTAATTCAATTATAGGGATTTTGCTATCCCTCGCAAAGTGTATGCACCCCTTAAGCTACGCTACTGTTAATTGCAGTGAAACAGGATGGCAATACTAAGTACTTATTCTTGTAGCCGTTAATTGTTCTAACAAAACACACAGTTATGCACATACTATCTACCCTTAACATAATAATAGCACAAGCAAGACAATAGAATTGCCATTTTTCCCTTTTCTGATAGAGCAGTGAAAATCCTGTCAAAAGAAGTATTTACAGCCATATTTTGTATTATACTTGTTACTACAAATCACTACACAGTACAATATTTATTTAAAAATAAATAAATAAGATACATACTCGTACGTGACACATATTACCTGTACTAGTTGACATTTCAATTAAATCTAATATTATATATATATATATATATATATATATATATATATATATATATATATATATTAAATCTAATATTATATATATATATATATATATACATATTAAATCTAATATTATATATATATATATATATATATATATAATATTAGATTTAATTGAAATGTCAACTAGTACAGGTAATATGTGTCACGTACGAGTATGTATCTTATTTATTTATTTTTAAATAAATATTGTACTGTGTAGTGATTTGTAGTAACAAGTATAATACAAAATATGGCTGTAAATACTTCTTTTGACAGGATTTTCACTGCTCTATCAGAAAAGGGAAAAATGGCAATTCTATTGTCTTGCTTGTGCTATTATATATATATATATATATATATATATATATATATATATATATATATAATTATGCTTCAGACCTAAAATCAACAAAACTCTCTTTTAAAGCTCACTAAGACAGTTTTTTTTTTTGGGGGGGGGGAGGTACATAGCAGAGTTACATCATAGTTATACAAAAGGGTTAAATTATTACATAAAAGGATTTTTGAGATTGTTACTGCCCATTTGAAAATTTCAACACTGCGTGACGGAACAACCAAATTTATCAAATCCGGGTGCGTTTCGTATATTTGAATGCATAAGAAATTTATCTTAAACCCGCACGAAGTAGACTTACCACTTTTATTTTCTTTTTTTGGTGGTTGCAGTGACCGCCAGGGTATTTATTAGCGTCCGCCTTCGTTTGGGCGCGTGGGGTCAAAAGTCACGTCTCTCGCAACTTGTTTACTGATAGAGTTTCCCTGGGTAGCGCGCTCTTCTCAATAAATCTTTCATCGCAGAGGAGCCCCAGTTTCCAATTTATTTAGGACAACGCATATTCCTTAAGACTTTTTAATTTGGCTTGATTAAAAATGAGTGCCACTCCTGAAGCTCATTAATAAAGAGAAAATGAAGCGGAGTCTGAAAATAAAGAAATCTTTCGAAAAGCAAATTATTCGGTGTTTAGTGAGATTTTTCGACGCCTTGAGAATAGCGATAATAAGATTATAAAACTGATAAAGAACTGATGTGTTTATTCGCAAGTCTTAATGGATTTTTTTTTTTTTAATTGACTTGAGAATCAGTGTAACACACGTATATCGAAATGTATGTATTCTCCTTAAAAAAGATTCCGATTTCTTTGAAATATTATTTAATTTTCGTTTACTTTATAAAGAGTAGTAGTTCAGAAAGGATTTAATTTTCGTTTGCTTTATAAAGAGTAGTAGTTCAGAAATAAATCCCGTATAAGGATCAAATAAGGATTTGGGAAAAATAAAACAGTGAACAACTTAAAATTAACCAATTCCTCTTTACTGAATCAGGCGAGTATTAAAACTGCATAAGATGAAATACTAGAAGAATGACCTCAGACAGCTTAATGATCAGATTCCTCAGTAAAAGATTATAAAAATGGTTGTAGGTGAACTTTCCCATATTATATAAAATAAATATCTGATCTATTTAATTTATTTTCTGACGAATTCCTCACCTTACTTTTACATGCAGTAAACAAATTAAGGTGCATTTAGTTGTTTTTTAACCCTTAATTTGACAAGATGCTTTTTCAAATATTTTTTAATTTTAATTTCTGTTATTTTCCCATGCCTGTATAGACATTAGGATCTCTGTAAAATAAACAAAAAATATATCATTTTCCATTTTTGAGATAATTAATGTCCGCTGTGGCGAACACTGACAATTATGTTTATAGTAGTTATAAATATACATGTCCGGTGTAGAGGACTTAGCCAAATTAAGGGCTCACTAAACATTTTCATGAAGTAATTTTATTACCAGAGGGGAAATAGGGTCAATATTTTTAAATTAACCTTTTCATTTTTCATCGAGTTGAGTAATTTCTGGCTTTTAAGAAGGCTACTGATTTATTTTTCCCCCAAGATGAAGAATTAGTAGGTGATGCAAGATACCTACTGCCAGATCACTGCTAAATTATAATTACCTATAGTTTAACAGTGATTGCTATTTAGTATTTTTTCAGGGTTGAATTTGACCAGTAAAATATTGCACCTCTAATTAAACTAACTTTCCGATTTTTCTGTAACCCTGAGACTTCGCCAAATGTTTATCTTATATAGTACTAAGTTATAATACTAACGAGCTTGAAAATGGGTGTTTCGGTAGTCTCTTGAACATAATAAAACTTAAAAGCAATTATACAATACGGTACAATAAAAAGTAAATGATATTGAGCAGATTGTAACTAAAAAAGACGAGAACTGTTTTCTCGTCTTTTTTTTTTAAAAGGGTGAATTATTTATATCGACTTGGTCATTTTAAATATTACCGCTCCTATTAGAAAGTCTCATGCTTGTTACCAGATGTACTAAAGTACTAAAGCATTACTAAAGTACTACCGTGAAAGTTTTGAGGTTATTAGTACATGAAATCAGATTGCTTTATTGTGTTTTAGAATCTTTTTTATAGAAGTTTCTGCTTTATTTAGAAAATGATGAAATTCCTTTGCGATTTATTTTATAATTTTGTTTTGGCAGTTTTGAATAGCTAATTTTTTTTCTTTTACTAGGAGTATTCACCGTTTCTTCTTCAGACTTTCATATCAGTGCCTTAATCTTTCTCAGAATGCTTTTGGATTTCTTGTAGTGGGGAATTTATTTCTGTAATAGGACTGTAAACCATTGCTTTTGTGACCATATTATAGTAGTCTCCCAAAATGCCAATCATAAATATCGTAGTTTTCTCCTGGCGAAAATAAGTTCATGGCTTTTAAATTTTTAGTCTCCCAATTGCAAAGGCCAAACGATAGCCGAATGGTAGAGCGCTACTCTTTAGTACTGGGGTTCACGGGTTTGAATCCCGCTGCTGGCATGGACGTACGTGGCCGTTTGGAATCGACTTTAAGCAGTAGGTTCTGTACTCATTATTCCTTGTGAGAAAAACAGTAGACCGTAACTCTCCAAACCAAAACAAAATCAAAACCCGATTTAAAAGAATCAACGAATACCATCCTTTTCATAAATTTTCACTTCCGAATTGTAGTGACAAAACGTTGGAACTATATCTTCTAACATCAACCTATCAAATGTTACGCGATAGAATCATAGGTATTCAAAAGTAATTGGATGGCCACGATGGATTTCATGAATGCCAAAAATTAGTATTTTATGAAAAAAAAAAAAAAAATCCTTATATGTACATACACACACAGCACCAAGGGTAACTATTGTGAGCTGTGCGTGCATGCACTCATGCGTTCAAATTTCTAAGATGCCCGATAGAATTTATAATATTAAAATGTGCTTGCTGAAACTTTTTTTTTTTTTTAAGAAAAAAAAAAAAAGAGGATTTTATTGAAAATATTAAACGAGAAACTCTACTTCAGTCTTACATTTTACGTCTAAGAATAACCATTGCCATAAACTTTGGCTGATGTTTAAGGAATACTTCAAATATTTTGTAATTTTTAAAAGAGGAATTGACTCTCAATGTAAAGTCATTTTAAAAGGAATCTATACTTAAAATATTTTCAGAAATGCAACTAAAAAATCCAAACAGATTTGTAATAAGAGGTCAACTATGTTATGACATATAATTTTGATACCAAATTGTATTGTTTCCATCTCTGTAGATAGGATTATTAGAAATTTAAAAAAATATATAAAAATAAAGAATTATTAGTTATTGTTAAATCGGCAAGTTAGAAAGAAGAGTGAAGATTGTGGATGCTCTTAGTTAATGTCGTTTGATGAAGTGTACATTTTAACAAACTTAAAATAAATATATGACGCATATATTTTAAACTTCTTTGATTCCTTGTGAATTATATGTAGAACTTATGTAAACATTGTAGAAAGCTTTTATGTATTAGGCTAAGCTATGAATCTACCAGGTATATTGATGGGGGGGGAAATGCTATCTTGCACCCAGGCGGCTAATAGACCAGAACCAGCCCTGTATATCTAAATACATATAGAGCCATAGAAATAAGGAAAACTAAAATCAGAACCATAAACTTAAAAAATAAAAAGGACCATATTTCAGATAACAGAGAAAAAAAAAACGTAAACCTATGGATTCTATGTTTGATAATACCATTGGGAGGGTTGGGACTCTAATTTGGGCTTAAAATGTTTTGATGTGCGCACAATCTTCACCTTCGATACAAACATAGAAATAATAGGCTAATTATATATATATATATATATATATATATATATATATATATATATATATATATATATATATATATATGACATGATCCCGTGTTAAGGCGAATGGAATAATTAATCCTTCTTAGTAAAAACACTTCTCTATTTAATATGGGGTTTCCGTTTCAGGCGTCGCTTGCGCCATTTTCATTTATTCGGGGCGAAGCTAAACGTGGAATGTTGACAGCTCCATGTCCACGCGTTAACTGATTCTTCTCGCTTGATTAGTCATCAATTTCTTGTGAAATATCTCTGCACCTGACCGCATTAATCCAAAAGGTTACGCAAGCGTGGGTCTTTTTCATTTTTTTTTATTATTATAAAAGAGTTCCCTTTTTAAAATTGATTATAACACACGTAATTTCTAACTACCCCCTTTTTAGACCTGACACACACATATATATATATATATATATATATATATATATATATATATATATATATATATATATATATATATTCAAAGAGTTATACTAGTTTTAATTATTATTAAAAGGAGATCAAGAGAAAAATTTAGCTTCCTATTTGTTAAGATTTCTACGTAGTCACCATCCAGAGTTGCACACTTCTATCAAATTTTCTTGACATTCAAGCATAAACACACTGCGAGACTCCCTTTTTACTATGGCATGGGTTACTCCAATCTATGGCTTCTGGAACCATATAAATCAGCATTAATAGTTGTAATTTACAGCATTATGTGCATACGAATCATATGATAGGAAAGATAAATTATATCCGGCTACCTAGGTGGCTTTTATCCATAGTTAATATTTTGCGATAACCCTACAACTATACATGTATATATATATATATATATAGTTTGGTATCTAGAGAAAAATAAAAAAGTATCGAATAATTTTAGCCATTAATTTATATAAATACAGTGTAATACATATAGAATGTGTTATAGATATAAATAAATTGGCCAAAAGTAAAATATTTTATGTAGACTTTGTTATTTTAGACATTTAACTTTTTTGTTAATTATTTTATACTACCTATGTTATTTGGATATTTTGATATTCCAAAAATGAGCAGGAGTAATCAAATATTCCTCTGTGTTTTCAAGAAAAAAAATCAAATTATTTAAAATGTTCAAATAATAGAATTGTATAAAAAATATCCAGAAATGCAAATTGTGATGACATCGATGGGAATAAATAATTTCTAGAAGAGCCAACAACGAAATGCCCAAATTTAATAAGTGTGAGCACATTATTCTATTATACAGTTATGTGAATTACTGAAGTTAATTCTTAATTTACTTGTTTGCACAATATAATTTCGTCTATTGCTATATAAAAATGCACCTTTCATGTATTTTTCGAGCGTAAGACACCTGCCCATTCACCACCTGAAAATATTTTCACTTCATAAAAGTATTTACGGTGTACGACTCTTGTGCTTCTATGAATAGATGGAATTTATTAATTTTGCTCTAAGATTCTGAGAAAAGAATTTTACTACAACCTTTTAAGTTGGAGAGAACATTTTAATTGACTCCCATTATATATAAGTATACACGTATATATATGTATGTATATATATATATATATATATATATATATGTATATATATATATATATATATATATATATATATATATATATATATATATATATATATGTATGTATGTATGTATGTATGTATGTATATCATGTATCCATATGATATCATATGAGTAGGATTGATTATTATTTTGTATCCGGCATTTTTAATGCTTTATCAGATGTCAACCTGTACAGTTTGAAAATCCAACGGATTTAGTATGAGGTTACTTTTTACGATGAAGAATGCTCAGACATCTAGTATGATAGAGAAAATATTTCAACCGATTAAAGGCTTAATCACACGTTTTCCTGAGCTAAAATATATTGCTTTAATTTTTCGCTATTACACGGTAAATCCGGGCAATTTTCATTTTGAAAAAATACTTAAACTAAATCTATTGCTTTCTCAACTCTTACAGGTTAACGTGTGATAAGGTCTTTAGAGGATAAAGAGATGATGTATTTAATTCAAATTGAAGTTAATCTCTTTTGCCCCTCTGGAATTCAATGAAAAGAAAGCAAATACAATTCCTAAAAGAAAGAAGCAATTTTCCCTTTTTAAATTAGTTTCGAGTTTAATTCTTTTTTCTATAATATTACAAAATATACATTTGTGAAATCAGCTACTTCCCGAGAGAGTTTCATTTTATGGTTTTTGTTCGTCAAATGTTTTCGCTCGTCAGAGAAACAAACATACAAAAATGGGATTTTCTTTTTATCACTATTTGTTGTTTGGAATAGGGGTATTTCAAAATTCTCGGAGCTGTTTTCCAACGTTCAGAAGCAGTTTTAAATTATTTCTACCAAAAGGTGTCAATATACGCTTTTCAAATTTAACTTCAAAATTTTCTGTAAGTTTAATTGTTCCTCTACAACAAATTTTTGACTTTTCGTACAATAGTTGTTAAACGAATTCACTAATACCGTTTTCCTCCAGCTCATCTTTGATCTAAAAAGGTGCGTATAGTATACCGTTTTCTACCACGTGGTGTTTTTTGACACCTGAAGGATTTGTAAGTATGCAATTTTAAACAATTACATAAATTTGATATTTGCTTGTTTTCCACCCTGTTGTCATTTAGTGCAAATCATTGAAATGACTAATTCAAAAAAAAAAAAAAAAAAAAAAAAAAAAAAAAAAAAAAAAAAAAAAAAAAAGGAACATTTTTTGTTCTCAAATTCTGGTAGAGTTCCATACGCGTGAATTTTGTTTTTATAGATGTGTATCTATAATAATCATTGGCATCTATTCAATGATTTTTTTTCTCTACCGAAAAATGCTTATAGATCCAGGACTATAGGTCACCCAGGTGCATATTAAAAATGGCCGCCCTTTTTTGCAAACCTTATGCTTGGTTATACGTTGGTTGAGAACCATTTGGATGTCTTTAAATTTGACCAGATTGTCCCTGTCAGCTTGTGCTAGGATTAGCCCTGGAGAAAAAACTATGTCTAAATTCTACAGGAAGTCCAATCCAATTAGGTTATAGTTATAAGAAGGAATTTCATAGTCATTCATGTACACACGCACTTATACTATAAACAAAATGCCAATAAGAGCCATAGGGAGTAGGACCTCTGAAACATGAGGTGTACGATCGTTAAGTTGAGTTCGAGTCTGGTACAGAGAGCACAAAATACAAACGACTTCAAAATTTATTTCGATGCAATTTTTTTTCACTAAGCATGCCTTTTTTAAAAAACAATAATTTTCCTTCGTGTAAAAAAACATGGTTGAAACAAGCCTTGTTGGTATGTAAGTAGTAAAATTTGTAATACTGGTAACTATTTCTATATTTTATTCTTTTTTAACCAAAAACCTTATATAAATAAATATATATATTACACACATATATATACATATATATATATATATATATATATTATATACATAAATGTATACGTAAAGGAAAAGATAACTAAATTTGTAAATTAATGTAGAGATTTTGTATAAAGCCTCGAAGACGGCCCCTTAGGGAATATACTATCAGAATCGTCTCGTAATTTGATAGTTCATTCGTTGCGAATTAAGTTTATAGCCGAAAGCCCTCATAGTGGCCCGAGATAATTCTCAGGGATTTTCAAATCTAAAATCAAGGGCAAAACTCCACGCCCCTCTTTCTTTTTAACTTCTTTCATCCCTAATCCAAACTGACCACTGGGGCTACAGTTCAGTTTAAAGTGCCCTAGCGGCTGATTTAGGAAATTCTGAACAAAAACGAGATCCTAGCTATCAAAGACAAATTTTTGGGATTTTTTCCTTTTTAGATTTTCAAGGATTTTTCCTTAGATGTTCCCTTAGACCTCTCGTAGATTCTTTCTTAGATGTTCCCTTACACCTTTCGTAGATTCTTCTTTCTTAGATTTTTCATAATAGATTATTTAGCAGTTTGTCCCGTTAGTATAATGCAGTGCAAATCCATTCAACTGACGCTGTGGCAAAAAATACCTTTTGTAACTGGAAACGGTTGTCTTGTTTTACCATACCAACTGGCTATAACTGGAAACACCCGTCGTAAACTGTGTTGAGACACACATACACACTTGCACATATATATTATTTCTAATTCCAAGGAGGTCCGGAATTTCAGGAAAGAAGACATTATTGAAAAAATAACATGAGTGAAGAATAATCTGGCATTGATGAAACTTCCCAATCTGAGTGTAAAGATGAGGGGTTCTTACGAAAATGGAAGTTTGAAGTGATCATATATTTGAACAATAAATCTATTACTCAAATTATCTGCATTTAACTGACAATTTGAAATTCTGACACTTTTTTCAACTATTTTCAATTAAGCACAGAGGTGTCAAAAGACATCTTTTGGTTTAAATAGGTAAATACAAAATTGTAAAGTAGTAATCATAAAAGTAGTATTAAAACAATCCAGTTTGCTGATTAAGACATCGAACTTCTCAAAATCGGAACCCGTAACATGCACCAGCTGGTGTCAGAAAGGGAATTCAGATTGGATATTAATAACACGATGTCTGGAAGAACCAATTTGAAAATTACTTAAAATGATGGCGAAGAAAACAACTGGACACGAGGAATAGAAAAAGGAAAAGTAATATGGACTGGGAAATTAGAAACACTATGCAAATCTAGCTTTAGATGAATTGAAAGTCAAAATTAGAAATGAAATCTTGGAAAAACAACCCGAAAAACCAGTGTAAAATTCCCTATTGTTGAAGATTGAGTTTGAAGAGAAATGAGAAAAAACAATCAGAAATTTCCAGATAGAAATCGACTCGCTGAAATATTCATGAATTTCGGTAAATGACGAGGGAGGGAAATGTTTACTACTTCCGTGACTTGCCATGATAAAGCCCACTACTTATGATGGAAAATCATCGAGTATTGTGCATAAAGCACAATTTTCCATCGTCGCATATACCAGCAAATGGCATTTTTACATGAAATTTTTTAAGCTAGGTTCATAACTTCTAGACAATACTGTGTACTCCAGGAGTATTGTCCAAACAAGAAAATTATATTTTGAATTATCAAATGTTTTGGAAATGCGGTTTGACAAGAAGTACCCGAAAGAGTGCTGTCATCTGCAGATGAAAATACTGAAAAAAAAATGCTGAAAATTGATTAGATTTGACAAAGTTTTATACCATAAAGATCTGATCATAATTTTGATCGCTACTGTTTACTTTTGTAAAACGAGAGCTGATGAGGCAGGGACCTACTGCTTAAAGCCGATTCTAAATGACTACGAACATCCATTTCTCGCTTGGATTCGAATCCACGAACTTCTGTAGGTTCGAATCCCACCGAGGCAGACAGAAGTCGTGTCCCGTTCACTGCAAGTATAGATAAAAAATCGAGGCTAATTACGGTACTGTAAATTTCAGCATTCGGTGGATATCAATTTCACCATCAATAAAGCCAGATCCTTGCATAATTTATAATATACGTGAAGGTCAATTGCCTAATTTCAAGTTTGAAACAACAATAGAATATATGGAGCTGAAACCGAGCCTCTTAAGCTGGCGAATCGGCCATTGTTAGGCACCAACATTTTTTATAAATCAATAACACCGATATACGGAATGCACCATTTTGCTCTGACATATTTAATTATTCTTAAAAAAACTTTTGATTACAGTTACATAAATAAGTGTTAATGTAACCATAAATGTAACTGTAATCCAAAAGTTTTTGGTGAAAAAATTTAATGCTTTTTTACAATAATTAAATGTAACTTATTTTGAATGCATCATATATAGTGAATGCATTTTGAAAAACTTTGTTGTTATCATATCATACAGACAGCCTGAATGTTTTGTATCAGTTGTTAATCCCTAAATATCGAAGACTGTATAATAAATGTATCGATTCAACATTCAGTCATTTAAAAATTTTTAAATAAAAAAAAAAATAAAAATTTAAAAAAAATAAATAAATAGGTAAATAGTTCATAGAAAAAAATTTTGTTTTTAAGTTTATACCAGAAGTGTATAATTTCCATGATAAATGAGTAGAAATAGAAGTAAAGTGTGCTTTCATAATTTTTTTAAAAGAGGTTTTTATTTTACTTGCATTCAACACAATAAGACAAAGAATATTCAAACGAAGAAAAAGTATGACTAAGTCTACTAGATAGCATAATTAAATGCAGTAGCTTTATATTAATTGTGCATAGTCACAATTTAACAAAACAATCGCCATTTCAATGCTGTAAATACTATACATATAAATATAAATACATTCACATGCATATATATATATATATATATATATACACACAATTGTAAATGAATGTGGTTTTCGTTTCTCAAGTCCCATAGAGTTTCATTTGTGTTTCTCGTTTTTTTTTTTTTTTCTTTTTTTTTTTTTTTTTTTTTTTTTGTGTGTGTGTGTGTGTGTTTGTTTTTCAATACATCTGGAGTCTTTACTAATCACCCTTTGTTGTTATATTACCTTCCTTAACCGCTCCCGGAAGCAGAGGCTTTTCGTCACGTGAATCTTTTTAACAGACGTCTCGACATATCAAGAAATCCTTCGTGGTTTCGGTTAGAGGCCTGCACCAGGTGCACTTTAAGTCTCAACGTTGCGGGAAATCCGGTGGTTGGTTATACCTGGTAAGTGACGAAAACTTTAGTCTCCTAAGTTTAGTGAAAGCTCCCAATTGAACAGAAAGATAACTGTGGTTTAAAAATATATATTTATGGTGGTTTATCCTAGAAGAATGCATTTTCAATTTAATCTTGGGAGAAAGCTAAACACTCTATGAAGGGCTGAAACTTATCCTTCCAGAATTTTTCTATTCCCCATCCAATTTTTAATTGTAATTTTAAATGAGAGAATTTATCAAACTGTATCCTCAAGCCTAATTCCGGTCTCATTAGCCCTCGTGTGCAAAACAGTAGACCGTAGAGCTCCAAACCAAACCAAATCATGCCTAATTCACAAATGACTACAATTCATTACATGAGATGCCAAATCTATTAAAAAAAACAATGTAGATGAGGTTCATTATTGTCAACATTTATACGGAGTAAATCCAAATGCAATTAAAATACTCGATTACTTGTTCCCAATTCTCATTTGTGGCTACTCATGATAATATAAATTATTCTCAAGATATATATTTACACCTGAGAGAGAAACTTTAGAATATCTTTGAGAACAAAATATTTCTGTTGCATGTGGGATTACTGTGCATTGAGATGAGAATACTCTACTAATAAAATATTTGATTTTCAGTATTTTTAATAATGTATTAATTATGAATATTATCTTTTCACTGTTAGCTTATATACCCTGAACCCATTATGATACTTCCGTAGCCAAAGAATTTATTATTTCAAACTGTTATGTTGGTGTTAATGTAATTGCTTATTGTGTAAGAATCAAGTTGCTTAATTTTCTAGTCGTTTGTAACGACATTCATTCTGCTTTCTTTTTCCCTTCATGTCCATTTTGGAAAGTAATGAATAAAGTGAAGAACAACTAAATAGGAGATAAGTTTTACAGAAACAAAAACTTATGAAGTTGATCAAATTTCAAACACTGAGGACTGAAGTTTCTTATTCGGCATTTGTTATTTCCAATTCTCTTTATTTCATATTGAAATATAAGGATTTAAATGTCGATAAGAATCAATAAGCATAAACCAAAGGCACTTGTAACCTTACAAATACAAGTAAATTAATCAGTATCTCCTAAGGGCAGAGTTTAAAACGTCTTCAAAAACTATCAAAAAGGCATCAGATCCCAATCTAACACAATGTTTAAAAACACTGAACGCGAAGAGATTTTATAAAACCATTCAAGCGTAACATAATATTCACGAAATGCTGACTTTACGTAAGTTTACATATCCTCGAAAAGGGCAGCTAACTAATAGCTCTCCTGACTCGGAAGCGGATTTGTCTTTCTCCCCTCCTTGTTAATCCTCTCCGCTTTTTCTCCTTTTCTCTTTTGAATGGCGCTCGTCTTTTGGAAGTTCCATGGCTTTAAACCTCGTGTCTCTGATCTTAGCCGTATGATCACTCACTGCCAATCGATTTGTAGTACTCCTCTGACTTTTTCATGTAATGATATGGCAGCTAATTCCACGGAAACAGAATTTTTAAGTGAGTGATAGATACTGTAGATGGAAGATTTCGCTTTTTTCTCATAATGTTATCTAACTCCCCGCATTCTTCTTATTGATAAATAGTAAAAACGGTTCAAATCAAATTTTCCATCGCTCACAAAAATTAAGTTTTTACATACCTACCTTCAACTCTAAAACAATCCAGACTCTCTCAGATGCCTAATGTCTCAGATACCAGCTACTTTTATGAATCTTGGGGTTTATTTGTTATGACATTATTAGTGACCATGATCTTTGACTTTTTGTCACATTTAAAATTACGTACATCTCACATTCTTGCCAAAACATTGACAGTCAACTGAAAAACGAGCCCCTATCTATGTAATAGATCCAGCACCGTAGCCAGAAATTCTGTTCGGAGGGTGACCAAGTGGAAAGACATTGTCTTTTGTGAATGATACTTCAGTAAAACTACAGGTTTCCTTATGTATGTATACCCCTAACGAGTATCATGATACAATGGGGTTTTAAAATATCAAAATGATTAAAAAATGATATAATGAACAAATTTAAAGCCTAGAAGGAACTACACAATCAATTTAACAGTAAAATTAACACTGAAAACTATACATGGTACTCAATTCTAATTTTTAAAACAGAACTATAACCAGCAAAAAGAACAATTTTGAAAGTAAATGAACATGCCCGAATATTATAAAATATGTTCGTTTTGAAAGTTTTGCAAAAAATTTTCCGAATTTCTTCCGGTTGTGCATCAATATAGTGATGCGTTGCTAAAAGTGCTATCAATCTGCTCTTACTGGAAGAATACAATTTGCACCTTCTGTTTAATTCAACGTCACTAAACACGCTGTAGTCTATGAACAGTTAGTCAGAGGACACAACCATACACATAGTCCATTTTCTTTCCACAAAATGGTCTTTTTAGAATTTCGGAGGGAGACCGGTCCCCCTAAATCCCCCCCCCCTTGCCTACGGCCTTGAATAGATCCTTTTCTCTAGTCGTACTCTGATACTAAGTCACTTAAACTAATACATTCTCAATACACTGCAAAATCTGTTAATTTGAATTTCTTGTTTAATGATGTAACGAAAGACATAAGTGAAAACAATTTTATTTAAAATCTTGTTCAACTTTGAAAAAGTCCTATTTCCTTTTTCAACTGCTAACATCTTTTCTCTTAAAGGAATCAAAATAAGGAACCCTTTTTATTTTTAGTCACAACCAAATAATGAGAAACTTCAAAATACATATAGTAACAAGAAATATTTATCTTTACTTCTAGTATACAACTTTTGGGTAAAGTGCAATTCTGTCGTACATTCCAAAATATAAAAATAACTCTTAACATCTTCTTACCAGGCAATATTCTCTAGCTAAGATTTCGCAAAAATTTAGTCTTATGACCTGCTGATATTTAGGTTTCTGCACCAGTTTCACACTATCACTCATTAAACATAAAATAGTACCCAAGAAAGAGGTAAAAAATTTTGTATTTATCTTTAGTTTACCTAAAGTAGTTATTCTACTCACTCATACATAAACATGGATGTTCTGAATATCTACAGAACCACCTCTGGCTTCTATCACACCTGTGCTTAGTGTAAAAAAAAAAGTAATCATCTTCGATTTTATAAGGCTTGCACATATTATGTTATGGAATGTGGTTAGTATGATAAGAGAATAACTGTCATCAGCATTCCCCGAAATGACAAGAACCGAAGAATCATTGAAGTTGTCTATCACTTACATTATTACCTAAATGCTTGCTCAAAATTATTTAAACTGTAATCAATGTTTGAATCCGATTTTATTTAGAGAAAATAAGTAAATCAAATTATGAAGCTGGTTTTCGTTTCGATAAAAAACAAAGTCTGGAACGTTTCAAATAGAGAAATATTTTATCTTTATTTAAATATTTTGCATACAAAAATGTATTATTATAACTTTAAGAAGACGTTTGCCATCTTATTCGTTCATTTATGAAGTACTGAGAAGTTTTTGTAACTACCTCGAAGCTACGAGGAATATCACCATTTTAAAATGTATTATGTCTAAAAACATTTTTTAATTATATTTGTATTTGAGATTGCACTCGTGTATGTGAACACAATAACTTACCATTTACTAAGAATTACCATTTACATGAACCATTTACTAAATTTCACCCATTCAAGGTGAAATTTAGTAAATGGTTCTTTTACAAAATCTGCTGATCTGTATACATTTTCGATCAAATCTGTCATCCGAATGAATTTTGTTTTGACACCATTTTGAGAACTCTTCACTAGACGAGGTCACATTTGATTCTTTTGGATGATTTCAACAATGTCAGTAGAAATCGCAGGGATGAATAATATCCACAATCATATCTGACTACGCGTCACAAGTGACATCTTTATGAGAGAGTACATAAGAAAGTCGAGAGGAGAACAATACTATAATATTTTACCTAAAGAATTTTATCCTTGCGTTATTTTTAATTCAGATTAACAATTCATTATCAAATAATTTTAATCATGAGGAATGATTAAATCATTGCATCCGAGAGGCATATGAATCGTTATTTTTATCACTGCTGTCGACAGCACTATACAAATAATACTTTCAGTATACAGAAGTCTTTTTGTTGACGAATTTCCCCTATTTTGCGAAGAATTACCCATTAGTTTTTTTTCCTAAGACAAATCCAGGTAACTCGCAATAAATTTATAAAATGTTTCGGGAAAAATGGCTTAACTTTTTTCTTGCACTGAGATATCACATGTTCTTAATGTTGAAAAAGAGACATTTAACCTAACTAGTAAACTGAACAAAATGTGGCTGATTTCAACAACATAAATGAAGAAAGCTTTCTCGATAGTATATTTGTTACTTTTTTACTTCCATTCTCAACTTAAAGAACAGTAAAGAAATCTGCTTTTCAAAACTGAACATCTTTTGACATTTGGTTTTTCATACATTAGATGACTTTTAAACCCTATCTAGAGATTTGATATGGTGACTGCTTTTAGATGTTGCCCATATTTTAAGCGCGAAATGTTTATTCCTTCAGCACCATTTTAGAACATAATTTTGTCAAATTATACTATTGATTAGCATCTTATTCGTCTATATCATTCTCGTATTCATTGATGTCTTAATGTCGATATCATTTATCCATAGCTCTTTACAGCACAAACAGCTGTATATATTTTTCTACTGACTTCTTAAAATCGAAAAATTTAGGAATCTAGGTTGACTCTGTCGGATGCAATATTTACATTCCCTAACTGTGTTTTCTGCTTTTTATTTTGGTGGAAACGTAATAGCTTTTTTAAGCTTTTCAACAGCCGGAAGCCACCAGAGTTATAATTCAATCGTATATCGAGACTGATTAAACACAAATTTTCTGTCTTCAATTTCAGAGACAACATATATTGCCTGCTCTTGTTCATGAGTTTGAATACCACTGCGGACAGAAATGTCTGTAGATGTTTTCAGCACTAGATACCGATTTATTTAGACTGCTTGCAATATTCAGTAAACTTTTACCCAGAGAGTTCTTTAAATATACACCAGTATCAATAATAGGTAAAATAAACAGTTGAAACATTATTTTATGTAAAAAGTTCTAGCATTATACAAAAAATTGACATTGTAGTAACTTTTTCTGAAAATAGATGTCAAATCTGATATCCTTCAAAGTCAGATTAATTTTTAAAACAGGAAAAGAATGTCATAAATAAAAGTAAAGGTTTTAAAAGATGTTTTTGTCTTAAAATGTTAGACATTTATCACCCAAAACAACTTTTCGTGAATAATTAAAGCATTCGTAACGAGAATTTCTTAAGCAACCTTGAATAATCGAAGTCAAGTTAGCGCCTTGTATATCACTGCTCGGCCAGTTGAGGGTACAATAGAGCCCCCCTCCTCATGTCTCTCGTAACAAAACGCTTGTCTTTTGAATGCTGCTGCTGTTATAGAAGAGAAGGGGGCACGATCCCACTCTAGATCTCTATCATAGGTAAAGTATCCTTGCGATATCAAAGCAATACAACCCAATGAATTGATGTTGAATAAAAATCTTTTGTAAAAGAATTTAATGGGAAGTATTCCTAACATTGTGCAGTTATGATCTTAAGATTAGACTCTTTTCCGAAATGAATGACTTGGTCATTAAATTTCATCGAGATCTCTTTGAAGTTGCTAATTCGAGTTTCACAACAATACCGTTTTATGATCTTTATTTCATAAGCCTAAGCTATCTGCTGTGCGACAGTTTCAGAAACAGACATCCATGCTTCGCACCATAAGCTGTAAGCTTATGTCAAGCACAAGTATTTAAAAAAAAAAACATTCATACACATTCTTTGCATAGTTTTGAATGGATTTTTCAGAAATAACTTTAAAAATAAAAGCTATGAAATAACTTAAAGGGGTTGTTCTTTATTTTTTTTTCAAGCATAGTTAATTTTTATTTTTACTTCGTTACGAGATCAGGATTTCAAAGCTGCGGAAATCTTGAGTATTTCATGGAAATGTAGTCTGTACATTTGCATGTTACGTTAGTCACATGATTTTTAATTAATATTATGTTTTAGTTACTATTTTAGAAAAAAATTGGTCTATATTGTGTATTCAGAATTAGTTCTTAAATTCTAGAGTTAAAAAACACATAAATGTAAATTCGTCAGATTTTAAATTTCAGAGAAGTAATTTTGACAAATAAAGTAGCCTTTCATGAAGTTGAAACATTTAAAGTCAGTTACAACTTAATTTCAATAAAAACAATTAATAATTAACAACAAAAATAATATTAAAGATATTTTTTATAGTTTCCGAACCTATTATAATATTATGACTTTGAAAGGAACTTTAAATATGTAGATTTTAAAGTAATATACTGTAAAAGAATTACATTTACTTAGTATAAATGTTACGTTAGTCACTATGAAATGGCCTTTTTATATACTCATAAAATAATGATCCTTTGTTGAAAAACGAATATACAGTTCCACTTATTATAATGAATAGCCCATTTTATTACAAAACAGGTGGATAACAGTTAGAACTGTAAAACTTGTTAAACGATTTTAATGGTATTTATAGCAAAATAAAATATGATACTAAAATATTTTCCCTAGTTGCTGTTTATGTAACACAAACGTATGATGTATTTTTTAATTGAGGTTAAAATTTTTATCAAAAATTATCAAAATATGAAGTCTGGTTCACGACTGAAGACTTCAGTTATTAAAATAATAAAATAATTTATTCACTATTCGTATGTTGTAATAGATATTAGTTCATGAATAATAGCTAATCATTCGAAATTTTTAGATATTTTTTATCAATTACTTTCCATTTTTTTTAAGAGGTTAGGGTGCTGGCCTTCAGAACCGGAGTTCGTGGGTTCGAATCCCACAGTGTCATAGATGTTCATAGCCGTTCGGAATCGGCTTTAAGCTGTAGGTCCCGGTCCCATTAGCCTTCTTGTTGCAAAAAGTAGATTGTAGCACTCCAAACCAAACCAAAACCGTTTTGAAGAGATAGGAAAGAGCCGAGGTAACTCAGTGGCAAAAGGCAAAGCTCTCGTACCTGGAGGGTTGCGGGTTCGTAGCTCGAGCAGGCCTAAGGTCAGTCGTGTTCATTAAAGGTGGCTGAGGCACGTAAAATAGGTTCGTGGTCACAACGTCCTCCAAGTTTTCAATCCAAACCTCTGAGGGTGGCAGGCCAAGTGTATGGGTCTTCCGCTTACAAGGACTCACATGAGCATAAGTTGTATTTTCACCCTAGCGGTGCTCTTTCAAACGAAAGGCTCACCCCTTTGACTTAATATGAGCAGCGTATAGCTCAATCGTGCTTACTTTGACCAAGTAGCATCAGAAACAACAACAAGAGATAGGAAGACAATACAATTTGTTATCAAAACTATACCTCACATCACAGTTTATCTCTTATATAAAATATATTTGAATTTTTAGCCGTATTTCTAAAAATATAAGTATAAATCCTTTTTAAATTGACTTTACATTGCAAATCAATCATTTTGTTTGAAAATTACAAAATGATTGAAGACGTATTCCTGAAACACAAACCAAAGTTTATAATAACGGTTATTCTAGGACTAAAAAACAAGTTGAGTTTCTCAATATTTACAGCAAAATCATGCTTTTTGTTTCTTTAAAAAACTTTAGTTAGTAATTTTAATATTATATATTGTATCTTTGTATCTGCCAACTGCGGGCATCCCCACACTGCACACCTACTATCCCTGGACCAGTGTATATTCATATGTATATATATATATATATATATATATATATATATATATATATATATATATATATATATATATATATATATATATATATATATATATATATATAAACTAAAAAACAAAGGTTTAAAAATGTTGTGTCTTATCAACAATACCCACAAACAGTATTAAACATTAGGGTTGTTTCTAAAATATGTGATCTATACAATAAACACATCTTGATACTGCACAGTCTTTATTAGAAAAAGAACAAAAAATAGCAGTATCTCAAGCTACAACAGTAAAGTAAAAATGCGTTACACAGTATAACAGTTAGTGAAGCCAAGTACTATTACTGTTAGTGGATTAGAAAAATAAGACCAGGGAGTTAAAATACGAGGAATGACATAAATAAATCAAATAAAATAGTATTATATTATGCCACTAAATCGATATTCTGAAATCCCATCACAAAATAAGTTACATTAATTACATTATTTAAATCTATAATCTTATTCATTATAAAATGATATTACTTTTATTTTAGGTATTTAAAAATTATGCTCATCATTTAATTATTAATAAATTATTCGGTAAATCTAAAATTACCAATTATGTGTTTAGTGAGACTAACATGATAATTATTTTTCTGTGGCACATCACTTAGATTTTCAACATACTTTTCTAGGTTAATTATCGAGCGTAGTCTGTTTATTCTAATAAAATTATTTAACAATATAGTTTCTGAAGATAGACTTGTGATAACAAGAATTGCCCTGAAATTCAACAATTTCAAAACTGATATCAGACCTTTTATCAAACAAATCAAAGGTAAATTGCTGCAGACTGTTTGGTTTAAAGCCTAAGAAGTGTACACATAACGGATCAGTTCTACTTCACGATAATCTTAGGATAGAAGTGTAAATCTATATTGTCACTGCTTTCGTTGAATACTATTGTGTCATCAATGTACGGGAATAATTCATGATGTTCACCATTTATATTATTTAAATCACAATAATAGAGATATAAGTTAACAAGTATACTTCAGGTTTTACCACCCCGAGGTATACCGACACATTTGCAAATAAAATGGATCATTATGAAAAATATAATATCTAGTGTGGTAAAATGTAATAATTTATAGAAGAGATTTACACTGAAATCGCTAGGCAAGTTGATGGTATTAATATTAACTACTTTTTTAATTGCCATATTTAGTTCTTTAACATCTAAGCTATTAATAAATAGATAAACAAATATATACACACATATATGTACATACACACACACATATATATATATAAATAAATATATAAATATATATACATATATATACATATATATACATACATACATACATACATATATATATATATATATATATATATATATATATATATATATATATATATATATATATATATATATATATATATATATATATATATATATATATATATATATATATATAGTTTCGATTTTCCCGTATTCTGATAAGCATGAGTAGGAAGAATGTTTTGCTTTAATTTCGAGTCCCTTTGTTTTGTTATAGAAAGTGGAAGGTGTTGGGGAAGCGGCGTGAATGGGTGCATTTCCGCCAAAAGGCATGCGCCGATCGTGGCAACCCTGTCGTCGCCAGGCTGCTGTCAGTCGGTCGTGCGTCGGCGGCGCAGGCGAGTCATGCAGCGAATCGTGCTCTGGTGGGCCGCGCTCTTCTGCCTTGTCAGCGGGGACTACTTCAGCGGTAAGTTCACCATTCGCACTTCTGCCTTCTCCAACACACTTCACGGCTCGGGCCCTCGGCCTACACTTCCCTAGCTTGGACCCGAGCGGTCGATCAACACCGATCGATGGGGGGAAGAGAACACGGAGTTCCGAAATCGATCGGCGGGGCGCGTTCCGCCGACCCACATGGAAGATGCTCAGAAGAAAACGGTCAAAATTTGGAGAGAGCATAGCTAGACTATCCTCGCTTTTAGAGATTATTCCAATACTTTTTTATAAAAGACTTTGATTTTCCCGAGATTCAGAGACGAACACTTTACCAAACGTTCATTTCTCTATGCTCAATCTGTCAAAAATTTCTCCACTCTGAGATCAGCCAAACATGTCACTGAAAGAGTATTTTGAGAGAGCATAGTCATACTAACATAGCTCTGAGATATTAATCGAATTTGAGCTTACACGAAACTTTATTTTCTTGTGATTTGAGAGACGGAATCTTCAATTGTTATTATTTCTCTATGATCAATCTGTCAAAAATTTGTCCATTCTGAGATCAACCAAATATGTCACTGAAAGGTTATTTTGAAAGAGCATGGCTTTGAGATGTAATTTGAATATGAACTTACGAATACGAATTCAAACACTAAATGTTTTTAATTGTTACATTTGGCATTCATTTATCTATGCTCTATCTGTCAAAAATTTCTCATCTCTGAGATCAACCAAACATGTCAAAGTAAAGAGTATAGCTACAGAAGTAGTACTCTCAATTCAGTAGAAAACATAATTGACAGCCGTATAAGTTTATAATTTTTCTTCAGCAATAATACACACTTTATATATATTTATGTGTATGTATATACAAAGACACACTGACAAAGGAATTAGGTCTAAAATAGTTGCATGTCAAAAGTTTTATAAAAAAAATGAATTTGTGTTGGGCTTCATTACTTATAGTATTATTGTATATTCTAGCTTGCAGTAAAACAGAGTTACATATTTTTAGCTCAGTCATATATCTCATTGAATTTAATGATTAATGTTTAGCGCCAGATTTCAAACAAATTCATATGAACACAAATACGTCAATTTCCTCATTCACAATGTTGATACATTCTTTAGAAAAATTCACTGAAATATAAATTAAGAAAACAATTGTTAATATTTTTATCTTCTGTAAGAACACCTAAGTATGTCTATTTGCATGTGTATTTATGTATATATGTATATTATATTATACTATACAGATTACAACAAATTCTCTATGCATATGTTAGAGAAGCATACATTCTTAAGATAAGTTAAAATGCCATATTAAGCGGGATTTTTAATGTAATTTTATAGATTGGTTTCACAGTCATTTTTTGTTGTGAGTACATATGATAGAAAAGATAAAAAAAAATCGATTAGTCTGTATGCTAAAAGAATAATTCATATGTTGCGTGAATGTCTAAAGAAAAAAAAGTTCTAATATTTACATTTTCATAATTTATAGAGATATCAAGCATTTAGTTTATTGCACAGTTAATTCAGTTCATGTTATTTTTAGTTTTTTACTTTAGTTTTTTCACCGTTAAAGAAATTTCACATGAAAATTTGATATTAGGAACATCTTACCAATTTTCCAGATTTTTCTTTCTACAAATATGATAAATACTTTCATATCACACATATACATAGAACAAATATTTACAATTATTTTAATATTTGCAATTTAATGCGTACGTTATATATATATATATATATATATATATATATATATATATATATATATATATATATATATATATATATATGTATATATATATGTATATGTATGTATATATAATATATAATATACACACACACACACACACACACATATATATATATATATATATATAATACTATTTGTATTATTAACAAAAATATATCAATATTTAGACTTTATTTTTATTCACTTTGTTTTGAATTCATTAAAAAAAACTATGAACCTTTCATACATGCACAGTTATCATTATTATAAATATAGACTTTAACAGCATTGTTGTCTGTTCTAAAGTCCTCTCCTTCTTAAATATTGTATTAAGGACAACATATCAATTTTCCATGCTATAAATTTATATAAATGATAATTACATACCAGAAAACAGCTATTTACAGTTTAGTGTTTTACTATTTACAATTTAATGTGTACTAATCTTGATTTTTCCAAATTAATTTCGTAAATTTCCTCTCTTAAAACTTTGCTAATGTTATGGATTTTAAGAATATTTTGGTATGTGTTGGGAGTTAAGAACAGTTAACCGGTATGTTCTTATCATATGTATTGGGGGAAATATATCAATACTTAGAGAGTCATCCATAAAATTTGCTTTATTTCGAAGTTATTTGAAAAGTATGAACTTCCAGTACGGCCACAATTATTGTATTTTCAGATATAAGAGGCGTTTATGTCTTGCACCAAATCATATTTTTTGCAAATGACAACGCCACTACCGCTTTGTGTACTAAAAAAGAAAGTAGTATATTTTTTTGTTTCACCTTCGTATATAAATAAAACAAACGGCTTCTTGGCTGGTAATGTGTTTTTCCCGAACACCACAGTCCATCTTCTACGTTCGGAAACAAGGATGTTTTTATGCTTTTATAGCTTGTCGAACCGAATTTAGAATCGGACGAGCAATAAATAATTCGTCACATATTGCCTGGCAAATGCCTCAATATTTTTGTAGCAATGAGAACGTTGGTAAAGCTTAAATTTATTCCTATATAGGAAAACAATATTCTGTGTGTAGTTTTAAAAATAACATACATACACAAAATATAAGTTTAAACACATTTATAAATACACATTGAGCTTATAAATACACATATAAATAAACACACATTCTTATTGAGAAATATTTAATTCTGTACATATTGCTTGGTAAAGGGGTCAATAGTTCTGTAGCAGTGGGAATGTTGATAAATTTTAAGTTTAGTCATAAATAGGAAAAAAAATTAAATGTCTACTTTTAAAATATACATACATAAAATTTAAATTTGCACATACATAAATAAACACACGCATATATAATTGGTCGAGTAATAAATAATTTGATACATATTGTCTGGCAAATGGGTACGCATTTCTGCAGTAATGAGAATGTTGTTAAATATATTTATTCACATATAAAAAAAAATTATTTTTAAGTGTGTATTTTAAAAAATAATCCACATACACAAAATATAAATTTGCACATATATAAGTAAATACATATGTAAAATAAACAGACATATTTATTCCGGAAGCAATATTTAATTCGGTACATATTGCTTGGCAAATGGCTGAATATTTCTGTAGCATTGAGGATGTTGTTAAATCTTAAATTCATTTATAAATAGGAAAAAATTAAATGTGTGCTTTTAAAATATATATACATAAAATGTAAATTTGCACATACATAAATAAACACACACTTATAATTGGTCGAGTAATAAATAATTTGATACATATTGCCTGGCAAATGGGTACGTATTTCTGCAGTAATGAGAATGTTGGTAAATTTATTTATTCTTATACAAAAAAAAAAAAAATATTTTTAAGTGTGTATTTTTAAAAAATAACTCACATACACAAAATATAAATTTGCCCATACATAAATAAATACACATATAAAAACACATATTTATTCCTGGAGCAATATTTGATTCGGTACATATTGCCTGGCAAATGGCCGAATGTTTCTGTAGAATTGAGAATGCTGATAAATCTTAAATTTATTTATAAATAGGAAAAAAATTAAATACGTATTTTTAAAATTAATACACATATATAAAAGACAAATTTATGAATGCATAAACACACATACATGTTCAGGTGAGTCATAAATAATCTGATACATATTGCCTGGCAAATGGGTCAGTATTTCTGTAGCTAATTCTTGATAATGTTAGTCAATGTTATATTTATTCATAAATAGAAAATTTTAAAAATATACGTATTTAAAAAAAAAGCTCCCATAAAGTATAAATTTAAACATACATAAATGAATACTCGTGTTTTTAATACACATATAAATAAACACACATACTTATCCGGGGAAGCAACATTTAATACGGTACATATATCCTACCAATGTGGTCAATATTTTTGTAGCAATGAGAATGTTGATAATTTTTAAGTTTAGTAATAAGTTAGTTAAGTCATAAATAGGGAAAAATAGGTTTTTAAATGCATACTTTTAAAAATAATACATATGAATAAAATATAAATTTACGCATGTATAAATAAACATACATACAACCTGGGGTGAACAATAGATTGTTACATAATACCTGTCAAAAGGATCAGCCTTTTTTGTATCAATTCGAAAGCTGGTAAATGTTAAGTTTGTTCATAAGTTGGAAAAATTATATTTTTTTAAATGCTTACTTTTAAAAATAACTCATACATAAAATATAAAATTTAAATTTAACTATAATGGATAATATATCTATGTTTTATAATCCTTTCTTCAATTTATCATAAAATAAAAATTTCTACTCTTGTTAGAATGAATTTTTACAATTTGTTTAATAACACTATTAACTTAAAATATTTAGTTTTGTGGTATGAAATAGTACATTATTTTAAAAAATAACAAAAGATGTATACACCAAGTCTTGTATATTTACTGACATTTCATTTATTGGTTAAATGAAAATCTGAATACCGGTTTGCTGACAATTTACCAAAAATCCCCCCCCCTCAAAAAATGCATAAAAAGCAGGTAACATGTACTAAATACGTACGATATTGTTTGGTATAGGCACAACACTTATAAATACATATGGTAATTTTTGGTTTCATTTTAACTACAGTACTGCACAATACTGAACAATACATTACTGAACAATAATTAATGGTAATATGAAAACAATTAAATCCTGATAAAATATTCAGTAAATAAATTAATTTAGTTTCTAATCTAATTATTAAAATATTAATGAAAGATTAACAATGAATGTAATTTTAACGAAAGCATGCATAGACAATACATATCTACACATAATTTTTATAGCCTTCCATTCTTTAAGAAAAGTGTTCGTCAAAAGACTAATTTTTCCAAAATTATATAACCGAATGAAAACCCAGTGTTGGTTCAAAACAATCAAGATTCTGAAAATAAGTCTCTTGGATACCACGCTCGTTGATCGGGGTTTTTTATAAGGTGAACATAAAATCTTCGAATAGGAATAATTTATACGGTAATTGCAGGTAAAAACGTTTTATTGGTATATCTTGCAAGTTAAGGTAAACCTGTATACTGTCTTATCAGTATTGCAAGCCCTAATATTATAAAATGATGAAAAAAGAGAAATTTACTTACTGGCCAGATATGTTTTGAAATTGTGTATAGAAACTAAAATTTTGTGTGAAATTGAAGTAAAATATGTATTTTGTTCTATAAACTAGCACTTTAATGATATGTGATGTTTTAATATCTAAATAATATAAAAGCTGTTAAGAAATTAAAGTTTTTTAATTTAGCATATATTTTGCTATAAAATGGAAAATACATTGCTCGTATTGTAATTTTAGTTCACAAAATACAAACGATGATTAGTTTCTTTTTGATATAAAATTTAGTTTCTGATATCAATATTTATAATATTATTTTCCGGGAAACTAATAAAATTAAAAAATTAAAATTTTTTTTTCACGTGTTTTTATAAATTTTACTTTTTAAAAAAATATATTACTTTATTAACAAAATAACAAATTCATTAACAAATAACTTTCATAAAGTTTAAAAACTTTTTAATGATCTAGGACAGACCAGAAACTTAATTTATAGTGAATAAAAAACTGGTAATTATAATAAAGACTTTCGGATAGAAAGGTTGTATATTCCCTTAAAAATCATTACTTTAAAAGTAATTTCGGTATATATATTTGTTAATATTATTTTATAAAGTTGATATACTACCTTATAAGCTGTTATATAATGAAATTTTTTATCATGTTATCAGGAATATCTCCCTCATAGTGATATGTTTTAAGGCTTTTTGAAAACGAGGTATGTCAATAGATAATAAATAGAGCAATAATAAATCGAACACTTCTCAATATTCTCAAATGAAGAAAATTTTTGGAAATCTAATATTCAAAGAAAATTTAATTAAACGCCAAATCCATGTAATAAAGATTAACGTGTGAACTGGAAAATACTAATCTTAACATTTCTGAGTTGATTACGCAAATTTTCTATCCCAGAGCTTTGCAAATCGATAAGATTTAAAAAAAATATTTTGGCGTCTGTTAAGATTCAGTAACAGTTAAACGCTTGCTTTTTATGTATATGTATATATATGTGCATTTATATATATTTATAGATGTATATATGTATATACATATATGTATATATATATATATATATATATATATATATATATATATATATATATATATATATATATATAAATATGTATATATGTATACACACACACACACACACACACACACACACATATATATATATATATATATATATATATATATATATATATATATATAATAGTAACATATGTATTATTTTTCATTAGAGACTCTTTATTATTATTTCTTTTACAAATTTTTATAATGAATCACTTCACACTATGTGATCACTTTTTAAACAAAATTTATGTGCAGAACACCGCATTTTGTTTTTGTTTTAACATGAAGGTAATCTTTTCTAGACATGTATAGATTGGAAACAACAGCAATAACGGCATTCATTTAATAATAAATGTACAAAAATTATCAAATATAGCTGATAAAAGTGAAAAATGTTTAGTTAAAATAATATTTTAAGTAAATATTGTTTTATGAATAAATATATATATCTTAATTTTTTTGAAAAAAATTCTGATTTATATTGTTTGAGTGATTTATTTAATACCTTTTTTCCTTCTCCACTCTCCACTATATAAATGCATATATATAAATATATATATGTATATTACATATATACATATGTATATATATATATATATATATATATATATATATATATATATATATATATATATATATATATATATATATATATATATATATATATATATATATATATATATATATATATATATATGACAGGTTCCCACTAAATGACACTAGAGTCCTGAGTACATTTTCATAGTTTTATTCAAATCTCAGAGCACACTACTCATCAATCATCTTCAATGGCGTCGCACATTGGCGCCTAACTTTTAACAAAGGCAGGCTTAGCTGCCTCGGGTAGCCACAGCTCTGTCTGCGGAATGTGCACACTGCTCTCTGCTCTAGATCACTGCGCGTGAGCCGTATTTATGTGGCTAACTCCTCACGCCGCGTCACTCTCAGTAAAGAATCCTTAATTAAAATCTTTTAAAATTAATCTACAATTTAAATCCTGACATATATATATATATATATATATATATATATATATATATACATATATATATATATATATATATACATATATATATATATATATATATATATACACTCTGCTGCGCGTATCAGCGGAACATCAAGCCCCCAGCACAACCCAGATATTTATGTACTCTGTATAAAAAATAAGGTTTAATTGACTACTCAATTTAAGACTTTAATTCACTTTAATGATAAAGGTAAGAAATAGTAAAAAAATTGGTATATAAATTAATTAATTAGCAAGGAAAGTAGGTTACGTTGATTATCTCATTCAGTTATGGAATACTTCTTCAGGAATATGTAATTCCTTAAAACTGGGATGGGAAACTTTTTATTTTGGAGCAAGCAAAAAAAAAAAAAAAAAAAAGATAGAAAAAGTTAGTGAGCTAATATAATTTATTCTAAAATTTTAACAACTGTAAAGAATATTTCCATGTCTATTCAAATTTTGGATTACGAAACTCTGAATCATCTTTACATTTTTTAGTAGACATTTTTGGTATCTTTCCATATAAAATAAGTAAAATTTGAATTTTTTAGAGATGCAAAACAGATACAGATATGTACATAAGACACTCTCAGGAGCCAATGAGATTAAGTTCAATTTTAGACCAGAAAATTAAAATAGGGTGATATTTACAGTATTGCAATGCTGAAAAAAAATATGGCTTCATTTGTTTTAGTATATGATAAGAATTAAAAACTATTTACATTATTGATTAATTTCATTTATGATTTTATAATATTTAAGTGGAATAAATATTTGTTTTAGTTATTAAAGAGTGTGATCAATACTTCAACAATAATTAATTTTGATTAATATTAAATTTATAATAATTAATATTGTTTAATATTAAATTTATAACAAATTAAAAAATTTAAAAAATAATGGAATAAATTCGATTAATTTTTTAATTTTTTTCTCTTGGACTTATCCGCATTGGCTTCTAAGTGACTATATGTATATATATATATATATATATATATATATATATATATATATATATATATATATATATATATATATATATATATATATATACGATATATGTATATATATAGTATATATATACATACATTTAAGATTTTATAATATTTCAGTGGCATAAATATTTGTTTTCGTTATTAAAGAGTGTAATCAATGCTTCAACAATAATTTTGTTTAAATTTAAATATATAATAATTAATATCGTTTAATATTAAATTTATAAAAAATTAAAAGATTTAAAAAATAATTGAATAAATTCGATTAATGTTTTTAACTTTTTCCTTTTTGACTTATCCGCATTGCCTTCTGAGTGACTATGTATGTATATATATATATATATATATATATATATATATACTATATATATACGATATATGTATATATATAGTATATATATGCATACATACTTTTATTTATACACTAATGTATATATATATGTATATATATATGTATATATATATATATATATATATATATATATATATATATATATATATATATATATATACATACACATTCGTTTGTATATGAAAGTATATATGTATGTATGTTACTGTGTACTGTTACTCGGAAGTAAATGGACTAAATCTTAATCCCATTTAAGATTCAGAAAATGCTTTCTTGTGAACTGCTTTGAAAAACATCTAGACTTGAAGAAAAAAAAAAGAAAAAAACTAATCACCAGAACACTTTCTGCGAAGTGCACAAACAAGAGGCGCTTTGTTTTGGTTGGAAAGAAAAAAAAAACACTGAGGGCCCTTATTCTTTGTTGAGCACGTTCCTTGATACCGCATCCTCTGGATCAGTCATCGTGTTATCAGTGCCACAGGCATTTATCTTTCATTACATTTCGTTTGCTTAATCTGATCTAAGACTGCTTTAAAGCTGACCCGAGCGCACTGATGAGCTAACCACCCAATGAATTAAAGAATTTATCTTTGCGAAACACCGCACATCTGCGACACACACCCATTAAATGTTTATAAGTAGTAAACGACATGCGAACTCCTATCTTATGAAGTCATATTGAAATCAAATAGGGTAGGTCATTTTGCCGGCGAAATGGTATTTTTGCCAGGAGTGGCAAAAACTGGAAAAAACCTGTTAAAAAATGGCAAAATCTAGAAAAATTGGCTGGATTTTAAAAATGTACAAAATAATTATTAATTAATAAATAACAAAATAATAAATAATTTTGTACGTAATACAACTGAGACTTAAATCAGAATATTAATTAGATATTTCATTAGTATTAATTTGACAATTAAAACAATTTAAAATAATTCTCATTGAATTTAGCAATGAAAATACAATATTCTATTTTTGTAAATAAATTTATATGATGGAGATATGGGATAAAAAATGTTTTCTTTATTTATCAATTTAATATAGTAATGCTGTCTTTAATTGTAATGTGTATATATACATATATAAGATATATATATATATATATATATATATATATATATATATATATATATTATATAAGTACTAAAAACGTTTAAACCTTCAGTTTGTAGGGGAAATAAGCTAATAATTACATTAAAAACAACATTGCACGTAAAAACTTGCAAAATCAATCTTCATTTTATCTGTTTTTGTATCTATAGGTAGTATAACTTTAGATTTAGATTACTGTTCAATAACACATTGAATATTCTATGTTAAAAAAAACATATGTATTTTTAGATTAGAGTTAAAATTAGTAAAAGTTAAAATAGTTACATCCCTTTAAATAAAATATATCCATTTTTGCCACTTGGCAAAAAGTGGCAAAAATGTATTTTTGCCAGGACGTTTTTTACCGGTTTTTTCCATGGGTTTTTCACTTTTGGCAAAAACGTGTCATCCCTAAAATCAAAGAAAGTATTAAAATAATTACATTCTATATCAAGAGTAGTCGCTGAAAAATTACATACAGTCAAATCTCTATTTCACGGACCTCTATTTTGAGATTTTTTTTAATAATAACCTCCAAATAGCGAAGTGCATTTTTTTTTATTTAACTAACTTTTTAATGTTATAATTAATTTTTCTCTCCCTATTTCTCAAAATATTTCTGGTCATTTCAAACTTATTTTTTCTCTTAACACATTTCATGATGACCAATGATCTTTAACTGTTTGATTATTAAAATTAATTAATATAATTTCTGGACATTTCAAACTTATTTTTCTTTTAACCCATTTCATGATGACCTATGATCTTGAATTGGTTTGTTATTAAAATTAATTAGTATAATTTCTGGATATTTCAAGCTGGTTTTTTCTTTTAAGACATTTCACGATGACCAATGATCTTGAACTGTTTGAATATTAAAAGTAATTAATATAATTTCTGAACATTTCAAACTTATTTTTTCTTTTAACACATTTTACGATGACCTATGATCTTGAACTGGTTTGTTATTAAAATTAATTAATATAATTTCTGGAAATTTCAAATTTGTTTTTCCTTTTAACACATTCCATAATGACCAATGATCTTGAAATAGTTTGTTATTAAAATTAATTGGTGTGATTTTTTTATATACAGTGTTCCTGGACCAGGTTTTGATTAATTTTTTTTCTTGAAATTATCTTATTAATGGCAAAATAAATAAATAAATATTAATTTTGTACAAAATGTGTCTTTCAATGCTTTTAATAATATTTATTGGTTATGAATTTGAAATCTATTTTATGTACTTTAAAAGGTGAACCTCAATGTGACAAATTTTCCATTTAACGAACCCTTATTTAGGAATCTAGCTACTTTCTTAAATAGAGGTCCGACTACAATTGATATTTTAAGCACCACACAACTTTCGTGATTGTACTTTTTACTTTAGTGAGTTAACTAGTCAATAAACATCGAAAAATAATTCATATTTTTAGATAATGCATTCAAATTGATATATATATATATATATATATATATATATATATATATATATATATACATATATATGTAATATATCAAAATTATTTAACTTTAATATTTCCTTAAAAACCTCCTCTCTCCCATTCTAATTCCTTAAAATCTTTTTCCCAGCTTCTAAATGTCTTAATCAAAGGAGTGTCTTCTACTTAAAATTTTCTCCAAAGCTTTCTATCCTAAAGATGTAAATTTTCTGTCCATTCAACACGTTTTCCAGCTGTCGCCGGAAAATGGCTCCGCGTTTTTCCTGATCTTGCACTTAAATTCGCTGAGTAAGTGGGAAAATTATTTCTATCTCCGTTCTTGGGTGGACCTCTGTTCGAACAGAGTGATTTTTGTGTCTTTCCTTTGTCTGTCGTTGACTAGTAAAGATGTCCATTTTAGCAGCTTTGAAATAAAGTTTTAATTAGACTTGTGCCGTTCTCTTCAATGTCGGCCGACTGCATTTTTGTTACTGCTAGCCGTTTAGCTTTCTTCTTGTCCAGCAGTGTTAAAATAAATGTATTACATACACACACACACACACATATATATATGTACATTATATATATATATATATATATATATATATATATATATATATATATATATATATATATATAATGTGATATTTGATAATACTCGTTCAACACTTAAATTATCAGCAGCTTTACTTTTGTGTTTTAGTAAATGTGCTTATACACACTCTTTCCCCGACACACATAGATGTATATGTATGTTTAATTGAAGTAATTTAAAAATAGAAAAAAGAAAAGAAAATTAAACGAAAATCATGAAATTGAAATATGTTAAATTTTTCTTGACATTTCCCTAAATTTATAAATTTTACAGTCATGTTTTGAATATACATGTTAGAATTAATGTTAATTAATATTTCACAACGTTAAATTCTTATCTAATCGGTATTTATATTTTTAAATTTTGCTCTCTTTCTCTTCTCTTGAAGTTAAAATTTGCTTTTTATGTACTTACATATATGTATATACCTATGATTACATTTTTTAAACGTTACTAATTGTAGTTTGCAAAGATACATTTTCTGAAAATCAGTAACAATTTTCGTTTAAAGAAATTACTACATATTACTTTGTATCAAAATTTATCTATCGGAAGTCCATTTAATATGTAGATCAACCCCAACGTTTTTAACGAAAACTACTTCAGTCTGCAAGAAAGTAAACGACCTTTGACCTAACCTCAGGGCTAAGTCTGAGGATGGAGGGAGGCGGGAACTCAGAGTCTGGTCCCCTCTGAAATCCGAGCAGACCGTACTAACGGCAAAACTGTAGCCAGGTAAAACGGAGTTTTAAAGCTCAAATGGGTATTTTTCTTGCTTATTTAATTTACTGAAAATATGTATATATCCTAGAAGCTTAACTATGCGTCTTCACTACTTAATCTATTAATTTATCTAAAATAAACATCTCGCATTTCTACTCTCCTTAAAAAAATATGCAATGTTAAACTCTTTGCTTTCACCCTATCAATATTACTAGAGGTCCTCGACTGCAAAGACACATATCTATACATTTCTCTAAGCAAATCTATAGCACCTGCACACACATACATATATACACTTGCGTGTGAGTGTATGAAAGTATAAATGCATCTCTCTCTCTCTCTCTCTGTTTATATATATATATACATGTATGTATGTATATATATGTAAATATATGTATATATATGTATACATATATATATATGTATATATATACATGTATGTATGTATATATGTATATGTATATATATGTATACATATATATATATGTATATATATACATGTATGTATGTATATATGTATATATATGTATGCATATATATATGTATATATATGTATATATATATGTATATATATAATATACAAAATACCATGAATAAATTAATTTAATTATTAAACTATAGATTAATCATATACAGTTAGAGGAATTTTCATACAATAGTCATTAGTTAGTGTATAAATAATAGTATCTGAAGTTATATTTCGCTCTTTTTCACAAATAACAGCATAAACCTCACTGATCATTTCCCGAAACAAATTTTTGCGTAATGGCTTGCTTAACTAAATGTGAGAAAAATAAAAAAAAAAGTTAACAAAACATTCTGTATTACTTCCTACATAGAGGTGTGTTACGCTCTTTGATGGAATCCTTGTACTACAAATACGTTGTTCTTCATACAGCTCTGGCCGAACGATGGCCGATTGGTTAGGGTGCTGGCCTTCGGTACCGGAGTTTGTGGTTTCGAATTCCACTATGGCATGGATGTTCGTAGCCATTAGGAATCGAATTTAAGCTGTAGGTCCCGGTCTCATTAGCCCTCGTGTTGCAAAAAGTAGACCGTAGCACTCTAAACCAAACCAAATCATCATCCAGTTCTGATTGCCTTGTTTATTCAAAGCAAAAATGAATGTCTTTATAAGTTATTGGCGAGTTTCTGCCGTGATTGACACCCTTAAAATTGTTGATTGATTGTTTTGAAGAAATCCAAAGAGGAGTTCGATAAACAAAATACAATTCAGTATTTTGTGAATCATATATGGTTATGTTGTCTGTAGTGTTTGTTCTAAGGTGTTATCATGAATGGATACATATTACTTAGAAAAACCTCAGTTTCAAAATATTTTGTAAATTCACAATATATGCATTTAAAAATGATTGTGATTTATATATGCATTTAAAAATGACTATGCACTTTGGATGGATTTCCCTTGCACTTATTTATGGTAGCTCTTAAAACTTGTAACATACGGCAATTCAAAAATACAACAATGGTCTTAGGATGAACTCTAATGAATTTTATATATTCCTTCAGTTCAAAAATCCTGTTTTTAGTTTACTTTAGAAAATGCTTAATTGTAAAATAATAATAATATTATATCGATGCCACTTAACGGTAGTAAAATCTATTGCTGTTAAATAATTAGAAAACTGAAAAGTAAATCGTTGTTTTAAAGAGTAAGATTTCACTTTCTTTCAACAATTGGTTCGAAGAGATTTGTCGTGTAAAAGGGTACTAATTAAATAAGTGTGCTTTGCGAAAAATTCACTTGTAATCATTTTTTATTTTAATTTTACTTTCCCTGGTAATTTAATATCTTAGAATTCTTTTTGCTCAAGTATTTCTAAACGTTCTAACTTTCCCTTTTTGTTCATCAAGCTTAGTTTATGCTGTTTTATGCACACTTTTGTGTGATAAAGTGGCAATATAATCTATTACTGTCAAATAAAGAAAGTTCTACAGTATAAATGTCGAGCGAGTGTTATTTTATGTTCTTTAGATAATTGGCTTAAAAAGCTTTTTGGCAATTAAGAAACACCAATTAAATGAGTATGCTGTATGAAGAATACGCTCTTTTTTAAATACAAATGTGTTTAATATAGCTAGGGGCAAGGTAATCCTTCATAGTGGCATTTATCTTCTCTGCTCGCTTCAGATAAATTTTATAAAAACCCATTGAACCCGCGTAAAGAGAAATAGATATTTATAGACTTAACACCTAAGAAGATTACAACACAAAATAGTGCAAGAAAGAGGGAAGGATTTAGTTGGATTATTTTAAATGGGAGTCTCACCTAAGCCCATAAAAAGAAGTATAATTATTTTAATATAGCACAGTAAAGAATGAGAAGAAAAGTGTATGAAAAGTGAGTGATATGTTCAATGAAGAATTTTAATCGAACTCGGGTATAATGGATTAGGGGTGTATAGATACATAATTGTTTCCATTTAACCTTTCAGCGGGAGAGTTTTACTTTTTAACACAAGGAAGCAGGTGTGGTACTTTTTTACGACAAGCGGTTTCCTTCATTTATGCTGTTAGAAATGAGTTTTCTTTTAATAGTTGTAATGAGAGGCAAGCTAGAAAAGCAATCATACATATCATTTGTAACGTTAATTTTATTATTATTTTCCAACAGTAAAATATTTTAAAATCCACATTAAAAAGGGTAATGCGAAGGATGCGTAGATTTTCTTCCCCTTGTATCTTTTTTAGTGTTATGATTTTAAATAATCTAGTAAATGATTTTTTTTTGACTAGAGTAAAATAAATTAATAACTCACCCTACTCTAGGGTATATAAGTTACATAATTGATAAAATGAAATTTTAAAATGTTGAAAAAATTATTAGTCTACATGCTAAAACACGTTGTAAGTTTTATGAAAAATGCTAAATACTGTGTGAAATCAACGCTGAAGATGAAATTTTTAATTTCAAAATGCGGCAAATTAATTTATTCCCAATGGGTAAGAACGGACGGAAGTATACAAACGGCTTTCGGACAGTTTCAGTGTTGTATATGACAACATTTTTAGAAACATAGCGATTGTTGTAAAATTTTTGCAAATGCATATGTTGGAATGTTAACGAATTTATTGTATTTGTAGCATACAACGACACGCACACACCTCTCTCTCTCTCTCTCTCTCTTCCTCTCACTCGAACCAAACTATGGTCGAAAGCTAACCTTCGGTACCGAAGTTCGTGGTTTCGAATCCCACTGTGACATAGATGTCAGTATCCGTTCGAAATCGGCTTTAAGCAGTAGTTTCCGGTCTCATTAGTCCTTGCGTTGCAAAAAAGTAGACCGTAGCGCTCCAAACCAAACCATCTATATCTGTCTGTCTATATATGTAATATATCATCATTATTACACCTAAAATATCTATCTAAAATTCTCCTTTTCCCTTTCTCATTCTTTCATACCTAATTTCCGAGCCTCAAAATCTCAGATTTGAAGGAGTGCGTGCCGACTTTAATTTTTTATCCATCTCCCAAAGATAACTTTGGGATAACTGCTAATTTTCTGTCCACAGGGCACATTTTCGAGCTGACTTAAATAATCTAAGTTCATTTCTGACTGTTAATAACGCTGACAAAGCTACTAGTCTTATGGGAATAACTCAGTGTGCTCCCTCGCTGTTGAGAGAAATTTGTAAAAGAAGTGGGTTTTCGCTTTGCTCTTGTCGTTCATTTTTAATCTCAAATAAAGTAAAAGTTCCACCACGGACTTCACTGTTGTTTCACCTGAGCGACTACAATTTACTTAAGTAATCTGATCGCCCAGTAAGCTCGAGTAATTCAAAATAATAGGGGCTATTATCACTTTGTAACGGGAAGAGTAATTTTGCGTGTTACATAGTTATATATGCATACATATATACAAATAAATATGTTTGTGTGTATATATATATCTAGTTTTCTCTCTCTCTCTGTATATATATATATATATATATATATATATATATGTGTGTGTGTGTGTGTGTGTGTGTGTGTAGATATTCGGCATTCAGGTGGTTACATAGCTTTATTTATTATGTTCACTGGTAGTCTGCCCTTACAATCTTCTACGGGGCAAACTCACATTAGCTGCCAAAATAACTTTAGCCAATCAGACACGTTAATTGGGGTCACGTGTGACGTGTGCAAATGGAAGCTCGTTATCTAGAAATTATATAAGTTAAAGTTTGCATCATATTGGTTTATTTTCATCTTGGTGACTTGGCACTCACCAAAGGGTTAAAGAGAAATATAAGGAATGAAAATAAAATCTCCAAATGACAGAAATAGGGGTGCAGTTCGGGTAAAGAGTTGCCAAAAACTTATTGCAAAATGTAATTGGGAATAAATCAGTTAACTGCTTAAATATCATTGCACACAGACATACACGCATATATATAATTTAATATACATACAACCATATATATATGTGTGTGTATGTGTGTATATATATGCATATATATATATACATGTACACATATTTTTAAGAATATTTTTTATCCTTGTATCACTAACATTTTATATTTTGTAAATTGAGGAACGCTTCGTAAAGAATTTTAAAATTTCGTAAAGAATTTTTGGTATTATTTCTTAAAAATTATTAAAATAAAAGGTTTCACATTTTAATGATTTTTAGGTAATTTTGTAAATGTGGTTCTTTTTATTGTAATATTTGTAAAGCACTAACTGTTCCAGCTTTCTCCCTTTCTTCCCCAAACATAGTTTATGCAATTTTATGCAATTTTATGCTTGCTATTGTGTGTCGTTGCTATCAGAATATTATTTTAAATAAAAGGTTCCGAAGGTGTTCTAATATTATTTTATTATTCTATAATAAGAATATGTATTTGAATACAGAATATATTAATTTACGGTATTGTATTAATTTTATATTGCAAACCTCATTTAGAATATTTTGAGAGTATATCTTGTTTAAAAAACAAGAGAGTCATACTTTGCTTTCTAGATTTTAAAGCTTATCAAATACAGATACATTTTTCATTTGCAATTTTATGCTTGCTATTGTGTGTCGTTGCTATCAGAATATTATTTTAAATAAAAGGTTCCGAAGGTGTTCTAATATTATTTTATTATTCTATAATAAGAATATGTATTTGAATACAGAATATATTAATTTACGGTATTGTATTAATTTTATATTGCAAACCTCATTTAGAATATTTTGAGAGTATATCTTGTTTAAAAACCAAGAAAGTCATACTTTGCTTTCTAGATTTTAAAACTTAATCAAATACAGATAAATTTTTCTCTCAGTAAAATACACATTAACAGATATTAGCTTACTACATCAACACATATTCCTTTAATAAAAGTTATTTGACTTGGAATATCTCATAACATACTATATGACTAGTGACTAACTCCTATTAACACGTCCTGTATAATATACACTGGGACTAGTTTAACATTCATGACAGTATCTTTTGTCGTATATCATTTATATATGAACTAGATTTTTTTAAAAACTCAATATATAGGGTGTAATTAATGCCTTTAACTGCTTTATCATATTCTAAAAATCAAATTTACATTATTTATTATCTTAATATTTCAAACTATATAAATTTTCAGTATTTTAAATGCGCGGAATGTGTTGAAGAAAAAGGGGAAATTTTTTCTTTTAACCTAATAACGGTAACCTGTTTTTGGCGAACGTTGTTACTATTATTAAGTCTGCAAGGCAACTTTTTGAAAATTTATTTTATAAGGAAAGGTAGGGAAAGTCATGCATATGTTTCTATTTAAAAATGATTTATTGCACATTAAAGTTATTTCCTACTTTTAACAGCGTATTATTTTAACTACAAAACGTCCCTCAAACGTAAGGATAAAGCTGTAGGGTTAGGTCAGAGACAAACGAACTACGGGCTGCGCAAATTAGAGAAAATATATGATTTTTTTTAAATGTAATAAATTACAAGAAGGAAAATGATTATCAACTTGTCAATTGCAATTGCTTATCATTTTCCATTCTTATTTAACTATATACATAATGGCGCAAGGCTCTAAGGGGAGAGAGGGAGGGGATTAGATGGGGGGATTACTGGATGGGCCCTACCGAACGATGGCCGAATGGTTTGGGTGCTGATCTTCGGTACCGAAGTTTGTGGATTTGAATCTATGGCATGGATGTTCGTAACCGTTCGGAATTGGCTTTAAGTCGTAGGTCCAGGTATCATTATCCCTCGTGTTTCAAAAAGTAGACTGATATAAGAATAAGATTTAAAATGTAATTTTTTAATTGCATATTTAATAAATATGTAATTTTCAAATAGATACTTCAATTTTTTTATTCAAAGAGTTTTATACATTTACTGAAACATATTACAAAAAATTAGGCATGTACTTTTAGATACATAAATATACCCAAATTTTATGTAATTTTTAATGAAATTATTAATATTAAATAAAAATATTCAATTTTATTTAATTTTTGTACTAAATGTTATGTTTTTAGTTAAAAAGTAATTAAATTTCGGTGGTGGGGATGGAGTCCCACCTCCCTCCCGAAACTCAATTCTGGTTAAGACCCTGTAATGGTGGTTTCGTTATAAATTAGGAATCATAGAAATATCTGAGGATATTTTTTCTCGTTCACTAGGAGAATCTAATACAGAAGAGCTTGCGTTTCAGAGAATGTTCATTTTAAATCACACTCTGTGGCTTTCTCTTTCTGCTCAATTTCTAATATTATTTCACAGGAAAAGATGGAGATCTGATAGCGCTATTGTGAATAGTCGTGAGATTATTAAAACATAAAGTATCTGCTAATTTGGGTTATATTTTGAATATTCGTAAAATATTTAAGTCCGAGAATGCTTACTAAAAAACGTAAAGTTGATTGAATTCTATGAGGTTTTTATAATATAAGAAATTACAATAAGGAAAATGATTATCGACATATTAATTGAAATTGCTTATCAAATTTTGTGCTCTAAAAATGAATAGACGTGGAAATGTTTTACAGTTGTTAAAGTTTTAGAATAAACTAAATTGGCCTGCTAATTATCTTTTCTTTTGTTTTTCGATCAGCTCCAAGATATGTTTGCCCATCCCTGAGTTAAACGAATAATTATGGAGCTATCTACTTGGGATATTTAGTCACGTGCACAAAACAACTATAAAGCAAGTTATCTCTCATCTTTATCGCCATCAAAGAATTCCACTTACAACCAAATCCTATTTTATAGTTCACAAATCCGCAGTTGTGGACTAGCTTAACAGTTTATTTTATTCTTTTCTCCATCACACAGTTAACTCTCTATAAAAAGATACTTTTGAAATAATGGTGATTTCTTGAGTGCTCAAAATATTATGCCCTGAGTAAAATGTTGTTGTTGCCTATTCAATAAGTGTTTATGATGAACATTACAAAATGAACTAGATTATTTCTCTGATAATTATTATGTCACGTATTAAAAAATTATCCTAATTATAGTCACTATTAGAAAAGTCGTTTTACAATTTTGAAGTCATATTCTTTGTTAAGCTCGAATTTGTTACTCTAAGTATATTTACTAAAAAAAAAGTAGAAGCTAAATATATGTGCCACTTTTAATGACCGAAAACACACAAAATAATTTGTTAGTATTAACTGATTTTGTTGTATATTCCATTCATTAATGTACTGATGAATATTGTAGTACTTATATTAAATGGTAATAATCTTCTTTAAAAATATGTTGTTATAAACAGTAGTTTTTTTTAACTCTTTGTATAACCCTATTGCATAACTACAGCATATACAAAAAGTAGTATCATTTCCTCAGAGAGTTTTAATATATGTTTTATTGATTTTTACTATCCTACAGCATTGTAATTAATAAATTTCTTCGTAGAATTTCTAATAAATGGCAATACTAAGTTTACATTTCATATCAAAGTTTGATTTATCACTAAATCCGTTTCACTTGATTAGTTTTGAAATACAAATTCAAAATAAGTTAAATTCAACCACATATGTCTAGAAGTTGTATTTTCACAAAGTATGTTCAAACTCATTATGGAAAGGCAATTTTTGTGCAAGTAAGTTTATAGTTGTAAATTACAATAATACATATTAAAATTTTACAATATCTTATAATACCTCGTTTGTAGCTCTATCAAGAATCATTCCGGACTGAATTTCCAAATTTTGGAGGTGTATCACCTCCAAATTTTACTTTTTTTGTGAATTCTCTCCGTTACCATAACTCAAATCAAAACACTTATTACGAATGTAAATACCGAAAAAGTAATCTCACGAATAAAACCCTGTCGTTTCTTGGTGATATAATAAAAAAAGATTCGTTCCTTGTATGAATGTCGTTGGAGTGGAATTCTATTTCAATTTCATTTCATTCATAATCTCATGTTATGTGATATTATTTTGTTCCACTTTCATGAATTATATTAGCTTCAGTCTCTAAAAAATTTTGAAATTACTCATTCTTTGGTAAGATCAGTATTTTATTATCAATCAGTGTTCAACTATTATGTAACAGTTAATTGGTAATTAAGTTTAAATTAATATGATATAAAGGAACTTTTAACTGGTTTTAATAGTCCACTAAAGCCAATTTAAATTTACTATCACGAAAGTATATGGTATTTAATCGGCGATTAGCTGTCATCAATCATGATGTAATGAGAACAAGTAGATATTTTACAAATAATGCTAAGATCAAGTTGCTGTATTTTTTGAAGCTGTCATTTTTACGCTCAAGCACGAAATTAAGATCTCTTACAATTGGCAAATTAAAATTTTTTGAGGCTATTTCTACTAATAGGTATTCTAGTTTATAAGAAAACTGAAAATTTTTGGGGGCTGTTTATATTTGTAGGTACATGTTTTGTCAATATATTTTTATTTCTATAGTCCAATAAATTTTTTATTTGCATACTTAAAATGATGAACTATAGGTAAATGTTTTTCAAATAAGTTGTTTAGATAGGAAGGGTTATAGCCGTTAGCTTATAAATTTTCTCAGTTATTTCTTTTCTTGCATAACTTTTGTTCTGCTCAATAGTAGATAATATGTTATTCAAAGAATATATATGTTACTCAGGACAAATTTATGCTACTGCTATTGCACTCTTTGTTAGTAATGTGGAATGTTGTTTCCCCCAATATGATCGCACCACTCTTCCGCTCCGAAAGAATTACCCGGAAAGCTTTCCTTCCGTATGTTTGATCTTAACTTCCCTCTTAACTCACCCCCCGTCGTGCCTTATCTCAATACTCCCAGACCCTCATTATCTGTTAATGTTTTTCATCAGTTCTGGCATACGCTAAATTTGCCAATATCTATTGAATTTTCTTGTTGGAAGCTGACAGACTCTTCAAGTTTCAAAACTCTTTTGCTTAGTATATTCCTATAATAGATCAAAATTGTATGATCAGTCCCTTTTCTTTTCTTTTCTTTACCGTCATGTAAAAGTTGCTCAAGTAATTTATTTAGCTTACAGGAGACCAATTGAAAACATCACAAAGATCAAAATAAAAGAATATCTGTAACCCCCTTCTTCCAAAAAATAAAAACAAATTAATATAAAAGGATATCTGTAAATGCACTTTGAAAAGCAACTGCATTTAAATAAATAAATAATTAAATATGCATATATACATACACATATATGTAATATACTTAAACTCACAGATATATATATATATATATATATATATATATATATATATATATATATATATATATATATATATCTGTACTTAGGAAGTAAAGAACATTATATCTATTTCTTTTAAAATTGAGATTTTTGTATATTTATGCAGAATTTGTTCTCCTCTTTTATGTGATAATAGCATTAATTTCCTTTCTTAAATTGTAGAGATTTAAAGAATTGGGAAAAAAAGCAATATGAACCAACATGCATAAAACATCTTTTATTCTATTATTTTCATATACAGGTACTAATGTCTTCTATGTTACTTCAAAAACGTTTATTAAGCTT
>CM063503.1:121521320-121731320 GCA_032207245.1 Pardosa pseudoannulata
TAAATCCGAACCGAATGCATATGCGTCATTTATTGTGATCGATAAAACTGTTGTAAAATTTGCACTTTAATTGTTATCTAAAATTTGCACGCCGAACGATGGCCGATGGTTAGGGTGCTGGCCTTCGGTACCGGAGTTTGTGGTTTCGAGTCCCACTGTGGCATGGATGTTCGTAGCCGTCGGAATTGGCTTTAAGCTGTAGGTCCTCGTGTTGCAAAATGTAGACCGAAGCACTCCAAAACCAAACCAAACCAAACTAAAATTCGCACTCTATTGTACTTGAATGTAATAGAAAATAAGTTAACGTGTGTACCAAGGGCTCAAAATCAGTTATACCTTAACAATTTTACTCCCTTTTTACCTTAAAAATATCTTAAGCTTCATAAAATTAAACTCGGGTTTTTTATTTACAGGATAGGAGGCTATTTACCTATAATTACCTTAATGGTATGCAATCCTCTTTTGATCTCCTTTAGCTTAACAGCTTAACTTTTAGTTCTTAATCATGATCTTTTACTAGGATTCAATCTTGGATACTGTCTAATGCAGGTTTTCTCGAAAGGAAACATAGCTTTGTTGAGTTCATTAAATTCGAATATACTTCCTGTCGGAAAGGATCTTCTAAATAGAAGAAACATAAACAATTTCTAGGTAGGAAAATATCAGTTATAAGTATTAAAGTAAGACATCAAATCGATTGTTCCAGAATGCATTTGAAACAAACAAAACAAAAAAATGGCAATTTTGTTAGAATTACTTTTTTTTAGCTCGCCTAGCAAATTAAGCTCGGATATACTGCATATGGAAAGATATTCTTAAACTGGAAGATCTTATTAATAAACAATTTCTAGGTAGAAAAATATCAGCTAAAAGTACCAAGACAACAAATCGATTTCTCCAGAGTGCATTTTGAAAAAAATGGCAGTTTTTGTTAGGCTTACTTTTTCTTAGACGGACGAATTTTGAATAAAATGTGACAAACCATTTTTTAGTGTTTGCTGCTAGCGAAAGGTAGAAATGCGTACGAGGTACAATTTTCATTTACTATTAGAAGCTTCTGTATAGCTTTTTCTGGCATCAGAATAAGTTTGATACTGGTTTTTCCGTCAGTTTACTTGACGATAGTCAGGAAAAGGCGGGATCGATGCGTCCATTCGATGAAAATACAGCTCACGCAATGAGTACCGCCTCAGAGAGATTACGTCCGTTTTCTCCCATCCAGTACACGCCCAAAGAAATCGCGATCTACGGACCGGATTTTTATCTTTGTGTTTCTCATGATTATGGCGTCCTCTAAGCGTTCTAGCTTACAGCCTCAACTTGAAACAGTTAGAAAATCGGGCAGTAAATAAGGTGGACTTGCAGAACTAGTCTTTAGCATTAGGATGGGGGAGTATGGGTGATTATTTACCATCCACTAAAAGTAAAAACGTCTGCTTCAGGTGAAAGTAAATATAAAAGTGTGCATAATATATTCTTTACACCGTGTGTCTACAGCTCGTGAAATCCCAATTTTAAAGCGACTTTGTATTTTTTTCCATTGGCTGAATTTTTTTATCAAGTTTTTTCTTCTTCCAAATACAAATTATTTTTAATAATGTCTATTGGATTTCCTTATAGCAAAACACTTTCTACCCATCAAATGAAAAAATTCATTTTTAACATGTAAAAATGCTATCCTCCCCTTCCCGTCTGTCACTGTTTCTAGGCGCTTGACCTCACTTTGTTTACGTTTGATTCAATTTGTTACTTTAAAAAATAGCTTGTTATTAAGAAAAATGAAACCTCAGAGCTTAGTCATTCTGTATAAAGAATATGATATTGACTGAGTATAAATATTTTATTGCACATTAGTTAATATATAAAAGAGTTTTAGTAATTGTTATACTTATAAATGAAGAAAATATACATAGTACCATTTTTTTTTTTGTAAAGTAGTACTTATTCGCTGGGTCATGGTTTCGTTTGGGTTGAAAAGCTACAGCCTACTGTTTTGCTTTACGATGGAACCGGGATCTACTGCTTAAAGCCGATTCCTAATGGCAACGAACATCGATGCCAGCAGAATGATTTAAATCCATGATCTCCAGTTCCGAAGAGCCTTACACATTCAGCCATCATTCGGTTCACTGAGCATATCGGTCTGCTATTACTCTACTAAAAATGATAATGAAAAGTATCTAAGGAAAGTGATATCATTAATATATAATATATTAGGTTTCTGTCTGATGAACAACTGTTTTATTTAAAATTCTTATTTGTAGATTTACTTAATAGACAAAGTAGTTAGAACAGAATTATTTTTAGTTACATTCTTTCAGCATTAAAATATTTGCATTTTATCGTCCTTGAAATTTCTATTCTTTACAACTTACTCTGAAAAGGTCAATAGTTAAACTCACTAATATTCATTAAAAGAAAACTGTAGTACAGGTTTAGTATCGTAGTTTCTCCATTCATTTTCTATTTTCTACATGAAATTAATCATTATACACCCAGAATGTTGCAGGGTAAAAGTATCAACTTCCATTCTCTTAATAATATGCTAATATCATGGTTATCACAGATGCTTGTGAAACCTGTCTTCTACTCTCTTTCACTCTCTCCTTTTACAATGTTTTTATGATATCTAGATACTGTTGAGAATATTAGTTAGTTGATTATGTTTAATATAAATATAATTACTGCTATTTCACCAAGTATTTGCAATTGAGGAATCAGTTTAAACTCAAATTTTCATTATTTATACATGGGTTAAACAACAACCAAAAAATTATTTAATAAAGCATATTACGCATTTTTATAATTTGTTTAAAAAAAATGGCTTATTTTATTGAAAATATGCTGTTAACGAGGAAAGCTTATGAAAACAAAGATTTTTGTAAGTCTAAAATTATTATTACTTTTTTGAAGTCTTTATGTCCCATTACATTTTGTAGCTTTAATTTTTCATTAGACCATTATTTAAGATAATACACAACGATTTCCCTCATCTCTACACAGTTTTTAATTAATACTAGAAAACGTTTTAGCTATAAATTGGGAAGAGAGCTTTTTCACGAAATTTGTTGATGAGTAAAAAGTATATTCTGCTATATTTTTGGGAATGAGGAAGAAAAATTATGGTATAGAAAATAAATTATTAAAGAGAAAAATAAACAGAATTTAAGCGTATGCTAATGAATGGTAATGCATATGGGATTTATGTCTATGTAAACCTAAATTTGCTTTTATTTTGGAATTTCAATTTGACGCGATGAACACTATTGTAGCAGTAAATGCAACAAAAATGGCATTAAACTTTTAATGTTATTGCATATGCTTTAATAATATAGTTGATATTAAAATATCAAATAACCGCTTAGAGATTAAAAACTGATCTAAGAGAATTTTTATTGTTACACTTGTTTCGCAATCCAATCTTTACTGGAATATTAAAGAAATCTGTTAGAAACCCCGGAAACTAGTAAATAAATAAATAAATAAATTAATGGTAGTCAGAGAACTGATTTACTCGTATAAGTTGCTAGAAAAAAATAATCTGTCCGAGTGGAGTACGGGAAACACTGCCCGGTAGTTAAACTTTGCACCAGTGATATATTTAGTCAAATGATAGCCGAATTACTTTTGGAACCAAAGTCTCTACGTTCGAGTTGCAAGGTTGGCATATATGATTTTAGACATTAAGAACATGCTTTATGTAGTAAGTTCCGGTCTAATTAAACGCCGAGTAGTAAAACATTACGTTCCCAACCAGCCATCCATGTACTGAAACGGTAATAGTAATTGAAGTAATAAAATTACATTTATGTGAATTGGCTTCTTTTACCTACCGATTAAAGTACTTAATGTATCAAAATGGTTACCTTGTAACAGATGTTTTTTGTTATTTCTTTGTTCAGATATTTTATGAATGCCTAAAAATATTCTGTAGGAGGTACTAGAAAATATTATAATGATATCCATGCAGTATCATTGCAGTATAAATTGATTTAATATAAATAAATATTTTGCTGAAAATTAAATAGCTGATCTTTGAAAATGAAATGTAAAAGCCACTGAAAAAATTTTCTTACCCAAAATTGTCCAGAAAAGATAAATAAATTCAATAAAAGATAAGGATTAATTTTTCTGAAATACGAAATTAATAATTTAATTTTATTCACAATTTTTCTGATGTTATGATTTCTTAATATCTCTTTTTTAATGCATGTAACATTCAAAAAAAGATGTTTAGACTACGTATTGAGGATGAGAACTTATTTTTTGATATCTCATTAAATATAAATTATATAAATAAATATATAATTTATATTAATGGGTTTTATATAAATAAACATTTTGGAAAAAATTAAATAGCTGATCTTTGAAAACGAAATATAAACGACATTGCAAATATTTTCTTGCATAAAATTGTCTCGAAAAGCTAAATAAATTTAATAAAAGATAAGGATTAATTTTTCTGAAATACAAAATTAGTAATATAATTTTTTTCCCAATTTTTCTAATTTTATGATTTCTAAATATCTCTATTTAATGCATGTAACTTTCCCCAAAAAGATGTTTAGATTACGTATCGCTGATGAGAACTCATTTTTTAGATATCTCATTAAAATATTATCAGTAATTCCGTTCACATTATTTTGAATAATCATTTAAATTAATGTACAGTTCCTTTCTTTCATTAACAGGGATGAAATCCTGTGGAGTTAAAAATTCTATAGAATGGAGAATTCTTGAGAAACTTTAAGATTTAATGGTGAAGAAAATAATGTAAAGCAATGAATAAGAAATGAGTCTCGCCAGTCCTCGAAAAACCGCAATGAAAGACGGAGAAAAAAAGCTCGAAGAAAGTGGTTCGTTGTATGCGCGAAGTCTCGTCATTTCGAGGACTGATTTGTTGGGGAAAAATTCTTAATAGTATTTAAAAATCAGTTTTATAATGAACAGGCATCGAAGTCGCATGCATTTCTTGTTTACTTCTTATTATATGTTGCGGTTCTAACGCAATTTAATCTGAATAAAAATCAACTTAAGCTTACAGCGGACATTCAAATTTAATTAATTTTGTTTTTGACCAATCGGCATGAAAATTTAATATGTTATTTGTAACGTATGAAAGTGTTTACAATTTCAAGGCAAAATCTCGATATTTTTAAGTGTTATTAATTATAAATTGTTTCAAGAAGAGCGTTACTGAAAATGTATCATGCGCACACCTTTTACGTATAATATAAAAAAATTATATTTAGAGGATCCTTTTGGGTTTTAGACCAATAAAACTTAGTTGTTATTGTAAGCATGTGATAGAAATATATTTAGAAAAAATGATATCACTTAAAATAACAATTTTTTTTGTACAAAATATGTATAATAATTCTTTTAATTTCAAAAAATATAATTTTCTTTTGTTTTAAATAGATTAATTTTAACTAATTTTTATTTTATAGTCTACAAGGTAAATTGTTGATAAAATTAGGATATATGAGGGTTAGAAATATACTTGGAATGTTTCAAATACTTATAAAATTAGAATATTTTTATTTTAAAAACTGTTTAAAAATATGTATTAGTAATGAAGGGATTCTCTGTTGTGGTAATAACTAAATTAATCATAAGGTGATGGATATTAAAACACCCTCTTTGATTCTTATTCTTAGTTACATTTCACAATTAAATGAGATAAAAATGTCGAGTTTTCTCACAATTATAAGGTTCTGGATATCAAATAATCAAAAAGGGTGTTTTAACACCCTCATTGATTCTTATTCTTAGTTACATTTCACAATTCAGTGAGATAGAAATGTCGGGTTTTCTCATAATTATAAGGTGTTGGATAGTAAAACACCCTCTGTGATTCTTATTCTGAGTTACATTTCACAACTCAACGAAATAAAAAAGTCGATTTTTCACACAATTATAAGGTTCTGGATATTAAATAACCAAAGAGGGTGTTTTAATATTCTCTTTGATTCTTATTTTTAGTTACATTTCACAATTCAATGAAATAGAAATGTCGAGTTTTCTCACAATTATAAGGTGTTGGATATTAAAACACCCTCTGTGATTCTTATTCTGAGTTACTTTTCACAGTTCAACGAAATAAAAATGTCAATTTTTCACACAATTATAAGGTTCTGGATATGAAATAAGCAAAGAGGGTGTTTTAATATTCTCTTTGATTCTTATTCTTAGTTACATTTCACAATTCAATGAGATAGAAATGTCGAGTTTTCTCACAATTTTCAGATACCGGATATTAAAACATTCTCTTTGATTCTTACTCTTAGTTACATTTCCCATTTTAATGAGATAGAAATGTTGAATTTTCAGAATGTCGAATTTAAGCTGATCGTCCAGTGTAGTCTTAAAATAATACTGTTGTTCTTTGCTTTTTCTAAACTCTTTTTTCTGTCTCTCATTCTAGCGGAAGAAGAAGAAGAGGAACCTCCAGAGCCAGTATTTGTACGTGCTGGGGCTAATGTGTCGCTGCCATGCGCACCAAACGAAGGTATTATTCTCAGTCTTACTTGGTGGAAGGACTACAGGAAGATTGTGGAAGTACACGAGGAACAAACCACGGTGTGGGAAGCTGAACCCCATGTCGATCTTCTAAGTGATGCTTTGTTCCTGCGGAATGTCGTCTACGGCGACTCTGCTGACTACCAGTGCCAAATAAATGGGGAGCAAAGAGCATCGCTCCGGCTTCTGGTTCAAGGTAATGCATACTTTTCAAACGGAACTTTTGTTTTCAGAATAGAAAACCCAGGGTCGTTCTTGGGAATGCCCTGCACGCAGGAGGCAAAATTTAGGGGCGCAAAGTAGGGTCGAATCCTGTAAAGTGGCAGTTGCATGTGTAACGACAAACAAATTATAGAAAATTTTTAATTTTTTAATTTTTGTCTAATGTAACAAACACAATATACTAATGATAATAATATTGTTAATATTATTATCATTTTTATAATAAAATATTTTTACTATAAAATATTTTTATAATAAATATTCTCCTATAAATAAAAAATTTTAATGAATATTATTTCATACTATTTCTTACTGTCGGAAAATAACCACAAGTCATAGGCTACTGCTCTTTGATCTTACAGCAGTCAGGTGCAAGGATATCACAAGCTTATTATGTCGGCTTTTTAAATATTATTTTGACTTAGGCTTTATTAGGGATACAGAAAAAATTACATAGGGGAGTACAAAAATGCATCTCGACCGTCTAGGAACGGTATTGAAGAAACCTTAACTGATTCTTTGCAATAATCATTATTCCATAAATCGGCCCATTACACAGGTTATAGAGCTCTGTAAACGTTATCATATTTTGTTTCTTCAAAAAAAAAAAAAAAAAACTTTTCTTTGGAAAATGAAACTAACTTGATTAATTATTGTTGATTATTGTAAATTAATAAAGGATTTATTTCACCCAATTTGGAGGATGATGATCGAAAAGCTAGATCACTGGTATTCGGAACCAAACTTTGGATTAGTATCCTTCTGTTAGATTAGATGCTAGCCCGAAACGCGCTTTAAATCCTGATCTAATCCTGGTTGCATCTGGTCTAATTAGCCTCAGAGTAGTAAAACATTGATCATATTTCTCTTGTCCAACAAACTAATTATTTTCGGGGAAAAGAAATACCGTAATAAGATATAATACTTTAGCAACTTTATTTTCAATAAAAATGTGATAAGTGATAATGTGGAATGGGAATTCTAGTAATTTTATACAATTATCGACAGTTTAATAATTGAAGAAATTTTATCATTCAAATTGTAATACTAAGTTACATCTATATTATTAAGAAAGTATCAAAATCAATTTTAAAAAAAGCGAATAGGAAAAAAGATATTTAACTTAGAATATTTTCTTTATAAAGCTAATAATTATATCCTCTTACGGCTTAAATTTTTTTCTGAAGTGAAGAAATATGTAACTTTTTCTTTAAATCTCTCTTTGTACTTTCTTATTTTCCCTATGTTAAAAGCAAGTCGAAACTAAAAAGCACATACTAATAATATCATAACAATCGAATACGTGCTTCTAATTCAATAAAGGCACTTACACAAGCAGCCAAAAATGTATATAATTTACTGATATTTTTCCATAATATACCATAAAAAGGATAAATTAAATAAAGAACACAAAATCCCCGTACTATCCATTTGTTTATCATTGGGAAAGATTAAATACAGAAAAAAGCAAAGAAAATGTCGCACAAAAATGATCTGTGAAAGAAATGGAATCTTCGGGATATTAATTACAAGAGTAAAAAAACGCACGGAATAAATTGGCACAAACATAGATAAAAGCTAGCGTTGCTTGAAAAGAATATCTACTTTATGAGCTATCTGACGAAAAAAATGTAGATAAATAAGTCTAATTAATAAATGAGGAAAAATGCTACGAAAATATGTGAGAAGTTATGTGAAATTGTAAAAATTAGAGAGGTTTGAGTCGAGCTGTATGATTAATAAAGATTTCTTTTTTTTTTCAAATGGATAAAATTTAAAAAATCCAATCTAATATGAAACAAAAAGTACTGATATTATATTAAGTCTTTTAATTGTTACCTATAAAACTAGCAATATACTTTAAATTGTTATAGTAGAGTGCAAAATATATACAAAATAATGATAATTAAAATGTCTTTTAATTTAAAAGTTTTTTAAAGAAGTTTAAAATTAAAAATATGTGTAGAATCAACAACTGATGATTTTTTTAACATCTGAAATAATTTTCTTGTATCAAATAACGGTAGAATATTTTTGTGTTAAAAATTTTGTGTTAAAAATAAGAACTTTTAAATGTCTCTTTTTTTGTTCGATGTACATTTTCATGTATATATTAATCTGTGTCAAAGTTTTAGAAGGGCTTTAATATACGTTTATATCAATCATTTGTCAAAATTTTATTTCTAAAATGTCACTGAATGCTTCCTTTTTTATATACTAATACAGTATTACTTATATGAAATGAATCACGCTTTAAACTTTGTCACTAAAAATTATAAATACTACAATCTTTCTGGTGTCGCCCGAATTGTTTAGTGGTTAGCGTTTTATGTTTCCAACCAATGGGTTTGAATTCTATTCCCAATTAACACATTGTGTGCGGCTACATTTCGCAGCGGGATTGTACCGGGATCGGGCGTTTTGCGCGTAAATTTAGTTATTCAGTTCAATCTCAATAGATCGAAAATTATTTAATTTTTTAACCAATTGTTCATATTTTATATTGAATTATATAAACAAACAGACAAATATATATATATATATATATATATATATATATATATATATATATAAATACAAATATATGTATAATATATATATATATATATATACATATATATAATATCATTTTCGCAAGGATAAATAAAAACTTAATTTTAAATCTAAATTGATTTTTTTTAAATAAACCTTCCCGTCCTGTTTTTCCGCATCGACTGATGTAAAAACTAGTTTTTATTTGTCTAAATTTTTCCAGAATCTATGTAGTAGACATTCGGCATCGTTTTCCTGTATATACCGTTATTTTTGTACCCACAAACAAACAATGTTGTTACACTAACCCGTACTAGTGCGTGACCCGCTCTCAAATATCATTCGTCAGAAAAAGTACTAATACGTGTCCCGCGTTCGAGTATCAGTCGTCACAAAACGTACTCGTACGTGTCCCGCATACGATGTAGGGAGCAATGCTGACCGCATAAATGGTGTTCCCTTAATATAATACTCAATAAAAAACTGTAGCATTCTATAGGCCAGTGTTAATAAATGCAAGTGCACCCCATTCGGTTAATTTTTTACTGGTTTTCTATTTATGTTGCTTTCTCACCCAAGAAACATTTGAATTATTCAAGATTTTTCTTTTCACTTTCAGTGGTTTGTCATGAATTTACTCACTAACAGTGATTACTAAGATAACGTAACTTTACACAACTAATAGGTAATAATAACTATAATAAACGTATAAATAACGTAATTTTACACAACTAATAGATAATAGCATCTATAATGAAAGTATAAATAACGTAATCTTACACGACTAATTGGTGATAGTAACTATAATAAACGTATAAATAACGTAATTTTACCCAAATAATAGGTAATAATAACTATAATAAACTGGGGTGGCATATATTTTCTGTCTTTATCCGTATTTAAAAGACTAATGGTATTCGAAGGAGCGTATGGTAATTTTTTTGTGCGATATGATATGGCAAACATTCAGCCTTGCTAGATTTCTCAATCTGGAAATCGTCATCGCTGTGATTTTGACGGGCAGATGCGTGTTTTCTTTAAAGAAATGTTATCGCCAAGCGATTCTAAAAATAAAAAAAAGTGATTTATTCGCGTTCCTCAGATTATTTTTGCAGTGTATCAACGGTGTGTCAAACCATTAGGTCGTGACTTTGATGCCCTCAGAATCTGAAATTGTATATAAACGCAAGAGTTCTGTTTGATAACAAAGCGATAGATGACGCTTTTGCGCGCTATTACCCTTTCATCCGCAATTCTTTTTTATACAAATGACTAAACGAAAAGGAAACTTTAAGCAGAAGAAAGAAGATTTTACAAAGTTTTTCTATCCTTCTTCAAGCTTACATTTTGTAATAATAAACCCAATATAAAAGAGAGAGCTGCTATCTTTTCTTAAAATGAAAAATACTGAAAACAAAATTAAAAATTTGAATTTTCATAGAGGTTAATAACAGTAATTAATAACCTTAAAATGTTTTGTTTTTATTAGTTAACATCTCTTATGACGGCAACTAAAAGTCTGTGTCACACACCAAGTGCACACCAACTGTACTGTGCCATACTAATCATAGACCTAAATGGGTGCCAGCTTTTTTGAAGGGAAAATATGTACTTAAATCAATTTATGAGGCCATAGTACTTTTCGAAACTAAAATATTTCATAATAGCCAATTTTTCGGTTCATCATAAAATAAAAAAAATTCTGCTGATTTTAAAATGAATTTTTAAATAGAGCTTGAATTTTTTGAAAAATACTTAGTTTTGACTCTTTAAGTAGCATAATTTTTTTAACAATATAAAATATATCAAATGAAAAGAAAGTGAAATTTACTTAATCTCAAAATAAATTTTAAAATATGTTTAATAGAAAATAAACTTTTTATTTCAAATTAAAGTGAAATATGAGCTTTATTCTATAAGCTAAAACCATAAATATATGTGACATTTTAAAATGAAAAACTGTTAACAGGTTAGAAATTTAAAAGAAAATGCATTTTTTATGTTACAAAATGAAACATACTATTCGTATTAATATAATTTTAGTTAACAGAATAAAAAGATAATTATCTTCTATCTAATATATAAAATTAGTTTATAACTTACATATTTCAAAAGTTATTTTTGAAGTAAATAAATTTCTATCTTTTTCCACTTGGGTTATACATTTTAGGTTTTTGTAAAAATGTATTACTTTGTATAAAAAAATAAATAGTTTATCTAAAGTTAGACCCTTAATGGGGATCAATAAAAAAAATTTAAACAGTGCCGAACTTTTTATTTTCTCATGATTCAAAAATCGACTCTTATAATGAAGACTTTTCAACTCTAAAGGTAATATGGGCTTAACGGATGAAATAAGATGAATTATAAAGATAATTAGGAGTATTTTGTTTGAACGGATATTGACTAACTTCACAGTTTACCCACCCTAACTTCTCCCTATTCTAGGAAGAGGGATAAAAAATGTATTTCTTTATAAATAAAGGCATATTTTTGTTGATAGCCTATGGTTGCCAAATTTCGTATGACAGCACAAGGGCTGTAGCCAGAATTTAGTTTTTGTTTTGGGGGGGGGGATTGTAGAAGCTCAAACTGGACTGAGTATATATTTCTCTATTATATAATTGTGTATCAAACTGGACAATAATGTTTCACTATTTTTTAATTTAAAGAATATAAAATTTATTAAAAATTATATAAAATTTAATATTGACCCGGAAGTACTCGCATATTGGTCTATTTCCTGTCCTTTTTTCTTGGCACAAATCAATCATCCCTTAAAAAGTTAAAAAAGGAAGACTCCATTTAACTGACGATGAAAGTTTCATCTCTTATTTAGTACAGTTACTAGTTATTCTTGCATTTTTTTAGCATTTTATTTCCTTTTACTTACGAAATTGGTCCTTTAGACCGTGGCGCGAGTAGTTACATTTGTTAATTTCTCCCCCGATTTCCGATTCCCGACGAAATCTCTGCAAGCAAATAAAGAGAACAATGGCCAGTATATATGTTATAAACTTCATTGTAATAACTTTTTAAAAATATACTATAGAACATTAAATTAAACATTTCTGTCGACTAACAATTGTTTATTGTCAGTGGCAAATCAGCTGATACGCGAGCAATAGCGGTTTAAAACAGACGGTTAATAATAGCATTAAAATTATGTAAAATTTAGTGTTATTTACGTCTAAAAGTACAAGCAGAGTCTTGTGTAATATGTTTCACTAAAGGTATAAAAAATTGGAACAAAATAGTTAAAACTAAAAAAAAAATGATAGAAATTTACTAAACTGAAAATTTTAAAATTAAATTTAGGTTAAGTACAACGTTTTAAAAATCTGTATTTGAAAATGAACTTTTACACCAGCGTTAAAATACTATACATTAAACACCAGAATTTCGGGGGCGGGTGGACGGGGGGGGCTTCACCTCGAAACTGACTACTAGGTTTTCATAATTTGATAACAACACGCAATCACAGACGTTGATGTTATTTTGATGTACTGATGGTAGGATCCGATCTTGCGATTTTCAGCTTAATTAAACAGTAGAGAAAAACGCTAATGACTACACTACGCAGTTTTTATAATTCGTGTTTAATTTTTGATGATGTCGATTTTCTGAGATGAAAAATTAAATTGTAATAAGTGTTTTATACCACCGAATGGCCCTTGAAGGTTTCTGCCTTCTGTTTTTTCCTTATAAAGCAGAGGATAAAAGGGATGATTTGAAAGTTAACCTTATTTATCCTTCGGTTGTGCACGCCAAAAAATAATCGATGAACAAAATTATGCCGATTTCGGGTTTTTTTACCTTTCACAGCAGCAAAGACGGAGAAATGTTAATAAAGTTTACCATTTGTTCTACTTGCTATGCTTGAAAAATTTTGCTTCCATTTTTTTTTTTTTTTTTTTTTTTTTTTTGTAACTTTGGAATTTCTTGCATGCGTGTGTACTGCGTGATGTAATTTTTATGCTGTTGTAACACGCTACTAGATAAGTACATGGGCGGTATTATGAGAGTGCATTAATATAAAATTATTTGGATCTTTTTGTGCTTGAAAGGATCCCATACCAATTTCTTCCAGGAATTGATGATTTTCAAATTACTGAAAAATAAGTTCCACAAATCTCGGTGAACGCCTATTTAGTAAACTGAACTATATTTATGCTATTTTATATTTACGTTTACAGTAAGTTCAATATATGAATTTTATTTCTTCCAGTTTAACCCATTAACGCCCAGCGTCCTCATTTGAGGATAGTCAAAAAATGGTTTGTAGAGTTTTTGTTTTCTTGAAACGATTCTTCCTTTTTAATGGAAATAGATATTAATCTTATGAATAATCTCCCAAGTTTTCAAATAGGATCTTATCTATAATTTTGTCATTTCGATCGGCATTTTATGATTTTCAAGCTTACAATAAGAACGTATTATGACCGGTATTCTGAACGTACACTGGTCAAAATCATGGCGAATAGCCATATCTGTAATAAGTCATCTCTTTTCAGTACTTTTTTCATATATGATAGCAAATAAATCTCTTATCACGAAGTTTTTCCTTTTTTTTTTAAAGACATCTTATTATGTTTGAAAATGACACCTCCTCACTAATGATGACTTGATGTCATATTTAAAGGTGTTTAAATTTCATATTTTGTTTTACTTCCAGGTGTCTATAATAGTTTCTATGTTACGTATTTACTAATATATAGTCATCAGAAATATCCAGGCGTTATTGGGTTAACCTTTCCGCTGTAAAGTTAATTTAAAAACTGTTTTCTTCAATGAAAAATATCAAAATAATGCTGCAATATGAATCGGTTCTTTCTGAACTGAGTAAAATACTCTAAAGCTCAACGGACTGGACATTTAAACTTATCACTGTTTCAAGAAACAGGTTTGGGTGTGCCTGTGGAAAGTTGTTGGTAGTCTCTACCCTTATAGAGCTTCACGGTCATAAATATAAAAACTTCAATAATAATTTCATGGAATAAATTGAAATAACAGTTATATCGCTTTTGTAAACACTGAATTTTTTCATATCTGTTAGATTTGCAGTTTTAATTACAGTAAATAGGAAACATTGATGCATAACATTAAGGAAGTTATTTGACGAATGTAAGTAATTACATTTTTATTTATAAAGATGACCATTTCATACATATTACGATCATGACATCTATAAAAGCATAAACACCTTTATTTATGAAAATTTAATTTTAAATGTTATCAGTATATTTAACTAAACAATAGTTATTTTCTTTTAATTACCACAAGTTTACTTTACTAGTTAATTTCCTATTAAAGTGCTATAAAACAGCAAAATAGAATTATTTCAGATAATTACAAAGGCGAATTCTATTTAAATTTATGACGCCTCTACCATTACGACTCGTTTAATTTCCATTCAAATTTACGGAAAGATATTGTATAAGTTATTTAAAGTAATGATTCTTATTTATAATGACGTAATAAGAGTTAATTATCAATTCTTATGTCAAAATGACATTATTGTATTTGGCTTTAAATGCATTTTTGAATGTCAGGGTATTTATTCTAATAAATTTAATGCAGACAATTAGCATTAAATTTATTAGAATAACATCTCTGACATTCGTTGAAACATTTGAAATGTATTGACAATAAATAGATTTATCGTATTTTTGAAATTAAAATTAGAAGTAGAAAAAATATAAAAGTGTAAAACGTCAGTACTTTTTATTATTATTATAAAATATACTTTTGAGTGTTTCGTTTTGTTGACATCTAACCCAAACAAAGGAGCAAAATCTTTCTTCTTAATCAAACAATTTTTTTAAAACGTAATTCCCGTTCTAAATGTTTAAACAAACACGGTTCTACAGAAGTGAGATTTTATATCTTTCCCATGAAACATGTCCTCATATACATTTCTAAGTAAAATCTTTTCAGCTTAATTCATAGAATATAAAAAAGGGAAATATCATCTTTACAGCCCCTACAGTTTAAGTAAATATATCACGGGCATATTAGGGTGGATATTAAATCTTATCTAATACTTTAAAATAATAGTTTTGCTTAATAGAATTAACTCTCTCCCTCATGATATGAAATACCAAAGAAAAAAATTATTTTGTTAATTGGTATACTTAAAAGGGCGTTCTAAATTATGTAGAAAATATAGTTTGTTCAACATGATGCTGTTAAGTAAAATTCAAGGAGTTTCATATGACCTGTGACTGAGTGGGAGTGTAGGGGCTGTAAAAAAAATGCATTTATATTTGAAATATTAAACAAAACAAACAGTGCATTGCAATAGAAAATTTTATACTTTTATTAGCTTTTTATGTTGTTATAGATGTTGCTTAAAAATATTAGTAGTAAATAGACAAAAGTCAAGAACAAACAAAATGGTTTGTTTCCGTACAAAAGGGTAAAACCTTTGTTCCAGAATATAGCATAAAATAAACAGTCACATAAGCAGGGCACAAATACTAAGGGAAAGTACGTGAACAGCTTTTATTTTGCTTCGAGCGAACAGTATTCTTAATGCGAGAGAACTCAGTGGTTTGTGAAAGAGAACTCAATGCTGCTCGTTCGAAGCAGCAAAACAGCTGTTTACTTACTTTCTCTTACTATTTGTGTCTTACTCTTGTAGATTTTGCATTTACGCTATAGCTTTGTTTCTGTATTAACTTCTTCAACAAATCTGAGACATCCACTTTTAACCTTTTGCTACCAACTGTTGTTAAGATGTAAATCAAATATGAAGCCCCCTATGAAGTATCATTTAAAGAAAGTTTTTGAATAATTATTTAATATTATTAAGGAAATATGGCAACCTTTTAAAAATGTGCTATTTTAAGTATTACGGTATATATTGCAAATGTATTATACTTTGTTTAAGAAGTGTACTCCAGTTGGTCTCTTGGTAAGCCGTTTAACGTTATTAAACAGTTCATGCAATTGAAAACATAAGCATAAATAACTTTTGAAATATTGAAGATACAGACTTCAAATTTTGCATGCTTGTGTAGAAAGGTTAGAAGGATTATCTGTGTCAATACAGAAATTCGATATTTTGGGGTTCCTTATCTCTTTAAATTAAGAGGCTCATATGATGCGAGATGAATTTTGAAAACCCTTTTAGATAAATTGGGAACCCTTTTAGAACGATTTCAAACTATTTTCTAATAATAATTACCATGACATTTTTTGTTTTAAAGTGTTATTTCACACGTAGATATTTACTATTACAATAGAGCAGATGGTCTGGCCAAGGAGGGTAGTCATAAGAGTTCTACTGATAGTGTGTATTTCTCTTCTTTGGAGCTTGCCTTTCGGGTTAAACTAGCAGTCAATTCCTCTAGGCGATAGGTTCCCATACAGGAGTGGTAAAATTGTGAACGTCCTGGTGCTGTTTTAATTTGGGCAAGCAGCAGGTGCCATCAGACAGCTTTTGCCAGATATTTGGGCCCTACGACGTGTGTCGGTTCTTAAGGTTTATCCCCTTTGCCAGAATTGCAAGCTGACTCAAGCTATTCCTTTCTATACATTAACATCAGCGGAGAGACTGCTTTCAAACGTAAGGGAAGTGCTGCTTCTCAGTAATTAAACGCACACGCTCCCCCATATATATATATATATATATATATATATATATATATACATTATATATATATATATATATATATATATATATATATATATATATACACACACACACACACACACATATATATATATATATATATATATATATATACATTATATATAATCTCTAGACATAAACAACGAAAATTATAAATAGTACCAATTTTTTGAGAAACAAGAATTCTCAAAATTTGCCTCAACCTTATTTGCAAATTTCAACGAAAGTTTCTTCCTTTTAAATTTTAGTATAACATAAAAGTATTTTGCACCCCAAAATTTAAATTTAATTCTATCTCTTACTTAGTCATACAAATTTTAACTTTACTTTTCATTCTATTTTTTAAAGTGTATTCGAATGTAAGTGTTAATAACATAATTATTATAACCGGGGAACAAGCGAAATTCCCATAATAAAGAAATTGTGTATATCCTGTGGTATAGAAACCGAACTATTCTTATCGCTTCCAAGAACTTAACAATACGCATGCGCAATCGATAAAAGCAGCAGGTGGATTCGAGCAAGTAAGATGATGGGAGTGAGGGGAGTTTAGAAAACGTGTGTATTTTAGCTAGCTGCCCACTCCTCGTCCCAGGACATCCAAACGAACAACATTACGCATGTACAACGAACGCTAGAAAAGGGTTCAGTGAGTGGAGAGATTACATACTGTGGGAGAGTTTGTGGAGAGTTTACTACGAAGAGATAGTAAGTACGATATAAAGAAAAATAAATAAATAAAACGATAACGTTAGTCAAACATTGTTCAGGAACTGTGCTTCCAGAGCTCCCGATAACGCCTCGGTGTTGGTTAACATATATAGCTTGTCACAGGAGTCAGCTATGTTCCAGACCTTGTGCGGTTCTTCTTTGTTTGAAAATACACGGTTTTATGGTTTTGATGTAGATGTAAGATAAGAAACAACAACAACAACAGTTTTATTTAGACTACTACTTATTAAGCCAAAATATAAATAAACTATATCTTAAGGACTCACCTCATCTTTAACATATTGAAATAGTACACAAACTTTGAAGCATTTGTCTTAACTTTTTTCATGTAAACAAAAACAATTTCAAACAGATAGCTGACCTATATTTTTGAATAAAGTGCGTTTTTAAAACATCAAAAAAAAAATCCTCTAAAAATAACACTAGAAACCGATAGGTAATGGATCTAACTTATTTAATATAATTTAGGTATTTATTAAATTGTATCTTGAATAATTCCATGTAAAAACATCTTTTACTTATTCAGATATACGTGAAGCGGTTAGTAGGGTTTTCTACATCTGAAAGTTTCCCCACAGGTACACTAGTTTTCTTTTAATTCACATCACCCAGAAACTAATTTATTCATTTAAATCCACCGAGAAAATTATTTTACTTGCATTTAATGACAAATGAAATTATTTTCTTAATGCAATTGGTTTTTTTTACACTTGCATCAGACCAAACAAAATCTTACTTGTTTGAAAATAAAATGCTCTCTTCTTTGGATTTTAATTTGATGGAAAATTAAAAAAAAAAAAAAAAGAACAGAAGCCGGTCAAAATGAAGTTTCTATCTTTTCTGAAAAAAAAAAAAAATGTATGCTCATTCAATTTAATTTCTAAATGCAACATATTTTGATGGATGAAGTAAGTAAAAAAATGAGATTAATTTGGTCAAAAAGCAGGTTAAATTTTGTTTCTTTTAGATTAGGAAGAAAATATTCATTTCTTAACGATAAAGTGATTTTGCAAACGTATGAATTGCGTACCTTTAGTTTGATTTACAGTTATTTTTTAGGGGACTCTTAGAGCTTATTTAATAGAATTTTTCGTGTTTCAGATCATTTTAGTTGAAAGTGGGTACATTGCTTTGCAAGTACGACTCAAATTAAAAATTAAACATTTCTCTTTGCAAATAATTGACATAATTTCCCCTTATTTTGATATTAAATATTGCAATAATAAAGAAAAACTTAATAGGGTGTGATGGTTTTATGAATGATGTTCAGTATCTGTATTAAGGAATAATCTTCTATCGAAAATGTCCGAATGGTTGGACGCTGCTCTTCGGTACCGAAATTCATGGGTTCGAAGCCCGCTGACAGCATGAATGTTCGTATCCGTTCGGATTCAGTTCTGCTTTAAGCAGTAGGTTCTAGTATTATTAGCCCGGTTCTCTTAAGCAAAGCAGAAGACCAAAAGCTTCAAACCAAACCAAATCTATCGAAAAAGCTGAAAAAAATAGATAAAACTGTGGAAACAATGAAATGCAAATATCCTAATTTGGGTATTCAGGTATAAAGAAACCATAAATCAGGGGTGGGCAAATACTTTTAAGCGCGGGCCAAAATGAAATTTTCAAAATGTCTCCCGGGCCGGAGGACTACATCGAGTACGCTGTGCACACGCGAATGTTTTGGGTGGAGTTTTTTCCCTGCCGAAGATATATTTTTGACAAAAACACTATAAGTATCATTTTAAAGCATTTGGACAGAGAAATTTGACAGTTAATAAAAGATAATAGTAATAATAAATTGTCTTACTTAGATGTATATGCGAACAATTTGTGTCCAGTAAAATGTGTCATGTAATTTTTAAAGAAACATGATCCATTATATTAAATTAATGGTCATTAAATAAATCAGTTAATGAAAGATTTTATTTTGATATTTATTTATACCTTAACGACACAAATTATTTTATTTTGATCATACTTATTACATTTTTATATTTATATTACATTTTGTAAGTATAATAATAAATATAATTATAAAAAGAAAAGACAAACATCAAACGTTAAAATAGAATAGTTTTAGTTCATGCGAAACGTGAAATCTGGAATGTTCATTTGATATTATTTTTTTCAAAATTTGGATCCAAATCACTTGTAGCAATCCTTAATACCGAGTGTAGATTTTCGTCAGTAATTTGTGATCGATATTACTTTTTCGTGTAAATCATTAACGAAAAAGTTCTTTCACAAATAAATGTTGAACCAAATAAAACTAGGTATTTTTGAACATAGTTCAAAATATGTTTGAAATGTTCTGTATTCAAAGCACCGTAGAATACACTCAACTTGTTTGAGTGAAAATTTTCTTTTAGTAAATTATTTGACTGTAAGTCAATTAGTTCTAGTTGAATTTCAACAGGAGCTTCTTGCACGTCAAAATTGAAAGGTTGACTAATTAATGATAAAAGTTTTTCAATAGCTTTAAAATCTTGAAATCTTTGGAATTCAGAATGCAGGTCTCGTGTTATTGCACTATATTTAAGAAAATCGGTATTTTTCAATGATTCTCGCCGTGATTATAATGAAGGGAAATGATTTAGTAATTTCTTATTAAAGGTTTTAGCAAATAAATTGAGTTTTATCATAAATGCTTTGAAGTTTGAGTGCATATTAAAAGCTAATTGGTTTTTCCCTTGTAGATTTATATTTATTTCATTCAAATATTTTACAATATCTATTGAAAACGAGAAATCGTTTAGCCGTGCCTCATTTTGCAATTCAGGAAAATCATGTAGTTTTTCTTATCGACAAGAAGGATACTATTTCATCAAGTAAATATTGAAACCGGTCCACAACACCGATGCTAAGCCATCGCACTTCAGTGTAATAAGGTATTTTGTAAAAGTCACATTCAATTTCTTTCAAAAATTCAACAAACTGTCGATGATTTAAGGCATGTCCCTGGATAAAATTCACAATTTTTGTCACAACAGTAACGACGTGATTCAATTTCAAGACTTTTTTACATAACACTTATTGATGAATAATGCAGTGTAAAAATAATATATCCTGTTCTGGCTGCAACTCTTATATTTGTTGCTGATTCGATTTAGTAAACGCACATTTGTTCCTGTTAAAGTAGGACAGCCATCCATAGTGATGCTTACTATTTTGTTCCAAGTTAAATTTACTTTAACTAAACTCTTCAACAGCGATAAAGAAGTCTTCACCGGTAGTTGTATCTTTCATTGGATGCACACTAGAAGTTCCTCGCTAATTTCATATTTCTTGTTAATACCTCGGATAAATATTAATAATTGACCTGTGTCAATAATATCGCAGGACTCATCTAAAGCCAGAAAACAATATGTAAAATCAGCAATTTTTGTTCTTAGCAGGTCAAGTAAATTTTCTGCAATATTTTCGATCCGTCGTACTATTGTTCTTCTCGAAAGGCTTACATTTTCAAAAATATGTTTCTTTTCAGGACAACATATCTCCGACACTTGTATCATGCATTGTTTAACAAATTCTGCTTCAGTAAAAGGTTTACAGAACTTAGCAATTTTGTGTGCAACAGCATAACTTGCTTTTGGGGTAGATTTCTCGATATTACTTTGTTTGGTAAAAAATATTTTGTTGCTTATTCAAGTTTTTTGTCATGTTTTCTGCTGCACTTTGAAGTTCTTTTAAAGAAAGTGATGCATATTTTGGATATTTTGATTTAAAATGCCTATTTAAACTGTATTCCTTGAAAACAGCAATTGTTTCCTGGCAAACTAAACAAATTGCTTTCTTATCAATGTTTGTAAAAAGGTATTTTACCTTCCATGCTTCATTGAAATTTCTGCACTCCAAATCAACTTTTCTTTTTTTAGATTGACTCATTTTATAAAAGCCTACAAATAAATAATTTAATTATTACAATAAAATAAAACCAATGTTTAAAAATTTTATCTACAAAAAGTCCACTTTCTCAATTTATTATTATATTTGCAAAATAACAAACATTAGTCTCAAAAGAAATGACGAGTATGCGACTAGTGCTAAATCAAAATAAATAGTACGCGTGCTGCGGTCTGTCGTCCCTGGAAGACTGAGAGGAGTGCACGTTCAATTTTATGTAGTAAGCCTACCACACGCTTTATGAGAGTATGTATGTTGCATACATTAAAGTAGGGACATGGTTACAGCTATTGAAATTATAATACTCTCTTTTATTTATATATTTTTCATTATTTATATGTACACTAAGCACACAAATACTGTTGATTTCAACAAAATCGCATATAAGAGATTTAAAAAATTGCATGCAGGATTTTTCAACGGGCGTGATAAAGTAAGCAAAAGGGCCGGATACGGCCCTAAGGCTAACTTTTGCCCACCTCTGCCGTAAATCGACTACAAGGCAATTGTATCTAATCTTCAAAGAAATATGTTTTGTTGACAGAGTTACAAGAATAAACAACCTTGGTTGAGGATGCAGGGCACCTTGCATAATCTACATGTAAAGTTCACTCCAAAATTTTTACAGGATAACCATTTAAGCAATTTTCCTTGATGGAAAATACGTTTGAGTATGCGACAGAAGGTTATGTGTTCCAGGTTCCAGTTAAACTAAAGTATGACTACTCTTAGAATCCTTATTTAAGTTGCATCTAAACCCCTCTTGAGGAATATTAGGCTCTATTGTTGATGAATACAATTTATTTTAAATACGTCCATTAGAAGGCAAGCACTAGTCTTTCGCTTCAAGACTTTTGCTCAGGAATCCTTCAAGGGAAAATAGATTTGTTGATTCGAGTACAAGTGCCTGATAAGAGATCAAAAACTAACTGTTTTATGGTCACGTAACGATTTCTTACTACCAGCAGAAAGAAATAACGGTCTTTTAATGAAGTAATTGCCCTCAAACGACACTGTTCAGCAACGGTTTAATGTTACTCTGCTGAGAGGCAGTTCCAGATTCTTGAGATTTCCCTTCAGAAAATAAATTTCCTGAAATTGCCAAACTGAACTCGTTTTGATTCACTTAATTTACTGAGTATGTAACACCACTTTCGGCATGTATCTAAATGACATTTTTAATACGGGATTTAAAATTTACTTTTCGATGCAGCATGAATTCTAACTTATTTTCTTTCGATGTTTTGTATACGTATGTTATATTTACAAAATTTGGTGTATCGTAGGTTTTTGAGGCAAGAAACGTATAATTAATATATAGCACCATACCGAGTAAAATTTTTAACCCCTTTTGTAGACTTAATATCATTTTACTAAATTTGCTTCTCAACACACGTATATAAAGGAAAACACAAAAAAGTTATTACACATTATGTATATATAATATACATATATGTTTAACTATAAATTTTACACATAAATGATCTTGAATGCAGGCACACACATTCATATACCCCTTAACTAGCCATCCTGTATTTTTTTGTCGATCTTTTTAATTCTTGAAAATAAACTCATCGATCAAGAATTGAAAAAAATGCCATTTTTTAATAAATTTCAAATGTTTTCTATCAAGTTTGAAGATAACTGAGACATATTTTATAGAAATAATTGCTACTATAGGTATGAAGCTGACATTCAAGACAGTGCAGTTTGCTTTCGAAAAGGAATACATATCGAAAACGAATCTAGAAACATTTATGGTATTACTAGTTTGATCGAGAGTTGCGTATTTGCAGTACACAATACTTCAAACTATACTTCACAGGAAAAAAAAACATCTAAATAGTTTAGAGTAGTACAAACTTCAAAGCATGAGAGAATTCTTTTGAAAGATCTGAAAAATACTTTTTATTTTCTACATCATAGAGAGCCTACTTGCAAAACACAAATATTTAAGGATTTTTGTGTTCCAAAGTTATAAAAAGGAAGTGGTGTAAATGCAATAAAAAGGAAAAAATGTCAATTTTCGTGTTCTATTATAGTGTTGAACCACATGCAGCAAAATTGTGACTTTTTGCCGTCAACGTTTTTAGTTGAAATAAATGATAGTCAAGGGGTTAATATTCAAACGACTATAACTGTGTTTTTAAAGAAATATAACCATTATATGGTCTACAGAGTCAACATTTGCTGAAGGAAAATAACTTAAATTATGTTACGACGTTGTTTAGAAATCAGATTTTTCATTCAATGATTACTGTTTTCTGAACCTCTTCTTATACCTGTTCCTTAATTTACAAACATTTTAATATCGCGAATGATTACGCCAACGTCAGAGCCAAAAGATGTGAATAAATTTTCTGTGAAGAGAAAGAACGTGCTCTCCTCAATATGAGATGGCACATCATTTCACTTCGGGCAGGATTTAAATAGAATCCGGTAATATATTAAATGTCAAATGGTTAGGTCACGACCATACGCGCTTATGAAGTGGGGGAAGAATAGTTCTTTAATCACTCCGTTCGAGAAAGATCAAAAGCTGGTAAAATTGGAGAATAAATTCTCACCAAAATGATCAACATAATTTACATTTTAGATATGCCAAAATGATTATGAGCAAGTCAAATATTTTGATAGATTTTCGTGTTTGTCCTTGTGAGTTTAAAATATTTCTCAGCATTTTTACGGGAAAATAATGCTTAACACAAGAATGCCCATTTCTACTTGTTCTGCTAAAAAGCCGACCACTGCATATATATATAATATATCATATATATATATATATATATATATATATATATATATATATATATATATATATATATATATATATATATATATATATATATATATATATATATATATATATATATATATATATATATATATATATATAATATACAACCACACATCCCCCACACACAGATATATACATAAATATAAAAAGACAGACATAAGTATACACACACACATGCACATATATATGTCGTGTATATATGCATATGTATATATATATATATATATGTGTGTATTTAAATATCTATCTATCTATCTATCTATATATCTATCTCTCTATCTATCTATCTATCTATCTATCTATCTATCTATCTATCTATCTATATATATATATATATATATATATATATATATATATATATAGAGAGAGAGAGAGAGAGAGAGATAGATAGATAGATAGATAGATAGAGAGAGAGAGAGAGAGAGAGAGAGAGCCATATATTACCAGATTTCATAAAACAGTATCATGGCTTGGAGTCGAAATGAATCCAACGGACGTTATTGTATTAATTTCCATCTTATAAATTAGAGATTTTAGTAATTCTGGCATAGTTAATCATAGAAATAAATTGAATATATAAGAAAATAGAAACAATGAAATATGCCTATAAAATGACAGAAAAGCAACGGTAATAACGCGGCTGTCTAATACAGTGTTACTAGTTAAGAACTTGACCAACTCTTTTCTTTCCAACTGGGGTCACAGGTATATACTAGAAGTACTAAAAGGTTTCAAATAAGATAACCATTCCTTTTATAGTATTTTAAATTTTAAAAAATTATAAATTTTTTTTTGTCCCTTATCATTATTTTTAATAAAAATTGAAATTCGTCCTTAGAATCGGGACACAAAATGTTACACATCTCTGTCACAAAAACGGAGAGTTCAGAATTCAAAATTTGCCAAAATTTGATATTTCCCCCCTTTTTTGCCAGGGATTGGCTAATACATTAGTTAGAGGGATTCTACTAGAAATCAAGATGCAACATTCCTTTTACAACAAAATGGGGATGGTATTAAGAATTTAATTTACTTGTAAATACAGTACATATCCATTTACTATGGATATATCACTGGTTTATATTCAGAGAAAAACCCCCATTTCACTATATAAGGGACGCCGTAACCAGATTTCAACACCTAATTACTATAACTAATCTATTAATTGATCCCCTAAAAAAGTAGAAAAAACTTAAGTTTTCGCAAATTGGGAATATAACCCGCGAGGACGCGCGCCGGGCCTGGAAGGCCGGGTGCTACTTTTTGAACAAAATACCACCAAAATTGCTTTTGATAATGAATAAAAAATTTGTATTGCCAAATATACTTTATTAAAAGCTTAAAATATATTTCGGATTATTGGAAATATTAATTTATAAAAGTATTTTAGACTGTAGATCTTTTTTATTAGCATTCCAAAAGCACAAACACGAGACACACACAAGTATAAACTTAAATCACATCTTTATATTTCATCATTTTAATCACATAACGATGCATTTTTGAGAGAATCTCTCATCTGACCACAAGCACTAAATAAAAATGCAAAAGTGTATGCGCATGTACTGGGTCAGTGGAACCCGAATAAATTCAAAGTATCTCTTTCTGAGAAAAATATTCATAGAAAATTTCAGAAATGCATGATATTGGGGTATAGAAGACCTATAAGAGAGCTACTAAAAATTTGGGAAGTTTATTTCTATTTCGTGATTTTGTGTGGAATGTTTTTATAACGTTCGGGCATCAGAGGCCCAGCTAGCGTCCTCACGGGTTGAATATCTTGGTCAAGTTTAGTCCCAGAGAAGTGGAACATTTTGGGTTACGATTCTTAGTATGTATTTAAATTTTTACTAAATGCAATAATAGGGAAAGGGGGAAAGTATAAAAATTTAGATTTTGTAACTTTCACAAAAATGAATTTTTAAATTAAAATACCATAGAAGAGACGCTTATCTTATTTGAAATACTTTTGTAATTAGAAGCTTATGCCTACAACCCTATATTTTTAGTTTCATATACTAAACGTTTTGTATATTGGTGCTTAAGTATCATATATATCTTATATTTACATTGCAACTGGTGTCAGGAAAAACATTTTTTAATTATCTAATTAGTTGAAGCATATTGAAATTAATTAAAATTTTCTATTCGGATATTCAAAACATTATTATATAGTTATGTCTAAGCTTAAAGCATACTTCCAAAAATTTTTAACATTCATTCATATATTATTACCTTTATTTATAAGGTATAAATAAAGGTAATATAATAGGTATAATTTTATATATTAATAAAGGTATAAAATGAAGGTATAATTTTATATCTTATACCTTTATTTATTGCCTCCTCTATATATTCTTTTAACATGACAATTTTATGGTCAATATGAAGCACTCTCATTTCTCACATTGCACTCTTTCCCATTTTTTTTATCTTCATATGTAACTAATGGCCGTGGCTGGAATCCAGCCCATTTATCTTTGACAGGTCGATACTTCAACAAGTGAATAAGAGTAAGCCGTTTCGCTGACCAATCGAGCAAATAAATATTTTAGTACTATGATATTTCTGTGGATTCTAAAAACTTATACCTGATACCTGAAAATTTAAATCCATGCAATAAAAAAAAGTTACAGTGACACCGCATTTTTGTGAAAAATTTTACCAGTATTGTTTATAAAATAAGACACAAACATTACATAATAAGAATATATTTGCTGATTTAAGATTTATGTATTGTACATATAAAATAAGACACGAATATAACATAATAAGGATATATTTGTTGATTTAAGATTTATGTATTGTACTGAATGAAAATTTTTTTTACTTTTTGACTGGACGATGTTTTTTTAATAACTCCAAGTCAAGTATTCTATGGAATTTAGAATGATGGTTAACACATTGTATGCGGGACACGTACTAGTACGTTTTCTGACGATTGATACTTGAGTGAGGGACACGTACTAGTACGGGTTAGTGTAAAAACATGCTTTTTTTGTGGGTATAAAAATAACGGTATATACAGGAAAATGAAGTCAAATGTTCTTATCTACTACTTAGATACTAGAAAAATTCAGACAAATACACTCATGTCCATAAATTAAGGATAATTCAGAATCACACAGAAATTGAGCTCTAAAATAAAACTTTCACCTGTAGAATTATCACACACAACTTGAAGAAGAATATGCAAATTGCAGAAAACCACCAGATGGCGCGGATAGTACGTCACAATGACGAGAGTGTATGAAAGGGGTATATAAGGAATGGTAGCAAAGAAGTAAAATTGTTCACAAGCGCTTTAAAAGCCTTTCAGTGTAATAACCGCATAGTTATGGCACAAAGGAAGCATTTGATGATTTTTTACGTGGTAGAATTATCGGACGACGGGAATGTGGACGTACCCAGCTGGAAGCATCCGAGGAACTTGGAATCGCCCAGAGTGTCATCTCCAGGCTTTGGCAAAGATTCAAACATGATGGTAATGTGAGTAGATGTTACAGCACAGGTCGCCCCCGAGTTACTACGCCGAATGATGACCGGTATTTGGCAGTTACTGCCAAAAGAAACAGACGGAGCACAGCATCAGACCTGTCTCGTCAGCTCTCTTCAGCTACCGGTACGACAGTTTCAAGGCAGACAGCGTACAGACGCTTAGGGAACATTGGTCTATATGCTCGTAGGCCTGTCAGATGTGTTCCCCTTACCGCAACTCACTGTCGCCTGCGATTATGCTGGGCTAGAGAGCATGCTTGTGGACACCGCAACAGTGGTCTTGTGTGATGTTTTCCGACGAGTCCAGGTTCAGTTTACATTCTGATTCTCTCCGGACTTTCATATGGAGAGCGCCAGGTACCCGTTTCCACCAAGAGAACGCCATTGAATGACACCGTTACGGTGGTGAAGGATGGCTCGTTTGGGGAGGAATTATTCTTGGTTCCAGAACTGACCTGCATGTTCAGAGTGTAACGATGACAGGTCACATCTATCGGGATGTCATTCTGGAACAACATGTACGTTTGTTTCGGGGCGCCATGGGTCCTGAATTTCTGTATATGGATGTCAACGCCCAAACTCACCGAGCAAACATTGTAGACGAATGCCTTCAATCGGAGGATATCACCCGTATGGATTGGCCAGCATACTCACCGGACTTGAATCCAATAGAGCATGTGTGGGACATGCTTGACCGACGAATTGCAGCCCGTCAACCCCCTCCCAACTGTCTATTGGAACTTCGGAGGGCATTGCTTGATGAGTGGTGTAATTTTCCCCAAATCAGATTGATAATCTGATACTCAGCATGCGTAGGCGTTGTAACGCTTGTATTGCATCGTCCGGGAGACATACTCCGTATTAACCATCATACTAACGATGTTATACTGTTTTCTGTAAATAGGTTCTTTTTTGAAATTTGCTCCAGGGAGTAAAAATCGCAATTTTTATTAATTATGTCAAACATATAGCATCTTTTTTGCTCTTTACCTTTTGTTTAATAAATAGACTTTACAAATAAGTCAAATTTGTTTTACTTTTGTCTCTTTCATTACCTGAACTTCATTATCCTTAATTTATGGACATGAGTGTAAAAGCTAGTTTTTACATCAGTCAATTCGGAACCACAGAACGGGAAGGTTGATTAAAAAAATCAATTTAGATTTAAAATTAACTTTTTATTTATCCTTGCAAAAATGATATTATATATGTATATTTATATATTATACATATATTTGTATTTATTTATATATTTGTTTCTTTGTCTATTTATATGTTTGTTTATATATTTCAATATAAAATACGAAAAGTTGGTTAAAAAATCAAATAATTTTCGATCTTTTGAGATTTAACTGAATAACTAAATTGACGCGCGAAACGTCCGCTCTAATTACAATTTCGCTGTGAAATGTACCCGAACACAATGTTAAAATCTGTAGCCATTTTTGAACTTGTAAAACTATCCGATCTTTGCACACAATGTGTTAATACAAACTTTATTTATAAAAATCTCCCCTATATATAGTTTTTTTAACGAAATAATTTTAAGGCTAATATAATTCACTGTAATTTCTCTCACTCTTTCCCATTTTTTTCTTCACTTTAACTATAATTGATGGCCGTGGCAGGAATCTAACCCATTTATTTTTGATACCTTACGTCAATACTTCAACTCGTGAATACTACGCCATTTCGGAGGTCACGGAGCAAATAAATGTAATAGTAAACTAATATAACATTGAATTGAAAGTATGAAAAAAATATCATTTGTACAGGTATGTGGTTTCAGATATTAAGAATTAAGAATAAAAAATGACACTTTTATGCGTAGTTTGCATCTCGAGTAAAACAGATTTCATATATCTTTTATGAAGTGACTTCAGACTAAGAATGGAGCCAAAGAACATTAGTTGTATTGCTGTGTGATATATGAAATTAGGCTATCATTGTCTTGCTGATTATTTTCGGTCACGAAAAGCTACTTAGATTTTTCTCTGTTTAAAAAAATATCAGTGATACTTGTTGATTTAAGATTTATGTATTGTATCGGACGAAAATTAGTTATTAATTTTTTGACTAGATTTTTTTGATAATTACAATTAAATTACTCCATAGAATTTAGAATGATATTTAATACAGCTTTTGTATTTATTAAACACTCCTCTATATATTATTTTCTTTTAACGCTACAATTTGACGGTTAATATGAAGCACTGCAATTTCTCCCATAGTACTCTTTCTCTCTTTTTTTTATTTACTTTAAGTATAACTGATAACCGTGAGAGGAATGTAGCCCATATATATTTGACATCATGAATCGATACTTGAAAAGAAATGAATACTAAGCCATCGAGAAAATAAATTTAATAGTACGATGATATTGCACTGGATTGAAAGTATGAAAAACAAATCGTTTGTATAGATCTAAGTTTTCAGATATTAAAAATTAAAATTTAAAAAATGACATTTTTATGGGCAATTTGCATTTTGAGTAAAGTCTATGTCTTTTATTTTTTATAAAGTGATTTTAGACTAATAATAGAACCAAAAAATGTAATGTAAGATATTACCTGAGATGTATAAAATCAAGCTACCAATCTCTTACTAGTTAATTCCTTTCATGAAAAGCTGCTTAGATTGATTAGCTTTTTTTGGTTTAAAAGAATATCAGCAAGAAAATATTTTTGTGTAAAAATTTTGCCAGTATAATTTATAAAATTACACAAAATTATCACAAAATACGGAGATCCATGTCGATTAATGATTTATGTAATATATTGAGTGAATATATTGAGATACTGTTTAATTAGATATAAAAAATTATATTAATTTCAATCAAAATATATTGAATTTGGGATGATGGTTAATACAAGTAACTGCTGATGATGCTTGCCAAGTGTATATACTTATTTGCGAGTCTCCATGTCATACTGATTGGGAAGAAATTCTAAATATAATGATATATCATGCTATTCGTATTAACAAACATTATATTTATCATATTTAAGTTTTCTACTGTTACTAATGACATTCAATTGATATTTTTCTGCCGGTGTTCAACATATATAACACATTTAATTTAGTGCATTTATAATTAATTATTTATCAATAACTGTGAGGTGGAAAATGAATTCCAGGTCTGCTTCACCGCACTTCAATCACGCCTGATTTACGAATTAACTTTATGGTTTGGATGAAGGAAAAACATGTCTATGTTTCAGTATGAACAAATGTATAATTTCCCTTAAAGCTTAAATTGATTAAAATTATTATAAAAGTCATTTATCTCAACAAATCTCTATATATTACCTCAAGTTTAGAGCCATAGTCTAAACACGAATCGTATTAAATATTCATTTTTTCCCACATTCAGAATATATTCTTATTTCATAATTCTTTTAGCACATTTATAGCGTACCAAAGTCAGTTTTATTCTATTTACTGTTTTATTCTATTTACTATTAGGAATTGCGGAGGAAATGTCAAGAAAAATTCAGGAAAATTTGTAACGTTATTTTTATTTATTTTCTCCATAACGGTTCTGTAAGTTTATTTTTTTAAAGCCGAAAGCAATTTAAACGCTAATTTATAATTAAAATTAAAAAATTACTTAAAAGAAAATGTTTAAAAAATTATGAATTTAAGTATTGGTAATTGACTGCTCTGATTGGCTTTTTATGTCACATAATCAATTGTATTTTCAGCAAGGAAAGACATCATAAGGATATAACTGAAATTGTTGTAGTTTATTTATTTTTTTAAATTTGAATAGAATGAATTTTCATATTCTTAACAGTTAAAGGTTTTGTTTTACTACTCTGCACCACACAAATATATATTATTTATGCAATTTGTTTTAAGATTTTTTTAAAAGATATGTCGAGAAATTCTTTGAAAATGACTTCAAAATTCCAGGAAAAAGTCAGGAAATCCACTTTAGCAATTCAGTGAATTCCCTGAGATATAACAACACTTATTTCTTTGAGAACATTATACCCCAACTTAGCGTTAAAAACGAAAACAAAAGGTTAATAGAAGCAATCCATTCCAGTACACAAAATTCATAAAAAATTGAAAATCTACTCTATAGCCTAAACACTGATGGAGGGGAAACTTTTTATCTAGAAAGGTAATCTTTAAAATCTGAAAAGGATAAAAGTTTTCTATTGCTAAGAGTCTATAATTTTTTATTAATGTTTAATATTTGCTTGAAACTTTCCTTAAACAATATTTTATATGCTACTAGTGGCATGTACGAGAAAATTTAATGTTAAATGAAATGCAGAAATAGATTTTAAATATTTGTAGCACAATAGTGTGATAAACATTTTAAATATGATGAATCTGTAATTTCAGGATTTAGTAACCATTCTTTTTTTCAAACAAAATGAAGCGTCAACATTTCATTTAGATTACAGATATTTGAATATTTTCCTTCACTGTTATGTAGTGTTATGCTTTTAGTTTACCTTCTTTTATTTGGATCCTCTATTCGTACTTATTTTCAAGCAGCACAGACCATTTGGTGTTAGATATTGACCGTCGCTGTAAAAATAGAAAGCATTTTCGAGGAAAGTGTAAAAGCCTGTTCTCCCATTAATTGTACCATCCTTCCCGTGAAGGTGGCAGCATCATTAGCTAACACACTTACAGACAACACTGCAATTAATATATTTTTAACATTTGTTTCTTTTATTTCGAAAGCAGCTGGTTCTCTTCTATACCTCACATAATTTAGAGCATCACAACTACGTATCTTGCATTCATCACTCCAAATTACTTTCTACCATTCATCATCTGTCTATTCAGTGAGTTTGTTCTTTTCCCTCCCTGTAATCGTTTCACTCACGATTGCCGTACTTTGGTTTTTGCATATTATATTTCACCTAAATGCCAAAAGAACATTCAAATGTAGTTCTCTCATTCTGGTATATCTTCGCGTAGATCAAATGGTGTAAAATTTCCCCAACCAGTAGCACGAAGTATGTAGTCAATGTGTTTGTCTTCAAGATAAAGTCTATAATAAACCGGGTTCCCATATGATTTTAAACCACAATACAATTTCTATTTTCTTAATTTTTACTAAAATAAATATTTCTTGTTTTAGTTACAGCTGTAACTTGTTTTATATTTTTAATTCTGTTTGTTCTTTCAATTTTGAGTTTCACTTTGCTGTAAATAGTTACGTTTAGTCAGCTGTGTTTTGTCCTCCAAGCGTATACATTGCAAAATTTTTCACAATCTCTTTTGAAACTCTTTCTTCATCTATCCATCCATCTATCTATCAATATATCTATTAATCTATCAATCCATCTATCTCTCTACCTCTCTCTCTCTCTCTCTGTATTTATATATATGTATACATCTGTACATATATATATATATATACACATATATGTTTTTGTATATGTATGTATATATATGTAATATAGGCTAGATTCATTCAAAATCACAACACAGTTTATTTCTGGTAAGAAACATGAAATCCATACAACAGGCAAACACTTTTACAACCTCTTGCACATAGACAATGTAATTCTGCACATACGCTTTTCAAGTAGGGATTCCTCAGATAAAAAGACTACCAATAATCCCCAAGCACAATTTATCACGTGATAAAAAATACCCATGTTTAAAGAGAACGTGCTAACTATTGGCTAAAATAGTACAGACAGAGGCTGAATTAAGTCTATAGCGTGTCTGGAGAGAAAAATCAGAATTACTGCGCAAACCCCAAACTTACTTTATGAACAAAAGTTATTAAATTAGTATTAAAATACGTAAATAAGGGATTTTAATATTAAATATATATATACACACACACACTCATGGTATAAGAACAAAACTAATAGTCACAAATGTAAGTAGGATAGAAATTGCTAGAACAAACAACTTTCACCATGGAACAAAGTTCTGCGGAGTTCTGTAAAAAGTGGAATCCATTCCAATAACAGCTCTAATGGTTCGTCGTTTGATATCCGACCCTACATTGCATTTATTCTGGCAGAATCTGGTATCTCTAAGATTTATGTATACATTTAGTTTCGTTACACCTTATATATGTATGTATAAACATGCACACACACTCAAACAGCCTGTGTGTCTGGAATTTATCTATTACAACAAAGAGATATAATAAAATATATCTTTACCCACATGTAAAAAAAATATCATACATTTAAAATCACTCAGCTTGAAAATCCCGAACCCTTACAGTATATACACGAAGCGTTTTTTAAAGAATGCTCCACGATATTACGATCCTTCGAGATAGTACTGAGTTAACAACGTCTTCTTGTTTTTCCACTCACATAACTAAGAAAATAACTTTTTATTTTCCATTTTTTAACAGGTTTCTTTCGAGTGAAAATTATTATCTTTTAAACAAAAAAAAAAAATTTCTAAAATTGAAGTTTTTTATCTTCAATTCACGGCTGAACTAGTTTTTTTGACTTGATTAAAAAAAAGTTATGCATCAGAATAAATCTAAAACTGATGTTGGTATTTTTTTTGTAAACCTTTTTATAAATAAGGTTTTTAAAAATCTATTTAACCATTTAATATTTAAGATATTTTCTGCAAGGATAATCTTTCCTGTAACCATTCCGGATGAAGTTATTTAAGATATTAACCAAAACATTCCTATTGGAAGATAATAATTTCATACAATCTATTTCTTCCAATTTTTGTATGAAGATATAGTTTTAATTCATTTGTAATATAGCTATTATTTTATTTTACTTCTCATTGATTGCCTTTCGTTGTATTTATGATATTTAATTTTATTACTACTGAAGTTTACTATTTCATTCCTTATATAAATATTTTAGTTTTACTATTTATAAGTAAGTAGCGTTTAAGGACTATTGCAGAAATAGTCCTTAAACGCTACTATTCATGTTATGACGATTTAATGTATTGTAACTCATTACAATGCATTAACTCTTTGTGCTTTAATATGGTGCTCTAAAGTCTCCTATAACACGCTGTTTTTATAAAAAAAATTCTATATAACACGGAGAGAAAATTGCAACAGTTTTCTTAAAACACCCATTTGAAATATGGGTGTTTAAACTTGCTTTACATGACATCCCATTTTTCTTGCATACCAACACAAATAAAAAAAATTTACCAAATGAACAGTTATAAATTGTTTAGCTGTTTAATCATTAAATATTTCAATCATAACTATTCATTGTTCTGTAAACATAACTAACATTTTAAAAACGTACCATTTTTATGGTGAGAGGTTTTTTCGGAGCGAAATCCCCCCAACTTCCTGTTTAAGAAATCTTACAAACACTATTTTTCAGTCATTAAAAGTAGCGTATAACGTCATTTTTCTAGCAATTATACTTTGAGAATCAGTCAAATCTCCTATAACCTGGTTTTCTTATAACGCTATTTTCATATACCGCAGATCAAAAGTTATGAAAGCTTTCTTATGGAGCCATTCCCTTATAACTCGTTTTCGTTCAAGAACATTTCAAAAACTCAAATGGCTTGAAAATTTTATTTATGGCAGCACTTATTAGATGTTTTAAATTTTTGTTGACATTTATGGGATATTCCTAATTCAGGGAATTTCGATATAAAATGTTTTTAACTACTTCAATCACAACTTGATACTTTGAGAATTCAGTTTTTACATAGGTCCGAATAGCTCTGATTTATGTATAGTTGATTTATTTCTGAGATTCTATCTAACGTGGAGCGAATTAATTTAATTTGTAATAATTCTGAATTTGAATTTCATGTGCCACTGTATAAGCTAATTTTATTTCAATCTTATTTCTTTTTGTTTATATCGTTATGTTTCTCATAACGCAGTTTCCATAGAACGTAGTTCCTGTGTTGAATTAATTCTGAAATTCGTAATAATTCTGAAATTCGTAATCGTAATTCGTTCGTTTTAATAACAGGATTTCCTCATAACGTGTTACGAATTTATCTAGCTATAGGAGGGTTGATAATATTCGCATACCTGCAAATTTATTCGATTTTGGCTATATATTGGACTGAATGTTAGTTGTCAGAATAATCTTATATACTTTTCTGTAAATTTCATGCCTGAAGTTCAAAGTTATTTAAAAGAAATTCACGTGTAAAAATATTATTTGATATAATGTACTTCTTTCGATTTCAATATGAAAAAATATATTAATTAATTTGTAATAAATTTATTATTTTTTCTTTTTTTGTACGTAGAACAATTAATTTTACTGACACCGAAGCTTATGTTACTTTCTGTTCATTATATGCAGAATTTTAATATTGTCATTTATAAAAATTTATATACTAACAAAAATATATGCTGAAAATTTACTTATAAGTAGAATTTAAGTATATATATTTTTACGGTCATAGTATTATAACTTATTATTATTTTAATTTAGTGTTCATACACATGCCACCTAGTACGATTTGTTTGTATATTGCACATATTTTAATTGCATTGTACGTTTGTGTGCTCGGGTTGTACGATGTTGAATTATTTCAAGAAGATTTTGAAACTGATTTTTTAATTTTAAAATATGTGACACAGATCTCTGGTTGAACTGGAAAAAGAGAAGTAGAATATATACATATGCAGTAATGATATTTTATAGTATTTCTGTAAAAATCTCTTTAACGTTTCCTTTAAAGTTATCTTTGTTTAAAATTCATTACTTATTTTTGCTTTTCGTAAATTGTGTATTCATGCCTCTTGTGTGTACAAGAGATAAAACAATTCAAATAGCAAGGAATTTTTGCGATTTGCTTAAATTTCACGTCGAAGTGTTATGCATTCATATTCAAGAACTTTCATTCTAAATATGAATTTTGTGATTTCATTTAAATAATGCATGATTTAAAAATACACGAGTTTCTTATGTGGCCTTTATAAAAACTAGTTTTTGCATAGATTCATACTTAATTATATAAATTACGACAATTTGAAAATTGATAGAAATGTATTGCTGCTATTTAGTTTTTATAAACTTATTATTTTCTATTGTATTTTTCTGTAATGTAAAAATTTACTATAAAGTACTTCTACTTTATTCTTTTCATCAGAAATATTTAAATAAATGTATAGTTTATTAAAAGCTAATTAAAGGTTAATTTTATAAAACACAATAGCCTTATGTGATTACAAAAATATTTTAAGTTTCAATATTTTATGTTCAATAATAAATTAAAGAACTATTTTTTGTATTATTTCTAGATAATGCAATAAATAGATAAAACTTTACAAAAACTATAATACTTGTAAAAATGTCGCATTTATATGTATATCAACTTATGCTATCTAATTTAAATGTGGCCTCTAATGGTAAAAAATTCACCATCTCTGATATAGTATGTCATAAAAGACTAAAATTAAGTTTTATCTCTCATAATTTTTGACTTTTTATTAGTATTTAAATCTTATATCTTATTTTTTAATTCTAAAATCTCAACTATAAAAAAAGGGTATTTTCTGATGTGAAAATCAATCTATTAAAGAGAGGACTAGAAAGTGTTTTAGCAAACTTTCCGTTACGAGTCGATTTAAAAATTTTGTTTCAGAAATTTGCTCCCTCTTTATTATTCCATTATGAGTAAAATGTATAAACTCGGTGCTGTTATTTTCTTTCTGATGTATTTTCGTGTCGCATTTAGTTTAGAATGTTCTCGTATTTATTTCGAAAGCTCTTCTGAGGGAATGAGAAACAATTCGCTTTAATCTATTTATTGATTTTTATACCGCAAAAGAAATAAGCTTTTATAACCAACAGTCTACGTAACTTCAGACGAAAATGAAAAAGAAATAAATGAAAGAGAGAGGGGGATCGAATGTTTCCTGCCTTTTTTTCTCATTGGATGTCAGGTGGAGCCCAGATCGATAGTGATTGATTGGCTGTCTTTTCCCTCCTGTAATATTTAGCGTCCAAATTTGTTCATCCTTCAGTACACCCTATCTTGCTGAAATCTCTATTCGGGGGATAAGAATCTCCTGTTTTCCTGCAACTGGGAGGTTAAGAAAATGTAAATGGGAGATACCACGAGCGCTCTGTATTGAGGGGCACAGAATTCATTGCGCATGCGTTAATGGGATTCGTTTCAGTAAATCCCCCATCTAACGTATTGTGCTCACTGTCAGGTACGCCCTCAAAGCGAAAGGCTTTATGAATGAAAGCCCTTATTACAAAGATTCATTGATTGCTTTTGATCGATACTCAATCTCATCAGCTGCTAACATCAGTTTGGTAGTAACTGTAGCCCAAGTTGTTATTTCCCAACATTTTCTTCTTATAAACTGGAAACCCATAAATTAATGCTTCTGTTATATATCTGTTCTATTCATTTTTTTTTGTATATTTTGTAACTTGTTATATATCATTAAAGTTTACTGCTACTGGAATGATACTTGTGTTAATACTACTTATGCAAAATAAAATCTTAGTACATAGATATATTTTACGATTATAATGAAATCTAACTTTAGCAAGGAAAAAATAAAGAAGTTGCAACCATTCCATTTATTTAAATAACACTCGGCTAAAAATATTACAATTTACTTAAGAGTTACGCCACATATGCCATCAAAGCTTAAGAATGGTTTATATGCAGTGATATAGTACAGGTACACAAGGTCTTCTGATACTGTCGTAAGGAATTAGGCACTAGATATGATGCAACTGTAGAGAAAGGTCACGTATATTTCACGAAAGATGAATAGTGCATTATAATATATCTCAAACATATTCGGTGAAAGCTTTAGCAATTAATAACTCCTGGTAAAGATTGTCACAAACACAAACATCCATTGAGATTCATCAACGTTTCATAAGATGTTTTCTATCAGCGAAGGGTCTTATCTGTCTAAAAGACAAGATAGCATTGACATCCCAATAGGATAGGAGGTGTCGTCAAAACTAGAGTTGGTCTGTTTAAGATCCTCTGAAAAACTCTGAGAGCTTGCGCAAGGATTCACGAAATGGTAACATTACGTGTTATGAACACAGTGAACTACACAGTGGCATGCAGTGAGCAGCTTTAGCTAGATTTCCTTACCGATATCAGGTCATTTGATCCAAGCAAAAACTGAGATCTACCAGTAACTACAACACAGTTCCAATCTGGCATATTCTAGTCTTAGGCCCCATAATAAGAGTTTCTGTTTATGACTAGGGATAGACGTTTCCATGGACGTCACTTTCAAACTGTTTCTTGATATTTACGAAATAAATAATTTCTTGTATCAATTATACATATTTCTGTCTGTCAATTATAAAAGCTTAAATTATTTTTATTTTAACTACGTATGAAATTAGTTAATCCTGTACAAGCAATTTCAATATTTGGGTTACGATTCGATTTGTCTCCTTTGCTTTTGAATGCAGAGATATAAAATATATAACCGTAAATTTCTATTTTAACATTCTAAAGAACCTACTATAAATCTTATATATTGCAAATAGTATTGCAAAAATACAATCAACATAATAGCATCGGGTTTTGAAGCTGACATCGTATAGTTTTATGGATAAAAAACAAAAATGCAGTTCAATAAATTACCACAGAGTTTAAGATCCGAATCAATGCTTAGAAGGGAGAACTTGCAACTTGTAGTTTTTCATTAATTTACTTCTCCATGCCTCTGATGGATTTTTCTCCTAGATCGGGGGTAAGAGATAAAATTATTGCGTGAAACTGAATCGTATCGAGGGGAGAATCTATTCTTCACTTGATTGGATTAAGTATTCAGAGTTATCCTGGGTTTTCTTCTTTCATCTGATTTGATCATATTCTGGCTTTACAATGGTGATAACATAACTTGCCGAACTTAAGAAAGAAAACCATTTTTAAATGTACCATTCATACTAATTTCGCTTAAGTCACTATATTTTCACATTCTTTCTCCAATTATACTGATGCACAAGGCTATTACCTTAGCTTAGTAATATGACGTTGATATGGAATTTTCACATTACATTCTCGTTAGAGAAAATAAACTCAATAATTATTTACAATTATTACTTGTATTTTAATAATTTTTTTTATAATACCGATTTTTAAACATATGGATTTTTAAAGAATATTAATTAAATTGGATACTTTTACATTACAACTGTTATTTCTAGCTTATAATCAGTCCACTCTTCTTAGTTTTAATAGCTCGAAGCGAAAAATATCTTTTCAAATGCTCATTATTTTTATGTATATGATTATTTTCGGAGAAACGAGTTCAAAAAAATTTTTTTTATAAGAAAGGAAATTTTTCATCATTAAAATGAGTAAAGATTTATTCATATTTTTTGTTGTTTAATGACACATTCATCTTGCCACAGAAACATTATAAATTTTTGTTTGAATGGATAGTAGTCAAACACCAGAAATAGTCATCAGATTCGTGAGAGATTCTCTGTGCACAGTTGTTAACTGAATTATCATGATAGAAATGCACATAAAGTTTTTTTTATGTCTTTTATGTCCCTATGAAAGATGCTTTAAATCCTTTTATTTCTCTCGGTTAGATTAATAATGTATATGTTTAAAGGCTGTCAGATGCTTAATGCGATGCTTTTCAATTAGCTCCTCACTGAAAATAGCCACGATGCGTTTTTCCATGGTTGGATTACTAGAGCGTCAGATATTATTCATCTGAAAATGTAAAAGAAACTGTTTCTCTTGAAAAGATCATTAAATTTTTCATGGGTCTGATTATTTGTTCCGAACTTAGATGTTCTAAAAGATTATGTTTATTTCGCGTTTAAAATCATTTCATGTAATTAGCTTTTAATGTACAATGACTTTATAAAGGCATGCAGTTGTTTATATCAAGGTCATGTAAGATAGTCTGTTCTATAAAATTATCTAAACAGAGAAACCGTTTTGGAATCGTGATGATGTTCTAAAGATTGTGAAATTCACAAATTACTCAATGTTACTTTCTCTCATTTCTAATCAGTATATAATTTAGATCTTACAACAGTAAGTGAAACATGTCTGAAAAGATTTAATCTTTTTTACAAATTTCTATGACATTTAACATCAGTTTGGAAAAATACAAGCATTTGTTGATCAACATTAATAATTTAACTTATAAAATAAAGCACACATATCTCTCAAACATTGAAAAAAATACTTTTTTTTTAAAATTTCGTTATATTTATTGGATTGTCTAAACCAGTAATAAAAATCGAAATAAAGGATCAGCCAAAGCTTTATATCGGTGTTGAATTTCAAGTTTACTGGTTTTAAGTCTTTGGACATAAGTTAGATTGGTTGCATGGGATACCTATGGTCAGAATTTTGCTACTAGAGAATAAATCAGAAGATGTGATACCTACTTGGACAACTTCAGGGTGCTACATGTATCCATGCATGTTATGGAAGTTATATTGGACAACTAATTTTTAAAGTTTTCGGTGACACTTATGATTTCTGTTATTTGTTTAAGTATACAGAAGTTTGAAACCTTATTAAAAGCCACCTATATTTTTCAAGTTTAATTTATATGAGCCATATTTTTACTTTACTATCTAACTTCCGAAAATTTGCATCTTAAAATTGCTTAGTAGATTAGTCAGGTAAGATAAGCAAAATAGAACGTTCAATATTAGATAAGTTTTATTAGCGTATTTATCGAGTACTGGATCTATTACTGTCTCCTTAATTTCAAAGCGATTTGAAGCTTTTTAGCAGCATAGTTATACCTAGAACGAGATATATTAGTGTTTTCTAATTAATTTCAAATAATTTAAAGCTTTATAGTGCTTTAAAGGCTTTTGAATATCATCAGATTTTATGAAATATGCTAAATAATTGCTATACTAATGCCTCAAATTATTTAATGTAGCTTTATTAGATACGTATTCCTAAAAACACTCATGGTTGCTAAATTTCTAATGTATAGAAAAATTTCGAGATGCGGTGTGTGGCATATGTAATTGTACAGGATAGACAGTCACTGACTTTTATGGAGTAAAATATTACTCAAAGATTTGTTAATAGGATAAAATGACAGGAAACGTTTTTAAAACTTTATATTTTTAATTTAGGACTTTAAGCAAATTGCTTATATCATAGTAGCCATCATTTACACACACACACACACACATATATATATATATATACATATATATACATGCATATATATATCATGCATATATATATTCATATATATATATATATATATATATATATATATATATACATACATATATATACATATATATATATATATATATATATATATATATATATATATATACATATATATATATATATATATATATATATATATATATATACATATATATATATATATACATATATATATATATATACATATATATATATACATATATATATATATATATATATATATATATATATATATATATATATATATATATATATATATATATATATATATATATATATATATATATATATATATATATATATATATATATATATATATATATATATATATATATATATATATATATATATATATATATATATATATATATATATATAGGTAACACACACATTTGCTCTTTCAAGCCTATCCTTTGTAATTTGAAAGGTTTTGTCACTTTCCGCTGCTTTAGATGTTTCATTTTTAAAGCTGTTTTTTTTTTTTTTTTTTTTTTTTAAATAAATTTCTTATTTTTCTTTGTAGGCCAATTTTGAGGTATGCATATTCGAAAAGTAAACATAATATAAAGTGAAAATGAAAAAATATATAAAAATATTTCAACACGTTCTCATTTATCCAGACTATAATTTGTGATCACTGCGAAAAGTTGACCGTTATTTCCTGATGAGAGACTTTCTTCAAACGAAAGTCTATTGATTCTCAATCTTGTTAAAAATATCTTCTTTTTTTCCATAGAAAGAGAACATTCACGTGCTTCTCCTCCTCATACAAAAAGGGCACTAAGGGTAAATTTTCACTGTACAAGCCTAATAAAAATGATACGTAAAGGAAGATATTACGATTGAAAGGCGAGAAACTATTCTGCTTTCTTTACCTACAAAAATAACCTTTTTTTGAATATCGTTTAAAAAATTGGGCAATTATTTATACATTTCTTAGATTTGGGGTATATTCAATAACAGAAGAGAATGTTGTCTCTGATACATTTTGTTAAGGGTAGTAAGCAAGTTTGGCAGTTCCTACCTTATCTACTACCCAGACGGCACGTACCTGATTGAAGACATAATTTGGAAGATATAATTCCAGTGATTAGCACTGCAACACACTGATTTAGATGTTCTGAATTCCGGATATAATTTAATTGTGTATAGAACAGTAAAAAAAGTGCACGTAATATCCTCAGTACCCCAAAGGAAATAAAAAGCCAACAATCTTTTAATATTGTTTGTATCTAGTAATTGAATAATTTGTTTAACACATTTTTTTCTTTGATGATAATTTATAAAGTTTTTAAATTGTCTAAAATAATATCTAAATTGTTTAATGCTCAAATTTATCATATTTGCTTGCACATCAATAAACTTTATTTCATCATTTGTAACTAATTGATTTTTAATGACTGTAAATATGCATTAAATCTGCTTCATTGATTAGGAGATTCTACTTTTGATGAGGCTTGGTATTAAATTATGTATCTTTCACAGATGTTCCAGATCCCCCCGGAATGCCTTTGATTATCAGTTTTACCTCACGATCAGTGAATTTGTCATGGGCTCCAAGCATTGATAACCATCACAGCTCTATTCTCCACTACATTATTCATATAAGGTAAGTAATACTATTTACTTTTAGGACTTTAGACTCTATAACGAAAACTACCATGAGTGAAACAGAATTTTTAGTTTCAAACATTCTATCCTTGATTTGAGATGACATTTGTATAACACATTAGAGTCAACGTACCACACTATACCCAAAAAGTAAGTTTAGAGCAAGAAAGGTTTTACATACATTATATGAAATCACTTAAAAGTATTCCAGTCATTTGAACGGAAACACTGAAAACATAAACGGTAAAATTTAATTAATCATTAAATATATGCCTTTTGGTGCTAGGCTAGATTTATTGTTAATTTTTACAAGGTGTATTAACGTTCATTTTATGCAACGAGTTTACGACATTATTCTAAGATAATATATTTTTTGTAAAAATAAAATGTATACAAATTATTTTTACCAAATTTTGTTTTAATTAACAAGTGCTTTATTGTAAATGTTAAATTAATTGTCCTTCCACAAAGGGTTAAAGAGTAATCTTTAACTATGAAGAACGTTTTAAAGGTATTCAAACAATTTAAGAATAAAATTTATTTCTTGATAATTATAAATAGTTGCGAAAAGAAAATCTTTATATAATTCGATAATTTAATTTAAAATGCGGTAAATTTTTATCCCGTTAGAAATTATTTTTCTCAAATTTATTTCTTTTAAGAAGAAATGAAATGAGGGTTTTTTTTTTCTTTTCTTCAAGTTTGAAGTGATAAAAAAACACGTGATTAATTTTTCTTTCTGTTTAAAATTTTCCCCCTGTATACATGCAGTTTTGTTAATTTATTGAGTTACGTTTACTTTTGATAGCCAAAGTCCTTAGATTTTGATTCTATAATAGAATGTAGCTTGTTTTACAATCGCTTATAAAAATATACTTTTTTATTATTTTATTACATTAAAAGAGTCATATAATAACGGGTATTTGTTATATAATAACGGGAAAAAAACTCGTGCTTAAAAGGGTTAATGAAGAATTTATGCAGATTATATGCTCAAGATTTTATAAAAAAGAATTTAACCTCTCTACTCTGAGTATGATATGCTTGATACTATTTTTAGACAATTTTGAACTAAGTTTATATTTCCAAAGAGTTCTTTCTCAGCTTTCACATGTTGCAAAACTTTCATAAAGCAATCACAACATTCAAGCTGAAGTGGGAAATAAGCTCTTGAAGACTATTATGTAGACGCTTTTAAGTGTTCTGCCTTAAAAAAATAACAATGCTTTATTTTTTATAATTTTAAATTGTAACTGTTATATGTTCTGTTAATTACTACCTTTTAACCTTATCGCTCTCAACATTATATGATAGTTAAAGGTTTTGCTTTGGTTTGGTTTTGGAGTGCTACGGTCTACCTTTTGCAACACGAAGGCTAATGAGACCTTTAGAGCCAAAGAAAAAATAACTTTGTGATTTGCTATGACATAAAATATCATATAAGAATAAAATAATTTGCATAGCAGGATCCTCTTAAGTAAAATTTAAAGAACTTCATCAGATGCCTGAGTGGCTGGGTTAGGGATGGGCTGCAAATTTAAAAGTATTTAGATAATAAAATTTATACAAAATTTTGCATTTTTATAAATGATATTTAAATAATTATTATAAGATTAACGCAAACAATAAGTTTCGTTTCTGTATTCACTGTTCTCCGGCCGAAGCCAGGCTTTAGTTTTTCGGGGAGGGCTCAAATAGGACTGAGCCAAATATATATTTCACTATTTTTTACTAAAAAGAAAAGAAAATTTAGTAAATGTTATATAAATTTAATATTTATATTTAAATAGTATTAAAACTAATGACAGCATTAAACGTTATGTATATATATATATAGATATATATATAAATATATACTTACCTATATATACATACATATATATACATGTATATATATATATATATATTTATATATATACACACTTACATACATACATACATATATATATATATATATATATATATTATATATATATATATATACACATACATACACACACACACACATATATATATATATATATATATATAATATTAAACTATTTATATATATGTAAAAGCTCATGCATAATTTTGTGTTATATGCTTCAGTAAATGAATAACATAATTTAAAGCAAAAATATTGAAGTTAAAAAGTAGGTAGAAATTTTTATGTAAAAATTAACGTTTGATTGGTTATAAAGATTAAGAAATTTATGCTTGAAATGTACTTTTAAATCAATGTAAAAATGCAATACGGTAAGCTTCAGAATTTCGGGGGGGGGAAATCGAGCTTGTCACCCCCTTCACTGCAGCTCGGGCTTCATCAATAAATTCGAGACGTGAACTTTCAAATCTTATTCTACTAACTTTTACCAATAATTAGTCAAATTTAGTAGCCAGGTATAAAACTGAGGTGTCATTAAAGCTAAACGTTTGTTGAAAAAAATTTTTAATTTTTTTTTTTTGAGGAAATTAGGGGCTTTATATAAAGTTCAGCGGAGCGAAATAATGCGAACCTCCCCGGGATGTATTTAATTCTTACGTCGTTTCATTCCTTATTTTTAATACATACTTCTTGTTTAATATTCCAGACAGAAAATAAGTCAAAATTGTAGATTAATTGTAGCTTAGAGATAAATTTTAATTAAAAACTCAGTTTGATTGATTTTTTTCATTTCCTTACTAGCATATAGCCCGTCATATGACGGGATTAGTAAAATTTTTAATTCTCCAGAATTGTAAAGTATCCTATGAGGCAGTTAAAAAAATGTTTTTTTTTTTTTTGGCTGAGAATTATCTGGTACACGCTCAATAATTTGTTTATTTTCATACTCCTCTAAAGTCTTCCGATACTGTGAATGGAGTTTAGAATCACGTTGTATTAATTTAGTCAAACCATGTGGTTATGTATAAAAGACAAACACACAAACGAACAAACTTCTTAATTTCAAAGATATATAACTTAAACTCTAGATATTTATTAGTCTGAGGAATAGACTCATATACTTTTATGAAAAGAATTTGTTGTTAATACCGGTGATAAAAATTTTCATTGCAACAAAAATAATCTATGATTCAATTTAAAATTATCACACATGTACCTAATCTATTTTATAAATTATAAAAAATATAAAAGAAATATAGAAGAAAAGTATTTACGTAATATCTAAGTTCAGTGATAAAACGTATGAAAATAATGCAGACGATATTTAAATAATTTAAAATAAGCAATTATTAAATGAGATGGTTAAAGAAATGACTTCATAATGCTAGAAAAATATGTTATTTTTACCTATTTATGCGATAAACTCAATAGCCTGCTTTTAACCGGGGAAAAAACCCTTGAAATAATGGCATTAACCCTTTATTTGGCTAAGTCCGCTACAACGAACAATCAAATAAATAAAATCTTTATAATAAATAGATATTTTTATCGATAATATATAATATATTAAATATATTATATATTATTATTATTATTATTTAAATTATTATTATTATTGTTGTTATTATTATTTATTTAAATAGATTTTTAATCGATATTTGAAAAATCGTCTTGTCAAATTAAGGGTTAAACCCTCGAAAAGGTGGGGAGGGGTGGATGTCGAACGTTTTAAAGACTTGCTTTAAATTTTCCTAACCGGAACTCATTAAGAATCCAATATGGATGCCCCTATCCATTCCAGGTCCAACTGCTTCATAAATTCGAGGGCAGACGGACAGATAACTCAGGGTATTATTATATAGGGGATATGATGATTTATGTAATACAATTTTATTACATAATGTCCCAAAGAAATATTTCTTGTAGCATGGAATAAGTTATCTGATTAGATCTATTTCTTTTTTACCTTATGTTATTTTTTTACTATTTCAAATTTAACCCGACCTCACGAATTGTCGTTTCTATTCTAGCAGGTCGTTCGTTGCGCACGAGTACATTTAACGACTGATATGCATTTACGTTATTTTACGTCATTTTTGCATGCTATACTTTGCTTTAAAAACAAAAAGCACTTATCTTTTAGACAATTCATGCATCTCCTTAGAACATGTATTTTCGTATTTATGGTATCGGTAACGTATCTATGCATTCATTATATCTTGATGCAAAGTTCTGATTCTTGGGATTTCAGTGACTTTATGCAGAAAGATGCACTTATAAGAAAAAGGATGGATATGCAAGGAAAGTAAATATAATATTAAAATTCAGTTGGACCATCACCCGAGATTAAAAGTATAGGTGGGATATATAGTCATTTCTTGATAAATCAAATTTGTGGGGACCAGAAAAAAAAGTTCATTTAATTTATCAGAAGTTCGAGTTTTCAGAAACGTAGGAAAAATAAATTCCACAATACTATAAAGAAAATCGTTTTTCAAAATAAATACCCAAGAAAAGGATCAAAGGTACAATTTCATTATATTTCTATACAAGTTTAAGGGAATAAAACACTTGAATAACAACACTCTAAAATTCTGTTGAAAAATGTATTTATTTGCAAGTTTAAAAAATAATACACACAGTACTAGCTATAAAGACAGAATAAATTTTTATGCTTTTTATGGAGAACTCTGGTTGATTTCAATTGTTTAAAATAATTTTCTTTTTCACAAGCTAAACATTCATGATGTTTTGAAAAACTGATAAAGGAAAATGAATTTAACATGCTCTTTGCTTAAAAGGCCACTAGTACATTGTTACGATATTAAAATCCGTTAATAACTTGGACACATTACAGTTTGGTCTTGATCGTTAGACAAAATTACTTTCACTTCACATTATCAAGTATTGCTCTGAATTGTTCACTGAAATTATCTTTTTTTTTATATACCTTCGCTAATTTACTATGAACCATGTGTGTACCACTAGCAATTTTTTTTAGAAGATGGTAATATTTCACGTTAAAAGTTTTAGCTATCGGAAATTGAATTCTACTCATGGAGAGAGTTTAAAACGGAATAGTCATTGGAGGACTCTGATCAGAAAAAAAAATTAGCTTAAAGCACGATTAGAGACAGTGCAAATTCACTTGTACTCTTATATAAGGGGATTTCCTCAAATCTTCATCGCAGTACAGTTAGGTTGAAAGGTCAGTTGCGTTTATTAATATAAAATAACGAAATTATCGCCCTGTCGTTTTATATCAACGTGTATTGCACAAGCTAAACATTCATGGTGTTTTAAATATTGAAAAAGGAAAATGAAATTAACATGCTCTTCATTTAAAGGGTCACTAGTACATTGTTACGATATTAAAACCCGTTAATAACTTGGAGACAGTACAGTTTGGTCTTGATCGTTAGACACCCTTACTTTCACTTCACATTATCAAGTACTGCTCTGAATTTTTTACTGATATTATCGTTTTTATATACCTTGGCTAATTTACTTTGAACCATATGTGTACCACGAGCAAATTTTTTTTAGAAGATGGTAATATTTGCACGTTAAAAGTTTTAGCTATCGGAAGTTGAATTCTACTAATGGAGAGAGTTTAAAAGGGAAAAAGTTAGCTTAACCTTTTACAGGCCGAATTCAGATTCAGATAGATTTTTAATTATTTTTTTGCATATCTTGCCTTCTAATGCTTCAGTTAAGGTATGTTAGTCATTTAATTGTGGAAAAAAATTTTCTTTTACGATTTTCATGATGTTCCCATTTGGGAACATTGGCCACATCTAACTGTACACTGGATTCACAAATTAAGTAGAATGATGTATATATTAAATATTAAATAATAAGAAAAATAATTAGAATGAATTTAAAATTTATTTTTAAATTTAAGGACAGATATCAATAAAGTTTAAAAATTATAAATTTAAATGAAAATTTAAATTTTTTTAAACAAATATCAAAAACATGTGTTTATACATTTATGCCATGATATATGGGAAATCAATGGAGATGCAATTTTTCTTGCACTCATTGGAAGCTAATCTTGCATTTAATGTGCACTGTGCACATCTACCTTGTGTTGTTTGTACAAGAAAATGGCCATCATTTTTTCTCTGTGATATAGAGCGATGAGCTTCGGGTCCAGATTGAGACCTCACTTTCCTTGGTGCACTTCTTAGAAGAACGGTTGTAACGTGTAGTTCACAGACAAAATACATTTAACACCTTTCAAAATAATATCTGAGAAGCGAACGCACTAGACTGCTAATAGAATTGAAATGCCCTTTTATAAAATTCGGGAATTCCCCTTCATTTCCTACCCCTTTCAAGAAATGCTCTCTCCGTAGAGGAAATTATTTCGTCGAGTATAGCGGCAACAGTCCATTGTTCCCAATTGGGAACATCAGTAATTAATAAAATTTTCCAGGTAAGTTTCTGATTATTAATGTCGAATTTCATATTTTTTAAATAAATTAAAGTGTTTTGAGGATACCAATCGGATTTTAGAAGCATTAGATGTCTTTTTTTTACATTTATGTGAATTTTATGTGCTGTATAAAAAATGATGAAAAGGGTCATTTTTATGATTTTTTATACATTTTTCTATTAATCATAGAAATATAGCTTTCATTTTAAAAAATCGAGTAGTTCTTTTACTACATTTGCTAATTTTTTTGTATCAATATTGATGAAATTTAGTTGTAAATAATTTTATTAATATTATGTTCCCTTTTGGGAACAATGGACTGTAAAAGGTTAAAGCACGATTAGAGACAGTGCAAATTGACTTTGACTCCTATATAAGGGCATTTCCTCAAATCTCCATCGCAGTACAGTTAGGTTGAAAGGTCAGTTATGTTTATTAATAAAAAATATTGAACTTATCGCTCTGTCTTCTTATATCAACGTGTATTGCATAATTCAAGGATAATAACCCCATGTTTAAGAAATAATACAGGGGGAATTTTTTTTATTAGATGGATTTTCCTGGTAGGTGTAAAATTCTGGAGTATCAGAAAAAAAGTTGCTTTCAACGCCATTTTGTGAATGATCCCAGACATGTATTATTTCTATTAAGAAAAACCATGCGATAAAGGTACCTAGATACTTACATTTTTTTAATATATAAACGGAGCAGTTGATCAAAGAGTGGAAAAAGAATGTCGGCACTTGATCCACAAGTGGTTCTTCAATAGCATGCATTCGAAAACTAAACGAGGAAAGAGGAATGGAACGCTGTGATGTATAGCACAAAAAAAATAGCACTTTAGATATACTTATGGGTTCCATATTGTTTGAAACAGCTTACGGTAAATGTTGTTGCCACTTTTTTTTCTTTGAAACCACTTCTCGAAAATTTAAAATAAAAAAAGCCACTCGTTGTTCAATGACTTTAAACTTATTAATGCATGTTTATGTCATGTAAAACACGTGTCTTTATTGCCGTTTCTTAAACAGGGAATATTTCAAAAAGCTGAAGAACATAATCTGATTTTTTAAAATTTGAACTTTATTTTCAGCTTAATCGGGGAATAGAAATTTACTTTATTGGTCGACAATGAAGGCATTAATCTAGAAAAGAAAAGATTGTATAAAAATATAGGTAAAGAAATGGGTTGAATATTTTGAAAGGATGGAGATAACGATAAAAAGAAAAGGAGTTTAAAATAGTTTATAGGCCTATTTGTATTTTGTAAACGAAATAAAACAAACTTTAACGCTAAAGTAACTATCCCTAAAAATATACTATTTTTGTGGTACAGTTAAGACTACAGATGTTCACAACGCATTTACAATATACTCATATACTCATATTTTCTTTATGAAACTAATTTATTGAATCCTGTTTTTAAATCGTTATCAGGCATTTATTCAAATCTAAACTTGGGAAATATAAAGCACTGTTTTAAAAGGACTTAACTCCCCAAAATTACTTAAACTAATTTTGAGAGTGAAGAAGGATACAAAAAGAAAGAGCTTCTATCTTTCGCTTTTATACAAATAACAATTCTCTTTAACCTGTTAATAGAGCATCGTACCTTTTCAAAGTATTACAATAAACACTGTAATTCCTCATTTTTTAATCCAATTCAAATCATTTCCAGGAAAGCAATATCTGTTTCAATAGTTCATTTAGTTAAATTATTTTAAAATTTTTAACTTTCTTAAATATTTTTCAGATACTAACATTTTTGCTTTAAGTTGTTCCCCGTCTATTAAAGCCTTCTATACAAGACTATACATAAATTTTCAAATATCTCAAAATTATGTTCTATAAAAACATTGAAACGATAAAATTTTGAGTTTAAATTTGGAAAATATATGCAAAAAATTTACACTTTACACTTTTATCTTAAATGGAAAAAAACATTGACATATTTAATACATAGAATTCAAGAAAAAACAAACATGTAAAAAAGCCGTTTAAAGTTTTCATTTGTTAAAGAAACTCTATAAAGAAAATGATATTCGTAAATAACTTTTGAAATATTGAAGATATCGACTTCAAATTTTGCATTAAAATGTAGGAAAGTTACAAAGTTAGTTTGAGATAATAATAATAAATCTCAGTATTTTGACTATATTTAGGGTACTGGGTTCTCTTTAAAGGACATATAACATTTACAAAGGAGTTTTAATATATAACATTTTGCACCCCAATTATAACTCTATTAAACGATTATGTTGTTCACAATATAACTTTTAACTATTAGTAGCTATCCTTACAGTTTATGCGAAAAACATGTGAAACTTATCAATTTAACACAGTTTGCCTTCATCGTGGAAAAAATGGGTCTGCAATTTATCAATAAGAGATTCTGTAGTATATATACTTTTCAGGAATTGAATTTATGGTAACAAATATCGTAAAATTTTTTGTAAGATCTATTTGTGCTTTTCAAATTTTAATTTAAAGTAGGTTTTGAAACGATTTTGCTAGAAACGCTTTTCAGACTCCTCCTTAAATCTACTTCATTACATGTAGGCTGTTTTGAAGACTGTAACTTGAGCTTATATTTTGAGTTTTATTATAATATTGATAACAATCAGGCTACTCCAATAACGAATTCTGATCAGATCTAGATTAGAATAGTTACCATTACTCATATGTAGCATTCTTTCCAACGTAAGCATTTATGCAAAAATAAAAAAGTGTTTGAGGGCCAGTCTCACCAAAGTCTTTTAAAGGTTAACCACGATTAATCTGTGTTTAAACGGAGAATAGCGTTCCACCATTGGTTGGCACCTTGGGTTAATCGCGGTTAGCCATTTAACGATTTTGGTGAGATCGGTTCTAAATACATTAGTAAGAAGACTGTTTAGTCCATAAAACACTGTTGTTAAAAGAACATGTGTGCCTATAATTTGATAATATCAGAATGACATTTTAGAACAAATCGCTAAAATAACTTTCAATTTCTTTAGGGAATTTAAAAAGATTGCAGATTTATTAAGATATTTTTAAGGAGCTTTTAATTCCTTTGAAATAATTTTGCTTTGATTTTTAACTGTGAACTTTAACATGAAATGCTTTACTTTAAAACAAGCTAGCTGTCCCCAGTGCATAAATTCAAGTACTTATCCCAGTTTAACTAAAATCACCATTCACGCAGTAAATTGAAATTAATACGTTTAGTTGCATTTACGTTACTTTGTTAAATAAGCTAAAATAAGGGAAAATATCTTTCAGTTTTGCCATTCCCTAGTGAAAACAAAAGAGAAAAGCACATTTAGATTTCTTTATAAATATTCACATTATGAATATGCACAAATATGCACAGCTTCTTCGTGATGATGCTACATTATCTTTATGAAAGAATATAACTCTAAGGCAATTTTGTTCGCTGAATATATATAATCCCAGAATAAAAAAACGATATAAAGTAAAACGAAAACTTGCATGTAGAGGTGAGTATGTTAGAATATACAATAGAAACCATCACGAAAACAACTGAAGATATGTATGGAAAGATCATGAAGCATTTAGCTGGTACACAAATCGTGAGGCCCTAGAAATGGAAATTGCTTTGTCTTTCTTCTGAATTTATGCAACGGTGTTTAAAACATGCATTTGTCGTTCTTCATAAAAAAGCATTAATAAAATGTAAGTAATAATGCTTTTAAAAAATAAAGATAAAATATTAAAAAATATATTGGTTTTATTTGCATCAAAAAATCAAAACTTATTACTTTATTTATTTTTTAACTGATTTACTTTACAATTGCTATTATTATTTTGTAGTATTAAATGTATTTATATTTAAATTTACATATTTATTATATTAAATTTAATTAAGTTATTAATCGGCTTAACTTCATGAACAGATATGTAGATATAACCAAATTTTATAGATACGAGCACTTCTCTAGAGTCTAAGAATAATTCCACAGACAAATTCCGTAATCAGTACCTCTTAAATCTGTGATACAATTTACTATTTTTTAGGTTAAATAGATCTATGCTTTAATTTCACTTTATTCTGGGAATCCCGTTTTCGTTTCGAACTTTTAATTACATAGCCAATTAACTTGTTTGAAACAAGTTTCCCCCTGAACTATTAGAATAAAATGGCACAGTTTTCTTTGCTGTTCGCTTGCGTTTTAATTATTTTCTCCCTTAGCGTCCCGTCCATTCTTAGTTTATTTATTTATTTTGAATTCATTTTAGGATTTATTTAGTTTGAAAAGATCGGTTTTGCTCCGAATTAAATGTTTCTTAAACTTGAATAGATGTAGCATAATTATACATGATATTTCAACAGTTTGTGTACTTTTAATCGGAGCTAGTCTCCCTAGAAAGTCTAACTATTCAGGTAAATATCACAAACAATGAATCTAAATTTAGTGATCAACGAACAGTTTTTACATATGTTATTAAATATAACTCTGTATTAATTTCATTTAGCTCACTGAATAACATTTCCATTTTCAGTTGGTAATTCCACTACAAATAATTAACCCAGTCTTCTTTTATAAGCCGCTGAGTTCTCTCGCACTATGACTGCAGCTCACTCGAAACTGCAAAACATGTCTGCGTAATTTATCTTAGTATTTCCCCCTTAAGTTTAAAATCTTTTTACATACTTGATATGATATATTCTAACCTTTGAGGAAATGTTTTCTAATTCAGGTTTGTAAGATTCAAAGGGTTAAAGGTAATTCCTAAGAATAGAATCAGAAGCAACGTCAAAGTCTTGCAAGATATGCAGCGTGTAGTTGCAGCATTTTTTCTTTCTGTATGCGTAGTGTAAGGAAATTATTGCAAATGTCCAAAAACTGTACCTTGAGATTTTGATTGATCTTCGCATTTTGGGCCTCTCTGGTTCCTAAAATACCGTTTTTGGAGTTTTGCGTGTGTGTGTGTGTGTGTGTGTGTGTGTGAGCACGATAACTCGAGCATACTGTGACTTAAAGATTCAAAATTTTGAATACGTACATTATAGCAAATTATATCTCTAAGAATTTATTTTATCCCTAAATTAAGATCCATTGATTGTGATATTTCTTTGGATAGTTAATCTTAGACTTTCTAGGAAGACTAGGTCCGATTAAAATACACATACTGTTGAAATATTAAGTATAATTGTGCTACTTCTATCAACTTTTGAGTTACTTCCGGTTACTGTATAGCTACTTCTGGTTACTGTCCTGTTTTCGATGCTGTTATTTAAGTTCATAAAATAACGTGTTAGCATAGCTAAAAGACAGATATGATTTTTGTGATAGGGTTCATATGTTTTGTAAAAGTAGGGACAAAACTTAACTTCCGAAAAAGTTACTTTTCTTTGAGATGCGAGAAAGTCGAGGGAAGGTTACTCCCGATTTTTATTGCCCATATATTCTACAACGAAACAACAAATACATGGCCAGTGTCCATATGAATACAACAGGTAGTGTAAGTTTAAGTAGCTACACCAGAAAGGATAAATTTTAATGATAAATCCAAAAGAAGCTCTCTAAAATGGGATAAGCATAACTAAACTTATCAGTATGATGCTAAGTATTTAGAAATTAATAGAAAGGTGTTTAAAAGGGATAAACATCTGAAGCTTCCGTATGGATATACGGGAGCTTCAGATGGATTCTGTAAAAAATCATCCCAAAGATGTTTTTCCCTGACTTGCAAACTCTAAGGTGAAGGGAAGCAGGTGGTTGTAGTATTGTTTAAAAGGGATTCAAATTATTCTTGATATACTTAGATAAATGTCATAGGAATAATTTCTGGTGCATGCTTCAGGTGAACTAATGCGTGAGATGCCATTCCAGGTTACTGATGTAAAAATTGCTGCTAAAGATAAGAACAATAAAAGTGAAAATCAGATAGAGAGGAACAATATAAGGGTGTGAGTTATGAATATGGGGATTTTGAACAGTTAAGTATGCTATTGACATAAAATGTATTGTAAAATAAACTAAAAATGCAATTTTTCCTTATTTACGTATTATTTACGAATGACAGATGTGATATTTAAAAGGATTAGTATATGAATCTTTTTATTTATTAATATAGTCTATATACAGTTATCAGGGAAACAAACTAAAAGAAATTAAATATCAGGAATATTTTCCCAGTTAAGGCATTTTTAATAGAAATACAATTGTGAATATGGTGTATTTCTTACGATGAACATTTTAATTCTGTATAAAATCTTGTTTTTTAGTATAAATATAAAAAAAATGTCATTCCCTAGATTAAAGCATGTAGTTTGTTTTGGAAATACTTTTATCTGAATAAGTGTCATGATTTGTAATGATTCATATGTGAGATTAATTAAAATCTTCTCTAAAAAATTATAAATATTTTGTATTTGTGTGAGATTAAAACAAATTACTAAAAACTGTACATTTTTATTCATTTTTACTAAGACTACATCTGAAGAGGTATAAGAATACTTATGTTATATATTTTATTTTCAAGAAAAAGCTATTAAATGTTTTCGAATACCTGGAAGCAAAATATAAACAAAAATAAAGAATCAACTATTAAATGAGGAATTAAATTGATCCTTGAATTAATAGCTGATAAGAATAAAAATTCAAGTTTTTATTTATAGCATAAGAGGCTGTTTGGCAATTAATTACTAGTTTGAAAGGCTCAGTTTTTAGCTTTTCATGACCATTTTTTTTAATTTATTCCTTTAAAGCGTAAAGAATAGTTTTCAACAAAATTTATTTAAAGCGTTTTTCCGAAGTCTATTAGTTTTTAACAGTCAGTTTGAAAAATTAAAAATTATCCGAATATTTTATTCATATATAAAAACTAAAAGTTTAAAAAAATCTTTCAAGAGGAATTTAAAATTATTCAATGAAAATCTAATCCTCTTATTAATATTTAGGCATTTAAACTATGCGCACGCTCTGAAAACTCACAAAAACAATTTTTTTCCCGAATATAAATCGACCTTACTTATCCAAAGCTGAATTAAAATTCTCCAACGCGCGGAGTATGCAAGAAAAGAAAAAAATCTGCGCACGATAGCAATCAATTTCCTTTCTTTTGTTTTCAGAGCGTCTCTTATAATTTATCTTCTCTGGCTGGAGCCAAAATAATAAGATGTACTTTCACTTACTCAGAAAGATGCTCTACCTACTAAGAAGCTGAAAACATTTTTTATTAGATTTAAGTCTTGGAAGTGAGTACAAGAAAAGTGCTTTACGAATTAATATTTCGGAAACTGTGTTAATTAATAAAATTTACAATTTAGAACGGAATATTTTTTAAGTGGGCTTTTCGCAATTTCGTATTAGGTGAATATTTCAACAAGTGTTTCCCATAGGAATTTCATTTAACTTTTTTTCTTGTGAAAGTGTTTTTTAAACTGAAAGAAGTTGAAATTGCTGAGCTCGATCAAAGGTTTATTTTTTCATTACTGCGAAATTTACATAAATTTATAGTGGAATGTTATTGATTTTTTCTTAGTTTAAAATAGAAATTTTTAATAAATCCATAAATGTGCAGATATTTTTACGAAGTGTGTTTCTATGAAATCATAAGCAAATTGTTCGAAAGTAGGGAATTCAAATTTACAAATACTGATAGTTATTTTTAACCTTTCATTTTTTAGTTTTGAGTCTCTGTACTGGTATATAAATATAAAACTAATTTTCTGATACCTTATAGAACATAAGATTAAATTTGTGGAGCTTCAATTTCTTTCTATGATAATTATTGAATTGTTTGCATATTCTCATCGATTGAAAATTAAAGTAAATAATTATTTCTAGTCAGTATGCAAGAAAAGAAAAATTAATATCCACACGATAGCAATGAATTTCCTTTTTATTTTTTTCACAGTGCCTTTTATAATTTATCTTCTCTCGCTAGGCTCAAAATAATTTGTACTTTCATTTACCCAGATAGATGTCCCACCTTCTAAGATGAGAAAAACTTTTTTTAAGTTTTCTATCTTCTACTTTCCTATTTAAATTTTTCTATGTTGTGTTGACACCTGTTATCAAGAACTAAATGAAACTTGCAGCTACATACAAGGACTAGTTGTATAAGAAATGCCACTGAATATAAAGGCTTGATGAAAATTTTATTAAGTATTCTTTTATTTCTTAAATAGGAGACTTTAAAATGAGCTTCGGGTGAACGAGAGGGTGATGTTGTTCATTTTTGTTTAGTTTTTTACAGTTTAATTTTGTTGATTTTATACGTTCAGATGTACCTTACATTTGTCCATCAATCCTTCAAGAAATTACCTATGCAATCACACATTTATGTACGTACACATACACACACACACACACACCAAAACATGTCCAAAGTGGCCTTAAATATACAAAAGAGAATCCCTTATATATACATAAAACACACAAAGGAGAATCACTTATGAAGATACACCAGCCAACAAGCATGTCCATCTTAAAGTCGAAAGCAGGTGACCGCAGCAGATCTGGGGAAGTCCGGCACAAGTCCCACTTCATAAAAACAGCACTTCAATTCTTGTTCTCAAAAGCGAAGGATAAGTCACGTTTTGAAAGGGAAATAAATCTTCTTTTACTTTGAGTCCTTGCCTTATAAAGAGTTTTAATGGGTTTTGGAAGGATGTCGTTTTCCCCCAACTAAAAACACATCTGCTGTTTCATTACCGGAAATTTCACATAATAGATTGAATAGATATTTAATATGGATAATTTAAAAGCTATTTTAAATAAATGAAATAATTATGAACCCCACACTAAACAATTTTTTACTGTTATGCAAAAGACACAAAAGGGAGAAAAACCTAAGTAAGAAAATTGTTTGTCGCTGAGAGATAACCGAAATAAACCATTTTAGTTGGTTATTAAGAAGTTTGATTACTGTTTATAGAATATACGCTTCAGAGCAAAACTGCCTGCAGTTATTTAGGATCTAGAAAGATTATGTTGGGACAGTTTGACTTACATTTCCAGCAGAGCTGTTTTAAGGTCTTGTCTTTTGAAAGAAAATGCAATTTTTTAAAAATTTACACTTTACTTTTCAGTTAGTTTAAATATTTCATCTGTTGGATGGTTTCTCTTTTAAAACCTTTGTTGGTCAGAATGGTATGTCATCTGTATGGCCTATGGTCTGTGAAGCCTTAAAACCGAGAAAAGATAGTCATAAGACTCCAGTATCTTACCTCTACTTGCTAACAAAACTTCTTTAAAAAACGTCAATTTCTTGCGTCTTTTAAACAATATTTGTAATTTAAATAGGCGTTTATAAGGTTGAATAATACAGCGATTCGGCATAAACTATCCTCAGCATTTTTCATTTCAAGCTCAGCACTTAACTTTGAAAGGGCAATTTTCAAGAAACTGGTGGGATTGGAATTTTACTAAATTTACTTGATTTTTTATATATTTTGTGTATATACATTGAACCTTGTTCTTCCTTGAGAATACTTTAGATTAATCTTGTAGTTTCTTCTACATTTCAAATTTTCTCATTCACTGACTGGATCTGCTCATGATTCCGACTAGATACATTTCCTATTGGAAATGCATCGGTCCCCTACATTTCGGGTTTGCTCACTTGTCGTGGTTATACCACCGTCACACCACCTACCTTTTTATCAACCCTTTTGCAGATGAAGGAGCCCGATCACGACCTTGACTCTTTAGCAGTCTACTATAACATTGCGTACCTTACCATTTAGAAAGGAAGATGGGCGCGAATCACTTCATATTACATCTCCACTGCTTTAAATTAAATAAAGGTGACTATATGCCAACACGCATTCGCTACGGTAAAAAATCATATGGTTATTTGCAAATAATTGACCGCAAAAGGTTAAATTTTAATTGTAGGTATAGATGGTATTTGATTTGATTTCTGTACATGTAAACGCGTCTGCTACATGATTTGTAATTTATCATATTAGATGATTACGCGTTTCTTGTCAAATGTCCAGTAAAGCTGTTATTTTAACCTTAAAGTTGTTGCTTCATATTTTTTCCTTGGAACACATGAAAAAGCTGTAGTTACTGTTTTATGAAATCCAGGTCAGGTTATTTTAACATTGTCAATTATAGTTATAATAGTATAAATACTTCCAATTTCACTACGGTCCAATTGCACACGTGAAAAAGTCTGAAATACTCGAAATCTACCTCTTTAGTTCATCTTTTATTGTTGAACTACGAGATTACATCTTCTCAATATGAGAAGATTCGTCCAACTCTAGAACCCTCTTCATATCATGAGAAAGTAACAGCCAGTAATAAATACTTCTAACTATTATTAGTTTTTCATAACTTTATGGTACTTGAAACAGTCCAGTATCTCTTGAATGACTTTTCATTCTATACTTTTGCTCTTATATTATGAAACGTTAAAGACTGTACTTGTATGTCTGTAGTAGCGGAACAATCTTGATAAATGTATTTATGATTAATGGTTAAATTGATGCTCATCCATTTCATTCTGATGTAAATAAAAAAATAAAGATCATTAATAATTCTCAATAGCTAATATATTTCCAAAAGTTATGACGTCTTGAATGTGTCTGAAAAGGAAAAATGAAGATATTTCTAATTCTAGATTGATTGCTTTGGAATTTTCTCGAAAAATACTTCAGATATGAAATCCAAGTGATTTATTTACTTTCTGGAGTATCTGCAACAATTAATTGTTTTGCTGGAGATACCTCTTCAACTACGGAAAAGTAATAGTTTTTTCTACTTGATTTCAGATGACGAAACGCTAATTTTTATTAGTTGGATAATACGCTTGTTAATGTAATTCAATACATGTTGAAGAAATTCGTGAGTGATTTGAATCTTTCGTAATTTCTTGGAAACATATTTCATACAATCAGTGAAAGCAAAACAAAAAAGCTTTCTATTTTCTCCTTTGTTAAAAAGTTGTAGAGTGAAAGACAGCATGTACTACGAAAGCTTTCGTTCGTCCGAAATTAGAGCTTCCTCGAGACTTAGAAATTAATTTTTTTCTTTATTAAGTTTTTCATCATACATAAAACTATACGCTTGAATTGCAGACTATATATTGCTAAAGTATAGTATAGTTTTCAGTTTCCTTTTTTATATTTTATGTTCATTATTTACTTTAAAATGAGGGAATTGGATTAAATAATGAATAATAAAATGTCTGAAAAAGTACAAAAATTTCATTCAGGACAGTGCAACTGTACAACATTTAAATTAAAATGCTCCTCCACAAATATTTAATTAAAAATAAAATTATAATGTAAAAGAATCATATAATTATTATGAAATAGTTTTAAAAACACTCAAATCTTTTGTGATAATTTCTAAAAGTATATTTCCCTTTTTCATAGTAATCAATACATAGTGGTTTGTGTTTATGAAAGTGATGATTTATATGAGATGATTAGATAGATTTGTTATTTTTTAGTTAATTCATACAAGGCTCTTAATTCTCTTACATAGATACAATGCTTTCTGTTTGTATGATAAATAAGTGGTGATTGAAAAGGAGAATAATTTTTTATTAATCAATGAATAGAGAATTAATTTTTGAGGTATAATTATACAGATTTATAAAGCTTATGAGTGTATAAAAGTATACCGAAATTTAAAATGTCTATAATATTTTAATGCACTTCATTTGTATTAAAATACAACCCGGCTGTTTTTAAATAACAAAAGATATAATAACGTTTAGTATGTAAAAAAATTCTAAAAGAGGTGAAACACTTTGAAAATGTGTTCACATTTTTAGACCGTAATATTTCTCTTGTTCTATATTTGAAAATTTTACTCGAAAATCGGTTTAATGTGTCGTAAAGTTGTAAATACAAATCGTAATACCTAACCAGTTTTTGAAATCGGGAGTAGGAAGGTAAGGAGTCCGAGAAAGGGAATTCCTAAAGTAAGGATCTAGGACATATCATGAAATGCTTTCTATAACCTGTCCGAGAAGACTCTTCACTTCTTTGTCTAACTTAATGTTTCAAGGTGAAAAGAGCAAACAGTGTGACTGGTTTTGCATGCTTAAGTCCAAAGCAATGAGTTCCTTTTATTTAATTGTGCAGCATATGCGTCTTTGTAACTACTTTTGCACGACTGTTAGAACGCGAGTTCAAGAATCAACAAAATATTGTTTTAACTGAAATAAAATAAAATTATTGGCAAAAATTCAGTTTTTCATACTGGAGAAATTGTGTAGTAAAGCATTTTTGCATAAAAGAGATTGAGAGTGTTGAATATTTTTTCTTCTACTCTTATAACCATTTTCGGAGATAAATGATTTCATTTTCCATCTCTAGTCATTTATGGTTTAAAATAAAATTTGGTAATAGTTACAAATATGCAATTTACACATAAGTTGAATGCATTCGTATGGAACACATATTATTACCTCAGTTCTAAAAAAAGAATTCTATATCAAGCTGTGTTCGACATGCAAGTTAAAATAGAACAGTGTTATGTCAAAAACTACTCAACATACTAGGGAAAATGTTTGTATGGTCTTTCATGAAAGTGGCATTCATATTCATGAAGCGGTTATATAAAATGCCAAAATGAGTCTCCATCACTGCTGAATAAACCTACGATCTACATTATGCAGATTGTCTTGCATTATGTTACCAGTAAAATTATGTTATAACATTAGGATAAACTCTATTCAAAACGTGGATTTGAATACTGCATACTACTGTGTTACTCAATTTTGGCTCGGAAAAAAATTCGATATAATACTTAGGTACGTACGTAGAAAGTGTAAAAGTGTCATAGTATTGTAGGAACATTGCATTAACGTTTCATTTTTCATACAAAGGGTCGAAAATAAAACCAAATGGTGCCAAAAGAAAATTTCTACTAAAACTTAAACAACTTTTGCAGTTAATTTTTGTTACCAATTGTCCTTGTCAAAGTACCGTTTTTAAATGAATCTATTGCAAATAATAAATGAATGGTTTCATATTATATAACGCTACATAACTTAATATTTTTGCATTATGATTGTTTTTATAAAATATATATGTGATGATATAATTCTTTTTATAGAATATACAATTGTTTTGTATGATAAAAGAACAAAATTATTTCTTGTTAAAAGATAGATTGAGATAAGAAGGAGCTTCTTTATATTTCGTCTATTATTTTAACTAATATAATATAAAAACTATTTGAGGGTTGGTTATACGCCTGGAAAAGGATCCAATGAGAAAATGTTTTTATTAAAAACTATGCATTATCTCAAATATATGTAAAATTGCTTTTTAAAGGTTTACATACATTTGTCATGGGGCTTTCTCTTTGTAACAGGAGTGAACGTTTCAAATTAATTAGTTTACTTTGAGGCTTTAGTTTACTATTTATGGTAAAATCTTTTATATCGTTTCCTACTTCAAACTATATTTCTTACATCATTTCCGTCGTGTAGAATCCGGGAAATGACGATTGTCCTTGATAGAACGTGACAAAGCGAAACCGGAAGTTTTGTTTACGAATAGCACTCTGTGACATCACTTCTCCTTTTATAATCTGAATTTTGTTGTTTTTAGAGTAATTGCACCCATTTAGGTACTAATTATGGACACCAGTGGTTACTCAGTTTCACGATTGGTGAGCTCATGGTAACCCGTTTCGACATTTGTAGTAACCATTTTGTATCTGTAATGAGGAAGGAGCAAATGAATCGTAATCTTAATCTTTTTTCCTTTAATAAACTAAGATGGTTAAATTTCATCTACTCAAAGAACCTTTCTGTGTAATATAAAGTATATAACTAACATACTTCGAATTCTGACTTGTTTGTTTTGAAAGCAGAAACTGATAAACTTTTTCTTTCTTTATTTATTTTCTTTATTTATTTTTGAAGCTAAAAAAAGAGATTTTTTTTTCTATCCAATATTTTCGTTTGTAGTTCGATATATTTGTGTAGTAAAAGATTAAAAAAATCATACAAGTATGCTTGTTCATTCTTTAGACATATGAAAATATTTCTAAAAATTAAAAAATATTAATGAGAGATGAATTCATGACGGAATATAATTTTACTAATAAACTGAATTACCCACTCTAATTTGAATAATTTAGCCCGGTATCTACTTCTTTCTTCTAGTTTTTGTTTTAGAAATGCTTGAACCCTCGCGTCAACGTCTAAACGTCATTATAACTTTTAAGGAGACACAGTTTCTTTCGAGATTTAAAACTGTCATTATAACATTCCATATTTAATTCATCATACAGTAAAAAGTAACGATCCTTTTAGAGCGATTTTTTCACGAGTTTTTTAACTCACTTGCATCATAAGCGCATATGTGCGCCGAATATACCTGGTTATTATTACAAATGCACATACATGCCCGAATTTTTTAAGGCAGTTTTCAGCATTTCTAACAAGAAAAAATATTACTTTATGATTAAGTTTTAACACCAGATTTACGGACCGAGCCAATTTGACTCATTAAAAATATGATCACTATATATATGTAAGGAAAATTCTCAGGGGTTTTCAAAACTTAAATCAAGGGTAAAAATTCCCGCGTCATTTTCCATTTCCCTTTTTAACCCCTAACCTAAATTGACCACTGGGGCTACAGGTTACGCCCTCAGAGAAGAGGCATGGCCAATTATAAATCTACATGGCCCTAGCGGACAATTTAGGAAATTTCCAAATAAAAAGGAGATACACGCTAGCGGAGACAGATTTTTCTAGAGATATTTTCCCACAGGTGTTGACCCAGGTGTTACGTGTCTTGTACATAGAACTTCATGCTAGCTGACTCTTCAGTTTGTCCTGTCCCTATGATGAAGTGGGAACCCGTCCTTCAACGTTATCTTAATAAAGGTCTTTAGCTGAAACGGTAACATTTTTATGGCCATGACTGCAACCACCCATCGAGAAGTCTGTCTCATTACATATATATAAAACTTTAATATCACTTTTCAAAAACATACGTCGGTTTTTAGTTAAGTAATAAAATATATGTAAACTTTCATTTCTCTTCCCCGCAGACCCCTTCATTTCGCATTATCAAATGTGGTATACCTATTTTCACGGTTGTGAGCCAATTTGACTCATAGAATGTATATGAAAATAAATAAATATAGTATAAAAATATAAAGTATAAAGTATATAAAGTGTAGTATAAAATAAATATAGAGAAGAAGTCGAGAACACTTCCATTTCAATGACAGAAATTCATGCTACTGACGCACGGAAGAATTGTCAAGTTCAACAATCATGCAAAAGAAACAGGAGTAGAAACCATTGTGCTAAATGTAATAGAAATGTGTGAGGAAAATGGGTTTCAAAAACAGATTTTATATGTAAAAGTGTTTTCCATGAGTTTTTTGATAATAAGCATTTCATTTAAATTAATTTGAAACTATTTTCTTTGCAAAAAAAAAACTTCAATTTTCTTCTTGAGTCAAATTGGCTTACTTCAGTAAAAATAGGTATATGATCAACATCCGTAAATCTAGTATTAAAACAGATTCATTTTGAAGCAATAAAAATATTTTTTGCTTACGACAAACATTTTCCATTTTTTGGTATTATATAAATGGGTTAATAAAGTTCTTATGTTTAATAGTATTAAGTTTTCTCACTACAAGTAGTTTAAAAAAAAAAAAAACAGAAATATACATCAAATAAAAAAAATAAAATTTACTGACACGCAAGGTAATTTATGAAAACGGAATTATATTAGACACTCAATTTTTATTTCAAATTTTTTTCGGTGTAGTATACTAAATGAAATATAGAATAAGTATAAAACTAATTAATGTAAAAAATAGCACAATAAATTAATGTCTAATTTGTGAAGCTAGGTATTTCTGTCACCATTCTTTCATGTTTGTCGAACAACGGCCGAATGGTAGAGAGTTGTTGTTTGGTACCGGAGTTCGCCGGTTCGATTACCGCTGCTGGCATGGACGTTCGTAGCCGTTCGAAATCGTCTCTAAGCAGAAGGTCCCAGTCTCATTAATCCTCCTGTGAAAAATAGTAGACCGTAGCGCTCCAAAACCAAACCAAACCTTTCATGTTCAGAAGGAATGTCAAAAGAGAGCGAATTTCCTGTATAGTACATGAAAAGAACTGCGCATGCTCAGCGAGTGTGTGTGGGCGACATAACAAGCCCGGAAATGGAAAAATCACAGAGGATAACCACCGTAGAAAGAAATTTTAAAAGTCAGATGTTTTATATTAATACTTTTGCTTCATTACGTGACATTTGGTGGGTCGCATGTGACTCGCCGGCCGCGAGTTTAGCATAGAAAAAAAAAAAACGATTATGATATTTAAATAACTTTGAATATTACAGCTTGTTCCTCATTGATAATCATCTGCCCTTTTAAATATCATTGGATACCTGTTTATGAAAAAAGAAAAGCTTCTGACTAATATATATTTTTGGTATTACATGTATATAAGTCTTATTAAGAAGATTAATTTTTTTAATATAGCCTTAAAATAGATAGATATTTGTGATAATTTTAGTCGATGTACAAGTAAATTTATGTACGGGGATCGAAAAGTCATTAAATGTCGATACAAATGACAAAATTGTAAATAATAGCAGACATTTAAAATTTTGGTTGTTTTTTATAAGGATTCTTATCAAACCTCTCTAAAACATAAACTCTTTCCAATACAATATAAAAATTCTACAAGTTATTTGTTAGCTGTCCCTAAAAAGAGACACTAAGTATTCATGGGTTAATTAATCGCATTTAACCTTATTTATTCCTATTTTTTTTTTCTTAATATTCAGTTAACATTGTTTTTTCAATTCTTTTTTTTTCGTTTATCTTATTTACTTTTAAATATTAATTTTATCTTATGTAACTGGCAAATTAAATACTCATGTTATCATTATGAACTGCTCTCATATCCAATTAGCTATCTTTCTTGCTGGAGATATACCCACCAGGTTCAGGTGCTCCGAAATATACCATTAAATGGAGACGATATGGGTTAACATGATGCAAGTAAAAAAAAATATTGCAGTGTCATTTCTTTTCTACAATATTTTCAGCGTTTAATGTACTTCATATTAGTTTAAAATATACTTTCATTTTACATTAATAATAATGCAGTTCAATAAATTGCAGACTAATTTTTTGTTCAACTGTAAAACTTACTAAAGTTGATTTTCTCCTCTAACTGGTATACGGTAACAAATAATTAAGTTTCCTGAGTAGAATGAATTGTTTGTTTAGGTGATGCTCCTTATAGTTTTATTTATTATTATTATCATTATTCTACACTCCTGCCCACTAAACTGAGAGCTAAAAGTGTAGTCCAGAAGAACGAGTGTTATCTATTTCCTGACTGATTGATCAAATCTGCAAAGGCAAAAACAGCATTTTGAGTCACGATTTTTTCAAAAGAGATTTCTTGTCATGAAAGAAGCAAGTGGGGATTCGTTGCGCATAGCAACGTAATCATGCTGAAAGATGTACCCCTCAATAGTCTGCCTTGTTTTCCAACTCTACCCGCATGTCTTGACTTCCATCTTTCAGTTGGGCAAAAGACGAAAGAAATAATTTTTCTGGTTTTGACTTTGGTCGCTTTTAATAAATATGATTACATCCCGTCGTCTAGCTTTTGGGGAGTAAAATGCATTTCAAAGTTTGCATACATCAGAGGTGTGCTGTGAGTTCTAAAAAAATTACTTTTTACAAAAAATAACATTTTTCATAAATAAAAATACTCAACAATGAGACAAGGAATATTTCAAGTTAAGTAATATACATCCCAAAGCTTTTGACAATTTATTTTTAATAATATAATCAAATGTTTAAAGGAATTTATTTTGCATAAATAAAAAAACTCAATAGAAAATAATCTGCAAGGAATGTTTAGAGTTTATTACTATACACCCTAAATACTTTAACTTGTTAATAAAATTTCTAATAGATTTTCTAAAAAACGGAAAGTTTTTTTTGCATTTAATTAAGTACTACTCTTTCGATAAGCGTGCTTTGTTTCGTCGTGTAAAAGGGTTTTAGGGTTTATGTAAACTTAAAATAAAAAGAAAAAAGTAAAAGAAAACTAATACACAAGAAATGATTCGAGTTCAGTAATTTACACCCCAAACAGTTTGACTTGTTAACCAATTTTTGATTAGATTTTCTATGAAAACTGAAAATTGGTTTTGCAATTAATTTAAGTACCATTATTTCGATAAATATGTTTTATTCTATCGTGTAAAAGTTATTCAGGGTTTATGTAAACTTATTACTGACCCTTTTTATGCACTTTGATGTTCTGTCATCTATGGTTTTTAAATTTAGATACCGAAGTTAGTTGTTCAAATATTTTATAACAATTTTTAATAAAAACTATTAAAAGATTTTTCCGTAACAGGTACTTTAAAATGTGCTTATTTATTTTTAAATGTGCTTATTTATGTGCGTATTAGTTGTTTTTTTTTTATTACTTCATTAAGATTTTGTAACTTAAACCTTATAAAACTACTTTTAAATAAAATTAATACTCAAATTTTGACATATTCTCTTTTGTTGCCCTGCATAGTCTGTTTACAAATATGTACTCTGCACTTAAGCATTTAGTTAGTGTAAAAAAGTATATAGAACTGAGGTGAAATTTTAATCGTTTTTTGCAGTTCGAATTTGAAACTGGTTTAATTTCAAGCAAAAGTTTATACAGGGTTTTTGAATTTGCATAGAAAATAGTTATTAAAGTATGATTGCTTAGAATGGTACATCCCAGCTAACTTATCGGACAAAACTAGTATTACGAAAATACTCATATAAAAACTTCTTGTCGGAGATAGATAAATGCATTATTTTTTAGAACACCTAGTTGCAAATGAATTTTCTTATCTTCTGAGTTAACTAGAATCTAATGATCTAGATGAAGCATGTGCCTTTATCGTTCGAAAATAAAAATAAGCTTAAATCCTCACATCAGGATAATAATAAAAAAAATATTTTACTCATTTAGCTTCACTAAGCTAAGGAGAGAATGTTTCTACCTGGCTCTCTTATAATGAGTAACAGTGGTTACCCCACTTTGAGCTCCCTCCTAATCGGGGGACAAGTCTCCAAAGTATATGGGTCAATGCCCTTGGGATTTGTACCAGCAATATAGGGGTATTATTTTCAGAGAAATAATGAATGTTTTATCAGGATTACAGGAATTGCATTGTAGTGGGAAAAATAATTTCATGCTGTTTTGAAGTCATTTAAATTATATGGAGGAAATACTGTGAATTGAACTAACAGGTATGCATAGCTTAAAATTATTTGAAAGCACTTTTGAAAGTCTTTCATATGTTCAATTATTGGGACTCGATGTTTATCACCAAAGCATGAATGTCCGTTGATACATACTTTATTTCATTTATTTTATAGGATGTGCAATTTTATTCACAGAAAATGACAGTTCTTTTAGTTGAGGAAGGACAATTTTAATCCATCAGACTTGCGATTTGCCTTGAAGGTTTTAAATTGGTTTGAGGAACAAGTTACTACTTCCCCTTTTTATACCTCTCTAGCTACACTACTCCTGTTTACTATTATTTTTAATGATCTATGATCGAATAGTTTTAAAGGGTTCTCAAATTTCGACAATTTAGCAGCCCCCTTAAACAACTGATCTACCTTTCTAAACCAAACCAGTACGGCATCCTATTTAATCTATAAATTACCATAATAAACTTATTTACCTTGTTTTTTATTATCGTAATTTCTGGAAGAAATGTCATGATCTTTACCGCTAAAAACATAAAATTTCATCGAATGTGGCTTTTGTATTGATACAGCCCCTATGACCACTTAAAATTTTTTTATGAGATGTCATTGTTAATAGATTGGAAAATGTAACTCTTAATTTCGTCCAGGATTGCTATATCTTTTCAATTCAAGTAGTGAAAAACAAATTTTGATATCTTTACATAATGTATTTGATGGCTTCATATGATGTATAGTTTGTTGAAATTATTTATGTTAGCAAAAGAAAAAATTAAATTTTTTCTCTCATTCAATTATTTTTTCATTTTTTCATCTCATTCAGTTTAATATCTCGTTATTTTTCGTAATAATTATTAGTTTATTTCATTCTCGTTATTATTTTCTCGTTAAGTTTTTCTCGTCATAACATAGTACTAGTCAATCGGGGTGAACGGGTCAGTCAGGGACGGCTTTCTGCAATAGAAGATTGCTTAGGGTGGCAAAACTGCCCAAACTAGAAAGATGAAAAATAATTTTCTATAAATACGCATTAGTATTATTGTCTTAATTCAATGTGTTATTTTTCAGTTTAAACAAATTCATAGTTATGTTTTTCATTTTAAAAGTTTTTATGCTTGGGGAAGCCGGGGATTTTTGGTTTGCTTAAGGCGGCAAAAGTGCTATGGCCAGTCCATCGTATATGGATTTTTTAATAGTTAAATATAAGCATATTCTTCAACTTAATATACATTTAATTTTAGAAATTTAACTAACTCCGGCGTTTCTGTACAATTAGAGTTATTTTCACTAATTTCCTCGAGTGCGGCGTTTACGCTGAAGTGACCTTTCTTTAAACTACGGTATGTGTGAAAAGAGGGACTTTTGCTTTGGAAAATTTATTTTCTCTGAGAAAATAATTTTGAAATTCCTCAATAATTAAACCATATGTATTACGTCCCTATACAGTTTATTATTAAGAATGACTTTAGCTTACATTTAATCCTATCTATTCGTAATGCAGAGAACTCTCTGAAGCAGCGATATTTAACTCATAAAGCGGAGACCTGCTTTCAGACTCGCATGAATGCCTTCATTGATTAAATTTATAGAGGAGTGTTTATCAGATAATAATTTCGATAACAGCTTTGTCCCTGAGAAATCTGTCGCCACCAATTTATCGCTTGTATTGCTGGTGATTAATTTTCGTTTATTGAGAAACGTTCCACAAATTCCCTCCTCCTAAATCCTCTGGTTTATCAGTAGTGTTCATCATTCGCTGATTTTTCCTCGTCCTTTGTGCTCCACAATAAGCACGCTAAGAAATCTGAGATGGAAAGATTGGAATTTTTTTCTTCCTCTTCAAAACTGAAAGGGTTTTTTATTTATTTTTCAATCTTAAGCAGTGATATTTGACTGGTATTTTTTGACAGTCAACGGATACGTTTTGTGTCAAAATAAATTAAATTTTGCCTATTGATGTCTGCCGTCCATTTTTAGGGGGAGCTAAAACCTAATTTTGCAGAAGTTATATGTTTTCTTCGAACGAGCTTTTCTTATCAACGAAGGAAAATGGCAATCCTATAAACAATTTACTAAACTTTTGATGTAATATTATTTTTATTTTTGTCTTTTGATATACATTTTTTCGAGACTCGCACAAAAATTATTTTTGTAGGACTATCGACTGAAATCATGACGAATAGTTTCATCTATATATATAAATGAAGAAATATTTTTCTTTCTCCTTTATACAAATCCACACGTTTTGATGTATTTGGACGAATTTCAGTACATCAATAATGTACACTGTCTGCTTCCAAAATGTTCGAAAATATCGCCTTTTCCTTTTTCTCAGTTTATTTTTATTTTTATTTAGTAATGTGCAAGCAAATTTCAAATATCAAAGCAAACTTACCAACAATAAATTAGCCCGTTTTCCAATACGGGATACCACTGATATATTATTTATTTCAAACAGAATGTTTACATTTTGCTGCACGCGATAAATTTGTCGATGTCAATTTATGATTTCACAATTTAGCTGAAAGTAAAAAAAAATTATTACTTATTTTCTATATTATTTAAATGTCGTTTTTATCCTTTCAGATTACCTTTCGCTCAAAACATATACCGCGATTAATCTTATGTTTTGTATGCCGAGAACAATTAATATTTTATAATATCTCATTTCTAAACAATATAGTTTGTACTAATTTTAAATTTAAGGCTTGTTTAACATTTGCTGTACAATATAAAAAAGAACAGTCACGTCACTGGTCCATTATAAAGCTTCCCTTTACAGTACAGAGTTTACATGTGATAAGAAATAAAGCACTTTTTTTTTAAATGTCCACCTATGATTTTTAAAATGACAGATGAGCACTAATGGGGTTAGGCCGTAATATTCAATGTTTCTAAATCTATATTTGTTTTACTCTGTGCACTACATAATAATTTAGTTACATAAATTCGCCAGTATATATATTCGACAGAAATAAACATTACAGTAAACATTGTAACTGTTTTAGATTTTAGAATTTAAAATGTATTCAGGAATATAAAATGTGTAGGAATGATTTATTTAAATAAAATTTGAATTTGTAAGATTTTTTAGAAGTTTCTTAAAGTCCTCACCCCATTTTGAAATATTAATCATTTTATTACAAAATGTTTCGAAATCGATGGAAGCATTCTACCTAAGACTCTGCATGAATTTTCAGATGTAGGTAAAATTATAATACATAAAATTTTTTGTAATGATACAAAGATTGGAAAACGATAATATTTGACAGTTATCAATTATTTGCATATAAAAATGGTATCATATATACAGTTTTATTCTATACGTCAAAGAAAACCTGTATAAAAATGTAACACTTAAATAAAATCTTAAATATAAAAAAAAATCTTAGCATTTTTAGTACGTGGAATTTAAAGAGAAGAGGAAAAATAAGGAGAAAAGCTCAATTTTTGATTTTTTAAGAAAAGATTCTATAAATGAGGTTTTATATGTAAATAACTTTTGAAATATTGAAGATACAGATTTCAAGTGTTCCATGAACATTTTCAAAAATTATAAGAACACTTTGAGAGTCAATAAATTTTTTTTTTTTATATTTTGACCATATTTGGGGTACTATGCGTTTAATGCTCAAAAAATCAATTTTTAGAATAGTATATAATTGTATACAGAAATTTATTCTGTAAATAAATATTAAAAAACAATATTTATTTACTTAAGTACTAAAAAGAAAAGTACTATTCATTCCTCGCGTTAAATTGTTTTGTGACGCGAGAATGAACTGAATCTGCGTTAATAATTAAGGAAAAAATCATTGCTTAAATAATTTGAATTCCAGGTTTTTTTATCTAACATATTTTAATGCCATTTCAGTATTTAATAAACTATTCAATATCAATAGCATTAGATTTTGTAAATAACACTTGGTAACTTATGGATTTTTAATGATTATAATTGTTATACTGAACAAAATTCAATAAAAATTATTTACTTTGCTCCTTTAAAAGGCATTTACTTTTCTCAGTAGCTATATCATCATCTAAGACTATTTTGTTTTGCATGATATACATCATATAAATTAAAAAAAATTCTAATGTTACATCGTGTTTCTGATTCACCCTTAAATTCTAAAATACGTTTAAAATATCTCTAATTTGTATATAAATCTGGTGTTTTTTAATCTTAGAATGCTTTTGCGTGTGTTAGACCACAAAGCAATAAGTAGTTATTAAACATGTAGTTTAACGTACTTAATGGAAAAATAAGTTGAAACTATTTGAAATATTTTATAATGTTTCAGATGGATGGAGAGGGATAATTATACCTTTATTTTTTACTAAGTCTTCGAAATGGCTGTAATATTTATTTTTTCCTACAATATATTACTACAGCTGAGTGCTTTTAATATATCTTAAAGATGGAGACCTAATCCTAGTTTTTAAAATACTGCCCAGAAACTAAAATGGTTTCATATCATAATATACTTTGTAAGGGATGCATTTATTGGTCTTTTCTTTATTATACTTTATGGAAAAAATATTCATGCTTTCTTAGTTCACAATAACTACAGAACTTAATTTATTATGTAAGGTGTCTATGTAAGATCTGATCCAATTTGTTGTTCAGTAGCAAAATAATGAAAATAAATTTAAATTAATAACATTAATTTTTAGATAAATTAATGAAGTTTTACTTCCTTGATCAATAAATTTCCAAACGTTTGCCTTCATTGCACGAAGAATTTGAAGTCTGTAGTCGATTTCATGCCAGGTACAGTCAAATATTTCATCATCTACAGCGGCTGTTGTAGTCTGACACATTCCTCAAATATTAAAGAGTTACTAAACAGGGAATACTTAACAAATATTGAAGATTTTTTAATGAATCATCAAACAGAAAAAATTACCAGACTGCAATAGTCTTTATGTATGGCAATATGCTTATTCGTGCCTGTTGTGAAATCAACTATAGTCTTGATATTCTCTGTGCGACGAAAGGTGCTCATGTAGAAGTTCATTGACAAAGAAAATAAAGCTTTTTAAATATCTATCTAACCATTAACGTTATTAACTGCAATGTATCTTCATTATTTTATGAATAACTAAACATCAAAATGTGTTAGATCTTTTATAGGCATCCACATAGTTTGAAAATGACTTTACTGTTGTAAGCTTTCAAGCTTTCGTCAAAAAACAGTAATTATATCCCATCAAAATATACTTTTTACATAATATATTTGTATATATTTCCGCATTAAATTGTATAGAAAGTTACCTATACTTCAATGCAATCGTTGATTAGTTCAATTTATAATGCATCGCAAAGTCTAAGCTGGACACTTAATATAGCTTCCAAACCAATGTCACAAAACTGGAACTATATAAAATGCATTTTAAGTCTGTATGCATGTTCTAACTTATCTGATTTTTGCAAATAGAGAAATTAATGTGTGCATGTCTTTTTAGGGTTGGTGAATCAGGTGAATGGGAATCGTCCAGTGGCATCCTGACTTCAGACAATGGGACCAGCTGGCAAGTGATCGGTCTACAGCCATATACAGTATACTCTTTCCGCGTGGTTGCTGTCAACACGATTGGTGCCTCACGACCTAGCAAAGAATCTTACTACATGGTTACCTTGCGTGAAGGTATGCATGAGTGATTACTTTTAAAATCATACAGAAGATTATTGTTCAAAATCATGTTTAGTAAATCTTTAAAAAGTCTGATATTGTAAGCATGTTAAACTATAAGTACATGTAATACTTCCTTGGCAAATTGTCAAAGGAGTTTAGGAAGGAACAACAAGAAATACACAGGAATAAAAATTCTGTTCAAAAATACATTACAATAATTATATATAAATATATAAATTATTACCAATTATAAACAGAATGTACTACTCTATTTTTGTTGGTATAATCACACACAGGACCTGTCTCAAACGGTAGACAAGGTAGGCTACAAGGTAGACAATTGTTTGATTTAATAAAACAATTTTCTACAAATCTGTATTAGTATTATTGTCCTAATGTTATTTATATGACAATTTTATGGTTAACATGATTCTCTTGTATTAGAATAATTTTTGGAGATTTTTTTAAATTTGGTATGTGACATTTTGGAGTTTGCAGGCCGTTAGTGACGGCCTTGTTATTCATAATAAAAAAAATTCAATATCCATACATTTAACGTAATCTGAACTGCATAAATTAAAAAAAATTATAATGCATCATTTTGGCTTCTATTTTCTATATTTTTACTTCTTTTTTTCGATATCTACTTTTTTTTGTTATTAAAACAAGGTATAATTCACTAACTTAAAAGTCCTTCATTAGAAATCAGTCAATATTTTTATCGTATGTTTCCACTTATTATTTTTACTACATTCCTAAAGGCAAAAGTATATTTTAAACTTATTCTGTCTGATTAATTTAAAGTCAAATTCAAAATGCTTCTTATTCAAAGCTGTTTCGTAGTTATATATTTAACGTAATGAATGAAAATTAAAATTTACAGCTCGAGAAAATGCAATAGGGTATTAAATTTTAAAAATAAGTGAAAAATGAAGTTAATATGCAATTATATATCTCATACGCTATTAGTTGATTAATGTCTTTTAAGTCGTATATTCTATATAATTAAACTAACTATATTGCGAGTGCGTCTTATAAAATGTATTTGTTAAAGAAACCATTCGTGTAGGACTATAAGAATGAGCTGAACACTCATTAAATATATTTTACTCATTTTATTAAAAAAAATATCCTATAAAACGTAAAAACGTAGTTATATACGACAATCCTTCCCATGATTGCAAATAAATCTTTACCTTCTGACATTGTAACAAATATTTATAATATAGAGTTATAATACATACTAGACTAAATTTTCTAAGAAAAACATTTTCAGAAGATTTTATTCAGCATGAAAAATATGCATTTTATTAATTTTTGTTTTATTTCATCTAATTGTGAAAACATTATATACAAAATGCTGTTGATTGTATAAATATTAAGCAAATTTATTTACCTGCCCAAAAAAATTTCTTTTGTTTTCAGATATTGAGAATTCAATTGAAAACAAAGGCTAGCGTTTTTTGTTTCCCTTTAAAAAAACACTCCAAGCATATTTATAAAATATAGTATAATATGACAGTGTGATTTCAACGCTTTTCCGTGTTGATTTTTTCGAATGCATATGAATGTCTATTTTTGAAATAATCAATAATTGATAGCATTTAAAATAATTAAGATTTTACCTTAAAATTGTAAAAAGTAAATATATTTCTGATAACATATTAAATTTTCATACGGAATGATCTAAAACAAAATAAATCCATTTTAATAGTTTCCAGCTACCTTAAAGAGACTATTATGTTGACTTAAATATCTGCCCCAAAAATTTCCTTTCGTTTTCAGATATTGAGAATTCAATTGAAAACAAATGCTGGCGTTTTTTGTTTCCCTTTAAAATATCTCCAAGCATCTCTATGAAATATAGTATATGATAATAAGGCGAGTGCTTTCAACGCTTTTCCGTGTTGATTTTTCTAATGCATATGAATGTCTATTTTTTTCTAGTGCCGGATGGGAAACCAAATATTACTTACGCCCACAATACGAGTAGTAGCAGCATCCTATTGCAATGGGCTCCACCCCCGAAGCATACGTTACATGGAGAGTTCCTGGGATATCGCATTACTTACAAACTGCGAGAGAGAGCCCGAGGAGAGCGAGAAATTATATTGCGGGATCCTTTGGCTACGGTAGGTTAATTTTAGAACTCTTTTTTTTTTTTTAACATCTGTTCTACAGCTAATAGATTTTCTCGTGGAGGGAGAGTATGCCACACTGAAGGAAATAAATGAAACACTTCCTGTACAACACAAAAATTACATTTATTGCAAGCACTTTTTCTGGCATTAACGGATATGTTCTTTTTTAGGGTCTTTTACTCTGTTTATCAAAATTTGAACATGCAGAACTAGTGTATCAGTGCGAGAACTTTCGTATGTAGAAAGCCTACTTCCGATTCCACCCACATCCTTATTGGGTTTGTAAATTTACCAACTCATTTACCTATAATACGGAAACCGAACATGTTAATACCCGTTTAACGGTATTTTTTTTCTCTGAAAAATAAAAAGTAGGTAATAGGTACTAAATATATATAACTGTTTTCGGTTTCTGCGTCTTTATTTCAAATACAAAATGCTGAATTGTAACTAACGGGTCATTCCATGATGACTAATATAATATTTACTCTAAAGCAATAATTTTGAAAATTATTACTTAAAAACCTGCATATTTAAAGGTCTTTTTGATGTTAGAATATTATCATAGGTTTACAAATCATAAAAACATCTTTATAATTTTTGAAAATAATTGCTAAATATTTTTATCAAGTTTAAAGTCTGTGACTAATGTAACATGTTTTCAACCTCATAAAAGTATACCTTATTTGTTAAAACTAATTTGCTTAAACTTACAGACCTGTAAACTTACGTTTACGTAATTTTGAACTTTAGAGTGTTAATTCTGAATGTGCAGTAGAGGCCAATAAATAACTAAAATAAAACAGTAGTTTAAAATTCTTGTGACCTACATTAAGTGATTAGCGTAACATGCAAATATACAATAAAAGAAGCATATGATTAAATAATTCATTAATAATTTACTTTTTGTACATTGTGATTATCTTATCTCATTCATTAACAACTATATAAAATAGTAAATTTCCGTTTAGTGATGAAAGGTGGTGGAAAGCAAATTTCTCTTCTATGTCATTATGCACAAAAAAGCTTAACCTTGCATGGATTTCTTGCAAAAACTTAATTTTATAATCTTTCATTTTCTCATAATATAAAATAACACAACCTAGATTAAAAATAGACTATACATAAAATTAAAAAATAGTTTACGATTACAATTTATATGAACTTTACGATTTACAGCTGAGGTTTTCATTTCAACTGAGGGACACTATAGGCGGAATATTAAATAATAAATTTAAATTTTCAATAATCAATTTATAAAATATTGATGAAAAATGCAAAATCATTAAGATAAAATAAAAATGAAACATATAAATAATAACACAGATATAATAGTTTTTTATAACAATTTGTTTGTGAAATGAATGGTTCATAATTAAAGATGAATTATTAATTTATTTAAAAGTTCGAAACAAAGATTTAGATTGCGTTCTTGATTCACAGAGATATCTTCATGCAAATGCAGGTAGATTTCCCTATGAAAGCAACTTATAAATAATGTACATAACCACGAAATAAACGCTGTTATGAAACGTTTCATTCTTCGTGCAAGGAAAATTAATAATTTTTCAACCAGAATGTCTACATGATGTAAATCTGATTTTAACAGCCTAACTTTACTAGAAATTCACAGACACATTCAACGTTGTACATAAAAGCTTCAAACAAAGATCTTCTATTTGGGAACTACCGATAAAAGTTTTAATGTACCAATATACATTTAATGTTATTTTTAAGAATTTACCAATATTGCAGACCCTACATCCTTAGTAGGGATTAAATATAGAGTTTCCCAAAATTCTTGTAAGAAAGTAAACGATAATATCTATACTGATTTTAGCAATATTTTAATGCCATAAAGTGTGTATGACGGAAGAAATTGAGTTAATTTTTTTCCTTTTTTTTTTCAACAATTTATTATGAATGGATAGAGCGTGCGTTCTGATATTCCAAAGTCTTAACCAGGTTATCATTAGTTTCATAAAATGAATGATTTTCATCCCGGAAGTCAACAATTTATTTTTTATACATCGGAAAACAAAATAAAAAAAATAAATAAAATTCTTCTAGAAAATTGGCAACTTCGTTTTATTTGCATCATTCATGGAATAAACATGCACATGAATGATAGAATTAAAAATAACGAATTTGGAGTAGAAAGTGCAGTTCATGCTGTAGTTAGTCGAGTTAAAATCTTTTGTTTTGTAAAAGAGAAAGGTACAAATAACTTTAAAAAAACCTCCAGGTGAGTCTACGATATTGAAATGGTACAATAAATTCAAGACAAAGAGAAGTATAATGGATCAACCTCAAAGTGGTCGTCCGAGTATTAACGACAATGTCATTAATGCTGTTAAGGAAGGTGTACAGCGTAGATTATAATAATTCATATCACGGAGGTCTAGGAATGCATAAATCTACGATTCATAGGATGGTACGGAATGACGATACAGTAAAACCTTACAAACCTAGTACATGAAAATTGTTCATGTAATAGCAGAAAAAACAATGACACCCCTGTGGAAATTTCTGAATTCATGCTGCAATAACTACAGTATGGTAATCTACACCCATGTCCATAAATTAAAGATATTTCAGAATCACACAGAAATTGAGCTCTAAAATAAAAATTTCACCTGTAGAATTATCACACACATCTTGAAGAAGAATATGAAAATTGCAGGAAACCACCAGATGGCGCGGATAGTACGCCACAATGACGAGAGTGTATGAAAGGGGTATATAAGGAATGGTAGCAAAGAAGTAAAATTGTTCACAAGCGCTTTAAAAGCCTTTCAGTGCAATAACCGCATAGTTACGGCACAAAGGAAGCATTTGGATGATTTTTTAAGTGGTAGAATTATCGGACGACTGGAATGTGGACGTACCCAGCTGGAAGTATCCGAGGAACTTGGAATCACCCACAGTGTCATCTCCAGGCTTTGGCAACGATTTAAACATGATGGTAATGTGAGTAGATGTTACAGCACAGGTCGCCCCCGAGTTACTACGCCGAATGATGACCGGTATTTGGCAGTTACTGCCAAAAGAAACAGACGGAGCACAGCATCAGACCTGTCTCGTCAGCTCTCTTCAGCTACCGGTACGACAGTTTCAAGGCAGACCGTGTACAGACGCTTAGGGAACATTGGTCTACATGCTCGTAGGCCCGTCAGATGTGTTCCCCTTACCGCAACTCACTGTCGCCTGCGATTATGCTGGGCTACAGAGCATGCATTGTGGACACCGCAACAGTGGTCTTGTGTAATGTTTTCCGACGAGTCCAGGTTCAGTTTACATTCTGATTCTCGCGGGACTTTCATATGGAGAGCGCCAGGTACCCGTTACCACCAAGAGAACACCATTGAACGACACCGTTACGGTGGTGCAGGATGGCTCGTTTGGGGAGGAATTATTCTTGGTTCCAGAACTGACCTGCATGTTCAGAGTGTAACGATGACAGGTCACATCTATCGGGATGTCATTCTGGAACAACATGTACGTTTGTTTCGGGGCGCCATGGGTCCTGAATTTCTGTATATGGATGACAACGCCCGAAATCACCGTGCAAACATTGTAGACGAATGCCTTCAATCGGAGGATATCACCCGTATGGATTGGCCAGCATACTCACCGGACTTGAATCCAATAGAGCATGTGTGGGACATGCTTGGCCGACGAATTGCAGCCCGTCAACCCCCTCCCAACTGTCTATCGGAACTTCGGAGGGCATTGCTTGAAGAGTGGTGTAATTTTCCCCAAGATCAGATTGATAATCTGATACTCAGCATGCGTAGGCGTTGTAACGCTTGTATTGCATCGTCCGGGAGACATACTCCGTATTAACCATCATACTAACCATGTTATACTGTTTTCTGTAAATAGGTTCTTTTTTGAAATTTGCTCCAGGGAGTAAAAATCGCAATTTTTATTAATTATGTCGAACATATAGCATCTTTTTTGCTCTTTAACTTTTGTTTAATAAATAGACTTTACAAATAAGTCAAATTTGTTTTGCTTTTGTCTCTTTCATTGCCTGAACTTCATTATCCTTAATTTATGGACATGAGTGTACTTCTCTCGTTATTCTTTTCTCTGATGAGACGATACTTCATGGCTTTTGGTGAGTGATGGATCTTCATTTTGGCCTCCATGATTCCCGAATCTTACACCTTGCAACTACTGGTTGGTATTGTTGTAGCGAATGCCCCTTGAACGAATTAATCACGTGAGCCAAAGGCTTCTTGAATTAATAGCAAGGGTTGCGCCCTTCGTTTGAAGAGCAGCGTTAGGGTGAAAGAGCGACTTTGCTCAAGTAGGTTCTTGTAATTTAAAAGCATTTTAAGGTACATTTTGTACGTGACATTTTTATTGCCATTTAGGAACACGGTAGATCTTTAGTCGGCTTGAGACTTGATCTCGCATTCCTCCGGTTTCGAGATCGTTGCTTTTACCAACTGAGCTACTAACCGAACAGACCGTTTATAAAGAATCTAGTTTATGCATATAAATCTAGTTATAGACTTGAAACTTAAAATCCGTTAAGGAAAACAATGCTGTAAAACACCATCGTAATATTCTTGGCCTTTCAAAAAGATTGAAAGAATGGCTAGCTGTTTATGGTGCACAGCTGAAAGCATGGCGATAAAGAAAAATAACTCTAAACTTAAATTTAATGATTACTTTTTTCCATACTTTTGGAAAACCATGTTTATAAAAATATATATTTTGTATAAAATATTATAGTAACAACTTTAATTTTACTTGTATAAAATAAAAATCTAACACAGCAGATATTTAAGAAATAATCATTCTCACAAAAAAAAGGGGAATTTTAAACTTAAAATGTTAACATAAAAATCCTTTCTTGTAATACCTGATTAGTTAAGATCGATTTATTGCAAATATTCGTAAAGCATCTATGCCGCAGAATTGATAAATATATGAGAATGAGGATTTCTTCAATAACTGAACCACCATTGCACATGCCTGCAATTGAAAAAGAAGGATGAAAGCCGATTTTCAAAATTTTAAATTCTTTGACAAATCGGTATTTTTTTTATAAACTGATAAATATTCTTATTTATTTAATTGAAAGATTCGTTATATAAATGTAAAATAAATTTTCTAATGAGATGCAAATAATCCTCATATCATAAATTTTGTTTTCTTTTACAATAAAAATCAATATTGTAAATGTATTGTAAACGAATAAAACACTTACTAGATTTGGCATCGAACCTGATCGCTATTAGGAAAGACCCGCGTTTTATCTTCGAAAAAACCAGTGCAAAAGGGGTAAAAAAAAAAGAAAAGAAATATAACAACGGTTCAATTTTGAATTTTTCAATAAATGTTAATATAAATACTAACATTATTTTCAGCTTATAAATGAGCTGAAAGGGAAATTCATCATGGCTCTCGGTAACTTTTTTCATTTCACACATCAGTTGATAAAACTGTTTTTTATAGGAGAATTGGGAAAGTGATCTGTATTACAAAAATAATATATGATAAATACTGCATACTTTTAACAGTAAATTATCAATCCTCTATTGTATCGGCTTTAAGACAGTTCTTTCTTTCCTAGACTGTAGTTAAAGATTATTTTAAATGATGAGATCAGAAAATCACTACCACGTTTATTTCAAAACGACATAAAATCAGACTTATATGAGGAATAATTCCTGAATAAACTGAATACAGATAATAAAAGGTTGAAGAATCAACGGTTTTTAATCAACGGGAGATTCTTTTTATGATAATTGTAAACTTAACTATGTCCATAATATATGGAAGTCTAACTTACAGTTATGTACCCAAAAGATTTTTAATTTTTTAATGTCTTTTAAACAACATAAAACAAAAATCAGACCTTTTTCTGCGTACTTGGATTTCGTCTTTCGTCTTGACTGTGTTTATAACAATGGCGAGAAGCCGTAATCTTAATATTGATAATTAATTATTTAATGATGATAACATTAAAATAAAATAGAGGATTTTTACTCCCACGATCAAGATTAAATAAATTATCATTGCTCACATCAAGTTGCAGTTCCTAAGTAAAACCACAAGCTAAAGATTAATTTAAAATATTTTGGAATGTTCTCGCTTTATCTAATTCTATAGCAGTTTCATATTAAGAGAAAATATGAAATTTGTTCATATTAAGAGAAAATATGAAATTAGAGTTTAACAACTGTTTGCGCTAATTTTTTTACATTACACACACGTACGAACGTGTGTAAGCACACACAAATATATAAAAGATCTGTATTTGTCACGGGAAGATAGCACTAAAATTGATTGTATATTATTCAGTAACTTACAGATTTAATAATTTTATGGAGATATAACTTTTTAAACACTTTTACAGCCTAGAATTTTGATAAGCGTATTTAAGATTTTTTAACTTACAACATTAAAATACTCCATAAAATATTTTAAGCATTAAATGATAGAACACAGTGACGTAAATTCCAATTTCAACATAAATATTCCTGTAATGTAATATGTAGACATAAATTTGGTGAATAGTTTTTAATAGCATTATATGCCAATATTGATCCCGGTGATCTGTTTGATTAGAACCGGTGCCGTATGTATCAGGTAAATGATCTGTCCTCTATTGCATCAGCTTAATTAGAATGTTATCTTGCCAAGCACCTGGTGAAAGATTATATGAAACGTCGGGATCAGAGTTCCGAAAACGTCATAAAATGAGACTTATATGGAGAATAATTACAGACTAAACTTGGTTATAGGAAGAATAGCAAGTTGTGGATTATTTTAAGATATAGAAGAGTCTTTTATAATATAAATATATGAGAATGTAACAATTTTCAAAATATATGGAAGCTGTTTATCTAAACTTATACGAATAGCAAGTTGAGGATTTTCTTAAGCTCTAGAAAATACTTTTTACCATAAATGCTTGCGAATGGGACATTTTTAAAAGTACATGGAGCTGTTTTCTTCAAACTTGGTTAAACAAAGGATAGCAAGTTGAGGATTTTCTTAAGCTATGGAAGATACTTTTTAGTATAAATGTTTGTGAATGAGACATTTTTAAAAATATATGTAATTTGTTTTATTCAAACTTGGTTATACGAAGAATAGCAAGTTGATGATTTTCTTAAGCTATAGAAGACTATTTTTATTTCAAATACTTGCGAATGTAAAAATTTTCAATACGTATATATATATATATATATATATATATATATATATATATATATATATATATATATATATATATACATATATATATACATATATATATATATATATATATATATATATACATATCTACATATACATATATATATATATATATATATATACATATATATACATATATATATATATATATATACATATATATTTTTACAAGTGCAGGGAATGTGCCTTTAATAGCTTTTTACCATACAATCCGCTGTTTTATTGCCTTTTTAATATGGAATCCCCATATAGGTAAGGAAAATTTGTTTCCAAGGAGGGGATAATGCACAAATACTTCCAAGCATTTCTCAGAAATCGAACCCAAACCCGTAGGGTGAGAGCATAATACGATCTGGTGTTATTTCACTTGAACGCCCAAAAGAATATAGTAGAAACAGATTTCCTTCACACTTTCATTTTATTGCAACAAATCTTTGAAACCTGAATGACTCTGCTGCACGTCCGCCAAACTTCTAGAGTTACCAACAATTTAATAGATATTTATCACTCCTAAGCGGTTTAAACGTAGTTTTCTCAGGTGAATTAGTTAAGTCAGCATTTTTGTCATGTTTAGCGTATGTTTGGCAAGCCTCGAAGGATTGACTGAATCATACAGATCCCATGAGAGCCAATGGAACAAAAGAGCAAAAAAAGAAAAGTTTTATTCATAGAATTTATTCATGGGAAAAAAGAAATTATTTGTACTTTTTGGTTGAGACATTTTTTTTCTTTATCTCGACATAGAATTAAAATTGAGAAAATAATTTATTTGGGTTTAGGTAAATTTGTAATATATTGCATGTAAATTGTATGTATATGCATGTATGTATTTATACATGCAGTGATTAAGGGTCTTTTATGTAGGGTGTAGACTTTGAGTATCTGAGTGTTCAAATTCCTTTGCTGGCATGGATGTTCGGTGTCGGCTTTGAGTATTCGCTACAGGTCAATGTAATCCTTGTGTTGGAAAAATTAGTTCGTAAATCTCTAAACCAAACCATGGGTAACTTTGTTTGGTATAGTGTGACAGTTGAGATCAAATATATAATTCTGCTCTATGTATACTAATTTATTTCAAAATAATTATCATCGTTGTATCTTACTTCTTTCTGAATCGTTGTTCATCATGTAAAAAAATTACGGTGGATTTCAAATACGTGTTCATACTTAGAACATAAAGGGTTTATTACATAGTTTTATAGAGTAAAATGAAATAAAATAAGTTGAGTAGAAATATGTATCGCACAATTACTGAAACTGCCGCAGATAATGAAACACGTAAAACCTTTTGCAAGAGCTAATACAATAGCTGTTACTAACAGTAGTTTATGTGCAAATACATTGCTTCCTGTTTTAAATATATAGCTAAAGCAGGGAATTTATTACTTTCGTCACCGTCATTTTACCTCTCATTTTACCCAAAACAGATTCATTTTGAACCCATTGGCTTCTCCCAAATACACCGTTCAAATGCCACTCGCTTCGATTTCCCCAAGGAAATAAGCTGAGATAATGGATAATATTTTTGCTCTACATACTTGGAACACATATTAATCAAAACTTCTGATGATCGCTCACTGTTCGAAATGCGAAATTTGCTTCAATAGTTTAACAAGTTTTTTTGGAATGAATTGTTGAATTGATTTTTCACCTTAAATCGTTTATGAAGTACGAGTTAAGCTCGTTAAAGAGATATTATGGTGCAACTTAATTTAAGCCCAATTTAATGAAATATTGAGTTAAATGTACTCTCTTCTATTTTCTTTTTGAAAAATTTTGTGTTAAGCTCAATAGCTACAAATATCTTATTATCAATAGATGACTACATGTGTATGATGATTATATAACGGATTATTTTTGTAGCCGTTTTGCCCGCCATGTGAAAACAAAACATGTTATTATATGCAAACGCATCAAAGACTCAACGCTTAAAGCAGTAATCCTGTTATCCCGTTATTACCTCAGGGCTTATTACGGTTGAATGATTAAGAAGTTACTCTTCAACACTGTATACCCATTTTGATTGAAGCATCTTTCGCCTTTGATCGAGCCGATCGAACAATTTTCATGGCGTTGTTCTATTCGTGTATAACGCATAATTCCAAAACCTTCTAACATGGCAAACTTTCACTAAATAATGCAATCTAAACCAATTCCCTACATACACGTAATATTTTCCCTATACAGTCATCTGCTTGTAGTTTATGGCGGCTATCTGCATCACTCACTGATGTTATTATATTTATGCACTGATGTAGGTTCGTATTTAAGGGTATTTTAGCTCAAAATGCTCCTGGTATTTTTTATAATAGAAGTAATGGTTTTTCACTTATAAAAACTTCTTATATACTGCTACTTATATAGACTTTGTTGCTAGTATTTATATTAAAAGTTCCATCTTTGACTGAACTGATCATGCTGTTCTATACTTATAACTGCAAGCTTACCAGTGTGGTAAATATTTTCTATACTAATGTTATTTTATATACTAATGTGATTTGAATTAATTAATTCTGTGCTTAAGCAAATTTCTCGTGAATACTCCATTGCAGTTACCTACTGTAGCTACAATGTTTACTGGCGACAATTCGCCGAGCGATGGCCGATTGGTTAGGGTGCTGGCCGTCGGAACCGGAGTTCGTGGGTTCGAATCCCACTGTAGCATGGATGTTTGTAGCCGTTTGGAATCGGCTTTAAGCTGTAAGTCCCGGTCTCATTAGTCCTCGTGTTGCAAAAAGTATACCGTAGCACTCCAAGCCAAACCACACTAACGCTGATTCTTATTTAATTAAACAGTATTAAGCGTAAAATTCTCCCTAAATTTTTTAAGGATTTTATTGATTTATTTATAAAGATAATAACGTTATACCGATTTCGAAAATATGCTTTTTTTAGACATTTCACAATCTTTTGCTACGAGTATTTTAATTAAGGTAATGGTGAGTGTTGCAATTTTTTTTTTCTTTAGACCGCACAGGGGCAGAATGGGTAAGGCGCTGCTCATCAATATCCGCTCGTCGATACCGGATCTTGTTGCACGCATGGATGTACGTAGCCATTTAGAATTGGGTTTGAAGGTCATTTACCGTAGTCAACGGTTTCATTTACCGTTGTGTAGCAATAACAGTTGACTGTAGCACTCCAAGACAAATCAAACAATTTTTTTAATATTAACTATGAGTTATGAAATCTTACTCACATATAAATTAAAGAATAAGTAACTCATTATAATTTTTCCTTAAATTCAGACAATATTTTTAAAATTTATTTTCAGAAAATTTAAAAAAAATTGTGTTTAGTCTTGTTTCTACAAAATGTTTATCAAATACCTTTAATGTAGTTTAAAATAAATTTGTGCATCCAGTTTGAATTTTGACTTCATTTAGATTATTTATACTCAGTTTAAATTTAGAAAAATCTAAATATTTCAGGAACATTTAACCTACAGACATAAAAATATTTCCTATAGACTAATTACTTAATCTATCAACAAAATAACACCCCAAAATAACCAAAAGATTTTTTTAAATATTGGATCATTTAAAAATTAACAAAATATTTTTTTAAATTGAATTTTATAAGATCTTCTGAATAAATAAAACATTTTAATGTGGTTTATTTAGTACTGTTTCAGTATGTGCACCAAGTTTCATAACTCTAAGTTAATATTAAAAAAAACTTTGTAAGATTACTTCAAAGAATTATCAAGTAACACGCAGTCACTGAAAGCTAGCTGATATCAAACAGTCTGTTCGTTTTTCTTAAAATTCTTTCTAAATCAAACCAAGCAACAATGTTATAAATTTGAGAATTTTATTTAGAAAGATATATTAATAGTTAAGTTAAAACACACACAATCATCTTACAGCTTATAAAACGGTCAAAATCGAGCCCACAAATTCAAACCAATCGAAAAGCCCCTATATATTCGAGCATTCACCGGAAGGTTTTTGAAAGTTTTTTTATCTGTAACTAAGTAACCAAAATATAGTAAAAATATGGAATTATTATGAAATTATGGATATTAAACTAGACATATTTATATAGAAATGTATAGATACTAAACTATACACATTTATATAGAAACGTTTAGATACTAAATTATACATCTTTATATAGAAACGTATAGCAACTAAATTATACACATTTATATAGAAACGTATAAATACTAAACCATACACATTTATATAGAAACGTATAGATACTAAATTATTACTATATTTAATAACAATCTATAATTGACAATCTAAATTTTAGTATTCATCGACTTTACGTCTTTAAAACTAAATTATATATCGAATTTATTGTAATGATGTTTAGCATGCCCACCGCCCGTAGTAGAAGAGCATCTAACACCGGCAGGCCGCACTGTATGTGTGTATATACATATTTGAGGTTAAAATTAAAAACAAGACATTGTTATTTAAGTTATTTTTATTATTTTTATTCAATAAATTATAGCAGTTAAAAATTTATAAATATGCATAAATAGTTATAATAATAATAATAATAATAATAATAATAATAATAATAATAATAATAATAATAATAATATTAAGTAAATCAATCAAATAACATTTATTTGCTATAAAAAAATTTTTGTAGAGATTTTTTATTTCTAAGAAGTAACCACATATCCAAATTCACCGTTTAGTTTTCTATATTCTGTAACAACTGAATGTGATATGGTTTGGCCTAATCAACCTAATAAATTAATCAAACACAAAAAGTCATAACACTGGAAGATACAAAAATATTTCTGACGGGCTGCTTTGTTATCTTTACTGAGACAAAAATTTTTTTTAATTTAAAGAATTTGTAAAGTCCGAAAGAGTATTTCGGACAGAATGAAATATACTAAAGCCGAAGTCAATGAAAATATACAAAAATGATTACTTAATGCTAGTGCATTATTCTACAATGATGGAACTTGATATATGATTTTGAAACCGCCTGTATGAAAAAATTCACCGATGTTCATGAAAGCTTCAAAGTTTCTAAAATATGTGATCCCAACGGATTTGAAATTTCTCTAGCAGAAATTCAGATATCGTCTAAAATAGAATGAAATCGGCAAGGAAAGAGAAATCGATTTCCCATGCTAATGAGAATCAAATTAGCATAAATATTAGATAATTGATTCACTTTTCAATATGAATTCATAATATCTTATACATTATCTAGATGTTTTAGCTATTAAAAATTGATCTAAGAAGTAACCACATATTCAAAATTAGTTCACCTTTTAGTTTTCTATATTCTGTAACAACTGAATGTAATATGGTTTGGCCTAATCAACCTAATAAATTAGTCAAACATAAAAAGGTTTTCTTGGTTTCATCTTTGAGCTGCTCAATTCCGACTCAACCGTAAAGAAGGGATCCTAAAATATTATCTCTTAGTCGGAGTTACCGTTATATACAATCCATTGATGAAACAGAACCAAGAAAATCTATTTTATAGTTATAAGCCTGTTTTTAGAACTCGTTAAAAGATTTGTTTCGATCCACGAATTAAATACTTTTCAATTACTTTAAAAATTGCTTTTTTTGGGGGGGGGCTGTTTCTAGTTTAATATTTAATTCAGTGTCTGATTCCAATTCCAATTCAAAAAACTTCATTATAAAAACTTGCAAGCATATCAAATTTAATTCTGTGCTCTTAAGTTTTACCGAAAATTTGTTTCAAGTGATATTGCTTTAGACATTTAATAAGATTGGTATCAGGAAGTGACTCAGAACCAGATGAGTAATTTTTCTGTTCATTGTATGTCTCCCTTGTTTATTTCATTTATAAACAACAGCAAGATACCTTAGTTTATACGAACTTCAAATGTAAAATGTTTGCACTCACTACCAATACAAATTGCTATTTCAATTCTTCGAAATCAAGATTTCGATTCTATTAAGTCTTCGCCTTTACTTTTATTTCGAAATGCGATGGAACAAACACGACTTTTTAAAAGCAATCCTTGATTGTTTTATTCTATACTACAATCTAACTTTGACGAACATGTTCCAAAGTTGTCAGCACGTTCTCCTTCAATTTAGATTGATAGTCTGTAAGAAAAATCTTGATATTTTTAAAGCAATGTAGCCTCTCAGAATTTTTCATTTAACAAATGATGTTGGTTTTTTTACCCATTGGTATTTGTAGCCAGAACTATAACTCTATAAAAGGACTTGACACATCCATAGCTAGTATCTTTCGGATAGAGCAACGTTTTATTTCGGTTTATTTAAAGCAACAGTAATTTTCAGCCATTTGAAAATATCTTGTGGCGTATAATACTTTGCATGGTTGAAGAGTTCAGTCGTTTTGCTTTGTTTCGTTATTTCCGGATCTACGCTTTTACTCTCACCAGACACAGTTTTATACACCATGTTACACCTACGGCGGAAATGGTTTATTCCCCGTTAGGCGTCAAAAGTTTTCAATTTTGAGGGATTTCAGCAAGATAGTCTTTTTTTTCCATTTTATAAATCTAACTTACTCATGTGTGGCTGGTTTCCACTTGTTAAAACAGTCTGGCAAGAGTTTCATCTAAGTCAGAGAAGTTTAAGCTGGGCTAAATTGAAAATATAACTAAGAATGTGGGGAAAAATACTTTTTTTATATCAGTTATTATGCAATTAATGTAGTTGTTACAACAAAATACATCTCATACAAAATATCGCTAATTATTTTTTTAAAAAACAAGCATTTTTCAAATTTTATAAATACTTCTAACTACTTTTCACCCTGAAATTTACGCGTGTTTATTTTAAAGCAGAGATAGTTATAATTAATATGTTTTAAAATGCAAAATCTCTCACTTCTGTACTTAAAAAAAACTAATATAGTTATTTTGTACACAAAAATTTAGATTTTTTAGTCTTATTATTGTTTTTTTTTTTTAATATTTCCACAAATGTCAACGATAACAACTAAGTTTTATAGTAAAGTCTTAAAGGTAACCAAAAAAGAAAAAACCATTGGCATAATGTGTGTAAAAGAGAATGGAACATTTTATATCAGTTACCTTTTGAAATTTTAACCTCTTTTGCACACATATATTACTAACATGTTAAAATTTTAAGCAGATTGATTAAAACTAAATAAATTAGTTTTACCAGTGTAGTGACATCTAAATGTCACATTCCTCATTTTTGCTGCACCATTGTGATAATTTTTCATTTCTTAATCGTAGAAGTATATTGAGATTTCCACAAGTTATTCGCTAAAAATATTTGTGATCCATTCCATTGCATTCAGAACACGTAATTTATACCTTTCTAGCATAAAGCAATGTGCTAGAAGAAAAAACACACTTTTTCGACATTTCCATTTTTATTACTGACTGCATTTGAAACCAACGTAGGATGTTTATATTGAATGTTTGAAATGTCGTAGTAGGTTCACCCCACTATTTTACGGTTCCAAACAAAATAAGCGATTTCGGGGAAGTCTCTGTGTTATTTGATTTGGAAACTTGGAAATACAAGAGTCCTGAACGAAGAAAAGGGTGTATTTACTTGGTCTAAACTGATACTGTAATGTCCACTTTAAAGAGAGAAGGCAAACAATGGGGCAAATAGCTTTCTAAGTGCACACAGAGAGTAAAGTAACATTTGGAGTTGCTGCTAAAATCTGATAGTTCTCGAAATTATCGTTAAATGGATGAGAATATAACATACAAATCGATACAGATCCCTTCGGTGGAGTCAAATTTATCTTTAATTACGCACATCGTTGAATCGGAGATCGTTAAATCCAAAACCGTTTAATCGATTTTATGATGTACTTATTTAAGTTTTAAATAAATTGAATACTTCATTTTTTTTCAATATTTAAAGGTTAAATTAAAAAGATTTTGGTAGAGCATTGAATTAATTTTGATAGGTCTAATTTTGGAATGTTTTTGAAATGTGTGAAAAACTTCGACATTCCTTCAAATAAGGAGAATCCTTTTACTTTCAGTATTAAAAAAGTAACAAGACCAATACACAAACTTTGAGCCGTAGCTATTGTTTAAAAGTTTTAAATATACAATGATGAGTTCTAGGAACAGTATTGATTAACAGTTAGCTTCTCCATATTTCAGTGAAGCTAATCTTAAAATTCATCGATTGTTTAAAACAACCAGGGATTTGGCTTTACTTATATATTTGATATCAGTAAAGATTAATCGTCATAAATTTTCAAAAATCAATAAGATCAATGAAAAATCCATCAAACGTAGCACCAATATCTTAATGAAACAGTAAAGGCTGAAGTCTAATTCTGTATTTCAAAAGTTAAGAGTATTTAGATTTAAAAGAACTAAATCCATTAGATGTTGATTTAAATTTTACATGCAGCTTTAATTTTTTTATACATTTTAGATTTCTTGTTCAAATAAAATAACTATTAAGAAGTGATTCTCAGCTTTTAAATATTATTATAAATCAATGGACCGTTTAAAAGTTTTAAATAATAGAACCTAAAAATAATAGCTAATCCTCTTATTAAGGAAATGAAAAAATTATAAGACGTTTTATATTTAATAGATGTGCGTCTCATTGAAATTCCTCTAACAGTTCAAAGTTTAATGTCTTTATTTCAGATTTTTCTTCAATATTATATTCTATTTCTAAGAGAAGACATTAAGGAGACAAAAAAATTGTTAGGAATAAAAAGTTAAAAGGAATGATGTTCCGAACTCTTCACAATTCCAGAACGCTGATTATAGTATGAATGAATACTTCATGCAGTAAAATGACTAAATGCAAACATTTAATCACGAAAAACTAAAATTTTACATGTATTAGATGAACACTGTAACACGCATAATTTATTTGGAGTCTGCACCTTTACTTGAGTAAGCGAAATGTTTTAAACGTAAATATCGCATGTGATACCAAGCTTCTAAAATGAATTTTATATTGCGTAAGCTATATGCCGCTTAGTTTTTATAACATATTTGTTGGGGAATTATTTATCACAAAGCTTTTTTCTTGTCTTCCTTTATATTAAGTTTCCTTAGGCTGCTAAATTCTGGCAACGTTAGCTGTTTCAGAAAATAGTTATTTTTGTAGACATATTTATCCGAATACTTCACAAAACGAATATATGTGTTCGATACTTCCACATTTTATCATTTTTATTAAAATATCATTTTAATAAAAATATTTTAAGAATTTAACTAAAAATTGAAAATTAAAAATAAACACTTAAGTTACCTTAAAGTTATTAGAAAAAGGAGAAGAAGAAATTTTATCTCATGTAATTTTTATGTGGTTTAAATTTTATGGCATGTTTGTTGAGGAATTAAATATTACAATTTTTTTCTTGTCCATTTGAAAAACTTTCCTAGGCATTTGTTTGGTTGGTTTTGGAGTGCTACGGTCTACTTTTTGCAATACGAGTGCTAATGAGACCGGGACCTACTGCTTAAAGCAGGTTACGAACATCCAAGCCAAAGTGGGATCCGAACCCACGAATTCCGGTTCTGAAGGCCAGAACCCTAACCATTCGGCCATCGTTCGGCAAACTTTTCTAGGCAGCTAACAATTCTAACAACTTCAGCTATTTCATAAAAAAAGTTATTTTATGGACATAGCTTTGTGAATACTTTACAAAAGGAATACATGTATTGGATACTTTAAAATATGGAGAAATACTCTAGGAATTGAGCTTAAAACCTAAAATTATCTGTGAATGATTAAAAAGGGATAAAGGGAGCTATAAGCTCGTTTATTTTTACGAATAGTAAGCCCTATTCGAATTTTCTAAAGTTATCCTTTTTCGAGTGGAATATCCGAAATATGTTCATTCCTTTCCAAAAGTTAAATTCTTTTTCCATCCTCTTTTGAATGACGTGAAAAATTCTCCTTCCATTGCCGATGATTGAAATTTTCTCGCCTGGTTGAGAAGGCAACAACACCCGATTTCAAAGAAAGTACAGTATAGTCGATCCAAACGCATTTTTAAAATGTAAAATGACATAATAAAAATATGCTATATAGGAAGAAGAAATTTCACTCCTAAACGCTCCGATTTCTAGTTTAATTGGTAAAAATAATTGAGCTTAAATTAGTTTAAATATTTTACTGGCTTTGAGTGTCGATAAAATAAACACCACTTAAAATAAAATTGGAAAATGCAATTAGAATGCAATTAGAGTTAGATCAAATTAAAATGACTTTTTTTTTTCCATTTTCTTTATTTTGTAAAAAGTTTACAATATCATAAAGCTGATTCTTTGTTTAAAGGGTAAAAAAATAAATAAAATAAATTTTTCCAACAATTATTTTTTAAAAATCTTGAAGATTTCTTTTGTTAGTAATATATATATATATATATATATATATATATATATATATATATATATATATATATATATATATATATATATATATATATATATATATATATATTTATATATATATATATATATATATATATATATATATATATATATATTATATATATATATATATATTTATATATATATATATATATATATTTATATATATATATATATATATATATATATATATATATATATATATATATATATATATATATGTGTGTGTGTGTGTGTGTGTGTGTGTGTGTAAGTAAGTAAGTAAGAATATCGTAAAAGCAGTGTAGGACGGCAAAACACCGTTTTCAGTTACGGAAGGTATTTTTTGCCAGAGCGTCGGTTGGATAGGTTCCCACTTCATTAGAGGGACGGGATGAGCTGCGAAATATGAATCTCCGAAAAATCTCTCTCTAATAGCGTGGATCCCTTTGTTTTACAGGATTACCTAAATATGCCGCTAGGGTACAATAAAGTTTTAATTGCTTGAGGGGGTGAGCTGTAGCCCCAGGGGTCAGTTTAGGTTAGGGGTTAGAAAGGAGAAAAGCTCGGGGGTTTTGCCCTTGACTTTAGATTTGAAAACTCCTGAGAATTTTATCAAGCCATAATGAGGTTTGTCGGCCATAAATTTATCTCGGCATGATTGAATTATCAAATTCAAGATACATACTGACAGCATATTCCTTAGGGGACCGTCTTCGGGGTTTAATTCAAAATCTACATTTTTTTTTTACAGATTTAGTTTACTTTTTCCTCACATACACACACACATATATACGGTAATGCTTATTAAGGATTATGTTTATACATTTATTTTTTAATAAACAGGAATACTTGCCTGCTAAGTATTCAGTACTGAGGATTTTGTTGAGCATTTTATTATGGTAGCACCATATAGGCGCCCAACATTACTCCCTGCTTCAACACCGCCGCGTTATCTCAGTCGGAAAAGGCAATGATCTCGTAACTGAAAGGTTGCGGGTTCGGAACCCGAGCCGGCCTAAGATCCGCCGTGTTCATTAAAGGTTCGTGGTCACAATGATCTCCAAGTTCGCTATCAATACCTCTGGGGGTGGCAGGTCAAGTCTGTGGGTCTTCTGCTTCGTCCCTGCTTCAAATGACGAGGATCTACTTGAGCGAAGTCGTTATTTCACCTTAATGGGGCTCATTCAAACGAAAGGCGCACCCCTTGGTCTTAATACGAGAGCCTGCATCCTCAATCGTACTTGGTTTGTCCAAGTGGTATGAAAAACAACAACCGAAGCAGAAAAATGGGTCTTCGTCATACGGAAGCAAGGACCAACGCGGAAGATCTCCCAGGATTTGGTCTGTCATCTCCAGTGGTATCGTTTGGGAACTTGGAGGACATGGCGACCACGATCTTGTTTTACGTGCCCAGCCGCCATTAAAGATTGTATTCCTAGATATTTATAGATTTAAAATTAAATTAATATTCATACAAATATATTATGTTTCCATAAATATTAATTTAACTTAAATTGTTACATTGCATAGTAATCTGTACATTCTTTATTTCAGGAATACTTAATCCGTGGGTTGAATCCCTTCTCGCAGTATCTTGTGTCTGTGCAAGTATTTAATCCGGCTGGTAGGGGCCCAGCTACCACAGTAGCTGTGATGACTGACGAAGGAGGTATGAAAAACTTTCATAACATTTATGTACTCTTTAACGCATTAATGCCCGGATGATTTCTGCGGTATATCTATCGCTAAATATCTTAAACATGAGTCATTATGAACCCATGAAAGTAAAACAAATATGAAATTTAAATATATTTGAAATTTACAGCTTGTTTTATAAGGAGATCAGCTGTCCCATTTAGCATTGTAGGATACCATTTACAAAAAAGGAAGATATTTATATGGTATCTTTTGTAAATACTAAGTGCAGTTTTGTAATAGATACGGCTATGTATCCCGATTTCAGTTCGTTTACCTACAGAAAAAGTAGTAAATTTATGCTTTGAACTCGAAAAATCACAAAATATTGATCTAAATGACAAAATTATAGATAAAAAAAGATTCTGAAAAAGTTACAGGTTGGTATCAACTGTAAACCCAATACATTAAAGTGAAGCTTTACAATAGATATGCCTGCTTGTAGTTCTGATTTTAGTTCATGTATCTGCCGAAAAAATAAATTTATGCTTCGGGCTCGAAAAATCCGAAAATTCTTATTCAAATACCAAAATTATAAATAATAACAGATACTAAAAAATTTGGAAGATTACCTACAGATTTGACACCTACCTTCAATTAAAAAGAAAATTCCGTCCGAGAAAAAATAAAAATTCTGCAAACCATTTTTGAACTGTCCCTAAAAAGGGATGCTAGACATTAATGGGTTAACCACTTAAGGGGACATAGTAACTTTCGAGATATAAAATCTTAATTATAACAGCCTTTTTTTGATTCATTATAAAATAAATTGTTCTAATTTTTTACAATGATTTTTTTACATTTTCTTTAATAACATTTTAGCTTTAAAAGCATTATTTAGTTTTTTCATCAGAAATAGTGCATCTTTCAGAAATATCTATGGGAAATATCATAATAAAAAACTATTCAATCAGAAATAATGCCATAAAATATACACTCCAAATGGAAAGAAGGAAACTACCCGCAAGATTAGTTCGAAATATGTTGATTAGAAACTAAATATTTATAGACAATTGGCGTAAAATATCTACTTTATTCTGTAAACCCAGAAGTTTAGAGGTATCTGACATTTTAAAATTTAAAAAACTTAAAACTGTTCAGAAATTTAAATTTAAAAATCTTTAGCCATTATCATACTATAAAATGAAATAGGAATATATGGCTTATATTAATGAAACTAATTCTAAGAGAAAACAACAGTTAGCTTCTATTAGATATAAATCAGTTTCTAATTTACAAATTTCAAAAGTTATTACGCGTGTAAGTAGATTTTTACTTTTTTCCGGAGGTGTGTATATTGTCTTTTTTAAAAAAGTATTGCTTCATATAAAAAAACACTCATTTTTATAAAGTTAAACTCTTATTAATGATCTAAGAAAAATTTCATTCTAAAAAGAACGGAAAGTTTTATTTTATATTGATTCAAAATCAGGCTATTTTATTTAATAAAAACTATTCAATTTGAAAAGTACTATATCTTAAGTAGATGGTGGACGTTATAAAGTATTTTTTAGAAATTATTAACTTACAATCATAAAATATTGTATACATATGAAATGAAGTATAAGTAAATTAATCATATTAAAACTATTTTCTTAAAAACATATAAAATTTTTGACAAATTCCTTTTTTTATGAAAATTTTATTTTAATTTTAAAAATGCTTCGTGTGACTTAACTATTCATAGATATCTACAAAATGTTTAACAAGCAGTTTAAAATTATAAATGTATGTAATTTTCTAAAAATTTAACTTTTAGATTATTAAAACTCAATTATAAAAAAGTGTGTTTTTTTTCTCTATGCATTAACCTACAGGCAGAAAATATTTTTTGTAAATTAACTGTCTCAATCTATGAAAAAAAATAATAACTAAAAATGTTTAAAATATACTTTAACTAAGAATAAGTCAAAAATAGAAGAAACAATTTAAAATTGATTAACAGAAAATATTAAAGAATGCAGAATTATTGAAAAATTAACTAAGAACTAACTATACGATTTAAAATTTTTAAAATGTGATTTAGTTCTTGAATCTATATATGCACAAAGTTTCATAGCTATATGTTAATAAGTTCCAAAAACACATTTAATCGTTACTACCGCTAATTTTATTTGAACATGGTTCGGGATTCTTGGAAAAGGGACTTCCCTGCTTTGCTCCGACGTCACTCGGCCACATATATAATTACACCAATCTACTGATTTCCCGCAATTTTACTTCTTTTTTATTCTGCAGTGTAGCTAACACATGACAATGGTAGTCTGTTTATTTTTTCTTCATATTTTTATTTACTTATTTTCCTAAAGTTTGCAGGGATTAGCTGTTGTTGTCCATTCACTTTTTATTTTCGGGGGGGGGGAGAAGAGTTCAGTCGTTTCATTATTCGACTATGGTAGTCTAATAAACACTGATTTTCGAAATAAGTGTACACAGTTTAATTAGGTAGATTTTCTGCTTTTCCTTCACGGAAGAAAAGAAGCTAGCAATTGCTTGGTGTTTCATAAGTTACAAATACTATTTTATGAGTTTTACAGCAACGGTGAACATTCAAAACCTGTTTATTTTGTTTCTAATCTATCTGGCTCCGGTCTCTGGTATCGGACTTTGGGATTTCAAATCCCACTGGTAGCATGGATATTCATAGCCATTCCGAATCCACTTTAAGCAATACACCCTGGTCTTATTAACTTTCGTGTAGCAAAATAGTAGACCGTAGCGCTTCCAATCAATCAACAGCATTTTACATAACATTATTACTAATCGAAAAACATAAACAATTTCCTGCAAAACTACTAAGTGTTGCAATTTAGTATCTTTAGATCCAATTTTTAAAATCACGCACACACACACATATATATGTGTGTGTGTGTGTGTGTGTGTGTGTGTGTGTGTGTGTCTCCATATTAAATAAACAATAGGGATTTTGCGGTCCCGAAAAAATACCTTTTGGGTCGTATGCTCCCTCTGCCTCCTTACATTATGCCACTGCTTGAGGCAACTAATATTTCTAAAATCCTTAAAACCCATTCAAATATATTTTCTAATTTACTCATTTATAAATTGAGTTTCCTAGCATCAAGAGGCTCTGAGCAGCTTCACTCGGTTTCGTTCCTCCCTGTAATTATACCTGTCGCGAGCTCGGCTGTTTTTGGTTTGCCGTAGTTGGCAACGCGAAAGGAGATGGAATGAAAAAACAAAAATGGAGGTTGTTGCCGATGTCGAATGTATTAATTTTGAATATTAACCCTCCGAGTGGAACACACAGAGGAAAAAAAGTCTCCATTAAAAAATAAGCTAAAGATTTACTGTGTCAGTGGCCAAAGCGTTCTATGATTTTTTACTTCACTCATTGTCGACTAGAATGGAATACGGGAAACCCACCCTCGTTATTGTCCCTTTACATCCGGTTATAAATAGATATATAAATAGATATTATAGATTGTTAATTTTTAATACACATAAAGCTCGTCAAGTCTCGAAGATCATCCCATAAGACACCACTTTGAAGACATCATCGGTTTGGCGGAATTGTACGTGCGAACCGCTTAGAGAGTTAAAAAGTTCTCCCAAAGACTATTATTTAGAGAATAGAACAACACCTGTGTGTACCCTGAAAACAGATTTTCTAATTTAGCCCGGAAAGAGGATTTGTTTTTCACTATTCCTTTGTATATTACTCATAATTTTTCTTTTCTAATTTGACATTAACTGATACATTATTTTTAAAAGAAGAAAGTAGTCCAGTCTAGAAAAATACTTAACTGATTCCAACGTTTCCTCACATTGCTTCTAAGACAAACTAAGTGTCGTCGACACGAAGCTAAGTAAAGAGGTTTAAATATACGAGGATAAAATTTGACGAAGACTCCCTTTTTCATATTCTAGACAACCTTTATTTTCTTTTTTACTTGACGGAAGAATATGTTTAGGATACTTTCTTAGAAACAACTCAAAAGTTTTGCCGGAAAAACATAACTCTTTTATTTGCTTAACTGCTCTCTTTGAAAAACACGAAAACCGTTTATCTAAAAGCTCTGTCACGTATTTCAAGTTTAAGAAGGTATATGGGGACATATTTGAGCTATAAAATGTATAAGTGAATTTTTATGTGCAGTGCAAATTTAAAATGTTTTTCACAACTAGATAAATTTGAGTATTGGAAATAAAACTTTGTTTTTTTTTTATCAATTTATTTCCAATGTTTTCAAATGGAATGTGTAAAAGAATTTTTAAAAAATCAATTATTTTAGGAAGACCACTATTCATTTCCTTAATTATTTTGTATTCTTCATTACTTTTAATTTATTTCTTGGGTATATTTGTACGTGTATAACAAAATGTTTACATCATTATAAGCACCATTTCAATACAGCAATATTTTTATTTATTCTCAGTAACAAGATATAAAGTCAAAAACATAAAGAAAATTTCTTTAAAAAAGTTTTCTAAACGCTTCTTACTACGATGTTTGATTTCTAATCCATTTACCCGAAAATATCTAAGTTACAGTAATAAATTCAAAGCCAACGTAAATAACAGAACAAAATTTAATGCAGATGACTGTTTCGCAGCTACGAAAGAGCACCATTATCAATTCAAGGAAAGCTCAGTAGCTACAGCAGACTGAACGAGGTAGAATGCGCATATGAAATAAATAAAGGGTATTTAATATATGGTACTTGTCATATATAGAAAACACGCCAACTGATGACATGAAAGAATGCTTGCACACAGAAGTGATTCCGGAAATGTCGCACCCTCTAAGAGCGTAACAGGGTAAAACAAAATGAAAAGGAGAAAAAAGAAAGTTTCCAGAACGGGGCAAAAATTAAATAAACAACTTCCAAATCTTAATAAGCTCATATATGCTAGCAACGTCATTTACTAACGATGAAAAATTTTCCATGATATGGAAAACTTCCCCGAAATCAAGATCGAAAGGAAACCGTTATTTCTAAATAATGGAAGCCGGGGAAAATTTAAGCAGCGATTATAATCCAGCGAATGTTTGACAATCAGATAACTTTTCAACTGTTATTTTTAACGTAACTCTCAAGCTTTTTCAATCTTAAATTAAGGGTACGTTTATTCTGTTTAATATAAGAAAGGTTGCATTGGAAAGAAGTTTGGTAAATATTTCAGCCCTTCAAGGGTGTAAGGGGTTGTTTTAGATTCAAAAACAAGTTTTACTGACTGAAGAAAAATGACCCTGAGTCTTTTCACTATACTCGCTATGTTGTTCTATTTTAATATAAACAGAATAATTTAATTTAGAACCAAACTAGTGTATCATATGTAAATGTAATTACTGTTATTTGGGATTACCTCCTTATAAAAAAAGGTTTAAATCAGACTTGCGTGTTTTAAAAGGTAGAACGTTATTTTCTAGGAGTCAGTAAAATGTTTTATTTATTTGACGAAGAAGAATTTAAAATTCCTCGTTTCGATTGCGGTCCATTCAAGTCATTTCCTTTTTGTTTAATGTAATCCCTTATCCTAAAGATTCTACAAGTTCTCATGCACTTTATAATCTTTTCAAACTTTTATCCAGTTTTAAACCTATCTTGTAAAAACCTGTATTAGTGTATTATCAAGATGGATATTAAAATAAAGAAAGTTAAAATTGATGTTAGTCATTTTTTAGCAATAAAATGCTATAAAATTCTTTATCGAAGATGTACAGAAAGAGAAACTTTTCTTAAAAGGTCTAAAATATTGCAAGTCCTAAAAGTTTTAAATAAATCAGGATTATAAAAAATTACACTTTCTAAATTTATTGTTCCTTTATATTCACGTTATGTAACAAATTTCTGTTCATATAATAAGTAAACCAATATTTTCTTTATTAAAAGTATATTTCAAAAATATCATAAAGATATTTATCTAAATGTTTTCACAGACGTGTTGTTACAACATATTATTTTATTTCAGGATATTTTGTAGTCTATATTAACCATGACAGAAGTTTTCAAAATGCGCAGTTGTAATGGTTAATTAACTTATATCTGTTCTCTTTTAAACTTTAATTATCGCCAAAAACTGCGTATTTGTAAAAGTATAACATTTATTTTATAAGAAAATACAATTAATTCATTCTAAAACATTTTTCATGAAAAATTTTGGGTAAGATATATTTCTAGTGGCGTTGTGTCCCGATCAAATATATATTGGAATGAAAGTCATGAGGCTATTCGTCTTCAACTTAATTTCTGAATCTTCACGAAAACATTTGGAATGGCTCCAACATACTTCTGTCAGTTTTATTAAATATACAAACGGCGTTCCATAAAAATTGAGAGTAAAATCATAAAAATCAAGAAATATACTTACTGCAAAAATAAATCAATCTTTTTAAAATTCATTCCCAGAGATAAAATGCAACTGTCCCAACTTTCAACTTATTTCTCAAAACAAGGAGAGAAGCCTTTTCTAGAAGATGCTTCAAAACCTCGTCACTGCTGCATTAATCTGTATTAACTTTACTACCACGGATCTTCTCCTTCAATGACGGAAACAGTCAGAAATCGCATGATACGAGATCAGGTTTGGTTTTGGAGTGTTACGGTCTACTTTTTGCAACACGAGGGCTAATTAGACCAGGACCTACAGCTTAAAGCGGATTCCGAACGGCTACAAACATCCATGCCTCTGTGGGATTCGAACCGAAGGCTAGCACCCTAACCAATCAGCCATCGTTCGGCCTGATACGAGATCAGAACTATAAGGGGGATGAAATAGGATTTTATCATTATATTTACTAAGATATAGATGAACAGAAGTAACGACATACAGGCAAATATTATCCTGTTGTAATGCTCAATTCCCTTTCAGTTCATGACACTTTCTCGATATGTGTTGTCACAAAATTTTCGATACTTAAATGAAGTATTCACCATTTACAGTAATTTTTGGAAGAAAAGCAGCATTGTAAATTACACCTCTATGATCAAAGAAAATAATCATCCTGACCTTTCCAGCAGATTTGGTTTGTCAGAATTTTTCGGAGGCGAAAAATCAGTGTGTTTCCGTACACTTGTTGCGGACTTGGTAAGAGCACCAAAATGATACACCCAAGTTTCATCACCTGTTATTAGAGTCTTTAGAAAATTCGGATCATTTTGAAACACCTTTTCCAATATAGGTGAATTCTTGTTTGAATTTATTCTTTAGTGAAGTGGCAATGGACCTGTCTCGAGCAAACATGTTAAAGCTGTAAATTGCTGCGTAGAATCCCCTATATAATAATAGCCTAAGTTGTCTGTCCGTGAATTTATGAAGCGGTTGTACCTGGAATGGATACGGGAATCCATATTGGAATTTTTATGACTTAGGGTTAACTAAATTCACACCGAGTTCGAAATCCACCCCATCACCACTTTTTGAACGTTTAATGGTATTCTTTCAAGCCTTATTCTCCCCTGTTAAGAGCAGGAGATTAAATTTATCATTTTGGATATCATTCATATGTACCACCAAATAATCACTGTCAATATTAAAGCCTCTGCTGTCCATTATATCACGTACGCGACCCTCATATACTCTATTCAGTTGCTTCAAGTGTAGGCATGGCACGCACAGTAGAGTGTCTGCCCATTTGGTTGTCGTATTTCTCGGGTTGACGGTTCTGTCCTTGTTACTGCCAAATTTTCCTAAATGTATAATTAATTTAATATTTTCCGCTTTAAAAAAAAAAATTCTTATTCCTAAAGTTGCTTCATTATTTTTAAAATAAATTTTTACTATTTTTTCAACTTTTTATGATTTTATTATTTTTATTATATTAAATTCACGTATTTTGTACGTATGTCCCTGGCCACATAAACATTTCATGTTTTCTATTCTTAAACTTTCTTCTCGTCTATTTTTATGTGTCCTTTCACCTTTTAGCTGTTAATTTTTCTGCTCGCCTTCATTTTTGTGTTTATTGAAAGAAATCTCTGGATTCGAGGGCTCGGCCCATGCAATCAAGGTCCATGCCGGTGATAGTTTCATTCCTTTACTTCCTACTGTAGCAAAAAAAACTGAAGAACTTAATGATAATTTCGACGTAGCTAAGAAAACTTTGAAATATCTTTCTAAATGAATTCAGCGTGATTCTAAACTGCATTCACAGCATCGAGAGAGTTTATAGGTGTATGAAGATAAACAAATTATTGAGCGTGTACCTGATAATTCTCAGCCAAACAACAAGCCATTTTTTCCCTACCTCATAGAGTACTTTACAATTCTAGAAAATGAAAATTTTACTGATTCCGTCTTATGATGCAAAAGCTAGTGCGAAATATTGACGTTTTGTAACGAAATGTTAGCCGATACCACTGTTAGCCGATCCTCACTTGGCATCCATCTATTTTTTTGCAAGATTGCCTAGACAGTGTTAACATTTCCATCATTCACATCATTTTGTGATCGGCTAGGCATAGGAGCCACTTCTGCAGATGACAAACGTCCTTTTTTAAAATATGTATGACATCTAATAATCATAGACTAACCAAAATATTTGTCTTTGTAAACATAAAATTTGAGTCGTTATGCTCCCAGCACATTCTATATTAACGGTTTTTTTGCTGTAAATTTAGTGTGTATGTATGTATATATGCATATATACTACCATTACACCGAATCAGGTAAAGAAGAACGTAAAATTTCTACTTGAATTACGTTCTAGTGTTTAAGATTATTTTTATAACAAGAAAAAATATATATGTATGCTTTTATCCAAATTTTGATCAAAACAAACTGGCTCTAAAGCATTAAGAGTTAATAGTTTGATATCTAATGATATCAAAAAATGTTTTGCTTTTACATAATTTCTAAAAGCTCTAAAATCTATCTAATATATTGATACAATTATCATAAGTTACAAATGTATTACAATTGGAATTTAGTTATTGAATTTGATTATAGAAATGGTTTACTTCCAATAAAAAAGAATTAAAATAACAATTATATATGTGGAATGTAAATGTTAAGAAAATATTTAATACTTCCGTTACGCTTGAAAGATTTAACAGAAAGAAGGACTGCTTAAGCAACGTTTGTTTATTCATGTTAAACATCTGTATACAATGAAATCAAAAACAAAACATCTTTCATTGAATTTTTGAGGTAATCAAAAATCCCATTTTATGTCAACAAATATTAAAATTTATTTCATATGTTTTATACTTATCCCAAAGGCATTCTCCCATTTCTTCTATGAATACTGGTGATTCTTTATAATGGAAATCTCTCAAAAGATGAAACTATAGGGAACCATTTCCGAAATATGAAATATTCATTCTGCATTTGAAGTTTCAATACCCAAGCAGTAGTAGTTGAATATGCAAGTTAATATGACTTATATTACCTTTATTATTTTATTTCATCTGATTAAAAAACATTTTGTAGCATTTCTAACTGTTGCTATCTACAAAAATTTAAATTTATTTAATATGTTAGATAGTTATTTCAAAGACATTTCCCCGTTCCTTCCACGAACCCTTGAGACTACTTTACAATGGAAATCTCTTAAAAGAGGAAACTATAGAGAAGCACTGCGGAAATATGAAATATTCATTCTCTATTCAGGGTATCAATAACTGAGCGGTACTATTTGAATATACAAGTTAGTATGGCATATGTTACATTTATTATTTATTGTATCGGTTTAAAAAACCATTTCCTTTCATTTTCAATCATTACTATCGATAAAAAAGTCTTATATATGGTTCACAACCAGAGAGAACTAAGTCCATTTTTTCTTTCACAAAAAGAAATTGCTTAACAGGGTTAATAAGTTATTTCATATGTATACATATGCACATAAGTTAGGAAATATCCTAATTATTAATCCTTTTTTAAAATTAATTTAAATTTCTAAAAATTCATTGTTAGCCAGAAACTTTAGGAATCAATGTCTTTAAATTTTCAAAGTGGTTCTCTTTTGTTGTCCTGTCAAATAAGATATAAAAAAATTCCAAAGAATTTGTTTAGTTGTTAATTCTTCTAAACAAATTCTTTGGAATTTTTCCTGTTTTATTTGACGGGACAACAGAAGAGAAGCATTTTGAAAATTTAAAGACATTGATTCCTAAAGTTTCTGGCTAACAATGAATTTCCAGAACTTTAAATTAATTTTAAAAAAGGATTAATAACTAGAATATTTCCTAACTTATGTGCATATGCATACATATGAAATAACTTATTAACCCTGTTAAGCAATTTCATTTTGTGAAAGAAAAAATGGACTTAGCTTTTTAGTTGCAAATTCTTCTAAACAAATTCTTTGGAAATTTTCCTACCTTATTTGATGGGACAACAAAAGAGAACCATTTTGAAAATTTAAAGACATTGATTCCTAAAGTTTCTGGCTAACAATAAATTTCCAGAAATTTAAACTAATTTTAAAAAAGGATTAATAATTAACTTATGTGCATAAGCATACATATGAAATAACTTATTAACCCTGTTAAGCAATTTCATTTTGTGAAAGAAAAAATGGACTTAGTTTCTCTGGTTGTGAACCATTTATATCTGAAGAACGACTACCGATTAAAATACTAGTTAAAGTGTTAATAACTAGCTTTTACTCCATTTAAAGAGTTATGCAAATAAATCAAAATTATAAACCTTTCTTTTTTAGCCCCAAGCCGGCCGAGGAACTTGACTGCTATTCGCATTACGAACAATTCTGTGAAACTACGATGGCTTGAACCAGAGCATGCAAATGGCGTTATTCAAGGATATAACATCTATCATCTAGATGTCGAACCTAATCACACAGAGAGAAAAAAAGTGTTAAATCCTCTACAAGTCATGGAACACGTCTTGAATTCCTTAAGTAAGAGATTGTATATTACAATGAATTTTTTTCCTTCCCAGTTTACAAGACGATCCTAGAAAACCTCTGTACTGTCGTAAATTTTTTATTGTTTTGCTATTAAGTTGATTATTTTACTGCACACAGGCAAATTAAACCTCGTTTCCCCTCTTTCGAAGGGGAACAGAGAATATATAAATTCCTTGTTTTTTTTTAGACTTTCGATATTTTGGGGAATTAGAAAGACTTGGTGGACCCATTTCTAATTTGGAGAAGCATGAATAATTCATCTCACAGTGTACTTAAGGGAAATAGTTCCTCTTTCAATGAGATGAATTTCGTTGCTATTTTTTTTTTCTAGATTTCCAAACTTGATATGAATAATCCTGATTGTAAGATATGACTATATGTTTAAAAAAGTTCTTTTAACGTGCTTGTTAAAGTGGAAAATTTAGTGCTTTTTTTATGACTCATAGGAATCACAAGCTATTGGAAAAAAGAAAGTTTAGTAATTTTGAGTCACATTTTTTAAATACAAATCTCATTAAGACTTTTTCTTCTTTTTAGCCACTTATAAATGTTATGCTCAACGATTGCATGTTAATTATTCTCCACTGAATTAAAAAAGTGTATGTACGTGTGACAGTGAGCTATATTATAATGTTATTCATTTTTCATAATTTTCATCTATTATTTAAAGTATTCAAGTCTTTTATTCTTTTAATGCATGCAATATAGTTTAATAAAGAAGTTAGCGCTTTCCTGAATAAATTCAACTGAAATCTAGGGAATTTTACTTTATTTTCTCTTTTTATTATAATTTCTTTCATCAAAAAAAAGTAGAACACAATTTATATTTGCACATACGTATGTAATACATAGTAATATGCATGATTTTTTTTTTTTTATTGATGCATGTATAATTTGAATGTGTTTTCTCTACTATTATCATTCAAAATTTATCTTACCTTACTACTCTACCATACTGACTATTTTATCAATTAACTCTCATAATTTTGTGCAAATAGGTTTACTGCGTGTATCTTTAACTTTGCACAAAACTTTGTGCATATGTCTAACCTTATTTACCGGAAATTAATGCACCGTGTTCCTACCAATTCTGTCTCAGCACATCTAATTTTTACTTCCTTGTACAAAGTAACGGAAGTATTGAAACCATGAAAGCTTTTGATGTTCCTATTTTAACGAAAATACCCATATTAAACCATGCCTGACTCATTTTGACTAGTTGAAGCAGTATATCTGTACGTATATGCAAGAAAACTCAACTTTTTGCCTTTAAATATCCATTTTGAGCATTTTTGCCTGCATTTTGACTAGCTTTGCCATGACTTCTGTGCGTATGTATGTATCTCGCACAACTAAAAGATGAACTGACGTAGTATTTAAAAACTTTGTGTTTTGGATTGTTGTGACATCTAATTGTGCACCTTCCTTTATGAGTGCAGTTTGTACTCTACAGTATGAAAAACTTCACTATAACAAATATTAGGGCTTCTGGGCATAACTGAAAAACGTTTAAGCGTAGAATGTTGGGATTTTGTATTTACAACTGTTGTAACATCTAATTTTACATCCACTTTTTAATGCAAACTGCGCTCTACACAATGAAAAATCTCAACAAAATAAAAATTCTGCAGTTCGCCGACAGATGTTTGGGTTCTACTCATTGTTGAATTAATATATACTACTCATTGTTAAACACAATTCTACTCATTGTCGAATTAATATTGAATAAATTTTTAGTGTTATTAAAATATAATATTTTAGCAGTTGCATAGCCGTGGACGTTATGAAGAAATTAGAGGATCGTATCTCACATTAGATTTAAATCAATTCAAATTAAGTGCAGCAAAATATTTGTAATTTAATAGGCGTATAAGGAAGCCATATAGTGTCCACATCAAACTTGTTTTAGTTTTGTTTTTCTGTTTATATCTTTTTTGTTCATGTGTGTGTGTTATGGATCCAAAACGTCGCATTTAGTGCTTTTTTAAAAATTATAATAAGTTTTAATCAATAATAACCCCTTGAGGACCAGCACATAAATGCTATACGAGTCAACCGTTGTGAAAACCGTTGCCGTTTACGCCATCTAGTAATTAAATCTAGCATTTAAAAATTAAAATAAAAAATTCAAATCTCCTATTACCCATACGAGACGCTGGTCTTTCAATATCAACAGGAGATTATCGCGTGGAAGCGACGCTGGACTGATAAGAGTGAAATCGCTGCGTCGTGTATACGAGACGTTGGTCGCGAAGGGGTTAAGTGTTTTGTTAAAGCACTTGAGTTATCCTAGTTAGCAAGTTATCAATTCATTTTTCTATTGCTTTTTTTTAGAGCCTTACACGCAATATAAGGTTTGGGTAAAGGCCTATACTGGAAAAAATGAAGGCTTAGCTAGTAATAATCTGGAGATCATTACAGACGTTCAGAGTAAGTAGGCATGATATATTCATGTTATTTAAATTTATGTTTAACACTGTTTTGTATTTTAAGATGTGAGAATAATGTGGCATATTAAAAAAAGAACAACTATAAATGGTATGAAGTAATCTTTTCATGGAAATTATGTTTAAATAATAACCTGTAAATTGGCAAATAAATGAAAGAAAGCTGCCTAATCTACTGTTTCGTAACTTAACAAGCCTTTTTTCTTGATAGGGGAAAGCAAAATCTCACTGTAATAAAGGAAGTCATGTCTTATTTTTATTTCAATGAATTCTTTTGATTTTTTTCGTATTTGGAAAAATTTTAAATTTCAAAACATCTCACTTCTCAGCTTTCTTATTTTATTTGTACTCTGATCTCTTGCACAGGGCAGGATCAACGCTCAGACAAATTAGACAAATGTATAACGGTCAAACTGCTATTTTGTAAAGCTTGTAAATAAGATAGTTTACTTTCTGTTGGACAACTTAATATAATAAACAGTTATACATTGCAGAAATTATACATCGTTTTTTGCATTGAACAAAATGCTTTGAATAATATTAATTATTAAGAAACAATTGATAATTTAGCTGAGTTAAAGACTAGAAGGCACAAATTTTAAAGAAATTCTTTTAATATTTGTATTCATTTATTAAAAATGTAATAAAAAATTTCATTTTTTAAAAAATTATTAACAAACTTTTCAAACTTTTCTTGAAAACTGTAATTTATTATCATGTATTAAATATTTTTACTAAAGTTTTAGATTTGGTTTGTTTTTCCACATTACTTTTTATTGTTTATTTTTTGTGTGCTCTATTTAAGAGAGAGGGAAGGGAAAGAGAAGAAAGTCTCTAGAGTCCCAAGGGGGTGTAATTTGGCCTTTCTCTTGCGACTCCAAATGAGTTCACCGGACGATGGTCAAAAAGATAGACCACTGTCTTTTGTTATCGGAATCTACATACTTCAGTCCAAACCAAATGAGTTGCAACAGTGTTCATGTTAAGAACAGCAATAGAAAAGAGGCATGTATTTACCAAGTAGAGCACTTAAAAGGGGAAAAGAGGATATAACTGATGACAAACTTTGCTCTCTATAAATGACATAACGTGTCACTAGATAAGACTTGTAATAATAATGAAGTTTTCTGAGCATGCATTCGACATGACTTTGGGAATAATGCAGAAACTATGGCTCTGTACTTGACTTTTGAAATGGTAAAGACTAATTCAAGAACTTTTAAAGTACCTTATACTCCGGTGTAAATCTATAAATGTTACACCGTAGATATACACCAGGAGAAAAATTCTTATTTTATTTGTTGAAATAGCCTCAATTTTTGTCTGAAATAGAGTTTAACTGATTTGAATTAGTTGTAATAAGGCAATATTTAAACATGAGAGGAACTCGAAATCACTTTCCACTTCCCCTGAAACATCTCGGGCTCGATACGTCACACTTACGTTACGTTTGGGAAACAGTAGTAACGCTACGTTACTACTATCTTCCAAATCTGCTGCAAATTTTCCGTAATCATTCTGGAAAATACAGAGTTACTGAATTACGTATCACTACTAAAAAATACGGATTTCACAATTTTCGTGACATATTTTTTTTCAAAATTACGTATACAGTGTAACCCAAATGCATACTTTTTAAAGTTGCGTATATTATATATATATTTTGTTATACAATATAATCTTGAATAGCTCGAGCAAGTAAGATAAAATTAGGTCCATTGCTTTAGTAATTGCTTGTTAGAATTCGGTGAATAAATATTTTTGCTTACCAATTTTTGGCAAAACGTTCAGGTATTTTGTTTTGCAATGTGTATTGTAAAGAAAATTCCAATACAGTACAGTTATTCTTTTCTATTTACTAAGATTTTTATCTCTACACTTATTCTTTTTTAAGGCATAATTTCTAGAATTCTAACTATAATTTAAAAAGTTATTTAGATTTTGGTGATGTTTGTCAGTTGTCAAAATACTTTTCTTGATGTGAGTTTGTTTCATTTATATTTTAAAAATAATATTTTAATTCTTTGTTTTAGACTAAGATATTAGCAAATTAATGTTACATTGTGGCTACTACATACATCACAACAACATTTAGGCGGTGATGCCGTGCATGGTGTGATATTAAGTTCTACGGAGTGGCTAATAGCTAATGTTTAATAGACTACAAGTCTGTTGTAGATTTGTAATTGTTTTATCATCCACAGTTCGTTCCACATTGGTGTTCAAAATCAGTTGACAAAATGATTGAAACATCTTATATTTTGAATAAAACATAAAATATTCCTCCTTGGAAAAACTATGAAATCTTAGAATTTCAAATCAAAATTTTGTATATTTGCATAGTTACACTAGCCTCTGGTGATAACTGCTACTTTTTCCCTTGCTATCAGTATGTTATTCCAACTCCTACTATCTAAAAACTGATATTATTAAGTTCTATTAAGTTATTATTCTGGTGAGATAAGTAGTGAGTGCGTCCAAATTAGTAAATTAGTAAATACTTTATATTGGGAAAGAGAGATTCATGCATAAAACTGCGACTCTTCTCAGCCTTTTTTTTTTTTTTTTTTTTTTTTTTTTTTTTTTTTTTTTTTTTTTTTCAGAGTCACTTTTGATTACCAAATTGTAGGAAATCATTTTTTCTCTCTCTCCATGTTGGGAAAAAAAGCATGAGAAGAAAATAGTTTAATTTTACTTATTTATTTATAAGTATAAAACACTTAAAATAGTATAGCAAAAGCATTATCCTGAAATATTTCAATTTCGAGAAAAAAAAGCTTGGTATGCATGTGTTTCGTTGCACTCTCCTTAGGTACGCCACTGTGTAGGACACTTCAATAACTTCTTGTCTAATACTTTATTGATAGGTTTATTTGCAATGTTATTTCTCAACATAGTCCATTAAACAGAGCTAGTATATTTTAGTACTGTAGCATGAATTATGTATTTTATTAGAAAATAAGTTTTTAAGTGATCTGCTCTCTGCTTTAAATTTATTTAACTAATACTGTTCATTCATCAATTATAGGTCCCAGTGCTCCAATTATTACAAATCTCACATGCCAGTCCATTGACAGCCTTTATGTTCAGTGGGAGCGTCCTAAAGTGGTATACCACCGGATCGATTATTACTTTTTAGCATACAGATCAGAAAACACATGGGAATATGAAGAAATTTCCATTGCTTCTTCGCAAGAAAGACAGACTCATATGGTTTGTAGCATTTATATAGTATGAATCATCTGCATGACATTTAAAACTCTGAGGTACTGCAAGTGGTATTCAAACTTTTTGGCAGTGCAAGCTTGCTTATGATATCGAGTAACATGCCCAAAAGTTAAAATAATCTAATCGTAATTGCTCAAAAACTAGCAGTAGGTAATGCTAGAAACTGGAATAATGTTAATTTATGCTATTCATTCAGTACAAAATAAATATTAGCATCAAAATGCATTAAACTGAATTACTAGGATTTAAATGCTAACCTCAAATTTACTTGAAGCGAAAAGTTTGATTCTATTTCACGACAACGATGTCTTCGGATGCCTGTCCTGACCAAACTAGATTTTAGAACAGCGAAGAGAGATTCTTTATTACTTCAAAGAAATAAAGAATATCTTTTTGAAGATTTTACTTTAAAATTAGATTAATCTCTCTAGAATTTAATGAAATTTCACATTCTAAAAGCCAATATATTTTATCATAAAAGTTTGTTAATGATTTATTTCTATTCAATTTAATTTATTTATAATTTTTCACTCCTTACAAACCAAGGTATAGTTTTGAGAGCCCAAATGGAGTCGCGACCGAAGATTGTATAATACTGATTTATGTTATTGATTTTATTAAGAATGTTTCTTAATGTTTCGATAGATTTATTTGTTTCTGATTTGGTTTGTAATTTTCCACAGATGATCATCTCGAATCTCACAGCAAATATGATATACGAGGTGAAAGTTCGTGGTGCTAGTCGCAGTGTTGTTGAACATTCCAAATTATATAAAGGACCTTATTCTGAACCAAAGAAAATATTTTTACAAAGTAAGTATTAGATATAAACACAGTTGCTCATTTTGGGATACAAGAAGTTCATAAAGTATTCGTATGTTTACATAACACACACGTTCTCCTATCACACACAGATGACATTCTAGGCAGAACTTTGCTTTTCGGTGGCTTTTGGAGATTAAAACAACAATCTTGACATGGATGTTCGTAGCCATTTGTGATTTAGCACTGAGTCCCGATATTATAAAGGCATCATCTTGTAAATATTGACCTTAGCTCTCCAAACGATACCGAATCCATCATAGGCCCATCAGTCTTATGTTTGTTGGTATGCATACTGATTGAATTTTAACGGTCTCTTTGTTATACAACAAACTAACAAATAATTTGTCTTTAATTTTAACATAAATACGTATGTAATATGCTGAATAAAAACTACTTTATTCATTAATTTGGGATGAAAAGGCTGTTACAAGAAGCATATTCTACTTTACAGTATCGCTTACCTTTTTATTCTACTTTTTACGTTCTTGATTTTAAATGCTCTTTACTGATAATGATCTTTGTTTATTTTAGATTTTGCCAGTTCTTCATTGGAAGAAGCTACTGTAAGCGCTGGAATAGTTGCTGGTGTCATATGCGTCACATTCATTCTGCTGTTTGCGATTTTGGCATTCGTGTTATGGAGGTGTGTTTACTTTCAAGATCTTTATTTCATGTATCGTGTTTATTATATTTTATGCCACTCTTCTAAAGCTAATACAGAACAGTGCGAAATGACATGGATATTATTTTAAAGGACACTAGACAGTGCTTAGTTAAAATGAAACATTTTCTCTAAAATGAGGTAGAATCCGATTACTTGTATCCATTGCAAAACTATGTTGTCATTCTACTGTGATTCATGTATGACTTCCTGTAAAAACCTACTACGTATATATATAATTAGCGTCTGCGGGTTTCAAATTTACTGCTAACATTGATGTTTTAACAACCGTTCAGAATCGGATTTAACCAGTAGGTCTAATTAGGCATCGAATATCAAAATAGTGACCGTGACATTCCCAAGCAGTCAATCTAATCTAAACCATTTTTATTAATTGATTTTATTAACTACAGTTAATATACTATCCCATTAATCGATTTTAAAAACTGCAGCTAATGTCGCTGTAGATGACCGGAGTATTCTCTTGTGAAATTAAAACTACATGAAACGTAGCTAAGAAATGTCCATTTTACAATCTTGCATTCCAATTTAACATTTTAATGCCCTTTCTCAGGGTCGGTCCTATCTAATAGCAAAGTAGGCGACTCGCTCGGGTGGCAAAATTTATATGTAGCAAAATTTTTTGAACTAGAGCGTAAAATCTGTATTCGCATTATTTTCTTAATTATATTTTATTTTTATGGTTAATATATATATATATATATATATATATATATATATATATTTCTGTTTTTAATTTGGAAAATTTTAAAGTGTTTTTTTTTTTTTTTTTTTTTTTTTTTTTAAATTTTTTTTTAATAATAAAGAGGATGGCATTTTAGGAGTTTGCCAAAGGTGACAGAAACACTAGGGTCGGGTTGTTTTTCTATGATATACGTCCCCTATGTGTGTTGGTAAATTTTTAGAACATTTATAATTGCTAAATAGTTTTTATAGGTGATAAAAATCTAATTTTTTTAAAAAGCAGGTATTAAAATTATTGTTTTAAATAAAATTAAGTAGAATTAAATGGATATATATGTATAGGGCTCCGTTGAATTTAGGTTTATATATATATATATATATATATATATATATATATATATATATATATATATATATATATATATATGTTTGTGCGTAATATTCCACTGGAAAATCACCGCTGCATGAGATGTTGGATTAAAAAAGGTGGCGATGTGGCATTTACACCGCTATTATTACACGGACTATTATGTGGCTCGTACATCTGTCCGCACGCTATGTTTTAATTCTGTCAATAAATTTAATCCCAATCAGAAAAAATTGAATTTCAATTTTAATAATTTATTTCGTGTTATTTTGTGGTAATATATATATATATATATATATATATATATATATATATATATATATATATATATATATATATATATATATATATATACATACATACCTATAATGGTTTTTTTTTTTTACCTTTCACAAACTTAAGATGATATACATGGTGGATAAAGTACAGAAGTTAGGACATGAAAGAAAACCGCGAAATTTGAAAGTAAAAATTTTGAGTTTATTGAGACTTTTGAGTCTTTGGTGCTCTCTACCCAAAACTTTTTACATTCGCTATATAGTGCCATGAGGTCACAAGGAAGCCTTCCAGTCAGAGTGTTAAGATCACTTGGGGACACTGTGAAGTAAAACTAAGTTATGGAGTTATATAAAATTAGGTGAGTTAAACAGAAATTAAATTAGTGTTTTCGTGGTTGCTAAAGGTTGCAAGAATTAAAAGAGAGACAAATATATTTTGCCAAAGGTTATCATTTTAGGTACAGAATCACCAGAAATTTATTTTAGAATATAGTTATTAAGTTGGTTGATTTGGCTAAAAATATCATTAAGCACACATACACACATATATTTCCTTGGGTCTTCACCTGTTCTCATTGATGCCCTGTGGGAAATAATGTTAAATTTCTAGCCGCTATAAGACTTTCAATAATGCGCATCTTTCACTTGTATGACGCTTTTCGGGATTCAGAAAAACAATTTCCCCTGACTTAAACGACGACGATTGTGCTAAATGAAGTATATATCTTTCAGGGTTTTACATGTTATGTCATTTATCGACACTCGTTTCTTATTTCCATCTATTACTGAGAATAGTCCAATAAAGTGAGATATTAGAGTGCTTGTTAAGAAGTGAAAATGGGATGAAGACAATTTCAATTTTATATCTTGCAGTTTAGTTTTTATGTTCACGAATGTAAATATAGTTTAAATAAGTGTGTATAAAACATTCTTCCCATTTTTAATGATAGTGTATTACACTTTTTGTAGCTTCAAATTGATTTTTTTAAAAACTGTGCCAGTTTAACATATGACATTGATATAGCACATAGCCCTACTGTAGCTTTAACGAGATACGAGTCGTTTCTTCGAAATTCAAGTCGTTATATTTCGAAAATCATTTTGTCATTATAAAAAAAATTCTCTAAATTACTAGGGGGTGATAGTAAAATGTTCTTTAAAAATCAGTTGAAACTGTGACCCATAAATGGTCTGCCATACTCTACAGAATTAATTGATTTCTTATTCACCGTTATCCTCCGAATCCAGTAATCTTAAAGAATGGCTACCATGGGGCGATTCGGTTAACTGGTTTAGATAGCAACTTACTGCCATCTAGTGACGTGCAAGTTTATTAGTTTTTTTCGGCTTGTTCAAGTGGGAATGTAAACACACATGGAGAAAATAAAGAAAATTAAATTTCGGAAGAAAAATAAGTTTCACATGATCAGGTATAAAATTTTTCTGGTAGTATATTATTAATTTTGGTAATTTGCTGTGAACATTGCAAGCAAATAACGCAAATCCATCAAGATATTTTTAAGGTACTTTATGTGTAAAGCTATCTATATGTATATTTATTATTTCAGGAAATATTTTCAAGCTGCTTATTACTATCTGGATGATCCACCTCGTAAAAGAGCAACTTCAGAAAATTCAAAAACTTTCGGTAACTATAAAAGTTTTTAATTTTTTAAATAAGTATTGATTTAAGATTTGTTATCTAGAAAGAGATCTTACAGTGTTATTTTCCACTTATTTTGTCTTATTTTCGACTCGTACTTGAATAATTAATAGCTAAGTTGAAAACTAATATACATTTGGGTATTAAATTATTGTTATTATATTTTATATTTTGTAGAGGAAAAAATTACTCAATTTTCAGCTTGCACTCCAGTGTATCCATGGTAATAATGTATATATATCCTGTTATCAAATCTGATATACAGAAGTATAAATTCTTAGCAGCAAATAGCTTTCAGTCAAAATGTGGATTTTGAAAATGCAATGAATTATAAATTTTGATACTTTAAAGTAAAAACCAAATATAATTTGGGATGTTTAAAAAATGAATAAAACTGAGCGGGTGGTGGTAGGGGGTCTGTCATTAGTGAGGAATGTGTGTATTATTTTAACCTGTAAAAGGATAAAGTCTGAGATGCTGTTTCCATTATCTGTGATTTTTTTTTTTTTTTTTTTTTTTAATCTTGTAAGACGAAACCCTGCAGGGGAAAACAAACAACCCTCTTAAATTTTCAGCACTGCAGCTATGTGGGCCTCTCTAATGACTACCCAGCTACAAGAGAGGATGACTTTAGATAAATTCTTAGAATCCAATGGCTCACCATTGTACTCTTTTGAACATATACTTTTATCATTGGCAAAGACCACTAACAAGAAGAACTAAGGGGGCTTTATCTTACTCTTCTTTGTCTTTATTTTTAATTCATCCTAAGATTTCAGACTTTATCGTTTCTAACTTTCTCAAATGTACAATAAAATAGTTTAAAACTTGTTTTATTTGGATGGTGCTATCACATAATTTAGTTTCTCCAGAAAAATATTTTTAAAAATTACATTAGCAAAAGTTTATGGTAAAAATATGTCAGAAATCATTAATCCTCATAGGTTACTCTAAAGTTATGTTAAGATTTCAAATTGGTAATTCAATTAAGATTTTACGTTTTTTTTTTTTCTTTCTTAAGAAACAGTGGAAAACGCATCTTTAAAGTTTTACCTTTTAAATAATAAATTTTAATATTTAATCACATATCATGCTTCATATCCAATAAAATTTAATTTCACAGGGGAAAATATAATTTAATTATCAATATTTAACATGAGTTAATTTTATCTGCCTATGAATTCCCAAAAATTGGTTAACTGGGAAAAAAAACTAAAAGTGACTTAATGTTAAAATTAAAAAAAAATTAAAACTATGCTTGTCATTTTAAAAAGTACTTGTCAACTAAATATTAATAAATCATGTTTAACATTTGCTTTGTATGCACAAAGTACAAAAACACACACAACCAAAAAAAAAAAAAAAAAATGAGAATATCATGAGGTTTAAATTCTTTTTCCTCCACAGCATAATTTGAAAACATAAATATAACGGTTTTTGTAAATGAAATTTTGATGTATTTTAAATAAAAAAAATTATATATAAAATGTTTGAAATTTATTATTTTAAAAGACATGAAAAATGCTATATCACAATAAATAGGATATCTGTATCTATAAGGCGAGCACCTGATATTGGATATGTTTCGCATTTAATTAGTATAAATTATTTATGTAGTTCTAATAACTTATGTAAATATAAATCTAATAGCTAGTTATTATGTATTGCAATTATAAAGTTCTAATAACTTATAATCAACTGTAAAATTAAAATTGTCTGTAATTTCTGCAGGTGATACAGATTCTACATCCATACATGTATCAGTATGGCCTGATCATGTATGCAGTCTCCATGCTGATGGAGACATTGGATTCTCTAAAGAATATGAGGTAATTTAAGTATTTTAAATTATTAATTCAATTTATAGAACTGTCAGTAAATAGAAAAAATTGGTGTTCTGAAGTAAATTAAAATGATTTCTCAGTGTTTGAAAGTAATGCTATATTACTTCAATTTTGCAAAATTTTTATGACAGACAATAGGAAATTGTAACTGGTATGCTAAAATAAGGGAGTCCAAACAGCATCCCTCCAGAAAGTTTTGCGTTCTGCAGTGAATTTTATAAAATTTATAATTGAAGCAAATATCTTATTTCATATAATAAATATAGCATGATTTGACTGATTTGTTGATTGCAAAGAGAAATGCTTATACATTCTGAACTGTTCTGTTATTAGTTTATGAATAATGATAGTAAAACTATTGATAATTAAGTACTGTTTTTATTTTTTACTTAACTACACACAAACACGCATATATATGCACACATACATACATATCATGCATGTGGTAAGTAAAGTTCATTTCTAATGTAGTCCTCCAAAACTTAAATTGATCAAGCCTGTTCTAAACCACCAAGAGTACTAAAATTTATATCTCTACCTGAACTTATATATATATATATATATATATATATATATATAATTCAATAGATTTACTATTTTGGATTTATATTAATATATATATATATATATATATATATATATATATATATATATATATATATATATATATATAGTGAGAGAGAATGGTGCATTTATTCGTGTTCTAGCTTTTAAAAAATTTAATTCTTACATTATTTGAATAAATCAAAATTATTTTATAAAATGCCCCAAAAGCTAGTCTATAGAAATAGTCTATAAAAAATCAACATATAAATAAATGTTTTGAATTTTAACAAAGTTTCATCCTCAGTGTGACATAGCAAGAAACTTATTTGCAGAAACTGCAGTGAAATAAGATTTCTCTCTCTCTTTTTTTTTAAATTTAATATTAATTGTTTTACCAAAAGTATTTATGATAATTTGTACTAAAGAGTTAAAATATGTTTTTGTTTCTTTATTCAGGCTATTCAGCAGTCAACAGATTTAGAACTATCTTCTGAATACTCCCAACTGACAGAAAACAAAAATAAGAACAGATATGTAAATATTGTTGCTTGTGAGTAATTTCTTTTATATTTGACAATTTCATTATTAGAAATGTTGTTTAATGTATACTATCTTCATTTCTACATTTATTTTAAGTAGCCAATGTAAGATATCATTTAAAATAACTGTTTGTAAGTATTTATATCCTACATATTTTTCAATTTAGATGGATTAATATTTTATTTTACATAGATAATAGTTTAGAGAGCAAATAACATGACAGTAAAAGATTCTCTAATGGTTATAGAATCCATTAAAAATTAGTTTATATTTTACTAAACCTATTTTTTCCCCCAACTGTAAAATTTAAAGAGATTAATTTAGTCAGTTTTAATGAGTTTGAATGAAGTTGTTAAGTGTATTTTTTTTTTAAGTTTTATTAACTTTTTTTTCCTTTGAAAGATGATCATAGTCGAGTTATTCTGAAAACGTTGCCTGGACAGAAGAAAACAGCAGATTACATTAATGCAAATTATATAGATGTATGTATACAATTTTAAACTATAGTACAATATTTACCATAAAGGTTACATATCAGATTTTAAAAATCTGTATTGTTCCTATTTATACTGCTACATTTTATTTAAATTTATCTTTTTGTAAGATCAATAAATAAATAATAGGGTGTATTAAGTTTTTAAACTTGGGTAATCCATTATTTTAAAAGTCCATATGCCTTTCTTTAAATGTTCCATTTCAGCCCAAAATACCAATTTTTGCAGAGTTTAACATTGGTGTAAAAACTTTGATGATTTTGTTTGTTATATTACAAATAAATTGCTTCTAAGCTTTTTAAAATTGTTTTATAAATTTATACATTTGAAATTGGTTTTCTTTTTAATCATTAAATCTTATAATGAGGAATTTGCACATGTGGGGGATTCGAACAACTTAGTGTTTTTCTGGTAATTTCAGACTCGTAGATTCCAAAAATGTTCTCAAAAATGTAAAAAACTGGGTCCATCATTTAAAAAATTAATTTTAAAGTTAAGCGAAAATCACGTGACATCAAAAAGCTCCGTGATTGGTTGTGATGTCATCGTTCATGCAGACCAATATTTTTGTATTGCTTTTAAGCGCGCACTATTTTCCGATTTTGTTTTTGCAAGTTCTTGAAATTTTCTAGCTATCAAAATTTATTTTTATTTAAACTTGAAGGTTCATTTTATCGATCTAGATAGCTTAGTTATCTCAATTTGTCATAAATGTCTCTTCTACCTGGATTTACCAATCAGACAACCTCCCGAAAATTGACAGCATGTCAATGTTTTCTTTCTTGGCAAAAAACCCGGATTTTATGGTAGCAGAAATACGAGGAATTAAAACCCAAAGGTGTGTAAAATCATTTATATTTTTTTTCCAATTTTACTTAACATGTATTAATACTTTATTCATGCTAAACACAGCTCTTTTGTTTGTAAACACAAACAAGACAAATAAATATACATATATCATATACATACACATTTGTAGTTGCATCGTTTTTTATAAATAGAGACGGATGTAATATTAAAATAAAAATTAGAGGAGGTGTTTTTTGTGAGACCGGTCTCATTAGCCTTCGTGTTGCAAAAAGTAGACCGTAGCATTCCAAAACAAAACCAAAACAAAATAAATTCTTAGATATTTTAAATATGATGAAAAGAAATTTAAAATCTTTAAATGGCTTTACTTAATTATTTATACATTTTTAAATAGCAATACAATTTTATTGCCTTTAATATTAATGTCAAATTAAAAAATGTATAAAATTTCTCAAATTAAATTTAATTTTTAAAGTAATATAATTATTAAGTAATTTAAAAATATTATACTTTTTTTTTTTTCAAATTAGTCACCAATTTAATCGAAAAATATCACTGTTACATTTGATACATAAGAAAGTATGCATCTCTGAAGAAAATATTTATAATACCTTGAAAATACATAACTTTCCCCTCCCCCGAGTTATTTATTAGATAATTATATGCTTTAGATATTTATATGTTTTTCGATATTTATATGCTTTATAAAATATTTATTGTACTTGAACTCTGTGATAATACTCGAAAATTAGCAGTTTTAAAAGTTAAATAGCAGTGGTTAATCAACAATCCTTTTAAAGGTATAGATGTATTTTATATACTTTAATTGTTCTAAAATAGTAATATTTAAACAAATGCAAGCATTTATTTACCGAAAAATGGTCTTCACAAACCCATAGAGATGATTTATATGATAATTTGAGGTTTAATTTCTCATCCCTTTTCATCTCAGTTGTCCAGATTTTACGTGTATGTGGGTCTTTTGGGACGCTGAAAAATATCTTCTCATTGCAATTAGTTGTTGTATTTTTACAGAGTGGCACAACACAATATTTAGAGTATGATTTTTCAATGCCAGACATAACAAAAAAATGCTATTATATGCGATACTTTACACAAAAAACAAATTTAAAAGTCGCCTTTTAACATGTAAACAGCATAGGAGCTCGGTGTTTACATGAACGATGACGTCACAAACTCGGCGGAGATAAAGTAGCGTTTTTGAGAGATGTTAAAGAGTCCGCTATAAAACCCATTAGAAATCACTCATTAGGCCCCCAAATGAAAAAAAAATAGCTACTGTCCTGCTTACTTTTTTGTCTTCTATCGTTTAAAATCAAAATTAGAAAACGTGAAAATTCCTCATTGTAAAGATATATATAAAGGAAATTCTCATATAAGAGAAGTGTTATATGATAGAATAATACTATATTACTGTTATAGATATTTGACATTAACAATTAATAAATTGTTTGTATAATACAAATGGCTGTATTCACCAATATAAGTTAAATAATTATCAAGAGATACCTGAGTATTAAATGCAAAACCAGCACTTACTGAATCAAATTTAAGGATTATTATTTAGTCTAACCTGTTGATTCTGATCTTTAGATTTGAACTGTTAACCCTCAGATTTATTCATCTGATAAGTGTACTTCATCTGACATTACAGTAAACTACAGTGGGAAATCAACTCTTACTTGATTGGAATTCTGATTTACATCTAATTGAAAAAGATATATAAATTTTCATACAATTGATGATACAAATAAATATGTTTCAGTAAAAATGTGTAAAAACAGTTTTTACTCATTTGAATGTTTAGATTGTAATTTTTTAAAGTTTTTTTTAAAGAATAGCAACAATAGTTTAAGAGTTTCTAAAACTTTCATCTTTTTCACAAATTATTAATATTTATTCAGATTTCTTGATCTTTGTGTTATCATATATGATGAATGCGGCTGTAAAAGTGTTTTTTAAAGTGACTTGTGGAAAACAATTTTATATAATATGCAGGTCTCTTTTCTTCCATATTTTGTTGAATGGTAAATATTCAGCTTATAAAATTCATTATCAGAAAATTTTGAGAATTAGTTTAGTTGTAGAACTTCTATTACATATTTCATGTGTTATAAATTGTAAGTAATTCTAGGTATATTTAATTTGACTATAAACATTATATTTCACAGGGATATAATGAACCAAATGCTTATATTGGAACTCAAGGACCTTTGCCATCAACTTTTGATGATTATTGGCGAATGATTTGGGAACAAAAAGTCTATATCATTGTAATGATAACAAATCTTGTGGAGAGAGGAAGAGTATGTGCATATTTTGTAAAAAAATTAAAACCTGTATAGTGCTATAATTTTATTTATTAAGATTAAGCCTTATATTTCAGAACTAAAGTATATTCCTCTTTTATGGGATCATTAGACTATAATTTAAGAAACATTCAAATTTCAGATTAGATAATAATAATTTTAAATTTCAAAATATCTAACCAATTAACCTATTGATACTTGGATAACTTCTGCTGACTGTATACTGGTAAATATCTAATATAGAAGTTACAATAAACACCTGGTAGTAAATCAAAATATGAAATTTAAAAAACTTTGACTATTACATGCAGTTTTCATTAGTGGTGAGCTGTGATTTTAAACATAATAGAATGTCATAAAAAATTTTGTGGTAACAGATTTATTTGATATCAGGTGTAAACACATTACTGTAATGGGGAAAATTCATTACAGACATATCTATTCACTATGATTTTGGCCTACCATCTGAAAGAATAAATTTATCTTTGAGGCTTGAAAATCATTAAATGTCAATTCAAGTGACAAAACTATAAATGATAGTAGATATTTAAAAATTCCTAGGTTATTCATTGTATTGATATCTACTCTACCTTTATTGAAACTGAATAATTGTTTCAAGACAACATAAATACTACAAACTTTATTTTGACTGACTTCAAATACGGATACTAGGCATTAATGGGTTAATAACATTTTTCCCATTTTATAATTTAATTATGTTTAGAATAGGTATAATTCTCTTTTTCTCAAAAATTAATTTATTTTTTGTTTTATATAATTTCTGTATGAATAAGTATAAAATTTGCTGAATATTACCTGCTAGCATAATCTTTTCAAGTTTTATTATAATTATGTCTGCTGTTATTTCTAAACAGTTAAAAAAATTATCTCATTCAAATACAATATTATTTCGAATTATTTTGTAACTTGTGTCTGAATTTATTTAATACCTATTCTGAGATGTATGCAAATTCAGAATAGTACCTATTAATGCAACATGGACTTTTAATATGAATTATAATAAAGAATATAACAAACTTACACTTAACTGCTAAGCATGCAATGCACTATGTATTCCATGTTTTTACCTTGTAGTTTTGTTTACAGTTAAGTACCACATAACTCATGTCCAGACTTGAAAAATAAATGCTTAAAATATGAACAATATTCATATCTATTAAGAAGAGGATTCATTGCTTTTTTTGTTCAAAGAAATTATAAAATGTTTCACATGTCTTGAAGCTTAAAATTAACTTTAGTATTTCATTTTATTTTAAATAAATTTTATAATTTTTAAACTTAAAACTTTTAATAATAGCTACTGTTTTATTGTCATTACCTTGAGTTTCAGCTTTAGCCTTTAAATAAGTTGTACAAATATATGTCTTGCAACAATAACATTGATATATACAAATTGGGGTAAACTTTGAAAAGTAAAGTTTGTTCACCTGGTGAACAGCATATTTTCAGATTCTTTATTTCCATGGTTATGCTGTTTTATTTTAAGGTGATTTTATTTATACTTGCTTGATGTATTAGCTTATTTCCTATTACTATGTGCCCCATTCATACGTTTGCAATTTTTTATTCTATTCACAAATTACTCTTTCTGTTGTTATGTGTGCTAAAGCTTTTAGCATTTTATTAAAATCAGAATTTATTACCATTTTTAACTTGTATTATTTTGTAAAAAATAATGCACAGTAAAAGTTCAATGCTTAAATCATAGGAAATGCAAATGTTACCAACGATTTATTGTAATGGTCTGTTTTTCAGCTTGGAATTTAATGATACTGATAATTATATATAATTTATACTGTTGCTGTAGCTTTTAGCTTTGATGTAAAAATACTTATATCGGAACTAAGCTGTCAAATATTAGTATAATGTACTAATAAAATTTAAGCTGGGATTTAATTAATCAGATACTTATAGATGGGAAAATATTATTTTACTGCATTTTAACCCTCTAACTGCCCTTACTCTCTCTTCTATTGCTTCAAAAATTGTAAATATATATATTACATGTTTAATATCTACTTATTTTGAGTTTAAATATGTAGCAAAATTTTTAACAAGTTTTTAAAAATATAAGTTTCAAAGAAAAGTTGTCTATAAAAATTGATTTTAAATGCAACCATGTAAAAGCAAAATTATTAAATTAAAAGAAGTGACAAGCTCATGCTCTTGAATATTGTGGAGTAAGCAATTTTTACTATATCTTTATTGTCTATGGAAATTGCTGGATAAGCAGTCAGAGGGTTAATTCCTTTAGAAATATTTTATTACTTAGAGTACATCCAAAATTTTAATTTGAGCTGCAAGATAAATTTTCTGTAAAAAATGCTCTCACATGAACCAAATTTATGGTTAGATGTTATTTAATATCTATATATGAAAGTTTTATATATCAAATCCCTCAAACAGTTTTGTTCTATTTATAAAATTAAAAGTTAACATACCAAATTTTATGTAGTTATGATATACATCATTTTTTTTTTTCTTCTGTATATGTGTAAAATAAATTTTGAACTGAATAATTTTCATCAAAATTAAGTTATCTTGTATGAAAGGTAATTAAAATATGTTAGGAATAGCTATTAATAGATTAATATATATTTGATAAATATGCATGTATATAATTAATTTTGTTTCCTTCAGGTTATAGCTAGTAATTTATTAAGGCTGTAGTATTAAAATTTATTTTAAGAATTCTTTTTATTATACTATTAGTATTTTGACTTCACATATATTTCATTTTTCTGATATAGAGGAAATGTGATATGTACTGGCCCAAAGAAGGATCTGAAGTATTTGGAATTATACAAGTAAAATTGATACAAGAAGTGGAGCTCGCTACATACACTATCCGAACATTTGTAATACGCAATTCCAAAGTCAAAAAAGTAAGTTCATTGTAAGGTATTTTGTTAATATTCTTGTATATTATTTTAAATGTCTGTTTGAAATGTAAAGGCTATAAAATATTTTGATTATAGCTTTTAAATATTTTTTAAAAATTTTTTGATTTAAAGTTTTTGTTTTTGTTATATAAATGGTTTATTAGAATTTATTAATAAACAAACAGTATAAAAAAATAAGTGAAATGCAAAATACATTTAACCAGACAATAATAATAGTGGTAAGTATGAATCTAAAAGAATATTTGTATTTAGCAGTTTGTGGCATAGTTTTAGAAGTTTAATTAAAATCTAAAAGTAACTGATAATATTTATTTTATATTTGTGACTTATTGTTTAGCTTATTTTTGTTCTTTTATGAAATCCTCACTATATATTTTTAAATAATTTGCTCCAGAAATTGTGACTTTCATAGTTAAATTACATTCTGTGTACCTAAAATTTCAAAAGTTACATCAGTGTTTCTAATTATATTTGGATGTGTATAATTCTGCTTAATGTGTACTAAGTATTTAATAATTGTTAGATGTGAATATAACACTGATATCTAAATAACATTTCTCCCAGAAGACTTCATCTGAAAGAACTGTATATCAGTACCATTATACTAATTGGCCTGATCATGGCGTTCCTGAACACCCTTTGCCTGTTTTGAGTTTCATACGTAAATCTTCATCTGCCAATCCACCTGGAGGTGGACCAGTAATAGTTCATTGCAGGTAAAAAAAAAAATGTTATAAAATGATTTTATTTTAATTCAATTTTGATCTTATAAAGTATAAATAGAAGATAGTAATAAGAAAGTAGATTATTGAATCAGTAGTAACAAAGCAGAAAAATAACATTTGGGGGCTTATTCATATTGCTGTCTAAACAGTGTAGTTTGATAGTAATAGTGGTAAGTTTCTAAATGGTACTTATTTTAGATCAGTATTATCTAGGAAGACTGGAATATTATGCTTTATATACTTTAGTAAATGTTTAAGTATTCTCAAATACCTTTTTAAATTCTGTATTTATAAATTTAAAAAAATTAATTTTCCTTATTATTTTTAATTTAATAACATTGTTAAAGTAGTTGATAATAATGTTAATTAGCCATTTCTATTTTTGTGGTTGTATAAATTTGAATTTAAAGTACTTTTATGACAATTGTTTTTTAAACTTTGTTTCCAACTATAAACTTTTCACATTTCCAGTAATGTTATACAGGATTATCTTCTGATATTTGTTATAAGAGCTATAAAAATTTAGTTTCAGTGTTTTAAATTTATTTTTGAAGTGGTGTACTTTTTAAATTTGCTGTATATGTTCATGGGTATGTGGATAGAATTGAGTTTTACACTTTTAGGGTTTCTAATTTTAATTTTTTAATGCAACTGCAATTTGTATAATATTATGAAATGCTACATTAAAAATGTAGACATTTCAGTAATTAACAATCATTTGATAATTTTAAGTTTGTTTTATAAATGATTAATATTTTACAGTATATCATTCAAACTTTTAAAATAATTTTCTGGGGTATATTATGTTAATAATTATTAGCTTGGGTTTATTTTAGTTTTATATTCCTTTAAAATGTAGGAGAAACAGTTATAATAAAAGGCTTAACTTTAAAAACTGCCAAAAATTAAATAATAGTAAAAGAGGCATGCCAGATTTTCAAATTTTTACTATATTATATTTGTTTATTGGCCATATTTTATTTATCATTTCATTCATATGTTTATTTACATGGATGTGTTTAGAAATGGAACAGTTTTTTCATTATGTTATAGGGTTAGTTAATTTTTCAGTTTATCATAAGCACATGGGGAATAATTTTTTTATATGAATTTATAATTTTCTGAAAAACTTTTTCTTTAGAATATAAGTATGAATTGTGTTTGTCCTATAATCAATTGAAAATAATTTTCATTTCCAGTGCTGGTGTTGGTAGAACAGGTACTTACATTGTGATAGATGCTATGTTGAGACAAATAAAGCATAAGCAATCACTGAGTGTTCCAAGCTTTTTGAAACATATCCGCCAACAGAGGAATTTTCTTGTGCAAACAGAGGTACATAGTTTTTAAATAGATACAGTTAATTTTGTATGTCAGTTTATATTCTATTTTTAACTTTTAATAGCTAATAATTATAGTCCAAAGTATATATAACAATTTGTTGTTGGTGTTCTTGTTATGACTGTATTAATTTCTTTAAAAAATATCTTAGATTGTTTTGAATAATAGTATTTATTAGTCTTATTTTAAAATAAAATGTACTCCCCAACCATTCCTCTAAATCACAAAATGAATTATGTTTTTTATAAAAATACTTTGTTTTAGATCTTTTAATCTACTTATATAAGTTTATTTAGGAATAAGAAATGGAATTTTTTTAGGCATCCAAATTAAAAATTTTAAATTAAAGATTAACAAGATTAGAAGAAATTCAATGCTCTTTAATTTTTCAATTGGTATATTAATGCATTTATAATCATGTAAAAATACTGGAACATTTAATGTTCAATATTCTAGTTCACAATTTTTATGTAGGTAAAGTTTACATTTTCTTCAGTGAAGTACAAACTTTTATGGTATAGATGTTAATACTAGTAAATTCATTCCAGTTGTTTCTACAGAGACTGTCAATGATGCTCTAAAGTAGGAATTGTTATAACTAGTAATTGACCTAGCTAAAAAATATGTTTGTAGCTATTTAGTATGATCTTTAAATTATAGGTGCAGTAATTGAACTATTGTACAACAAAACTATCACCATATTTAAATCACTGTTTATGTAGCTTTAATTCATAAAGAACTTTTCTCTGGTAGTGAAGCATTTGCTTTTGTTCTATATTACTTCGGAATTATTTTGTGGTAACTGGTATTAAGTTATGTTCCTGTCTATGGATTATTAAAATAATTTTTTCTCATTCTTGAAAATAAGGAAATTCAGCAGTAAGATTAAAAAGCTCTACATGGAGTTTTTAATACTATTGTTTCTAATTGAAAATTTCTATTCAATTTTATCCTAATGAATTTTAAATCATGAGTTTCTATTTGCACTCCGTGATATCATATTAATGATTCTAAAAGCATAAAACTATATTATCCTCTTTCAAAGACTACCACTGAAGTTCAAGTAAGATAAATAAAAGGGATTTTGGAATGAAATCTACTTTTGATATTCAGCTTTCTATTATAACTTAATCTTATTATTTATCATAATATAAAGTTATTTATATAATGACTAATGTAACCGGTTTGAAACATTCGAGTATCTCAGTCTATAATACTACATTAATATTTATGCATTAAAGTTTTAACAATGAATTTTAAGGAGCATTATTTTAAGTGCCTTAAACTATTATGGTAAGAGTTTGTCAAGGACTGATAAATGCAAGTCTTTTGAAATATATTTAAATATTAAACTTTTTTTATTAAATTTTCCTTTTAATAATTTGTTTTGTGTATTTAATTTTTTATTGGTTTTCAACAATGTAGATCTCTATTTCCCCAAATATATTTAAGATAATAAAACAAGTAAAATATAAAATAACTTAATTAAAATTTTTGGCAAAATTTTTTAAGTATATAAAATCCGGTAGATGTAAATAACACATTCTTTAAAGCCATATATAAAGTATATTAATTTCTTTCATAAAACAAATATATGTATATAATATTTTATATTGTTTTTTAAGGTTATTACTTAAGATCAATTTCTTGAATATACTGTAAGGTCTTATGACTTATCTTTACAGGAACAATATATTTTTATTCATGATGCTTTATTGGAAGCAATTGAGAGTGGAGAAACAGAAATAAACATTTCAAATTTCTCTGATTATATGCAAAAGTTAGGAATTTCATGTCAAGATGAAGAAATCGGTGAGAAAAAAGGAGGATCTCTTTTTCTGGAGAAGCAATTTAAAGTATGTACAATTTTAAGTTATACTAAGTAAACATATGCCTAAGTAAACATATGTCTTTTGTACTAATGATACTTAATTAAATGAAATTTTATATGTATAACATAAACTGTTCAAATTTGTTACATTTTGAGGAAGTATGTAATTAATTATATAGTTTCTGTTACTATAGTTAAACATTTTATCTTTTACATAAAGCAAATCTCATTCTTAAATGTATATAAAGATACAAATTTGAGTGAATTTATTGTTATTTTTTAAAGTAGTTTAAAATATTTTTATGGGATCTAGAATCTTTTGCATTTATTTTAATCTTAAATTTTTGAGGATATAAAATTTAAGTTAGTATATGTACTTTAAACTTTATTATTATATAATAGAATGTGATACATTTTCTATCAGTTTTGTGGATTCTAATGATTCTAAATATATAAACATATATATATATATATTACATTAATATAAGTATATTATAAGTGTATGGATTTCTGAAAGTTTTAGTAAGTTATATTAACTACCACATATATTTTAAATATGATTGCAATATATATGGTGATATTTTAGTTATTCATATTCCATTTGAACTAGAGGGCTTGTCCCAGGAACTTCTGTCCTTTGCACTTTCAGCAAAGCACTTATTCATATTCCAAATCTTAACTAAATCTTTATAGTTGTCTGAAAACTGAGAAAATGTACAAAACTGTATGGCATGTTTAATGAGGGACAATTTTAACTGTTTTGTAATATATTTTCACAAAAAAGTATCAGCTTAGAGACCCCTAGTTAATTTTTTTCATTTAAAATAGAGAAACTTAATAAATGCACTTATATTATGCATGTTTACCAAGAATTTGGATTAATCATAAAAGTTTCATTTTCTCCATTTTCAGCAAGAAATGGTATAGATATAGTGTCCAGTAAAAAGTGTAATAAAATTTTAATATTTCTTGTATTTTAATTAAAGGAATATTTAATAATATTTAATTCAGGTGAATGAACTTTAATTGCATTAAAAAAGGAACTATATTCTGGTGTTAATACTATCACTTTCATTTAAGAGTATATTCTGACACATAAAGTGCAAATTTAATTATAGCACTTTGAACTTAATTAGATTTTTGGACAAGAATCATATTTTAACAGCATTATAATCTGAGATATTGTAGATTTTCTAATCAGATTTTACTTATTACATATTAAAGAGCATAGATTTTATGACTGGTCAATGTTTACCTGCTAAATGTTAATATACTCAAGACTTTCTGCATAGCATTAGAAAAATAAGAGTGCTCACTTTGAATGTATATGAAATTCATTCTCTCACATCTCCTTTGTTTATTCTTCAATTTTCAGTTCATTTACTTTTTCTAATTATTCTTAAAGAACATGCAAGTAAAAAATGATTTATTTTTACTCATGTTATTAAAGTTATAAATGTATATACCTTGAAAGATTGACTACAGTCTTTTAGTTACTGGACAAATATCTTGACCCGTGTTGTTTTACATTCTATTTATTAGTTAATTTTGATGAAAAATGTATAACAAACAAAAGATTGTTTTACAAAAAATCTTATTTCATTTCTGAACACATTTTAATAAACAGTTTGGGATCTACAATATTGGAGGGCTTAAACTTATTTACAAAACAATGGTTCATGATAGCTTCAGGAAAATCATTAAATAATACTAGGTTTAATATGAATTTAACAACATCCAAAAGGCTTCAGACAAATTTGCTCTAGTATCAAAACTTTAGAACTTGTTTACTCTATTTTCTTTTTTATAAAGCATGTAAAACATAATGCTAGGTGAGAAACTATTTTCATGGAATATATATGGACAATTTATATGATATGTGTCTCAGAAAATGTATAAATTCAGGATTGAAGTTTGGCTAATATGATGTTAGGTCAAAGTGTTTATTGAATAGTTTTCTATAATTAAGAAAAGAAATAACCCATTAATAACACTATTGGAGAATATGCAGTATGTCATTTGACATAGCCATTTCACAATTCAAGTATAAAATCAAGAATAATGCAAGTAAACCATATCATAAGTTTTGCTTTTAAATGTATATATATATAAAGTAAATATCAAATGTCATAATAATAATAAATTTATTAGAGCTCTTATTTCTTTTCCTTTTTGATCACATGAGTTCATAATTAGTGAAGGAAAGTATTAGTTATGTTTAATAATTATTTCATTGTTTCTGTTAACAACACAAATGTTATTTTGAAGATTTTGCAAGAGAGACATACTGTATTTATTTTAAAGAATGTTGATAGTATCTACATTTATTTAATAATTTATTTACTAATGATGATTTTTTGTATACAAATTGAATTTTTTCAGCTTGTAACTGGATTTAAGGCTAAAGATTTTAGCATTGTATCAGCCACAAAGGCATGTAACAGAGCTAAAAACCGAAATATCAACATAATTCCAGTTGAGTCATACAGGGTGCACATTACTCCTAAACCTGGCAAAGATGGCTCTGACTACATAAATGCTAGTTTTTTTCAAGTAAGTTTAGAATTTATATTTATTCCTCATATTCTTCTTTGGCTATTTTTATATGTTAAATGTTCTTCTAATGTCCATATTATTTTTTAGGGTTTCCAAAAACTAAATGAATTTATCATTACCCAGCATCCTACTTCTGATACAATATCAGATTTCTGGCAGATGGTTTGGGATCATAATTGTCAAACAGTTGTTATGCTGTCTTTTGTAGATGAAAAGGTATTTATGACATTTGATATATTATTAAAACTTCCTGGAGTTTATGTAATAAATGTAAATATTTGAATTAGTAAGTAATATTTTGCTATAATTTATTCTAATCCTTCAGGAGTATCCTTGCTTTTGGCCTGATGAAGACAAAGAAAGTGATTTTGGAACTTTCAAAGTAAAATTTAGTGAAGAATGCAGCCAAGGCTGCTTTGTCACTCGAGATTTTATACTTCAGTCTATGCAAGATGATTATGAAGTAATTTGTCGTATAATTGAGTGTTCTGGGTGGCCTGAGTGCTGCTCACCCCTAAGCAGCGTTTATGATCTAGTCCATTTAGTTCAAGAATGGCATTTAGAATATCAAAATGGTCCTATGGTGGTAGTAGATAGGTAAGCAATTTATTTTTATTTTAAAATTTTTAATACTGGGAAGAGCAATTAACCTTTAATTTAAAATATTATTTAAAAGTATTTATCAATATTCTGAATTTCACTTGTATTAGCATTTAATTTATAAATCTGAAGTATCAGTGTATAAAACTATGTCATTAAGTATTATGCTACCTAAAATATAGTATTCCATAATTTCATATTTAACTGTCAGTCAGATAAGCAACATTGCTAATTTATATTTTTTTGTTGAGAATAGATAAAAAATAAGTTTAGATTATACCCATCCTGTTTCCTTGAAAAGAACTACCAAATATTTAAATATGTTTAACATTTTGTGCTTAAAATTTATAGAATTATCTTTAGGGGCTATTTTTTATTTATAGGTTTGGCGGTACAGAAGCAGCTACATTTTGCTGCCTTAGTACTCTTCAAAAGCAATTAGAATTTGAAAATTCAGTTGATATTTACATGTATGCTAAACTATATCATATGCGTCGTCCTGGTATCTGGCAAACACAGGTGTGTTCAGTTTTAACTGTTTTATTTTAAAAATATCATGTGTTTTTTGTATAATTAGAACTTTAGATATTACCTTTTACTTTTGAGGATTGTTATAATGATTTTTACTGTATTTATTTTAAAGTATTCTAATTTAAATTTAATTGAAACTTGTATAAAATTTTATTTATTGATTGCAAAATTCTCTTTTGGAACTACTTTCATTGTATTTAATTATATTTTGATTCATTCCATTATTATTAAAAAAATTACAATAGCTACTAAATATAAATATCTATCTTTGCTATAAATATAAAATTAAATATGTATGAAAGCTGCTAAGATGAATAATGATGGTGATGCAGACACAATTTAGCTGTAATAACTTCTCTATTTTATTTCATCTCAGTTCACAGTACTTAAATTTTCAAAAGATATCACATTAGCATGTTTAGATTTTTAACAAAAGGATGCAACTCTGACATAGATTCTGCTTCCTTTGAAGCCACAAAGGTGTCAGCTTTATGTCTATAGTATACAAGTAATATTAAGGTTAAACTACTAATTTTTAAATTCATGATATGACTTCAAAATGTATATAGTGGGTTATGCAAAATGTGCCTTTAATTTTATATTTTGAAATAGATCAATTCTTCCACATCTTTTAGTGAAGATATGTTCAAAAACCCGTGCCCTTCCTTACCTTACTGACAAGATCATGAGAAGATCTCAAATTTAATGTTATACTAAATGCTTTTTAAAATCTTAATTAAAGTAAAAAGCTACTGACTAACTGATTGAGATGAGTTATCCATGATTAGCATAATACATCATTTAATATGTTAGCAATATTGTGATGGTTATATCATGTCAAAGTATTAACTCTAAATACAAATTTTAAACTTTACTAAAATGAAACATAAGACCGTAGTTAACATAGGTATGTGCCAGGCTGAAACTTCATTAATCAAAATTATCCCTGAAATCTTAAATGGCATTATCCTTACTCTTCAATAAATAAAATAATAAAAGATTAAGTGTACTTGTATAAATTAAAAGTATCACTAAATTTTATACAGAAAAGTAGTAAAAATAATAAGAATAACTGTACTTATATAAGTGAAACAACTCAAATATGAATACGAAAAGCATATATATGACAAAATGTAAATCATAGATAATATTTACTTGAAAAATTTATGTGTTCTTTGATTTGGTTTGATTTGAAAAATTTTGTGTTCTGAGTAAAGTGTTTATAAACATTCTAGTAACATTCTATTTAATAAAAAATAATAGCATTAAACAGCCATTAATAATGTCTTCATGCTGTAATCGGACTTTTCTTATTACACAAAACAAAATTAAGTCAAAATTACTCATTCATTGAATTGTTGGTTTCATACTTGATCAATTTTGCAGATTTGGTGCAGCAACACTATAAAATATCTGTTCTTTTCCAGAAAAGATGCTTCTGAAATTCAATTGATTTCTATCAGTGTTTATTTCTTTTATGGTATCTTGTCATTTCTTTTAAGTTCACTCTCTTAGGTTATATAATCCAATAATATATTGTTGAACAATCTTAAAAGCTCTAATTGACAGTTTAACACTATCATTGTATCACAAAAATTCTGTTATTAAAATTTAAATGCTATTCTTGGGATGCAGAATTTTCTGATATTGTAGAAAAAGGGATAAACAGTCATTTTTTTTCCTGTGGCTAATTACATGGATTTTGACCAATGTGACCATTATTAGTTTCAATGCAGTTCAAGAATATAATTAGAAAAACTTCTAATCTTATCCCCCCCTTCTTCTTGCAATAGATGCACATAACAATTAGAAAATTTCATATTGTGTAACTAGTATTATAATTTGCAACAAATCAAATTTTGCACAGTCTGAGGGTAAAATGTTAAATAGATTGAATATTATTGTTAAACTGCAATATCTTCATTTATCAATAAGGAGATGTAAAAATTATTTATTACTTTATAATTTTTAAAATTTAAATGCTGCTTAATCTGTTTTCTATGCATGTCTATTCATCACTTATAATTATACTTTAAAGATTAAAAGATATGTATACAAAATTCTTCTGTGATTGTCATTCAGCCAGTTATAAATTTTTTTATTTCACTAGGATGATTACTACTTTTTATATCGAGCTGTAGAGAAAGGCTTGCTTGCCAAATATGAAGAAGCACCATCCTTTAACAGTCCAGTGACAAATGGTCATGCCCTTCCAGTCAAAGAAGAGCCAGTACTATGAACCTTCCATTTAAAAATTAAATATGCAATTCATGATGGTATTTTTTGCGTGCCTCATTTAAAGTGGCAATCAGGACTGTGAAACCTCACTATTTTTAATATCTGGAGGCAAGTTTGTAACATTGTGTAGTATAATGTTATGTGATACAAGGTATTTTGTAAACAGAAATAGCGATAGAATGATGATGACAATCCAGTCAGTTTGATGAATTTCATCAGGGTAATTTTTTTTATTGCATGATAATGAATACTTTCTGTTATGAATTTAAAATTAAGACCAATTTTAGTTCATACTTTGTATATAAGAAATTGTGTTTTTAAAATGAATCTAATTATCTTCTATGATAGTACTTTTGTTATGTATTTATAATTTCATGTTAAACTGGATTAACTTTGTTTCATTCTTTGTTTTACTTCAGTTATAATTATATTGTGTTTATAAAGGAAAGATATTTAATGTAAATTTTTTTCCACATTGCCAGGATAAAGCTTAATGTTTAAAACTACAGTATGTAAATTCCTGATTTGATATTCAACCCTGGCACATAAAGATTACAGTTGTGTCTGATCATAAAAAAGAATATGAATTGTTATACATAAAATCTTGGTGAAAGTTAAGAATCCCTGAAAGCACCGATTAGAACTTAAGTATGGCTAAAACATCCTATGTTGTGAGCCTTCTAGTTAACAAGAGTATGTGAGGAAAATCTTACTAAACCTTATTTCCAGGGTAGCTACATGGTTACAATAACCATTCACAAATCAGGAGGTCTGTTGTTTGAGTCCTAGCCCTGGCATCAAAGGTTATAGTTTCTTCAAAGCATACATCTCTTTGTATTGAATAAATGTTAATTTTTATACATTTCTTGTGCTGTTAAACATAATTAGATTTTGTGAATTTAATGTGGTTTATCATAATTGGTGCACCCAATAAACTTTTAAATGAAATCTTTAATAAAATAGAACTTGATGTTTTTCATATGATATTGAATTATTAGATTGGTTAAAAGAGTTTATTCTGTACATTCAAAATCATAAAGCAGAATGCAATATAGCTATACTACAAAAATGTGTACTATTGCCTTTGTATCTAAAGAGAATTGCTGTAAAATTTGTTTATTAAGCCTTTGTATTATTATCCATAATATAATTATTTCTATGATTTAAAATGAAATCTGAAACTAATTTTTTTATTTAGTAAATTGGTACACAGAGTTAAGTTTTCTAAAGAGTAAATGTCAGGCCTCTTATTAGTTTCTCTGATTATTTATATCAAATAGTATATGCTGCTTTATAACATAGATTTGCATTTCGTTATTGGTAAAGCATATATTTTTAACATATGCATCAAAATATATATAAATGCAATTTACTGCTAATAACTGAGAGATCTAGAAAATATTTCAAGGATAAAGTAATGTAACATGAAAGTATTATTATAATATTTTTTAAAGAATATGACACATTTTGTGTAATATATATATATATATATATATATACATATATGTATATTTAATAATAGTTATAAACCACATAATTTTGTGTTATACAGGTTTGTCAGTACATAACTATCAGAGCTGGTCTCACTGTAAATACTGTCATTATTGCAGGTAATGTAAGAGCTGTGAAAACATTAAATAAATTGCTGAAATTTTAAGTGTAATGCATATAAGTAGGGATTTAATGTAGTATGCATGTTTGTGTATGCAATCTATGAAAATGAAGTATGTCTGTTGTAAATATTTTGTTAAAGGATACTTCATTATAAATGTTGCACTTGGTTAAACATTTTGTTTAAAATAATTTAGCTCATTGTTATGTCTTATGAAGCTGGGAGATTTGAAACATGAATGATAGGGATTTAAAAGTTTGTTGATTTTGTTTGATAACGTATGAGAGAGAAGAAAGAATTCGTTTATTTTAAGGCTTTTCTGCTCTATTTTGTGAAGGCATTTTTTTTAAAGACTTACAAATCAAAATGTATTATAATGTTCCATTATTACTTTAAACCTGCTTATTTTGATACTTTGTGTATTTTGTATAAATTTTACTGTATAGATTTGCTTGTATAAATACACACATATGTATACATATGTGAGTGTGAGTGTGTGTGTGTTTCAACTATGATTTGTTTACAAGAGTTGTGTTATGTAAATGTTGCTGTAAATCTTATTTATTATTCTAGGATTATGAAATATGTAATTATTTATATGACTGTTAAACAGAAGACTGAAGCAAATTCTTTTAAAATATTGCAGCTCTTTAATGCATTTTACTACTTTTACGTGTTGTGTAATCAGTGTGTGTAGATGTATGCATAAATAATATAAGAACTCATATATTCACACACTGAAAAAAAAAACACATTATTTCTTCTAAACTAAAATGTTTCAGGCATTATGAAGCTTTTACAAAAATTTTCATAAATTTATTAACTTTATAGTAACTTATAAGTGATATTGGTGTAAAAGATTTATTTTTTAATGTTTCTACATAATGATAAAATGCATCTCATTTTATTAGAGACTGAAATCCAAATCTTTTATTTCATACTTTCAGTAAAATGGTAGAATAACAGTATTTAATTTTATACAGTAGGAAATTAGAAATCTTGTCAAATTTATCTTGAATACAATGCTTAATTTATATAATTATATCAGGGCATATGTTGTGTTCATGTAGGATTCTGTAAATTTTTATTAAAAGTTCAACTTCTGACTGATGTATGAGTATCCTAAATATAGTCTTATTTATTTGAAAATGTTCAATTTGCATTGTAATTTGATGTCTGCATTTTTATATATAATGTATGGTTTTAAAATACTTTATTTTGGTCTTATAAAACATTGTACCAGTCAAAGTACAAGTATAGTCATCAACCTTGCATAAAGGGATGATTTATTCTACCAAAATCAATTATATCTTAGACCTCACTAATGTGCATCTTGTCAGCAATTGCAATATAAGTGTTATGCAGTATAACATTGTGTAAGTGATTATTTGTTCAATATTTGGAAATTGCCAGCAGAAAAAGTGTTACTATCCTATTGTATTTATTCTAAAATTGTTGTCACGAATAGTTATTTCTAGCATTTTTTGCTATTCTAGACATGCTAATCTTTATTTGATAAAAAAAACTTTGTTTATTTTCCTCTCTCCTGTTTTTTAATTAAGCCTATGTATAAAGCTGTTAAAATTTATTTTTGCATTTTGTATCAGATAATCTTTTGTTTGTTACTTTTGTGTGCCAATAGATGTATATTTTGTGTAGCTATATCACATCTTGTTTTAATATATGCATATATGTTCTAATCATTTTTTGAGTTTTTATGACAGCTTTCATACCGGGTTAGATTTAGATTAAGTAATTTCATAAAAATTGTAAATGTTCATATGTATTATATTGGTAAATTTCTGAATTTATATTAGTGGTTCCTTTAAAACGGGAATTGCAGCTCTTTTACTAAAATATTTTATCATTTGAAATGAATCCTTTAGCAGTACTTGTTTCATGTTTACAACCCTATAACTATTTTTAATATGTTTTGTTCTATAATCTACAACTTTAAAATATATTTAAAGACTAGTTGGATAAGAATATATTTAATTAACTTTATTGTAGGTAACAAATATTGAGATGTACGCATAGTAAGCAAATTCTGAAGTTTGAAATTATTCTGTGCGTCCATATCACTTATGACTTAGTAGGTCTTTTCTTGTTAGATATACATGTAAAGTTACTTTTCTCCCAGAATAGACTTTAACATGCATATGTATATACAATGGCATATAATAATACATATGCATGTTAATTTTATTGTATTTGTATATTTTTTATGAAGTGTTAATAAATTAAGTTGATATTTTAAATCTAAAGAAGCAAAACATTTTCCAAATATTTCCCTTTTCCCCAAAAAATAATTTTGAAACAAATACCTATTTTAGATTAGATTTGTTAAACATAATTTATGTTTTCACTAAATATGTTTTGGTATAAAATAACAAGTGCATAACAAAAAGTTAATTGCAATCATTTCCTTGTAAGAGTCTGTGATATTTTTATATTACTGTATTAAAAGCTTTAACGATTTGCATTTTTCTCTATATTTTAATAATTGTCTTGTTTCACTACATTCTTCATAATTTGAATTAAGTTTCATATTTCTTATTTATTAGAATAACTTATAGCTAAAGTACTTAAAGTTATGGTACTTAATATTCTAAGTGTGTTTTGTCCTTAAGGATGTAGTTTTATAAAAACTATTTCAATAACTTTTTAAACAAAAATTTATATTTTAAAATCATTGAAATGGTATATTTGTTTCAAAATATATTTCTTTTATGCATTTCTTCATTCATTTATAATCAATACACTGTTTAGAGTACTTATTTTGTTAATAGCTTTTAAAGCTAATCCATATAACTTTTTAATAAGAACAACATTTCTTTAAAAAGTAATTTTCATTTTATATAATGCATAGTACAGAGTTATTAATGAAGTCAAATTTATCTAAAGTGTTTAATAAGTGTAGCATATTTCCATATTTTAAGAAGGAAAATAAAATCAAGTCACTAGATGGGGAGGAAACTTCTGGGTTTTTGTTTTCTCTCCCTAACACAGAAATATGCAATGCATCTTTGATTTTAACTTAAAATGCCATTTTATAATTTATATGTTTTTAAATACATTTTTGTGTATTGAATTTCCATATTAGGCTACTTTTAATTAATGCTTTACAGGTTCAAAGAAAATATATTTTTAATATTAAATGTTCTGAAATTGATTTATATTTTTTCTATGTTTAAAATTTCAATGTAAATTTGTAATTTTATATATAGCTTAAACCTTGCTACATATCATAGTTTCTATTTATTCTTAGCAACAGGTACTTTTCAGTCATGTTTAAAAGGTGATAACAGCTGCCTATTTATGATTTCAGATATTAATAACTGTTCTTAAAAAAATTCTTTATAATGATAGGTGAAAAATAAATAAAATGAATAAAATGCACTTAAATTCTTAATCAAATTGTAATAGTTTATATAAAATTTGTTTTAGAAATTGAAGTTCAGCATACACATGTATATGTATATATAATTGTTTTTTAAAAGATAATTAAAATATAGTTTTATACTAATTAAGTTTGAGAAACAGTTTGAGTCAGGTAAATCTAATGAATATCTTAATGTTTACTAAAAACTTAAAAAATCAAATGAGTCAGAAAAAGTCATGACTTAATTTTTTTTTCATAGTATATTGAATTATAAAGAAGATTTTGAAACATTATTTTACATGCTTCTAGAATGATTTAGTAGATAATATGATGATTTGACTTGGGAGAGTATGTTTGTCATGGTTTGGAATGATATTTGAATCAATGAATAAAATATTTTACAAAAAAGGGGGCTTGAAATGTAACTGTTATAATAAGGTAAAATTTACTGTCTCCACATGGATTAAAGAAATATATAAATTCCTATAATAAACTTGGTTTTTTTTTTATTTGAGGATAATAAATACTTATTTTTCACTGAAATCCAAAACCAAATGGTAACATATGCTATGTTATCTTCAAATAGATAAAATCATTTGTTATTCTGTAGATTATAGAAAATGATTAAGTTCATAATTGGCTTTTGATGAATTTTTTAATTAAAAAAATTCAGAGTTTTGATTATTAAATATACATTATTTTGTAAATGTATTTTCATTGGTGATTCTTGTCTTGAACCATTAATTATAATGTCAGTATCTGTGATAAACTTGAATCATATTTGTTCTCTGACTTAGTTTTCATTGTCAATTCCATGTATATTAGTACAACTGGCACATGCCAGTTTAGTCAAGGCAAGAGATCTTTTTACTTTGAAACCTGATGCATTTCTTGTAATTTTATGATAAAACTAATTTTTTAGCTTCATTGTGTGGTAAATTGTAAAATTTTAAGGGATTCTAAATGTTATTTTAAGGATCATGGTTTATTCACCTATCATTGAAGCCAATTTGTTTCTTCTTAGGAAGTTATGTTAAACCTTTACGGGTATTTGTAGCTAATCTTAGAAAAGGATGAAAATGTGATTGATTTGAATTAGTATGTTACCTAATGTTATTTAATTTTAGCATAATTTAATTTTTATTTAAGAAAATTGTCTGAATATTCTCTTTTAGAGCAAATTCTATGTTTTATATTGCATTAAGTTTAGTTATTTTTATCTTAATTATCATTTGTTATTATTAGTTTGTAGGATCAGTTTTAGTGCATACATCAGTAAGTTTTTACCTCTCTTTTATAATGATTCTGTTTTGATAGTAAGTCAAATGCAACACTTATGATGTTATAAGTCTAGCAATGTAAATGGTTAGTTATTTTGTTTCCAGTATATAATAATCATTATGGCTTCATTTCTTTCTCTTTGCTCAATATATATCCATTGCTACAAACAAAAATACAATATATCATTTCTAATTTGCTTGAAAGTAACTTTAATTGTTTATAGCACTGTATGTTGGTTGAATAAAATTAAGTATCAAATATGATGCAATAAGAGGAAAAAATTGAATAACTATGTGTACGTCTAAAAGTTGTGAATGAATTCTTTTGTAAAAGAAAAACTTCATTTTTAGGCCAGCCCATTTCTTACTATAACTTGTCATTTCTTTAGCCAAAATTTGTTGGTATTGGTATGCCTAAAATTTCTTTTAAAGCCATTAGTCTATTTGTTATAACATTAGTTTATGGATAGAAAATTTAACCCATTAATTCCAATTAGGGAAGAAAAACAATAATACATACTCATATAATTTAAAGTATAAAACATTTTGTTAAAGATGTTGATACATATAATAATTTTTATGGAAATATAAGTATTCAAATATATATATACATTTGAATTTATCACATGTGCATTGTAATACTCTTCTACTATGTAATTTTGTTTTCTTGCATTGAAATGATTTGTGTATATATATATATATATATATATATAAATAAATAAATAAATAAATATATATATATATATATATATATATATATATATATATATATATATATATATATATATATATATATATATATATATATATATATATATATATAAATTTATATATAAAATAATAGCAAATTTTTGCTATTTATTTAGAGTTACACAAATTTGAGCGTTATTTTCTTCCTTCCTTATGACATTTTTCTCAATGAAGATGATTTGTTTTGAAATATATAATTTATATAATATATTATTTAGATATCTCATTTTTTATTATAAATTATGGAAATATTTTAAAGATTATTTAAAACAACTCTTTTTTTAATACATTAAGGTTTTTCTAAACTTGTTCTTGTGACACTAGCTTTTACTTTTTCCAATTTTGTCTGACTAGATAATGTTAATTTGCACTATAATGAAAGACTCATTAGCATATAACTTTTATAATATTTAAAATAGGCTTTTTTAACATAACTATGCAATTAACTAAAAAATGATAATAAAATTATTAATTTTTTAAACAATTGTAGGGACGTGTTTTTATAATTCCTTTGAGTTACTATGCTCATTGTCCGTGATATGCGTGTAAGTCAGCTGTAATCTATTGAAATCTTTTTCTCCCATCTTTTAATATTAGTCCATGAAACAAAGTATAAACAGACTTCTTTATAAAGTTTCATGTCCTTTTTGAAATTTATCTTGTTTACATTCTTCTGTACTGCCACAATAGACTAATAAATTGACGTATTTTATACTTTTTACATTAGCATATAGAAATCAGTTTTCTACAAGAATTATTAAGATGTATAAATTTTAAAGTTGCTTCTAGCGTGAAGACTAAAGTATGCTGTTTTTAGTTTTTTGAGTGTAGTGGATGAAATAAGTCGTAAAAATACTCGTAATACGGGTAGAAAATATACAGATTTTTTTAACGATTGTAAACTATACATCATTTTTACGATTGTTATTTCGTAATTTCTGAAACAAGCAATAAAATGACATGTGTATCAAAATAAAATTTAAATCTTTTGTATAAGTATTTATTTCTATCAAAGTTTACTCTATTTCTTGGGGAACAAATTATGCAAACTTCTACAAAAATTTTGTAAATCAAGAATATTTTTAATGTGTTATTTGCTTGACTTTGTATAAAAAGGGGTTTGAAATGTTTTCTTTCTTATATTGTTAACTCTGTATTTTGTAATGAAAATTTTATATTGTATAAAACAATGGAAGCAAAATATGTAATGTCCAGTGATAAAATTATTGCTGTATAATTCCGTTTTAAATATGTGTTGATATTGTATGTATTTCATCTTTATATTATTCCTTACTTGTCATATAAAAGGCAGCGCACTTTCATTCCTTTTCCAAAATCATTTTTTCTAATCTTCATCTGAATATGCTGTTATATATGTGGTGAAACAGGAGGGAAGAGGTAATTTTTCTTTCAATAACTTTGAGAAATATTATTCAGGTTATTATCAAATTAATCTTAGTGAGAAAGGAGGAATAGTATGTTGTTTTCCACAAAATTATCCACAAAATTATTTTGTCTTTAATTCAGTATTAATATCAATTTGAAAGAAATATTTCTCTTTCCAGTTAAGTTTGCAATACTTTTTCTAACTTTAATGCAAGATTGAAATATTTTGAAAATCAGCTAAAGAAAAGAAAAACAGTAAGTAGTTACTTTTTAAAGCACTAAATTATTTTTAAAACCAAACTGTAAGTTGTATGGATTCATTAAATGCGTAATATTTTTCTGACAAATAATATAATTTAGATAGGTACATAATTTATGTAATTACATTAAAACAAGTCTCATAGAATTTGTAAAAACAATTGTGGAAGTTTTTACTTTCGTCTTAGTTTTCTGTTTTTACCAGTATTTTGCTAAATTTAAACTGACAGTTTGGGAAAACAGCTTTCCAAACTTAAAGAATTGATCATAAGAGCTTAAAATGTTCCATTTAATTATTAAAAGTTTCCCCACCATGCCGGGACAGAGAATATTTTAGTAAAGTTCTTATATTGGTGGGTTCCATACAGAATATCCTATATAAAATGCTATTAATCGCACTGAATAAATTTGTGAGTTTATAAAGACTCATAAAATGTACTTGAAGTCTTTGTGTGAAAATACTAATAATGTAAAGAAGTAAACCTAAAATTTGCTAAACTGGGAACAGGTTCACTTATTCCCATTAGCGCAATTTTAGCGGTGATTTTTTTTTATATTATTAGTACAAAGACTTTTTCAAACTATCTTCGTAATGAAGGTAATTACTATTAAAAGTAATCAAAGTATGCTTGCCTATTAAATTTTTTTCTGAAAAAAAAATTAAATTTCATACTTACCACAGCTAAGGCGTTTTTTGTACTTATTTCAGTTTATGTATTATACATTTCGTCACCAGTCTTAAGAATGTTACATTCCAAAATAAATGAAATGTTCCATACATCTCAAGTTTACTATGACTATTTTAGTTTCGCAGAAAGTGTGTTGAAAATGTACACTTTATGATGTTAGTTATATGTTTAGCAATACTATTTATGCACATAATGCCTTTTTGGTATATGTCTGCACAACTGAGATAAAATGAAAAACCGGCCGTAGCCCTATCGTATGTAAATAGACATTTATGTTTGGTTGTATATATATCCTTCTCCTCCAATTCTATAGCAAATAAATTTGCTTTCCAATCAAAGTTTGTTGTGTGATTTTTTTCTCTTTTAATTTAAGGAATAGAAAATGTATATAAATTGTTTTATTATAAAGTACAGTTTTATATAGTCAGTGACAAATGAATTTCTGCCATTTCACATACTACAAGAATTAAGTCTTAAGAAAAACCTCTAAATTTCGATGACTTAGAAAGGCACCATAATTAAGTATCATTGTTCATTCGCAAGCAAACTCTCGCGTGTCATTTCTTGAGAATGAAGACAATTAAAAAAAAATAAGTATATTTTTCGCAAGCAAATAAACAGATTCAGCTGTAATTGCTGTAAGAAATACCCATTAACTTCCGTAGCGTTTCACTTGCTTTGTGATTGTTGTTAGTAAGTCATAATTGCAATGCACAAAATTAAATCTCCACAATTTATTTAAGGCTTTTTTACAAAAAGTTTCCATAATTTTGACATTTTAGAGTAATTTTGATGATACATCAAGTCATTTTATAGATGTGAATAATAAAATCTCAACAGATATCGTCATAATTTTCTTTGCATATTTCACTAACACTTTAGTCATTAACAAAATATATTTATCTTCTGAGTTCGCTTTTTGTCAACATGGAAGGCATTATAAGACTGAAACTGCAACTTCTTTAAGCATTTTTCTTTGCTTCAATTCACCAGAGTAACACCCCATTCATGCCACATAACGTGTACATATTAAAAAGTGTTAAAATTTTTGTATTGCGAAATCCTTCGAATTAATTTTATGGTTATGCATAATAAACTGCTATATTTCGATTCCGATTAAATCTTTAAATTTATATTTCTTTCACTTAGAGTATGATTCAGATAATTTTTATAATCGAAATGATTATCCTTAAGCATTAAACCTCTCATTCTAAAAACATTTAGATTGGGTTAGGAATTTTGAATTTTCAAATGAGCTAAAATTCCAGTTTGTTTCATATCGACTGCTATAAATCTACCTTATTTAATTTAAAATACTTATGAACAGAATAAAAAAAAATGAACACGCTAATGAGGCATTTAAATAAAAATTTCTACATAGTTTTATTGATTTTAATTCACTTAAACTGTTTTAAATGTCAAGTCTACTTAATTGCTATCCAATTTTAAGATGATGTAACTTTGGTTATTTGAAGTGTGGATATGAATTAAAATTTACGAGATATGAAAAGAAATTTATGCATGTTACTAACAAATTTAATAATAAGTTCATTAGATATCATTTTGAATATTATAGTGGATGGGACTTTAGATAAATCAAATATACATCAAGAAAAAAAGTTTTTCTAGAGTTATTATAAAGCAGCGCAATACTTTTTCGAATCTGCATAGAGTTTCGCAAAAAAATCTCGGTATGATAATAATGTAGTAACAATTATTTGGTAGTTTTTTTCCGATGAAATAAGTAATTCTTTATAAAATAAGATTAAAGCAAATATTTTAATTAAAAAGGAAAATTTATAGTCCAACATACAAAAATCTCAACTTGACTTTATCTATTAAAAAATCAATATAAGTAAGTATTTATTGTTTATACGTAGATTTAAAAATCTCTTTCATTAACAGATCAATTTGCTCTTCCGTCTAAGTATGACGAAACTCGATATTTTCTTGTGTATTTAATTTTTTCAGCATGAATTTGTTCAGAAAGAAGGTAATAATGGTATAAAGATAGGGTATCTACAAAAGTGCGCACAAGTAAAATGGTATGGAACTGAGATGTAAGTATTTTGTACTCCATGGGGTACGTGGTTATATTTGTGATTTATATAAATAGATGTAGCATTGTCTTCAATCTATAGAAGGTAAGCATAAACTTTCCATTAAATTTAGTTTGCATCTATTTTATCTTTTGTAAAAAGTTACAAACATTTACCGTAGTGCAAGAATTAAAAGACAAAGTTGAATACCTTAACTTTTCTAGAAGCTGCTGCAAAAATCAAATGACTTGTAAAAGATATAACACACACACACACACAAAGAACGATGATGCTAGTTTTTTTTCTTTTGTGATAGACATCAGAAACAAAAACAAATGATTATGTCGGGAAGAAAACAAAGGTTGCAATCTAACAATAAGCGCTCCAGACTACAGGGCTATGTCTAGGAAATCTATCATTCAACATCTTCAGAAAATAACATAATACATAAATATATATCCACTTAAATGTGCAAAGATATTTGGCACTATTTTTCTGTAAAAATATAGTTGACAAACCCATTATATTTTTAAAAATTCGATTCGGTGTTGAAGAATAGCTTTTGCATATGTATGAGATGCAACTTCTGAACTGAAAATTCCAGGAACTACCTGTCTTACTGAACAACCTTTTATTTCCCACATTTACTCTAAACCTGTCAAACGTGAACCTACAAGACATTGCGAAGTTTGTTGTTCCAAAAAAGTTGTAAAAGGGGAGAAAAAAAAAATGAAAACGTAAAGAATTTTTTTCCGATAAAAGTGTCTTTTAAAAGTGTTTTCGATGTACCACATGAAGTTCAGTTACTAAACTAAGATGCTAAACCTATTTCATATTCTTAAAAGCTTTTCTTTCATGATTCTGGTGTGACATTTCAGTTCTAAATTATTTTAAACTAAATTTTAAGAATTATAATATTTTCCCAGTAAAGTACTTTCGTAATTTTGTAAAAGATACTATTCTACGTGCACGATATGTTACTGTACAACTTGTATATGTTTTATGTAAGTAAAAAAAAATCAAATTTTACATAAAGACATTACTAGCATATGTTTTTTGTCAATAAAAATATGAAATTTTAAATAAAAACATTTTTTGCTACATGGTCTATAATACTGCAATAAAAATTTCATATATAAACCTTCAAAATAATAGTTTAATAATTTTTATAAATTTTTCATGTAGTGATTAAATTAAAATCCAATTTTATAAAGTTTATCCTTTTTATAAAGTGTAAAGAGGTATCATTTGTGCTCAAAGAAGGACAAACAACTGGATTTAGGTATTTACCGTCAATTATATTATATATACTTAAATAATATGATATTTTTAACTAATTCCAAATTTTTAAATTAAAATATAATCAATGTTATTTCCCCATCTTTTACTCACAGATGAATATATTATATTTATTATTAAGTTATATAGGTGATAGTAACCACGGGTTAAGCAGTGATAGTTGCATAGGAATAAATACACATATATGATCATAAACGCATGATTCTGATACTTGCTGTAACTACTACATATGTATAATCAGATATGCAATAACAGATAGCGAGCAAGTTTCCCATACCTTTCTCCACTGACAGATGGCGCAGGCGTATACTCTTTTTTTTTTTATAAAAAGCTATCACTTTTCAAATAAATAAATAAATTTAAAATAACTCTAACGAACTGTCAAGGACATTTTTAAGGTTTCTTCTTCTTTATCTTTATTTATTTATTTATTAGGAACTGACAAGTCATAGATTATTTTTTAAGTCTTATTTACAAATTATTTTTTCCTTATGGGCTGCTCACTCATTTTAACATCCAAGGTGAAATAAATTTTTATAGTATTAAACGACTTATCCTTGCGTTCTCCTGTGTTTCGTGTTAGTTACAACTTCCCTGTCCACCAAAACTGTTATACACAAGAAATATTTGGCATTATATATAGTGTTGGAATTTTCTTCATAACTTACATATTTTAATGTCAAATTTTTATTTGTCACAGATATTATAATGTTTTTACAAATTGATTTTTGATCAAATTCATTTTACAGATTGTTCTTTATATACAAACACACACACATACATATATATGTATATTCACATATATGTAATATATCAAAATTATTTCACTTAAATATTTACTTAAAAGCCTCCTCTCTCCCATTATGATTCCTTAAAATCTTTTTCCCAGCCTCTAGATGTCTTAATCAAATTAGTGTGTTCGACTTAAAATTCTTTCGATACAATTCCCAAAGCTCTCTATCTTATAGATGTAATTTTTCTGTCTATTCAACACGTTTTCCAGCTGTCGCTGACAAATAGTTCCGCGTTTTTTCCCGATCTTAACACTTAATTCGCTGAGTAAGTTTCTTCTACCTTGGGAAAATTCTTTCTATCTTCACTCTTGGGTGCACCTCTGTTCGAGCAGAAGGGTTTTTGTGTCTTTCTTTTGTCTGTCGTTGACTAGTAAAGATGTCCGTTTTAGCAGCTATAAAATAAAGTTTTAATTAAACTTGTGCCGTTCTCTTCAATGTGGCCAGACTACATCGTTCGTTATTACTGCTAGCTGATTTTAGCTTTCTCCTTGCCCAGTAGCCCGGGCAAGTAAAAATAATACAGGCGATATTGTACAGCAGTTTTATAATTGTTGGATTACACACACACACACACATATATATATATATATATATATATATATATATAATTATTGATGAGTGTAACTTGAATTTTCAGTTACGTTTATATCAGATAGTTGAAGTATAGTTGATACATAATGTTAAAAATACATGTAGTTTATTCGTAATAGATTATCCATGATATGAGTACTAAAATTTTTAGTAGTTGTCGAATAGTGTTGCAACTGATGTCAAATATTTATTTGTCCCATGCTTTACAATTAAAAAAAATTTTAATTTTTATTAAAATGTAGTCCTACTAAAAAATAAAAAAAATGTTATTTGAGCTTAACATACGATATTTGAATGCTCAATACAATATGAATATTTTTCTTGTTATTTTGTTTTTTATCTTGTATGACTTCACGAGGACAGTCTAGTGACAAGTTGTTAGTCTCGGTATTTGAATTTGTAGGTTCGTTGCCAGTGATAAGATCTTGCGTTACTGCTACAGTTCAAAATCAGCTTTAATCTATAGATCTGGTTGTCTTTCGTTACTAAACGATGAAGCAAAACTAAAAACAGTTGTTGAAATAAAAAACATTAAATTTTCTCCCCCAGTTCTTATTTTTCTTTATCTTTTTTTACCTTTATTACCGCAGAGTATTTTTTTTCGTTAAACGGCATAATTTTCGCTTTTCTCAACTATTTACTATTAACAAAAAGTTGTAATCATTTAATCATTAAGCCATTAACGCCTAACGTTCCTATTTAAACTCAATTGTAAAATAGTTCGTAGAATTATGTTTTCTTGAAACGATTTTTCCCTTTAAGTCACGGTAGAGGCTATTTCATACTGGATTTCAAATTTTCCTGTATCTGATGTTATTTATAATTTCATCATTTGGATTAAAATTTTATGATTTTCGAGTTCCACAAATAAGTTTACTTTTTTAGAAGGTGCATCAACTGAAATCAAGGCGAATAACTATATCTATTAAAAATTTTTACTTTACATTACTCTGTTTACATATGATAGCAAATAAATCTCTTATCACAAAATTTTCTTTTTATGAATGACATCTTATTGCATGACATCTATGTCCTCATCACTAAAGAGGACAAGATATAATATTCAAAGCTGTTTAAACTGTATATTCTTTTCACTATTACTAGTTTATAATAACTTAGATTTAAGATATTCATCAATTTATATTCCGCAGAAATTATTCGGGTGTTAATTGGTTAATATTATATTTTGGTTATTTAAAAATGTTTCCGAAAAGAGCCTTTGATTTACGAAAACAAAGAAAAGCAGTCAATATCTTTAGCAAGTAATTCGTAATTTAATGCATAATATTTCCTAAATTAGTTATTGCATCAAATAATATATCCTTGTTAAAATGCTACTCGAAATTTACGAGCATGAGTCAGTCACGAAAAGCAAAACGTTTATATTCCTTTTATTTTCTCTTTTCTAACTTTTTTTTTCGTTACCCGAATCACGCATTTGAAGCTCAATTTGAATTCTTGAACCATTGAATCTATTCAGCGATGCCAAATTCAGGTAATCAGTTGTTCACCCTTGTGTATTTCCACCACCTCAGAGTCCATTTTCTGAGAGGCACCCCCAAGGACGTCCTCTTTCCACTGATACTTCTCGTTTTGCATATATCAAATAGTTCGAACAACGAACTAGCTATGCCAAGTTCCGTCTTTGTAATTATTTAAATTCCACCGCTCCAAGGATTTCAATCGTTAACGTCATCGTGCGCTTAGTAACTATACGAGTGAAATACATTTGCTTTTTATTTTCGCTATTTTAATGCCAAGTAGATAAAAGATTCTTATTTTTTCATATGCCCGTCAGGGAATAAAGTGAACATGAATACTTCTTTCTAATGCTAAGACTACCAATGACCACGCTTAGTAACTGTACGAGAGAAATACATTTGCTTTTTATTTCCGCTATTTTAATGCCAAGTAGATAAAATATTCTTATTTTTTCCTATGCCCGTCAGGGAATAAAGTGAACATGAATACTTCTTTCTAATGCTAAGACTACCAATGATCACACTTAGTAACTGTACGAGAGAAATACATTTGCTTTTTATTTCCGCTATTTTAATGCCAAGTAGATAAAAGATTCTTATTTTTTCCTATGCCCGTCAGGGAATAAAGTGAACATAAATACTTCTTTCTAATGCTAAGACTACCAATGGCCACGCTTAGTAACTGTACGAGAGAAATACATTTGCTTTTTATTTCCGCTATTTTAATGCCAAGTAGATAAAATATTCTTATTTTTTTCCTATGCCCGCCAGGGAATAAAGTGAACATGAATATTTCTTTCTAATGTTAAGACTACTATTGATTATATTAATTCTACATTCGGAGTAAATAGCATTGATTTTAAAATGCCTTGACTTTTGATTTTGTGGGCTTAGATTGCTTTTGAGTTTAAGCTCAATTTATCATTTGTCTTTATGAAAACGGTAAACATTATTGAGTGGGCGGAAAAAACTGAAAATATCTATCTCAACAGAGGGTGAACACCGGAGTGCCGAATATAATCATTTATATTAAAGTACTTAATAATGATAATTAGAGCAAATAATAATTTTCATTGATTATAGAAAAAATGTTTTAAAGTAAAATCATCCAACTTTATAAAGTGATTTTATATATTCATTATATATATCATTATTATAAACTTGGTTTGTTAAATTGATCTGGCAATGAATTTAAGTTCTATAATTTTCTTCTTAGTATATTCGAGATTGATATTTATGTAAGAAATTCACTGTTTATTATTTGCTTATTTAAATGCAATACTTTAAATTGTCGAATTTATTAATATAATTATTAATTGTAGAATATTGTTTTAAGTTAAACAAGCATTTGTATGTGGAATAACATTGATAGATTTTTTTAATAAATTTATAATGCTATTTTTTAATGTCGTAATTTTCTTGAAACACTGACTAAAATAAAAATATTTTCTAAAATTAATTTTTTATAGTTGTTTGGGGGGTATTACATTATTTTAATTTTCTCAATATAGATTAAAGAAAAAAATTTATTATCTCATTCACACAGTTTTATCAAAAGCTTTTATTTAACTGGATGTATTATCAGTCTGCTACAAATCATGAAATAAAAATTCCGACTAGTTCTAGCTGAGATAGAGCTTTGAAATTTTCCCCACGTGTAAAATCATGTATCAAATATAACGATCAAGATTTTGTATTACGCATCATGGCCCTTACGGGGTAGATCACAAATATTTTAAAATATTTTGTAATTTTTATTTTATTTTTTGTACCCGCTCCGTTCATGTTGCCTGTAGATGTTGCTTCTCTACAACTCTCTTTAACAAAAGGACGAGCCTTCGAAGATTGTTTGGTCCTATCTTTCTTTCTTTTGTTTTTAAAGTTTTATTTAATAATTTTCGTTGTCTCTCTGTCTGTTACAAATGCCGAAACAAAAATTTCGATTAATTGTAACTAAGCTTTAAAATTTTGCACTTGTATATAAACTCTGTGACTGTGCAATATAGTGTATCTAATGTTCTAAATCGAATACGTCGGACACAAACAAGAGGTGGATATATTTTTTCTTTTTTACAACCCTTTTTTTACCCATTTGATATAGGTGTCAATTTGCTTGAAAGATATTAATACTATTTTTTAATATAGTTTATTTGTTACTTAAACTTTATAAGATACCTGGATTGTTTAAAAAGTATAAAAATAGAAACATAAAAAAGCAGAAAAAATTGAAAAATGCACTAAAAAAACGAAACAAAATTTCCTATCAGAAAATAATACTGTTCATTGCATAAAATTGTACTTCACTGTAATAATTAAAAAAAATTCCTTTTACACATTTTAACATTTTTAAAATTTATACATCTGAAAACTAAAAGCTTTGGGATGGTCAACTGAGCAAAGTAACTTCAATTTTTGTATACGACTGTCCAAAATATTGTAGTTTCTTGTTCTATGAACTTGAAAACTTTAATATTGTTAAAAATAAAAGCTTTCGGTCCTTACTGAGACTCATAATTAATAGAACTTTTTAAAATTTTTGTATATATTTTAAATAAAAGCTTTTCTTGCAACTTTTATGGTTTTATATTAATGTAAAGCAGAAACTAAAACGAAGGATTTATAAAATCTTTTCTACTATACTTGTAAAGTTTAAATCAATATTTTAGGGATAAAATTACTTTGTATCGGATATAAACTTTAACAGACATCTTGCAAGAATGTTGCTTTATTAGTGAGGATTTTTTCCTACATTTTAAACATTAAAAAAAATTATAGTTTAGAGTTAGGATATCATAAAAATAATATGTATTTTAAGTATTATAACTATAAGATTATTCATATCTTGTTTTTATCCGGTTTTATTCGAGAAAAAAAAGATAATATATATTTTTTGGATTCTCGAAGAATTTCTTTTCTACTAGAAGGAAAAATAATCTTTACTGAGTTGATGCAACTAAGCTTGTTCAACCTGGAAAATTCCGAACTCTTAAAAGCTTAGAGAAAATACACACTTCATTTTCTCTTTTACTTCTTCACAGTGAAGGAAGAAGTCCAATGTTGTAATATTTGCTAATATTGACTTTAGCTTTTTTCTAAATGTAAGAAAATTGGTATGAGTGTTTCATTTTTTATGAAGTGTTTAAGTTAAAATTCAATATAAAGTCTTTGAAAATCTAAAAGATTAAAAGTTAAGCTAAAAGAAAAAATACAGGTTTTCTGACTAATAATAAAATAAAAATATTTTAGGTATAAATTTCTGATGAAAAATAAATGTGATTCAAGGTCAAGGTAATTGGGTTTAACGGAGTACCTAGCGAAGTGAAAAGTCTTCGCTTTAATCTCCAAACGTAAACAGAATGAATGTGATTATGATACATGAAGGAATGAATATAACATTTTCTACTTACTCCTTTATTAGTAACACCATTACTTGGAAGCTACGGTCTCACTGTGAAGGTGAAAACCCTTCAACATCTTTCCGGTTATGAGCTTAATGCCTTAGCTGCCTGAGCTTGATGACTCAGTTACCCAAAATCTTAAACTGGTATATTTTATTTTAAAATTGACATTTCTTTAAAACTAACTTCTAAAAAATGAATCTTTTTTCTCCAGAGTATTTTTTACAAATTCATTATAGGGAGCTATATTTCGAGGTAAAAGAGCTAAAACAATGTAAGAGACTCAACCTAATTTTTTGGTCCGTTTTCCTAGTTAAATTATATGTTTTTTAAAACTACTTGCCAAAAATTTTCTTGCATAAATCTTAAAATATTGAAAAAGGAAGTACTATCATTTGTTTAACTAAATTAATTAGACACCGTACATAATGAAATGACTCAACCATATATAGTGCGTATTTTAACGATCTTCATTATAATGTATTCTATATTCGGTATAAAGCAGCAGATACACTTTGTTCGGTGTTTGAAGTGAAACACTGAATCACCCATAAAATGCTACTTCAGTTGTATAGCAAGTTCCCCGAGTTGTTGAAGGAATGGCCTCAGATTATACTGTATACCATACTGACTACGGAAGAAATTTCCAGAAAAGACTTTTAACTTTTATTGAGGTTTAGTAACAGTTCCTTTAATGCATATTTCACCCCATTATGTTATCAGACTTTTTAATTCTAGCACATTATAAACAATTCTGCTGGCCAAAGCATCATTTTTGCAATTCTTTTAGAGTTATAAAGATGCATTAAAGCGATTATTAAAGTGAAAAAGGATATATTCAAGTACTTTATGTTGTTTTAACTCTGATTTCTTTGTTGCAAAAAACTGGGAATTGCTGGACTGACATTATTATCCATATATAACCATAATACACTTTTATAAAATGCATGTATGGTAAGCCACGGAATCAGCGACAGACGCTGACGGCGTAATGCGTCAACGGTCTTTTGAAATGTCTAAGTCCATCTAAATGCACTTTCCCATGCAAAACTGAAAAATTCAGCAGTCCCATGATTACTTGATTATCCAAAATTACAAAATAAACACTTAGGGTCCAGTTGACTTATGCTTATCCATGAATAAAGGAGTAAAAACTACAACTTAATATTTTCTTGATCGGGGGAAATGGAAGAGGTTTCACTTATATTGAGGTTCATTTCTCTGTAATTAAAATTGGATTAAATAATTTAAATGCATTTAGGTTAAAATTTTAATATGTTACATGCATATATATGTATGTATATAATATATATATATATGTATTATATAGATATATATATATGTGTGTGTGTGTGTGTGCAATGAATGATATTTTATCACTTTCGGTTTAAGATTCTATTTTCCCGTTAATTCTTCTCAAGGAAGCCTAGCGAATATTCTCGAATGTTCGCTAGTAGAAATCCTTCCGGTTTCATATCTAAAAATAGAGTTTTAACGAGTGGTTTACATCACCCACGGGACTTCAAGTAATAGCTGATTGGACCGCACAAATGACTCTTTAAGCAAATGTCTAGAGTTCCATCACAAATTTCTGATAGACTTTCGACAGAGTTTTTTCGATTGCGTTTTCGTATAGGTTTAGTTTCGTATAAGGTTCCGTATGATGCTTTAATATGTCGATGAATAAACGAAGTTAGATTGAATTTTCGAGTGTCTTGATTACGTTCTAATCGCGAGATTATACGACTGCAGGGCGGTGAAAACCACCCGTAACCCCACTTCGTAATGTTGCAAAAAACCTTATTACACACACATACATACATATATATATATATATATATATATATATATATATATATATATATATATATATATATATATATATATATATATATATATATATATATATATATATATATATATATGGATGTGTATACAGGTTGTAACAAAACTAATGGTCACAACTGTAAGAGTGATACAACTTGCCAAAATAAACAACTTTGCCTCCTTTCTCAACTAAAATATTTCATCATGGAGGTTGCAAATTGATTTTTTCTTATATTACACGTCATTGATTTCAATCTTTATTCGTATGATCGTTATTCGTTATCAAACCTACTAGCATGAAATATTCCACTGGATATCGGCGGGATATTCAATTGGACATGTATGCTGTCTGGAGCATTTATTTGCTAACTCTTTTCGAGTATTACTTTTCTCGTGTACGTTTAATTAGTTTTTTTACCCATCGGTTATATTAAGTAATCTTAAATAATAAGTTGATATATACTTTAAAAATAAAGTAACATAAAAAGTCCGTCTTAAAACTATCCATTGTTTAATTTGAACTAAAAAATCTGGATAAAAACATCTGGCAAAATTAAATATTAAAATGTCTTATTTTGGTGACATAGACTATTTCGTTTCTTTTTGAACTGGAGATTGAAAGAAAAAAAACATTGTTATTCTCTATTAATTTAAAAGAAATCATCTATACTTTGCAACTCTTACTTTTCTTTTTATTCATAGCTCAATTTCTACCCTTTGGATAGATTGATAGTCTTAACTAATAAATTAACCTTTAAATAGACCGTGAAGTAACTAAAAATGACTGTATATTGAGACCTTTCATCTTTCAATAATTCCCTATATAATAATAGCCTAAGTTATCTGCCCGTCTGTCCTCGAATTTCCTAAGCAGTTGGACCTGGAATGGATAGTGACATCCATATTAGAATTTTGATGAGTTAGGGTTAGCAAAATTCAAAGCCAGTAAAGTTTATCTTTTCTTAAACTATCGATCCAATTTTAAAATGAATTGGTATAAATAGGCTTCACATCACAGCGAAAAATACTATCGTTTTTAAAACGTTCGAAAGTTACCCCGTCATCCCTTTTCGAGCTTTTAATGCCATCATTTCAAGCCCTGTTTTCCCCGGTTAAAAGCAGGCAGGCTATTAAATTTATCACATAATGAATAGGTAAAAATAACATTTTTTTTCTAGCATTATGACGTCATTCCTTAAACTATCTCATTTAATCATTTCTTATTTTAAATTATTTAAATATAGTCTGCATTATTTTCATACGTTTTATCGCTGAACTTAGATATTAAGTAAATAATTTTCTTTTATATTTTGCTTAAAGAATAGATTAAGTACATGTGTCATAATTTTAAATTTAATCATCGATTATTTTTAGTTGCAATGAAAATTTTATCACCGGTGTTAAAACAAATTCTTTTCATAAAAGTCTAGAAGTCTATTTCACGAACTAATAAATAATCTAGCGTGTAAGTTATATATCTTTGAAAATTAAGAAGTTTGTTCTTTTGTGTGTTTGTTTTTAATACATAGCCACACGGTTTGACTAAATGAATGGAACGTGATTCTAAACTGCATTCACAGTATTGGGCTTTAGAGGAGTATGAAGATAAGCAAATTATTGAGCATGTACGAGATAATTCTCATCCAAAAATCAAACAATTTTTTTATCTGCCTCACAGGGTATTTTGCAATTCTGGAAAATTAAAAATGTTACTGATACCTGCATATGACGGCCTATATGCTAGTTTGAAATAAAGAGTCTGGAAAATAACGTCTATGAGTAAAAATAAAACTATCTAATTCTGGTGACATCGACTATTTCATTTCTACTTGAACTGAAGACTACAAGGAGAAAACTTAATTAATCATTATTAATTTTAAAGGAAAGTATCAGACATGAATTTTTTTATTCTAATGACCTAGGAAGTGTTCAAGGCGAAATGAAAACGAGGAAACCCGCCTCTGTCTGAGGAAGGTCTTAACGTGGACAAGGCACGATGAAATACTCTCATGGGAGATACTGCTCTCATAAATAGATTAGATCGAATGATTTTTTTAAATACCTGTCAATGAATCTTTTGAAGGACATATAGAAGAAAAAAATGCAAGTAAAGAATATTAATTACGTTCCCTATAGGTCAAAAATAGTCCTCGTAGATATATGATGGCAAACCGGTGACAAATTGCATTGAACAAATGTCATTTCCTTTTCAGAAAAAAAGCCCAAAATTAAAGTGATAAAAAACGTAAGTTAATATTGAAGATGTTTTGGAGTGCTTATTATTTTTCTATTAGGTAATGGAAAAAATTTAAAAACATTTTTAAAAAAGTAAGTAGTTAGAATATTGTTGTCTATAACAGTTATGTAGACTGTAAAATGAGAGTTGTATAAAATAATCAGATGAGTGCAGGGTACCTATTTGAAAGATATGGTTATAGTTTGGTACGAGACAAGAATTATTTTGCTACACGAAAGAAAAGTAGACTAGGCAATACTGCTTAAAGTCGATTCCAAATGGTTATAAACATCCACATCTTGAAGTCCATCGATAAAGTCGTCTGTGTTTCACAAGGCCGCAGGCAAGGGAGGGATTTAGGGTGACCGGTCCCCCTCCAAAATTCTAAAAAGACCGTTTCATAGAAAGAAAATGGACCATGTGTGTGGTTATGTCAGCTGCCTCACTGTGCATAGACTACAGTGTGTTTAGTGACGTTGAATTAACCCTTTAACGGACAGTGGTTTCGGAGCGAAACCACCTGTTAAATTCTTTCTCTGCTTTTGAAAGACATAAGATGGACTTTTAAGTTTTCTATGTTTATACCATTTCCAACTCACTACAGAGAGTATACAAGAGCTCTATTCTTCATTTGAAATATACGTGGTTAAACTTGCTTTACTTGGAAAAGTCAGTAATATGATTTTTTCTCTTATAAACCCAAATAAATGTATATCCAAACAACACTTATAAATAGTTTAAGTTTGGTGCGGTCTACTGTTTTTCAACACGAGGGTGAATAAGACCGAGATCTACAGCTTAAGTCCGATTCGGAATTGCTACGAACATCCATACCTACAGTGGGATTTTAACCCATGAATTCCGGTACCTAAAAGTAACGCTGTATCATATGGCCATCGTTCGACTGTAAATTGGTTAGTTTTTCTTTATCATACCTTTTTAGATAATAATCATTGTTCCCTCAGCAAAATTAAACCTTTAAAAAAGCATTTTCACTCCGTACAAGGGGCTGGATTTTGCACTTTAACCACCCCTCAAGTTCCACCCCCCCTCAAAAAATGAAAAAAAAATACGCATTTACATTTATAAAGTTCATAGATAAAATTTATAAAATAATTTCATTAAATCTCAAAGAATTTATAATAGTGACCTTTTAAGGGTTAAACAGAATGTGCAAATTGTATTGGACCAGTAAGAACAGATTGATAGCGCTTTTAGCAATGCAGTACAATATTGATGCACAATAAGAAGAAATGCTGAAAATCTTTTGCATATTTTCAAGGCGAGCCTATTTTATACTATACAGATAAAAAATTCGGGAATGTTCATTTTCTTTCGAAATTATTATTTTTGTTGGTTATACTTTTATTTTAAAAATTAGAATTGAATACCATGTATAGTTTTCAATGTTAATTTTACTATTTAACTGATTCTGTAGTTATTTCATTACTCATTCTAGGCTTTAAATTTGTTCATTATATAATTTTTTAATCATTTTGATATGTTAAAACCCCATTGTAATATGATATTCATCAGGGGTTACATATCATTAGAAAATCTGTAGTTTTACTGAAGTATCATTCACAAAAAAACAATGTATTTCCGCTTGCCCCCCCTCCGAATAAAATTTCTGGCTACGGTGCTGGTGTTTCGTGATAAATAACACAATGATCTATATTTGCTTCATCACTTAGTGTTTCCCTTAATTACTTCGGAAAGTGGTTAGGTTTGAAATCATTAGACATAACAGCAACAATACACATCCATGCTATTCGATCATGCAATTCCGTTATCGAAGGCAGTGCTATCATAATTTTATCAATTAAAGTTTTTTCGGGATTAAAAAAAGAAATTATAAAACATAAGAGATTCATTAACTGAATTTCAAAGTTGAGAATGTGAACTCGCATACTCTTATACAAATGGTTGTTAAAAACTGAAATAAATGATAAATGTTTGCTCACAGAAAGGATTAAAAAGATATCAAATAATTAGATAACAAATAAGGTAAGCAGTACAGACAGCTATTTTGAATCTTATCAAAATTGTTTCCTCGTTCTAGTAAACAAAATTTTGAAGAAGATTTGCTGTTTCTTCCAGCAATTATATCAATTTTTTAATTGTTAAAAATGTAAAGAAGACAATTGGCTACAATGTTCAGTGTGTGAACGCTGTAGACAATTTGTTTTTTTAAATACCATTGTTAACTTACTAGTCCAAGTAGTCGTTTAAAGATTTTTCGTGACTAAATTAGGAACTGGCAAAAATAAGTGGTTAAAATAAGACCCATTAGTTCTTCAATTTACACAAATGTTAATATGTTTTCGTACTATTATGCGTAAAACTGAAAAGAGAAAAAAGTACAGAAAACAATCAGCAACATTCTAAAGCATTTTTTCTGTCTAGATATGCACCCTGGTGAACTATTTTACCGATGTAGCATTCGAGGTCATAATTTTTAGTTTCATATACAAATGCTCAAAAGTTTAGACGTATCGGCGTTATTGTACTGTTTTAAGATGATCTTAGTCGATTAGCCATGGCATTAGGAACCAAAATAGGCATGTCTCGAATTTATTACAAATGAAATGTGATAATGAAATATTATGAAATATATTTGTAGACGTTTCGAACTGACTTTTCATGGTAACATATCTCGGTCTTGTTAGCTCTTGTGTAGCAAATCAACGACCGTAGTGCATTTAACCAACTAACTATAATCGAAACAAGGATAAATATAAATTAATATAAAATATTGAAACTTGGCCGAGGGTACATTTTAAAGCAATAAATTTTAAAATATTCTCTTAGGAGATATCCAAGTGGTGTTGGGGCATGACTTTAATCTCGCCGCACAAGCAAATAATACTGCTTTTTAGGACAATTATAGCTTTGCTTCAAAAATAGAAACGATGATGATGATGGGAAAAGCCTAAATTAATAGGAATTTCAAAGGGAAACTTAATTCGTTCCTTAATTGAGGATCGCATTTTAAAATATTTTCTTACAAAAGATTCAAGAAATGTTAGGAACATTATCTTAATTTCCCCGCATAATATGTAATGCATTCCAGGAGTATTATAACTTTGTTTCAAATAATTGAAATAGGGGTGCTATAAAGAACATTAATATGTATTTGACAATGGAAACTAAATTCCCTATCTACTGATGAAAACATTTAAAAATATTTTAAGAAGTCTAAGGGCTACCTAGGAATAGACATTAAAATTTTTAGTCATTTTTTAAAGAATATTTAAAATTATATTTTAACTGAAATATTTACTTACATATTTTGCGATATCTAGTTTTCATTAAAAGTTATATAGCCTCCTCCCCCTTATTTGTAAAAGCAATTTTATAGTATTTTTTACCTTCTTTATTAGAATGCAAAAATTAGATATTGTCTTGCATGAAAGATAACAGAACAGATGTTGGGTTATCATAAATAATTCAATATTACTAAGTAATTATATAAAATCTAAATCAAATTCATTCTGTTTATTCACAGATTCTTATGAACAGGATAATGCAAGTTACAGCTATTAAGGTTGTTTTGTTTAATATCAGGAAGCTATAGATTAAAGCAATTCATAGTATGTAAGATAGAAGCTCATACTATGATTATACAATGATGAAAAGTCAAGAAACGTTGAAAGAAATACTTAAGTGTGAATGGTGACTATGTAGAGAAGTCTTAATAACAAATGAAAAATAAGTTTCTATCTTGATGGCTTTTTTAATAGTTGAAATATTGCGACACTTCGTCGTATTTTACATTCTCAGTAAAACAGTTTTCATAAGTATTACTCATAATACTCTTTTTTTATAGTATGCATAACTTAAAATCATTCATAAATTATTCACATGTAAATCAGATTAGAAATTTTAAAAGTGCCAAAAAAGCCTAAATTAAATTATAAAATATCAAAATCTAAAGATTGCAATGATAGTAATTAGATTTTTAAAAATATTTAAGTAGTAATATATATGTACTTATATCAATCTTTCCACGTTTAGTTGATATTTTTGCATTTTGTGGTTTTCTGCTTCTTTGCTCTGGTGCATTTGTTTGAGTACAGTTTTCGTACATAGATATATATTAATATATATATATATATATATATATATATATATATATATATATATATATATATATATATATATATATATATATATATATACATACAATGAGTGGTCAAAGGTAAGGCTACAAAACATTCAGTGGAACGTGTACATTTAAATTCATACAACCAATACAGCCAACTGATAGCACATTCAAAAGTTTATTTTTCTACACAGTCTTCATATTGGTTTTTAGGTACTTTTTTTCTTCGTAGGATGAGTTTAAATATTTCCTCCTGACAAAAACCCCGTCCTTCCGTGTTCAATCATTTTGTTGCGAAATGTTTCACTTGTTTGTCTGAAGTGAATAGCCGGCCTCATATGCGATGATTCAACTAAGGAAATAGGTGAAGTCACTTAGAGCGTGGTCCGTAGGGAGAGTGGCCTATGATGTTCCATAGAAACTGCTTCAATAATGTGGTGGTCTCCTAGGCTACTTGGGGTAGCTTGTTAGTGAGACCTTACAGTCTTTCCGTATACCTTTACCAATTGCCGGTGACTTTAAGCCACGGTTACACGTTCCGCTCACAGAAATCAAATAACTTAACGCGAGACCAGTTTTCCAAACGAATTGCATTTTGTGTTACCCCCTACAACTAGCAGTGAAGGTGGAGGGTGGCTTGAACTGCACATTGCTGACCCCATGTATTAGAATTATTACTCACTATTCATTTCTCTCTATAAAAGGCGATAATAACTCCAGGAATATTAGCTTTGTAATCTTATTTTTAAATACCTCCCGTATAGTTTTTCTTTTCTTTTCTGCAGCGTGATATTTTAAAAAAGTGTTCTGCAAATGTGCTCTGAAAAAAAGAAGAAAAAAATTTAAATTTTTTGTGCTGCATTATTACCTAGTTCAGTGTTTTACATGGTATTCTAAGTTACTGTATAGTATACAAGCTTTAAATCTTGTTACAAATTATGCATATTGCATTGTAATGAAGAATTCCACTTTTGTTGTCCTTCCGCTGCATACGGAGATACTGATCAGAAAGAAGGCATTCCATCGTCCTTTAGCTTCGACCCCGGTAGGACAGGTCGGGTTTTTTCCCTTACCACCCACCATGAGAGGGGATAAAAATCGCCGGTGTGTTTGTCTCCTGAGCAAGTAGCAGGAGATTATGGTAATGGAAGGATAAGAGCAGGAATCGGAGCGAAGTAAACAGGGGCTGCTAGCACCATTTTCTTTTATTGGTTTCTGGTCGCCATCTTCATTGACTGCAAGATACTATCATTCCAGTATATAATCAAGAACTAATTTTACACAGACTTGTCCAGATTTACAATATATTATAAATAACTTTATAATGACGTTTCACTTTTAAGTGAAAATTTAAAATAAATTGCTAACGGTAAGTCTTCTGTCCATTATATATTGTCTATTTTACTTGAGTTTATCAACAGACTTGGTTGTTAGGCTTCATGTCTGTTGTGTTGTGTATTGCGTTTTTATTTTTTTTAACCTCTGTCACAACATGGCATAATATGCTGGTATTATGTATATTGTATATATTATCGTATACATACTGCGAATATTGTAAATATCGTAAATAATGTATAATATGGCACTCATTTGTAGACGTAAAATCTTTATTGCGGCTTTATACTTAGTGGAAAGGACCATTTTTGTCCACTTTAGACTTTGGTAGCTATATACCTGTCATTCATATCTGTCATCATGAGTGCTGTGCATGAGTGTATACTTAAATCAGTACACGAAATATTATAAAACTATTAGAAATAGTTTATAAAATATCATTCGCACAAGCTAGAGAATATGAAATTCGAGAAAAAATATTTTAAACTTTAAATGATATTAGGATATCTCACATAATGCAAATAATTTAATTTATCGTAACTATCGTTTCATTTGAGATATGACAAAAGTGGTGGTATCAAAATATTCAGAAATTTTACCAGTTTAATTTATAAAAAAATTTAAAATAAAGAAAATTTAATCCTTAGACCCCTTAATCTACCCCTCAATATTAAAAATTTAAATGAATACTTTAAAAGCAAGTGTTACCTATCTTTCAATAAAATTAATCTCTTTGTAGTACTTACCATACCTCTTTGAAATTTTTCTCTGCAATATTAAATTGCTTTGAAAAGTTACCATGGAATCTCTTTAGTAGTTTCCGACATCTTTCTTTCTTCACATCAAATCAGTGAGCCAAGACATTAAGCACGAAAGAATTCTTTTAAAAACATTTAAATTTTGTCGTTTCGGGAAGCTATTGTCAGAAAATAGTAACGTTCATGTGGGAAACTGTGCGTTCAAGCATATCAAGCAATATTACATAGAAAATTCTAAGTGGAATTTCAACTCAGTTTACAAAATTCATCAGGGTAGAAGTTTTCAAAACTTAGTAGATGTTTTCAAGTTATTCGGTGATGTGTTTTTTAGTTGCTTTCCCATTACATAATTTTCGTATTTTTTCATCCATTATCTGTTACTTGGAATCATGCATTCTTATACTGAATGCACCATAAATCGATTGAAACTCTCTTAAGAATTTTAAATTGACTTTGTGAAACTTATTGCTAACATTAAAGTACTATACGTTACTATAATTGATAAAATGATTCGTTGCTTTCAAAATATTTATTTATTAAAATAAAATCTGGCACATATAAACACAAAACATTATGACAAAATAGCACAATTAAATAAGAAAATGATAATTCATTCGTGAATCTGTGATAACTCAATTCATCTTGAAGGAATAATGAAATGATAAGCATGTATCATCGAATAGCATATGAAAAACTGATACTCTCCTAGTTTACGAAAAGCGATATTTTTTGAATAATAATCAAGATATCAAGATAATATCAAGATATTAGCAGTAGATGACAATACGTAATGCGATATAATTATTTATACATAGTTTTTTAAAAATACAAGAGACCCTTTTAGTTTATATTTAGGATCTTTAATCTGTGATACATTGATCTCCAGGCGTCTCGGGTGATTTTATAATGGTTCATGAACAATTCACATTCAAAATCTTTTATAGAGATTGAAGGCCCCTCAGGGGCATGCCTTCTTTTGGTGTGTACGGGTTTCACGCATCCGGGGTACCTGAGTGATCTTTTCTCTATGTCACTCCTGGAAGTCTCGAACTTACCTGTGTAGAGTTTGCTCCTTACAAGGTGGACCACATTAAACTCGGACCATGACGGACCTCTCGTAGGTCAGCTATAGCTTGGTAGCCTCTATGGGTTGCTGTTGAGATGGCTGGTCATCAATAGCACAGTTGCTGCTGTATGTCTGCGTATGGGTCATCGTAAAACCAATTCTTTTACAGACCTTGAAAACAGAAATATGAATATGTAACCAGCCAAAATACCTTTCATCTATTATACAGGAGATTAGCCCACATTATTTAATTTGTCCGAGCTTGCCGAGCAAGAAAATCTCTTAGTCAAAATGTAATTGTAAAACCATTAGAAAAACAAGATAGACGTTGTGAAACTTTTCACATTTATTGAAGATCAAACTGTATTGATCTTGCCAACTGTCTGTACAATGCACAAAATCTGTATAGAATGCTCGAAAAATATACACTTTGTAGGCGATGTCGGCCTAGAGTGAGCGAATCACTTGAGGTCGTTCCCAAGATTGTTCAGCAATTTTGGGATTCAAGAGTAAACCTTGATCATTTAAGACAGATGAAAAATGTGCCCAGTGGACAGAAATTTAGCATTTATTCCACCACTAGATTTGAAAGATGATGAAAAATGAATTTAAGTCGGAGAACGCTGCTTTATCTGACATTTTATGGCTGATAAATTAGGTATTATAAAATAAGGAGGAAGATGAATAGTCCCAGCAAGAAGAAATGTGGGCTAGTTTAATAATTTATATACTAACTTAGATGGCCGCAAAACCAGTTCGAGAAATCGTCGTGACAGCTAGCCACTAAACCGTGACGTATGATATCTCTCTATATATATAATTTGACACAACAATCCAGGGTGGGCCAAAGTCTTCAGCTGTAGACTATACCATGACAGACTATTCTTCACCTTTGTCTGCAAGTTCTTTACTCCCATTACTTTAAAATCAGATTCAATTTAATCAATCCAAAGAAACTTAAGTCTCTCTCTTTTACGGGTTTTAAAAGGCTTGGCAATGGAAACTTTATTCACTGGATTTCTCTAGTTCATCCTTTTTCCACGAGCAGCCCAGTTAACTATTTTAATTTAAATATTTCTTATATAAGGCTCTAAAAATTTCCGAGTTCATCCCTCTTCGACAAATGCCATTTTCTTTTACCCCCAACGATGCTTCTCACTACCTCCCTTTCGGCAACTGCGATTTTGTATTCTCCATTCTTAGTTCGAGACCAAGTTTCCAAACCATAAATGAGAGCTAGGCTCTCATTTATGGGGAAATTATGGTAATTTATGGTGATGTTTTTTATTCTATTTTCAAGGGCGTATTACCAGCTTAATACTTGTATGACTCGTCTCCCGTATTATCCTTACTATTTAAAATTTAATTCTTTTATTGGGGATGATTTTTTTCTCATTATGAGAGATTTATAGACACTTGTCTTTGATTTTTTTAAAGTTAACACAAGATCATAAAAGTGTTAAATGAACGCTTTGTTTGCCAATGAAATGAGATTCCGGATTTTAGAAATAATGTCATTTGGTTAATCTCTCTCTCTCTCTCTCTTTCTCTCTCTCTATATATATATATATATATATATATATATATATATATATATATATATATATATATATATATCAGGTTTAAAAATGGGGGTTAAGAATTAAGTGAGTTATAATTAAAAATAGCTAGAACTCATTAACAATAATGTAATAGGAGAAAGACACACCCTCGAGCGGAACTTTACAGAATAAAAAAGCTGACTCGGAAGTAGACATAGGAATTTGCTTAGATAGCAACGCCAAAAGAGACAGTTGTGAGCGGGAACTCGAACTGATAACATCCTCCAAGCTTGGCATGGCAAATTATGAGAACAACGGATTTCTAAATGGCACAGCTATGGACAGAAGGATTACTACAATAAAGAAGTTTTACTATATGAAATCAAGTGTGTCTTCCATGCCTTAACCCAACGTTCGTGATATATATATATATATATATATATATATATATATATATATATATATATATATATATATATATATATATATATATATATATATATATACAAATAATTACTATCTAGTAGTACTGATTCTTTTTGTAAAAACTTCTTAAATATAAAAATAAATACTCAGCAGCAATTTATTTTTGATTTGTTTGATGAAAGATCTGATTACATTTGAAATTGTTAAATTTCAGAAATTCAGTTCCTGTTATTGCACGTCTATCTTCAAATATAATATTGCCAATCAGCTTGTTAGAATAAATAGAGCATGTTTCAAAGTTCATCAGGATAAAGATGTTAAAAATCTGAGTGATGTGCTACAGAAAAATAACTAGGTTTTAAGTCTTTCTAATCACTTAATTGGTAGTTTTAAATTTAACGAATAATTTATTAATAATAAAGTAATGAACGTAATTTTTAAAAATCTAAAATATGCTATAATATAAAGGATAATTATCTTATCATTATAGATAAGATAATGTAATTACTTAATGTAACTTATTTTATTCTTGGTTATTAGAAAAGCGGTTTAATGTTATAATATAACTAGCGTATAGCCCATTATATGACGGGATCAGCAAAATTTTTAATTTTCCAGAATTGTAAAGTACCCTATTAGGCAGGTAAAAAATGGTTTGTTTTTTGAATGAGAATTATCTGGTACACGCTCAATTTGTTTATCTTTACTGATCACATGTTAGTTGCCAACTTTAATTTATTTTGTCATATTACGTGATAGGAGGAACAGCAGAGGTTTTAATATTGACAGTGATTATTTGGCGGTATAAATGAATGATGTCCAAAATTTAGCGAATCAATTGCAAACATTGTGGTTATGTATAAAAAACAAACACACAAACGAACAAACTTCTTAATTTTCAAAGATATATAACTTAAACGCTAGATCATTATTAGTCCGTAAAATAGACTCCCATGAAAAGAAGTTGTTGTTAATACCGGTGATAAAATTTTCATTGCAACCAAAATAATAGATGATTCAATTTAAAATTATCACATATGAACCTAAACTATTATTTAAGCAGAATATAAAAGAAAATTATTTACGTAATATCTAAGTTCAGTGATAAAACGAAAATAATGCAGACGATATTAAAATAATTTAAAATAAGAAATGATTAAATGAGATGGTTAAAGGAATGACGTCATAACGCTAGAAAAAAAATGTTATTTTCATTTACTTATAATGTGATAAATTGATGAAGTTAACCGCTTGCTCTTAACCGTGGAAAATAAGGCTTGAGATAATGGCATTAAACTATCATAAAGGGGAACGAGGTAAATTTCGAGCGTTTTCGAACTCGATTTGAATTTTGCTAACCCTAACTCATCAAGAATACAATATGGATGCATCTATCCATACTCGGTCCAACCGCTTCCTAAAGTTCTAGGACGGGCGGACAGATAATTTAGGCTATTTTATATAGGGGATACTCAAGTATTAGTATTTGGTCTATCGATGTTGTTCCTCCTATTTTGACTCCCTGGTTTTATTTTTTCAAACCATTTATTGTACTAGTGGTTAGCCTCACTAAATGCTCATCTTTACTTGGTGTTGTAGCATGAGATGTTATTTTATTTTTCTCTTTTTCTTATAAGGATTGTACAGTACCAAAATGTGTTTATCGAAGAAACAATCTTTTTGTTTAATGGTGTTTGCGAGTACTGCTGATGAGACAAAACTGCATCAAACTTTTGTTTTTTAGTTCTATGTTTTGAATTGTTTTGATATCTCATTATCAACTTCTATTACACACACACATACACACACGCACATATATATAAATACACACACACACACACACACACACACATATATATATATATATATATATATATATATATATATATGACACGGACGAGTGATTAAAGCATGGAAGACACATTTCATGTATAAAAAATTCCTTATTGTAATCCTTCTGTCCATGTCTATGCCAGTTAGATATCCTTTGTTCTCATATTTTGCCACAACAAGCGGGGAGGACGTTATCAGCCCGAGTTCCCGCTCAGAACTGTCTTTTTTGGCGTTGCTACCTAAGCAAATTTCTATGTCTATTTCTGCGTCATCTTCTTTGCTCTGTATAGTGCCTCTCGAGGGTGTGTCTTTCTCCTATTAAGTTATCATTAATGAGTTCTAACTATTTTTAATTATAACTCTCTAATTCTTAACCCCCATTTTTAAACCTCACACACACACACACACACACATATATATATATATATATGTATATGTATATATGTATGCATGTGTGTATGTGCCTCTAACATATGCCAATGCCTAATATATATAAACATATTGGCAGGTCTAGGCTTTTTACATACTGTTTTTCATACAGTGAAAAGGATTGAATTACTATGATGTTCACAATATTCAAAGAAATCACTGCTGAAGTAATGGAATATTCGAGCAAAACATGTAGAGTCGTACAAACCACATTCTCTATATGATTGCAAAAACTATGTACACCTTAATTACGGGATAGTAGATAGCTACTCTTTGCTATAATAGCCCCTGTTAATTAGTGTTATAATGATTTATTTTTAAAAAAAGGGAGGTATAGCAGTAATGTAGTTGTAAATATAGTAACTTTATTTATTTTTAAATTTGAACACACATTTCTCTGAAACAGCGAGGAGTGCACCCCTTTGAGAACTATTGCCATAGGTGTATGCAATCTTAGTAGATTCTTAATCAAAATTTCTAAATCTAGTGTAAATAACTTTTTTTTAGAATTAGTGTCATCAACTTGTTCTTAAAGTAAGAATCATGTTTAATGTAAGTTATTTTATAGGGATAACTATAATGAAATCCGATTAAGAGAAAATTTTGCCTTAATTTATTCCTTACACTTATGAGAAATTCGTACTAATGTAAGCTCAATATTGTTTTTTCAGCAAAATTTTTTATAAAAATCGGTCATAGATTCCATTATTTTGTGTTTTATTGGATCTACATTTGATGGTTTCAGTGTTACACAATTTTTGAATCTGAAATAAACCTCTCTAGTCATTGTTATAAAGTGAAATTAACTATAGTAGAGCAAAGGGTAGGGAAAATGAAATTCTTTCGTCTTTTCTTTTTGTCGAGTCAAAATAGGAAGAATGCAAAGTGAAAATTACAAAATGTTTTCCCCAGATTTTAAGCGGAAATAAGTAATCTAGATTATTTACTTAGAAAAAAAGAAGTTCTTACAAAGTATACCGGTCTCATGAAATGTTTTGCTACAGCGAGAACGAAATTGCCATTAACTTGTGTGGGAAAAAGTGTAGACGCATTCCCAAACCTGAATCCTTACTCATTAAACCGTACCAGATAACAGAATAAAAAAAACAACTTTAATATACATATGGTATTGTAAATACAAGGATGAAATTAAAACATGTCCTATATAACTTAGAAATTTAATTTAAAAACTGTTTTATTTTTTTTTTAGGAATGGTTATTAAATTCATAATGATCAGAGTAGGCTTCACTTTCCAATCTTCTGCATTAAGCTGAGCGATATCACAGCTGAATATTAAAGGTACAATATGAGCGTATTATACTTACTGCACTTATTAAAGCTTGGAAAAATATCAATGTTTTCAAAATAAATGAGACCCAGGTAAACTATATCACTTTTCCATTTCATTTTTTTTCTGTAATGCTCTTTAAATGTCCTTTGCTCACCAGAGCTTGGTAGGCATTAGCAGTTGTACACAAGCACACACAAACACACATATATACATATAAAGTGGTATTTTTTTAGCACAGTCCTCTGTCAACGAATTTGTCATGCCTAGATATTTTTAGACATGTATTCCCTGGAAAAGAAAAACTTATCTTTATTTGATTTTCCGAGACTAAACTCTCTAATGAATTGCAGTTTTAATATATCACACTACAGTTATATAGTTAATTTTCTCTAAAAATGAAAAAAAGAGAATAGAGAAAGAAAGAAAAAAAGATTTTTTGTGGTTAACCAGTTACGGCTCAGGTAATAACTTATCGGTATACCTTCATGACACATTATATGTAAAGCTGAGATTGTTGTGGACAATAGGTTTAAATGGTTTAAATATTTGAGAGTTTTTCAAATGGCACAGTTGCTTTTATATATTCATATGCCACAAATATTTTAAAAGTTTCAGTTATTTACCGAAATTTCTTTGATCGTCCTACAATTTTAATGAAATTTCTTCAAATAACAGAGGATGTTTTATTTGTGATTTCTAATATCTATAAAACTCTTAAATGACTAATATGGAAACAACAATATATATATATATATATATATATATATATATATATATATATATATATATATATATCAAAGCTATTTGACTTTAATATTTCGTTAAAAACCTCCTCTCTCCCATTCTAATTCCTTAAAATCTTTTTCCCAGCTGTAAAATGTCTTAATTAAAGGAATGTCATCTACTTAAAATTCTTTCAATACATTTCCCAAAGCTTTCTGTCCATTCAACACGTTTTCCAGCTGTCGTCGGCAAATGGCTTAGCTTTTCTCCTGATCTTAACAGTTAAATTCGCTGACTAAGTTTCTTGTCCCTTAGAAAAATTCTATCTGTCTTCTCTTGGGTACACCTCTGTTCGAGCAAAGTGATTTTTGTGTCTGTCTCTTGTCTGCTGCTGACTAGTGAAGATGTCCTTTTTTAGCAGATCTTAAATAAAATTTCGTTTAGACTTGGACTTGTGTGCGGTTCTCTTCAATGTGGCTAGATTGTCTCTTATTATTGCTAAGCTGATTAGGCTTCTCCTTGTCCAGTAGCCCGGGCAAGTAAAAAGAATAGGGGCTAGAATTTCAAATGTGTCCAGCAGTTGTATAATTCTTGGATTATTTATATATATATATATATATATATATATATATAATCTTTCTTTTTTCCCAAGGGCAATAATTTTATTGAGATCTGGCATAATCGTCGATAATTTAATTCTCATGTAGAAACTTTCATCTAATCTTTATCTATCTATTCAGTTTTGGTATCTGTTCAAAACGAACATTCACTTTCATTTAAATATATGAGACATAGCACTGAACAAACATTTATATATAACAAAAATTGAACTGATTTCTTTGAAAATTTTGGTTATTTCTTATGTATGTCGTGGTCAAACTACCACTTATTTACCACAATATTTTTAATAGTTGCAAAACTAATTAATTTTATAATTTTTTCAAATATTATCAATTAGCTCGCAGCCTTTCGCTCCCATGCAGGATCAAACTCTGAAATACTTAAATTCTGTTGGCTCTCAGGAACCAATAGAATTTCTCCTAGTAGAAGGCTGAATCCGTGCTATCGGAGACGACTTCGCTCTTGAACCTAGAATCTTAACCAAATTAAATGTTTATTAAAAAAAGTATTATTGTGTTATAACCTAATATTGTTGTTTGAACTTAATTGTAACTAATTTTTACCTTCTGTTATACTGTGTTCCCCATCACCGAACTCGTGTATCGTGTACTGTTATCATATTCTCTTAATTAATTTTAACTCTATACTATTTTATCTAATTTAATATAGTAATTTCAGTCCCTAATTTCGTGTTTAATTATCTGATATCTCATTATCATGCATGCTTGACTGAACTTCTGACCTAGAGGGCCTGGCCCAGGCAGGACAGACAACGAGCTCCCGTGCGATGTCAAATATTATATGATGTTTTATTTGTATTTTCTTATATCTATAAAATTTAAAATCAATTATTATAAAAGCATTGATATTTCTTTATATTTAACAGTTTTTTAAAATATAAAATTGTTCATTAATTTAATTTATTTTTCCTAACATTTGGATTTTTTTTTCCATACATCTAAGCTAGGAAAAAGATTCAGTGCAAGTGTTTAAGATGTTAAATAATTAGGCACAGGAAAATTATGCACGTTTTAAATAATGTGTACTATTATCTGTAAACGATGGGGCTTTTATTCAAAAATGAATAAAGACTATAGTTTTTTCAAAAATTTATTTTTAAATCTCTCTGCGTATGTTAAAGTTTGAACATACATTGGTATACATTCCAATCTCTGCATCAGTACCTCGTTTCTCTTATAAAAGTGGCCGAACGATGGCCGAGTGGTTAGGGGGCTGGCCTTCGGAACCGGAAGTCGTGGGTTCGATTCCCACTGTGGCATGGACGTTCGTAGCCGTTCGGAATCGGCTTTAAGCTGTAGGTCCCGGTCTCATTAGCCCTCGTGTTGCAAAAAGTAGACCGTAGCACTCCAAACCAAACCAAACCACAAACCTCTTATAAAAATGATTCAGTTGCGATAAAAATTGAAATTTCTACATCTCTGGCTCTTTATCACAAAAATGTAGCCCGTTTGGTATACAGTCGAGACAAAATTTGTTCAAATTATCTGCCCGCATGAGTGAAGGGAATGACGAGTAAGGGGTTAAATTCGTCTTTGCATTTTGAGTTCCCAAATATACTTCAAAATATTTTTGTGAAACACTGGCGTTCTATGTAACACCACTTGGAAACTACTGGTCGAGACAATTCTCAATTTTTGATGGATTGGAAATTGTGTAAATTTATACAGTGCTATTAATGTTTTCTAATTGTCTATGGATGTTATAGGACTGTATTTTAATTGATAGAATCAAAGATAAAGTTACAGTGAATGTTTAGTTCGAAGAAATTTACCTGAAAATTAAATATATATATATATATATATATATATATATATATATATATATATATATATATATATATATATATATATATATATTGTTGAATTTTGAAATATAACTAAGAATAAGAATGAAAGAGGTTTTTAATATCCACCACCTTATACTTAATATAATTATCACCACACTAGACATTTCAGATATAATTAATAATTACTTTAAACAGTTTTTTGTAGAGTATAAAGTAAATGTCAATTAAAATTAATCTATTTCAAACAGGAAAATCTATATTTTTCTAATTAAAAAACTATTATACATATTTTTTTCGGAAAAAATGAAAATTTTAACGATTATTAATTTTTTTAACTATATTTTCAGCGAATGCTTACTATAGTAACCAAATTTTATTCCAGGACTCAAAACATATACTATGAATAAAAATGATTATTCGTAAAAGGAATGTAAGCGTAAGAAAAATTTTCAACGATATTCCGTTTAAAACAATTCATAATTAATAACTTTAAAGTTAAGATTTTTTATCCAAATTGCAAACACTTCCACATAAATATATAGCTAATACCATATTAAATTTTCAATCAGATTGTTTATAAACAAAATAAATTCATTTTGAAAGTTCACTGTCCAGTTAAGAATTTTAGAAGATAAATGGTAAAAATGGTTCAAAGATCTGAAAAATCTGAATTTGACTTTTAGTCAAAATATAAAATAAATGGAAGCAGTTCCAAAAATACAGATTTTCTAAATATTTTTTAAATATAAATACCAAATAAAACCCATTTACATGTAGCTCCTTTTTTATTTTACTTTATTTTATTTTTAATTTTGCAAAATGTACTTTTTTAAAATTTAGACAGTTTTTTAACATAAAAATAGAGTATTTAATTTTTTTAATTCTGAAAATAAATCGCTTCTTTAAAAACACTTAATATAAAAGCTATAGTTGTAAATTGAAAATAATCAAAATCGTGTTTTTAAAGCATTTCTCCTTTTTGAACTGCTCGGCTAGATATATTTAAATTTTTTCCCATCGAAAAGCAAAATACCCATAGTTATTGTTAAATATCCTACTTTTTATCACTCCACTCAATTTTGAGAAAGGTAAATAAAATGCACATTTCGAAAAGTGTGCCATATTGACTAATGGTATCAAATATTTTCTTACCAATACTTATTTTCAGTACTTTCCAGTAACAGTTAATTAAATAATGTATGAAATTCTTTTACTTTAAACTTGAATTTTTACTTAAATGTTACTTTAAAATTATGCATGTATTCACTAATTTATAAATATTTTTGTTATATCTGTATTGAGAAATAGAATGCATGCTCCTTAGCATTTTACTAAAATTACTTTATTTTCGGTATTGATATGTTGTGTGTATCATTACCTATTCATTATGTAGACCATTTAATGGCCAAATAAATAATCTCCTGTCTTTTGGTTCTAGAGTTTGTTTAAATTCCACTACTCGCATGGTTTGGAGAACTACGGTCTACTGCTCTCCATCCAGCATCCGAATATCTATGCCAGCAGTGGGATTCAAACACACGAACTCCGGTACCGAAGCACAGCACCCTACCATTTCGGCTATCGTTCGGTATACTTGCATGGAGGCCTGTAGTCGTTTGTAATCCTCTTGAATCAGTAGGTACCAGTTTAAGGAACTCTCATTTATTACAAAATTAATCGTATTGCTCAAAACTAGATTGAATCTTTGCGTCTTTTTTTAAAGTCATGCAGTGCAATTTTTATTTTATTTTTTCCGGTCCTAAAATAAGAGTGTAAAAGATCATGCAGTTTTTAAAGTCTATATTATTTCTAAAACAACCGTAAAATAATGATTCGAGTAACATTTCTTTTCCATTATCAATATAATTAAAGGTTTTCATGTCTTCCTTCTCGGGCACAAATTCCCTAAATGACATTAGAGAATTCTAAAAAAATGACATAATTTTGATCATCGCAACTTTGATTTGTATATTTTTATGTTTTAAATCAGAGGATAGAAGATCATTTCAATTCTCACAATTTAGATTATTTTTAGAATAACGTTAGAATAATAATAATAATAATGACTAAACAAATATATTATTTTCCTATTATTGATATAAAGGAAGGTTTTTATTTATTTCTTCTCGAGTACAAATCTCTAATACCATGCATAAAAAACTGGAATCATTTTATTTTACTTTTCTTACCTTAAATCAGAGGGTAAAAAATTATAGCACTTTTCCCTCTCTAGATTATTTCTAAACCAACTTTATATAAGGACTCGACTAATATTATTTTCTGTTATCAACGTAACTAAAGGTTTTAATTTTTTTCTTCTCGAGCACAAATTCTCTTATACCATGGAATGGAAAAACTGGATTAGTTTTGGCTATGTAGGGCAATTTCTTTTTTCTTTTTTTATTTTACTGTTCGTAAATCAAAGGGTAAAAATCATTGCACTTCTCAAAGTTTAGATCATTTCTAAATCAACGCTTAGACTAATGATTTGCCTAATATTTTTTCTGTTATAAATGTAATTGCAGGTTATCATTTCTTTTATTTTTAAGCACAAATTCTCTAATACCATGGATCAGATAAACTTTAAGAGTTTTGGAATTTCGACTTAGAGAGTATAACAACCATGAAATGAAAAAAGTATCAAAATCTTCTATCTTCTCCCAACCTTGGAATTCAGGCCATAAGTTTTTTATTCTATTTTCAGGGGCGTATTCCCAGTTTCGTTTCTGAGCTGAATTATTTCGACAATTTCTTCCACTAAAGATTGCGGTAAATGTTTGTTTAACAACATTTCTACCATATATGTAAGCTTAACAAAGGAAGATAATATACCACTTTATTGTTCTTCGTTTGTTATAAACTTAATACTTGTGTGACTCGTCTCCCGTATTAGCCTTACTATTTAAAATTTAATTCTTTTATTGAAGATTATTTTTTTTATTATTTTCCCTGAAAAATATCTTAAGGTACTTGCCTGCCTTTAAAACGTGAATTTCGATCAAATTTTGCTTATCGCAAAACCTTAACCCTGAAAGTTGAATCTCAAAGGCTATGGAATTTTAATGTATGTTATACAAATATATATATATATATATATATATATATATATATATATATATATATATATTAACAATATAGATGAGAATTGTAGTTATAGGTAAAATATTTTGTTATTTGCTGAAATTTACATATAGAGTGCCATGGAACGGGCAAACATAGTGCGAAAAGGTCAGAAATATTTAATATTTTCCCCTTTAGTAGTAATATATTTAGTTTTAATTTTTGTGTATCTATATATGCTTACAAAATGCATACTTTTGTAGAAAAATGAAAAAAAAAACATTATTCGAGTAGTCATCAACCGTTATTAAATACTATTTGAATTAGCGAAATACTTTAAAAATGGGTCCTTGAATCCTTAATTTTAAACTAGGTCCCAGAAAAAATCTTTTAAAAGCTATGCAAATACCTTAATCTTTCTCGTGACGCATTAATATTCCTGTGACGCATTTTGTTTAATGAAATTATTGAGTCTAAACTGAAATGGTTCTTGCTATAATTCAAATACTTTGGAAATGATCATTGTAAAATATTTTAAACTAGATTCAGATTTCACTATACGTTATATATATAATAATATGTTAAATATATTTTCAAAAATGTATATAACATCATCTTTAAATTTTACCTTAATAGAAATATATTATTGTTTAGTCTCTGTTGAGCATGCACGCACAAATTTTATTTTAGACGTATAAAGACTATACTGTATAAAAATGTTTGATTGTTGTTCCGTTTGGAGAGCTACATTTTCCTACAGGACCATTATCTCCTGATTCACTATGATCAATATTCCCATTTCATTAAAAAATTAGCTTATAAAAATAATCGACCATAAACAATTTTGATAATTTTTTTGTCAAATATAACAGGTTTAGCTTCCTAAGTACCTTTGAAAGATTAATTACATAAAATTGTACAAAACAGTTATACAATAACTTATTTTTGATGAGTGTTATGTGAACTACCTAATTTTAAAGTAGTTTTTACCTTGTATTTTAGATAAAATTTAAACAAATTATTTAAAGCTTATAAATTTTCCATAGTTTTAAAGTGTTCTTAATCAAAAAATTTATATTTGAAATAAAAATTTCAAAAATTTCAGAAAATTGCTTTCGAAGGCAGACGGATACTTTAAGTTTTTTCATGAATTATTGATCCTCTGAGTCTGTTTTAGTCCCAGTGGTTTAACATCTATAAAAAGGGGAATAGTAACTATGCAAATTCCTTGTTAAATAGATTTTGACATTGATCGATGGAAGTGACGATTTGTATCTGAATGAAGAATAGGGTAAGGGCAAATAATGTATTCTACAAGCCATACAGATTTGTATAGGAAAGACATACAGAAACTAGGCACTGCGAAAAGAAGAAATTAACCGGGAAGGAAGATAAATGGGCACATTATGGGTTGGGGTGCGTATAGGATTCATTCACTAGGAACAAAACTCATTAAAGAATCATTTACCCAAAATAATAAACCTCGTCTTGAATCGATATCTTTCTCTTTGAAGAAGAAATTACACATCTGGTCGGCATAAGTATCGTAACCCAAAGCTCTATTATTCTTGGACTGGGCTAGGTATTTTAACTAAGTCATTAGATAAACGTCTTATAATCTTAAACAGGGAAGGCATGGTTCAAAAGTATTAAGCACAGAGAATTCATACAAATCAAGCGTACCTTAAGCTGTAGTTCATATCGGGTAAGTGAAGGATTTATATATTAAATTTTAAGCGACAGATTTAACTAGAGAGAAGGCCCAAGGAGTCCAATAACCAATACCGTCGAGAGAGATAACTACGGTAAAGGTCCAGCTAAGCCATCGGGATAGAGTAGTTGCCAAAGATACTAGCAGCTTCCAACTATATCAGATTTCCAAATTAGATACTATTTAAAACTGTTATATCTAAAACTTCACTCGTCAAAGTTAGTGAAGAAGTCCTTTTTAGGATCATAATATTTGGGAGCATATTATCATCAGTATGTTTAAAAAATTATCTCATAGAGACCTAAAACCGCCTCGTACCTCATTAAATATACGTTTGCATTAAAGTGTTTGAGTACCGGCTATATTGGATTCTCTAGCTTCGTGTTAATTTATACCGAACGATGGACGAATGATAAGGTGCAGCTATTCAATATCGGAATCCGTGGGTTCGAATCCCGCTGCTGGCATGGATGTTCGGAATCGACTTTAAGCAGTATGTCTAGATCTCACGTAGCAAAACAATAGACTGTAAAGCACCAAACCAAACCATTGTGTTAATCTATGGTGGTTATTTACATCTGGGGAATTTGTAATGAAAGACTTATTTAAACACTTTCCATACAGCGGAAAATTTTGAAAATTATGCGTCACACAATTTTTAATAAGAGCGTGAAAAACAGAGCTAGTTTTTAATTTTTGGCGAAAGTTTGTCATGTAATTGTCACTTCTTTGCTTGTCACTGGCAAATGTAAGAACTGTAAAAACAAAAAGGAAAAGTTTACCTTTTTAGAAGGCTTTAAACGCAAGAATGGCTCCATAGAGCAATTTGTCGCAGCGTCATGAACTCCTATAATGCCCTTTCCATTCATTTTCATGTTTGCAACAGCCAATAGACAAACAATAAAATCCCCTTCTGTTTGAAACTAAAGCCAGAATGCCGAACGATGGCCGAAAGGTTAGGGTGCTGGCCTTCGGAACCGGAGTTCATGGGTTCGAATCCCACTATGGCATGGATGTTCGTAGCCGTTTGGAATCGGCTTTAAGCATTAGGTACCGGTCTCATTAGCCCTCCTATTGCAAAAAGTAGACCGTAGCTCTCCAAAACCAAACCAAACCAAATCTAAAGCCAGAATTGTCATAAGTTGAGATGTACCCTACTGCGTGAAATCACCTTATTAAAAAATTATAAATTTATTTTTATCCTAATGATGCCATCTCTTTTTAAAATAGAAAAGAGCTTGTGACAAACCAAGGATGCATTGCATAACAGTTGATTAGAAACAACTGCAGATTAAACGTTATACAATTGAAATCAGTGAGACTTTAACATTAATTTTACGATTACTTTCAATTTGCTATAATTAAATGAGTAATTAAAATCTTATTGAGATCAGGCCCTAGTTCTGTTTTTTGTAAGATGAAAATGGTTTTCATAAAGTGTTTTACACTTTTGTTGATATTGGTAATCTATAAATTTTGTTGAAAAGTAGAATATACTTGTGTGCAAGTTCTAGAGAAACCATTTGTAGCCATACCCTTCGATTTATATTTTCTCCAGCAATGAACTGAAAATGGTACAGAAAAATATAAAATTGGTGGCATTAATTGTTGAAAAAAAGATTAAATTTGACGTTTAACTTTTTAATGGTTAAAGGAATGAGTGTTTCTTGATAGTCTATGGCGTCATGATTTTTCTGCCTCAATCACTTATTAAGGGCTGGTATCACCAAAGTCGTTTACCGCGATTAATCTCTGTTTAAACGAAGAATTGCTTCCCACCATTGGTTGCCTCCATGGATTAATCGCGGTTAGCAGTTAAACGACTTTGGTGAGACCGACTCTAGATCGTCGAACGCTCGTTCAGAGTCATAGCTACGGGGTTCTCTTTGAAACACGAAGTTTTCAATGGTCAACTGTCACACGGACACTTAAGGTAAATAATTCTTTTATACAATTTGTGAATTCTTATACTGTTTTACAATTTAACACGACGGAGTCAATCGAAGGGGCTTTAACCTTAAGAATATTGAATTGTTTCAATTAGGTCATAGCATTCTCAAATTTACAGACATGTATAAAAAGTTTGCTTGCATTTTCACTATTTTGAAAGTTTTATATGATATAATGTATAACATTTCTTAGCTAATAAAAACTGTAAATGTCTTTTTCCTGTGTTTTATTTTCCTTAAAATTATACATATTACAAACTTAAAGTCTTATTATGTGGTGAACATGCAAGCGTTAAATTATCTATACGAATTTTTTATTATGTATAGGATAAAATTGTGATTGGAATAAGCAAAAAGTTTACTCATTATTTTGTTATATATAATATTACATAAAAAACTGTCAAAATGCATTTAACTGCCAGTGTTATAAATATATATATATATATATATATATATATATATATATATATATATATATATATATATATATATATATATATATATATATATATATATATATATATATATATATATATATATATATATATATATATATATATATATATATATATATATATATATATATATATATATATGTATATATATATATATATTATATATATATATATATATATAAAAATTCTAGAGTTATCTAAAAATTCCTACAGAGATTTACGTAGAAAGCATTTATAGAACAGATTTGAAGTACACTTGAGATGCAAAGATTATAAAAGCATTTTACAGAATAAAAAATTTAAATGACTTGATTAGACTTTATTTTCTTAAACTGCTTTAAATTGTATTCAAAATTACAAAGCAATTCCAGTTTTTACTGTGATAATGGTTTTCTTTTAAACGAGTATCATCTCCCCTTAAAACTGAACATTGTTTAGGTTCATTCTGAAGTTTTTCAAACGAGTGTACTTGAATAATTATATGTTAAATTGATTTACGCATGCATTCTAGTTTTATTACACGGTCAAATGCTTGTATTCTATAGGTAAGTTTTTATCAATACGTTTACAGTCGAATTGTTTCAAGTATTTGTACGAGTATAAATGCTTTTAACAACTGAATTTTTAAAAATTTTTGTCTATTAGTGGACTGTTTAATATTTCTGTTAACAAACATGATCCGAGTCTAAACGTTTTAACCATTTTTTAATGACCATTAATCTATAAACCAATAGCCATGCAGAAATTGAACATTTCATATTTTGTCAGCATATTACCATTTCAAAATTAAGTAATGTTTTAAGTTAAGAAAGCAAGTTAAAACTATGGATATAACAGATTTAGTAGTTAACGTTTTGTCGATGTTTTACCTTCAGAGAACAGTGGGTAAAGCATGCTATTTATTCTCATACAATTAGGTTATAAATAATGCATTCCCTACTTTTTAAATTTTCTTCATACACATTACGTTTTATTTTGTGATTTATCTTTTTACTTGGCAAATTTCTTACACATTTCTAAAAAATTATTTTGTAGAAGTTTTAATGGCCATTCAATTTCCTTAACTGATTGTATCGTTATTTTGAGATAATGTATTTTTACTTATTAGTAATAATATCCGTTGATAAATACCTATTTGCTTGCTGTATGATTTTTGGATGTGATTGGTCATCTGAAAGCTTCCATATGCTTAACAAATGGTCATTTTCTTTAATACAAATTTCTATAACTTTTGAGTGTATTTTACTCGTATGAATAACCTTAAAATTTTTTATACTTTTAGAAACTTGATGGTATGTCAGTTTTATGAATTAACACTAAAACTTTTCTTATATAAAGCTGGTATATAGTTTAATTTTTTAATCATGAAATTTTTTAGAAACCATATTTACTATGTAAAATATATTGAACTTCTTCTATCAACTGTATTTTATTAATGGTTGAAATAATTGCTATAAATTTCCTATAGTCGTAATTTTTATTGAATTTGTTATAATTGTGATTTCGCGTCCAATTGTACCCAATGGAGATTTATTAGTGTATGTGTCTGCTCCAAATGCACATATCTAACAAATCTCTTTTCGGTTGGATTACCTTACTATATTTCGAAAGGTAAGTATGAAACATTTAAACCTGATATTTTCATTTAGTTCTTTATTTTTACAAGTCTTTATCAGCTTCGGTATATCCCGAATTGATTTATAGAGAAGTTGCTATATCAGAAGGAAATGCTTTTCACTGTTACCTTCTATAAATTAATCAGTAAAATGTCTACTATTAAATTCACCTCAATTAAGAGAATGCCTCTGATTTCGGCGTTTTTAAAGTAAGCATGTAATGTCATTTGTTACTCCCCTCTCCATGGACACTAAGTCTCGTGTAGCAAAACAGTGGACTGTAGCTCTTCAAACTTTCTTATTGCTTCCTGCTATTTTAAATTTAGTATTTTTTTCTTAATGTGAATCAGTATTTTTTCCAATTAGTAGGACTCTGCAACGAATGGCTGGGCCGGTGTCGAGTTTTATAGCCTACCTTTGGACTATTAAAATTGCGGAACGTTTTCACTTCATCAACGGGATTCGAACAAGCGAGATGCCATTCTACCGTGTAAAATAAAAGTTGTGTGGCAGGTTAACCTTTTTTTTTAAATTCTTAGATTCTGATTGAAATCCTAGAAATAAAGGATTGTGGTCAGTCTCCGGAACTGTGTAGTACATTTGAAATTCTCAATTTCTACGAAACGTTTAGATTTTAATACATTTTGCATTTGCAAGTGTATTCTTTCGTGCTAATAGGGCAGAGCATTCTATTGTCATCTTAACACTGAACATACCGTAACCGCTCAAATAAACGGTAATGTATATGCAAAAACTGCGATGGGTAGTGAATTAATAACAAAAATAGGTATGTATTAAATGTTGACATGTTTAGTCACAATAAGAATAATTACAAATATTCACAACTGTTAAATCGTCCACCAAGACGAGAAAGTTGTCCGTGCAACAATCTGGAATGCAACTAAGAAAGCTAAAGCAACTGGGTATAGAGAGAGTTCCCAACCCTCCCTCCCTTCTATGTACAGCTACTTTTATACATCAAGCCCTCTAGCGGCCACCAAAAAACCCGAAACAGCGACAACTGTAGGCTGAACAGCAAACTAAAGACTGTGGGAAAGATAGGTCACCAGAAAAGCTCCCGCCCAACCCTCCCTTCCAGGTGTAGTCACTTTTATAGATTTTCTATGTCAAAAGCCCTCTAGCGGCCATCAAGAAATTACACAACAGCGCCACCTAGCGGTGTAAAGAAAATCCATTTGGTTCACGTGTCTTGTAACACTACTTCTATACAATAGAATATAGAGTTTCAACCCTTCTAGATGCAGTTTCTTGCATAGTTTTTCAGTGTCAAAAGCATCTAATGGCCGAAAACAAATCGGATGACAACGCCCTCGGTCTTATGTTAAACAATTTGTAGGGACGATTACATTTAAAGAGTGAGGTAACTGGGAAATACTGTTTTTTTTTTACACACTATAGTACTTTATCAAATAAGACCTTGGACATAACCTATCAACGTATTAAGGTCCCAAACTTCCATCGCAATTCAGTTTTATACTGTCTTTCCCCTAACGGTGGACATTGCAGCTCACTATAGTAATGCTCTCTCTGTTAGTTTTCCTATTAGTTAAACTGACAGTGGAGTTCAATCCACAAAGGTGGTGATCTCAGAACCATAGAATTGCGAGTACGATACAAAGATCCTCCGTGTTCCTTAATGCCACTTAAAATAGGTTCGTGGTCCCGATGTGCTCTGCAGTTGAGGGTCAATTTAAGCTTTACCCGGGTTCTTCGGGTGTTGTTAAATAAATAACAGATTTTCAGTCGTATTTGGCATTACGATATCGGTTTGCATTGCCAGCTTCAAACAAAAAAAAAGCGATAAAATAGTGATCGCCAAAACAATTTTGCTGACCTTTTATGGGAGCGGCCAACATAACTCACGATGAGAGGACAGCAAAAATAGATCAAAGCCTTACTCCGGAATCGAAGCCGAGCACAATATGCTAACCACTACCACAATTTGGGTGGTTGAAAGTATAAAATAAGTATCCGAGAAGGGGAACATTTTTATACTGATATTTCTAGATCTTATAGAATAGATATGTCTCATACTGTGCTATATTGGGGCAACTGTGGGAGTTTTCAAACGATACCGTAAATAGATAAATATAAGATTAAGATTGGTACTTTATTGCGGTCCACAGAACGTTTACGTCGTCTTCGCAAGTCATGAGGTTGATACAGGAGGTTTCGGTATTCTATTTCAAAAATGGTCGATCGGGCAAGATATTTTTTGTAAATAGGTGTATATAAAACCATCAAATGTTAGAGAATAAGTTAGTATTAAAATATCTAATACTTACCTTTAGAAATATAGAAAAGGGATCAACCGAAAAGAGATTTGTTAGATATGTGCATTTTGAGCAGACACATATACTAATAAATCTCCATTGGGTACAACTGGACTCTAAAGTTTTTCAAAAGCATCGAAATAAATCATACAATAGCTCAATTATAAAAGGAAACAATTTTAGTTTCCTTTTATAATTGTTATTACTAATATAACAACAGACAAATAAAATAAAATTTCTAAATGTATAAAAACTTTTAGGGTTATTCCAACGAGTGAAAAACACTCGAAAGTTATTGAAATTTTAATTTTCTATTAAAAACATTTAGGACTACTTATGTTAAGGGTATGGAAGCTTTAAGATGGTCAATAAGTTCTAAAAACCATACAACAAAGCAAAAAGGTCACTACAAACTGATATCATAAATATTAAAAAATATATATATGATTACAAAATAGTACATTCAATCGATTGTCTGTCTGTCTGTCTGTCTGTCTGTCTGTCTGTCACACACACACACACACACACACACACACACACACACACTCACACACTCACTCACACACACACACACTCACACACACACACACACACACACACACACACACACACACACACACACACACACACACACACACACACACACACACACACACACACACACACACACACACACACACACACACACACACACACACACACACACACACACACACACACACACACACACACACACACACACACACACACACACACACACACACACACACACACACACACACACACACACACACACACACACACACACACACACACACACACACACACACACACACACACACACACACACACACACACACACACACACACACACACACACACACACACACACACACACACACACACACACACACACACACACACACACACACACACACACACACACATAGATTTTTAATTTTATTCATATCACATTATAGGCAAGACAAGTGAGGAGTTTTATATTCGCCTAATCAACTTTAGATAAGGGGCCATTCTCCATGGAAATGCAAACACCAGACGTAAAAATCTCATAAATTTTCTAATAGATTAAATTCTTTCAATCATTTTTGGTTGCAACACATTTCTTATACACTGGACTAGTGAATCACCTAAAATCTTTACTTAATTTACATTCAGTAATAAATTTCGGTTTTTTAAAATCATACATAATGAATTTTTAACGAATTTTCATTACCTTTATATCTAACTATGTGTAACATTATTAAAAATTATCCAAATTTAAAGCTTTTTGGTCATTTACTAGTAAATACTATCAAAAGCATTCAGAATTATTTTCAACAAAATATTTTAAAAACTTTTTGAGAAATCACATTTCAAGTTTTAACATTTTATTAAAAATACCGTTCTGAGAAAAACGCATGTGAAGTTTATGAAAGCAATTTTAACTATTAAAATACGTGTTTCAAATTCCCCACACTTTTTTGCTTCGAAACTTTAATTGCAAAGTTGCTAATTATTAAAAATACTAGAAAAATGTTTAAACTAATCTTCATGAAAATTTAAAAAGTTTTGTCCAAAAAATGCTGTTTCAAAGGTTTTAAATTCACAACTTCTGGTTCCGAAATTGCTACTTCTGTTTTATTTTGACAGCTGTCACTGATGTTTAAACAGCTGTAACTTTTCTTTAAAATGCCTTAGAGACAAAACAAAAACCGATTTAGAAGCCCAAAAGTTGAAATTTTACAATAGAGAAATAAAACAAAATTATGATTTTTGGCAAAAAATGACGTTTTTAACGTAGACCAATAACTTAATAAATTCAAAACGAAAACCTATTAATATACTTTTATCTACAGATTACAAACATTTAACTATGTAATATAGCTAAAAATCCATCGTCCTATAAATACTAAATGCCTATTAATATACAACTAGAATCATTATTTATGTATCGCAGGAGATATTTATAAAATCTTACACACACACAGAACATTTTTAAACTAAATTTTTATTAAGGGAAAAGTGAATTACATAAAAAATATAGTGTTTCCAATCTCTTTATGGAATTAAAGAAAATTACTTACGCATAAAATAAAAACATTAAAAAAATCCACATTTTAATTTTTTTAAAGAAAAGAAATTACTTTCATTAAAAAGAATAATGATATAAAGATGCAATAAGTTAGTGTTCTCGATGCCACATTGATAACATTGCATACTTACATAATGGATTTTGTGTTTTTGGTAAATTGAACTCATTAAAATGAAGCTCTTTCAAACGAGCGTAACAGACTGTAAATCAAGAAAAAACGTTAGGAATATTCCATTTCTAGATACAGGTGTAACAGAGTTACAATTTGTTCAGTCAAACTAGTTTAGAAGAAAAAAATGAATATGCTGTCGCGTGTATTTATGTTCACAACACCCGTTCAATTTTAAGGGAATATAATACTCTTTTAAAAGAAAACAAGTTTATTCGAAGTATTATAGTAAAATTGGAATCATTTTGTAATTTAGAATCCAATTTAAGTAGGTCAAGAAAATAAAGTCTATCGAAACAAGTCCCTTTTTTTTAATCGGTAAAATATTTTTAATACTTCAAGTATTAATAATTTTGCCCTAAAGTAGTCTTTGAGATCTATCAAAGATCATTGCATAAGTCTGTAAATGAATTTTTAGACATCTCTAGATTTATATTTTATAAAAACATTACTGATACCGTGAAACCAAGCATTTTTAATTTTTTCTCTATATCAGTGCAAAACATAATGAAGCTTATTTTTGTTTAATCATGTTTACTTTTGTTTAATAATGTCAGTCTATATATTACAAAAAAGCTCTATGCAAAACTTAACGCCGGTGTCGTCAACAAAAAATAAATAAAATAACTATAGAATTATGAATACATGGAATTATGAAGAAAACAAAAATGGAAAAATAGCCATCTATACTGCTCATTAAGAAAAAAAAAGGTGCCAATGAATGGAGTTATATGCATAAATTAAAAAATTTCGAAAGACAGAGTGAAATTTTTCGTCCATGTTTATAACAGGAGCCAATTTAAACAACAATTCGATATTTTTAAAGTTAACATCCTCTTAAATTGACTCTGTCTTGCGAAAAAAGTGTAAGAAATCACCAATATTTTAAAAAGAATTAGTGTGTATTTACCTTAGATATCGCTGTTGATAGATAGCCATCATAAGCCTCTTGTACTTAAGGAAGAGACGCACGCAGCTCTGAGTAACATTTGAAAAACTGATGATTGCAGAAAAATAACTTAAACCATAGAGCATCAAGAAACCGTAATACCATTAGATAACAAATTAAATCTAACAATTATTAAAATTTATCTAAAACTGTTAGTAGCACACTTTTCTGTACCAGTTTCAGTTCATTGCTTCAAGGTTGATTTCAAACCAGCAACAAATTTCAAAAGTTTAGAGGTATGGTAAAAAATTAGTTGTTTTGAACTTGCACACAAGTATATTCTCCTTTTCAACAAAATTTTAACGTAACCAAAATTTACAAAAATGCATAGCACTTTTAAAAACCATTTTCATGTTATAAAAAAATAGAACAAAGGCCTGGTCTTACCGTTATAACTAACCAGAGATTAGCTACATATTTAATTATAGCGAATTAGAGATAATCGTAAAGTCAGTATTGTCTAACGGAGATTAACTCGCTATTTCGATTGCAAAGCGTTTAATCTTCGATTAGCTCTAATCGTTAATTAAGCAATATCAACCTTAATTTTCCTCACGAACTTTGAGGTGGAATCCTTAGGTTTAAACTTAAAATAAGAATAAATTTAGAATTTTTTAATAAGGTGGAGCCAAAAAATGTTCTTTTGATTCTCGCGTTCAAAGTCCTCGAATAAGGTTCACGCTTTCTTTTTGTTTTACAATTATTACTTTTGCTAGTGGAAAGAAAAAAATACACGATAACGTCATGAAAAACTTTCAAAAATCTAAATATGTGTATGTGTTAAAAAGTAACAATGAACGCAAGTCTCATGATAACACGAAAATTTAATTTAGAACACAAAATAAAAAAAAAAATACAAAGTGTTCTAAAATATAGACATTTCAATTTTGGCTTTAGACAAATCAACTGTCATTGTTCGAGATTCTTTTTCACTCTATGTCGAGTGGAAATTTAAAAAAAGAGAGAAAGAGAAGTGGCTGTACGTTTAGACTTAAATTTAGCTTTGTTAGGGCCGGTCTCACCAAAGTCGTTTAATAGCTAACCGAGATTAACCCATGGTGCGACAACCAAAGGTGGGAGTCAATTCTCCGTTTAAACAGAGATTAATCGTGGTTAGCTGTTAAACTTTGGTGAGACCGGCCTTTAGTCTGCCGTTGATCGTCGTTGCCGTTTCCGTCATTCGGAATTGCATTTTCGTCGTTGTCCTTATTCTGCATGCTTCTTTAAAATTTGGTGGTCAATTGTGGTGGAAGTTAATTGCGGATTGTTGTCCAACGCTCTCAACTTCAGACCTGTCGTGCGGTTTGACTGTCTTGATCCTATAGAATCCAAAATACTTAGTCCATAATTTAAGACCTGTTCAAAACAGTGTTCTTTTTACATCGACAAGATCACATGTATTGTACGAGTTAGTTTTTTTTACGTTTTTTGTTACACTGAGCTTTGCTAATTTCTTGAAATTTTTTAATATTTCGTTTTGCGTCCTCTCACATTTGGTCACGCTCGTGACCAAATGCTCGTGACCGTACTTTTACTAATCTAAATGGTTAAAAGATGATAATAAAAAGAGCCTTAAAAAACTGTATAACTAAAAGGTTGCTCCAAACTTATTTAAACGTTTTAATGAAAAGCTTAATTAAAACTTTATTTGAAAACTATAGTCCTTTCCCCAACTTCACCCCCATTCGGTCAACCAACCCCTTTTCCCACTCCTAACCTACTCCTACACCCAACCTTATCCCTTTCCGATCTATATTTTGCTAATTTAAATACACGTAAAGTTATAGCCATTTCACACACGCAAAGTTTAAAATTTCATTGCTGAAAATTCATTTGCAGTTTTAGAAGAATCCCATCAACTAGAATTAGAGAATTAGAGAACACATACATACACAAATTTAGTAATTGAACTGAGAAACTTTCTATGCCTGTTCTATACCAGGACAAAATGGGTCATTTTTTATTCTGTAAGTTGAATTCATTCTGAATACATGCTACAGAGATAAAATATATGTATATATTTTTCCACTATAATAGGTAGTGAAGCCCAGAGGCGTTGGGGTAGCTCTTTGTATTCACACGCCACAGGTCCGAGGTTCCATCAATGAGGACCAACCATGCTTGGGAACTGGGGGTTCCGCGTGAGGCTGACCACCTAACCGGAACACATGCTTCGCACTCCAGGGCTCTTGGTTACTAAAACGGAGATTGGCACCGTAAGCCCTGGCCCCCTATGGCCTGTTGCACCGAGAAGTTTAGTTTTAGTTATATTTGGTAGTAGGGGTGCAAGTCAGTTTTCTGCCACGGGCGCCAAAGAACTAGTTCCCTGGTCCTGTTATAACTCTTTGTATCACCGTGATCAGGTATGAAAATGAACAACATAGCTGTTGAGTAGATTAGGATGGAAAATAATTTGCCTAAATAAAATTTTTAATTTAAAATATAATCTCTATTATATAAAACACCCAATAAAAGTCGTAACTTAGGTAATATGAATTAAAATTTTCCACTTTCAGCTGCATTAATTTGTATATTATGCAAAATATATATACTAAATTACGGAATTCATGTACTATTTATGTATAATACATACATATATATATATATATATATATATATATATATATATATATATATATATATATATATATGCATACGTATATATATTAGAAGTTAATAATGAGAAAGGTGAACTGAGAAAAAATATAGAACTAAATAACAAAGGTTTAATATGTTGTATCCTCAGTAGTATCTGCAAATACCACCGAACAAAAAGTATGTCTGTACAATAAATACAATCTGTGTAGTGTATAATCCATATTAAAAAATAACAATATATCATGCTTCAACACTACTACTGTCAGCAGATTGAAAAAATAAAACCAGGAAGTTAAACAACATCAGTAAACCAAATACTAATACATAAGTATTATACTACGACAATAAACCATTATTCTAAAATCCAAGCATAAACTAATTTACAATAATTAATTATTATAGTTAAATCTATTATAGTAATTTTGTTATTCATTAAAATATAATATTAGTTATATTTTAGATACTTAAAAAATGTGCTCAATACTTAATTTTTAATAAATTACTCATTAAATTAAAAACTAGAAATTATGCTTTTAGTAAGGTTTGGTTTAGAGTGCTACGGTCTACTTTTTGTAACGCGAGGGCTAATGATAGCGGGACCTACAGCTTAAAGCCGATTTCGAACGGCTACGAACATCCATGCCACAGTGGGATTCGAATCTACGAACTCCGAAGGCGAGCACCCTAACCAATCGGCCATCATTTGGCATAGCTTTTAGTAAGACTAACAGGATAATTATTGTTATGTAGCATGTTACTTAGATTTTCAACATGTTTATCCTTATTAATTTCTGAACATAGTCTATTTATTCTAATAAGCTGATTGATACTATAAAGGTAGACTTGTGATAAAAGTAATTGAAGTCCTGAAATTTAAAATTTCAAAATCACAAACAGACCTAATCAAAAGTAAATTATCGTGTTGCAAAATAAGTAGACCGTAGCACTCCAAACCAAACCAAATCAAAAGTAAATTACTATCGACGGTTTATTTTGATATTTAAGTGTAAGAAGTTTACACATAAAGAATCAGTGCTATTGAATAATAATTCAAAAGTTTTAGAATAGAACTTTAAATCGATGCCGTCATTGCTTAAATTGAATACTATTATGCCATCTATGTACCGAAATAATTTATAATATTGATTTCTTTTATTATTTAACACATAAAAATAGATATAAATTACCAAGTATTCTAGATACATTGCATCCTGAGGTATACCCACACTTATCAGAAAAAAATTTGATCGATATGCAAAATATTATAATTATGTAGATAGGTAAAATCTAACAATTTAAAGAAGATATTTACATCGAAATCCCTAAGAAATTTGATGATATTTAATATTAGTTAATTTTTTAATTACTCAAAACTTATTCAAACATAAAATTGCATTCCCAAATTCATTTCCACTGTAAATTTTTGTTTTTGTGTACGATAAAACTTAACCTTTAAATGCTTTATTAGACAATTTCATTAGCTATTTAAATCTAACTATTTAAAGAAGATATTTACATCGAAATCTCTAAGAAATTTGATGATATTTAATATTAGTTAATTGCTCAAAACTTATTCAAACATAAAACTGCATTCCCAAACTCATTTCCACTGTAAATTTTTGTTTTTGTGTACGATATAACTTATCATTTAAATGTTCCTTTAGACAATTTCACTGAAAATGTTAAGAAGGGGAATTTTTTTTTTTTTTTTTTTTTTTTGACATACTCATTTTTTAAGGAAGAAAGATCCCGAATTTCGGTGTCGGGGAATAAGGGCAACCGTTTCTTTCGAATCATTTGCTCCTGCCTTTCCCTCTTTCTGCAGCATCCTAAGAGGAAAAATGGTCCCGACCTTGTTTCGCTGATCTGTCAAACCCTGGCGCCAACTCGAAAATTCATGTTAGCCGAGTGCATTCTCTTAAGATGTCGCAATGAAAACTTACTACAATCACTTTTTATTACCCTTATGAACTCCAAAGGGGAACACAAATGAAAAATGGGAACTTGATTTCTTCCCGTAGCGGAAAATAATCTGATATTGAAGAAATTATTCTCAGTTTTTATTGGTTTCCTGGAGGTAAAAATTTAGTCATAAGTGAAATTACTTTTCACCATAGTTCAATGCAGTTTTATGATTATCAATTCAATCTGATGAAGCAAAACTTATATACATGCCTTGAATGATATCCGATAATGTAGAGTGAAATAAAATAGTACAGATAGTCAAAAAGTAATGGTCTGAACTATGTTCCACATTTTTTCTCTGAGAATTTTTTATTTTACACGCTGAACGATGGCTGGATGATAGAGGGCTGGTCTTCGGTATCGGAGTTCATGGGTTCGAATCCCGTTGCTGGTATGGATGTTCGTAACCGTTCGGAATCGGTTTTAAGCAGTATGTCCCGGTCTCATTAGCCTCCTTGAGCTGAATGGTAGACCATAACGCTCCATATCAAACCAGCTTTTACAAGTATAATACTGGGATATATCAAGATATAAGCATATAGAATTATATAACATTGGTGATCATTGAGGGAAATTAATTCCTAAAACTACATGCACATGCAGACATGCACTTAGTATATATATCTTAAATACACACACACACACACACACACACACACACACACACACACACACATATATATATATATATATATATATATATATATATATATATATATATATATATATATATATATATATATTATATATATATATATATATATATATATATAACATAAATTGTGGGAAAAATTCTGGTCTGGACAAAATTTTATTTTAATTTTTTTATATTTATTAATTTCAAAATGAACCATCACAACAAAAATGTCTTTACATAATGTTGCACTCCTCTCATAATTATCAACACTTTTTAGATAATTAAGTTGCATAATAATAAACAAGAAATAAATATCTATATACATTACAATACTGCAACATTAAATTTTACTGCATATTCATTAGTAAATTTAAAAAAATTTCTTTTTGAAATTAATATAAACAATATAACTTAAATTTTATATTATAATTTTAAGCATGAAATAAACACGTTTTATTTTGCAAAATAAATATTCAGTGTTGAGTTATTCCACTGTTTTTCATAATTAAAAATTTAATGCATAATGGCAAAGTTTTATACAGATTTTTGATATAATTTTCAGAAGTTTCATTGTAAATATTTTTTTTCTAGTTCTAGCAAAGTCGTAGTCTTAAAATTTTAAACTTTTTTTCCTTATAAAGACTTACATTTTCTATAGAACTAGGGTTTAAACTAACGGTTTTCAGGCCATGGTAAGGAAGTAATCTTAGGATATGCTTTATAAAATTAAACATAAAGTGAAAAAATGAGTAATTATTTACTGATTTACGGGCTCTTATGCGCATGGGTACGTAAATTAAACAACGAAAATCAAATCATTATTACCACAGATGCCGTATGACAAGGTGCATTATCCTCTTCAAATATTCCTTGTGGAAAAAATTCAGAAACCTCCAAAATAATGGATAAGCACCATCTTTTATAATGCTCGTGTAATTTCAAAGGTAATTAATCCCTTGAGCATTAAAATTTGCCCTACTACTTGAAAAATTCTGCTCCCTGATACCATAATGTAACTAGAGGGAAAGAAAAAGTTTTAATTCTCTTAATATTTAATATTATTCTGATTTGAAAGTGTCTTATAGAATATGTCCATTAAATGTATTTTGTATTATATAACGAATGCAGAAACTTGCTGTTTTTAACATAGACGAAAAACTATTTTTGTTGTTACAGTTTATAAAATATTTTGATATACATAAATATATCTTTTACATTTAAACTATGTTTATTTATTAAAAGAAACCTCAATATCAGCAAAGAATTGTTTTCATGTTTTCATAATTGCATATGACTACTGTTCACACACACACAGATGTATATATACAGGGTGTCACAGAACAATCACATAATATCTGCACAGCCTCGTTGGAATTACATAAAAACTGCCCAAAGAAACAATTCATAGTTTACGTGAAAAATACGAAAAAAAAGTATGACGTCTTCTCCGGTGCAAGAAAAAAAACTTTATTGAACATATCAACAGGAGTATATGCACGGCCATACACCCTAACAGTTCGTAAGGCATTTCCATTACATCGGCCGTACATCAGGTACATGTCGCAGTAGTCACGAACGAAATACATGACCACCATTTGAAGACTACCGGTAGGTGAAAGATGCAGCCTTTTAAATACCAGTTCAACGGCGGTTTAACGTCATTCCATGGCGAGCACATGCATGACACGATATGCGGGGTGAAAGTTTTAAAAATTATCGTCTGGAAAGATATGCAAATACTGTTGTTGATATGTCCAATAAAGTGTCTTTTTTTTGCAGTGACGTCATACTTTGTTTTTCGTATTTTTCTCGTAAACTATGGATTGTACAGGAACGCTTCTTTGGGCAGTTTTTATGTACTCCCAACGAGGAATCTAGCTGTGCAGAGTTTAAGCGGTCGTTTTGCGATGCCCTGTATATATGACACAAAGATTTAAAATGCAGTATTTTCTGTCAACACTCTTGATATACCTATTTTTTTAAACATGTAATCTCGGAAAAATAAAAAAAAATCTAGCCCTTATTTTCTTTGTTGGGATCAGACTTAAACTTTTAGGTCATTATTAACTTCCCAGCAATACGTGAATCAAATAATCGTAAGCAAAGTTTGTTAAAATTACATTTTATTACGTAAAATAAGAAGTCTCGGATGGCAGTGTCACATGTCTTTATTGTCACTTCAAATCTGTCACCAAATTGCTGAAACTTTATGCACAGGGTGAGACTAATGCCAGTTTCCCATGAAAAATGTTTTAGCTCAGCAGTTTTGGATGCTAAGAAGAAATTACCATGTGGTCTTTAAAAATTTTTTCACGTACATCCATCTAGCACTAATTTTGTTCATGTGAGGTGTTGAATTTGGGAAACTTGCTTTTAACGGCGATTTGTGAAACTTTAATTTTGGGACATTGAGAAAGAACAGCTTGAGGTGATTATTAGACTGTAACTCAATTAATTCAAGCTGCAAATTCAACATCGCCATCATTCATAATTTATGTTGAAAGACATGGTGAAAATATCCAAATTTGTTTGAATGGCAATGAAATCATGAAATAGGCATTCGAGCTTTATATAAAATTTTATCGGGCAGCCATCTTTATAATTCTTAAACATTTCCCGTATGGCGTAAGCTGGGCGGGGTGTAAAAAAGTAACTTATAACTCTTAAACTTGTACTCGTTTTGTAATATATAATTATAATATAATCTTTTATTTTGTGGGGGACCGTAGTTTTTCTGTCCGTGGTTTGAAATAAAAGAGATTTCAAAAATTTAAAGTTTATAATAATGAAGATAATTAATAAAAGAAAATCAAAAATATATAATAAGTACGGAAATATATTTACAACATTTTAAATGAAGGTGGTCAGGAAAATTAAGTTTTAAATTGATAATTTTATTTAACAAATAAAATTCATTAAGTTAATATTTACGTAATTCTGCCAGTTCTTAAAGATACACAATATGTGTTATGTTTACTAAAGGAAGAGGACTTACCACCATATTGGGATCAGGAGCTAAAGAACTGGAAACACGAACAGGGGCTACCACACAGTAAGTGAGAATCCATCTGTAGATGTCTGGTAAAAAAGTTATGGCGAAGGCCTGAAGTACCTTCTTTTCGTAAAGAGATGATCTCATATAAAAATTGCCTGAGAGGATTTAAAAAAGTGTGAATTTTTATTGGTCCTCCCTCTCCCTATGTTCTACCTCCAAAAATTCGTTTGATAGTGGTAGTTTCCTTAGACATATTGGTCCCTCCTGGTCCATATCATTTTTCAGATCTCAGCTTATAAAATGTCTGAGTGTCAGAAATGCTAGTTTAAAGATCATGATTGTTACTGGTCTGTGCCATCTCTATAATTTTTTGCTTCCGGCCAGGGCCTGACTATTGCACGCGGCACTTGGGGCACGTGCCCTGGGCACAAATATTTTAGGGGGCACGAAAATTTAGTCGAGTGTTTGAAACACATATTAAGTGGGGAAAAATTGCAAACATACGATACCATTGTTAAGTTTTAATAAATTATTGTACGAGGTAATTGTATTTGTCATGAACTCTATTGTTTCTTATTTAATTTAATTTTACTGTTACTTTACCTGATAATTAATTCCCTCCACGAACCTGGTGCTCTTTTTATCCTATAGGTTATTGCATATTTATAAGACAGATTATTAGCAACGTACTACTGTAAACCATTAAATCATCTCATCAATTTAAATTATTTTTTAATTCTATTAGTATTTATTTTCTGCACCATAGAGCTTGTGAGTGTGACAAGGTAAAAATAAAAAAAGTAAGTCACTCTAGGTCTTTAAAAGTCCTTAATTTTTAGCATGGCTAAACAGAGATAATAATGATTACTTAAAATGAAAATTGGTGTTTTATATTTTGAATATTACTTTAATGCTAATTTCTTAAATCTGTTTTCTAATTCAATGTTATAATTTTTATATGACTGTAATTATGATAACTTGTCGCTATAAATTTGAATGGGGGTGGAGGGCACAAAAATTGGATTGTGCCCTGGGCACAAAAGTATCTTAGTCGGGCCCTGCTTCCGGCTCCCTTTGTGATATTGTGACTTTTGTATCATGGACATGAAACGAAAGCAGACAACCCCTAAAAGAAATTGGAGAAGATATACCAAACATAAGTAATTTTTTATGTTAAAATGCTAATGAAAAATCCTTTGACACATTTAATTGGATTCAAATTGCTGTACTTAATACTCACAGAAAAGCAGCTAGCCAGATAACGGTTAAATTTTTTAAAATTAAACACCTACCTGCATGTAGATTATATGGTATATCTAGTTGTCAAGATATACCGTAAAGATATGGTTTTTCTCACTTTATCATAAATAATTTTAAAATTTAGTTACAACTCTGTTTTCAATATACTATGTAATAATATACTAGCACTGCTATTTTGAAAAATTTATAATTGTTAGTTTGACCTGGATCTGCAATAAATTTGCAATAATCGAAATTATTTAATAAAATTTCGATTATACGTCTTTTATTTATACGTCATTTTACGTTGATTCCTTGAACGAAATATAAACGGTCCTTTTTACTAGACATATATATTGTGTTGTCTTGATTTAGTTGCCAATTCTATAGCACGTCTAATATCAAAATTGTACCTAATTGGTTTTACTACTACAAAAGATATGAATTGGTTAAAATGTGGCTAGATGATATGAGTTAAAAACTCTCATGGATTCAAAAACTGATTAATAAAATGCCTATTTTTCTGGTATCAGTAAAGATGTTTAAAATGCTAAGCTTTAAGCTTTAGTCTAATTAGACCTTGAGCATCATTAAACTGACTGTACCCCATTTAAGAAATGATGGCATACATTCATGATAACGGTGAAATCCAAATCTACAGTTTTTGGTACCGAAAACTAACGCTATAATTCTAACATCGTGTAGCAAAAGAGTAGGCCGTAACGCTCAAAGCGAATCAACTCGCTCTAACCATCATCCATGTAATCAGGCAGAAAATAATAAGAGCAGGTACAAGAATAAATAAACAGAGCAGAAGAATATTTTGGAAAAACTCGCTGGGAAATTTCACCCCTAGAGTGATATACATTTATTCTCATCAGTGAATACATCCACTAAACACGCAAAATAATTATTATAACCATTAGTTTATGAAAAACTACAAAAGGTTCACGAGCAGTACATTCTAACAGGCAACAAGACAAAGTGTAAACAATTCAAACAAATTAAGTGTAGAGCCTTTTCTTACAACTTTACAGTGATGTAAATCAAAAAGAAAATCAGATAAAAAAGTAGAATTGAAGTATGCCGCTACACGTTTCCGTATATTTGCTCAAAGGACGTAAATATTCAGGGAATGCTTAAACTGAGTATTTATTTCTAAAATAAGCACAAAAAAGCCACATAAATTTGAGAATTCTTGCAATAGAAAATAATGTACAGAAAAATGAAAAGTACAATAAATTACAGTTTTACAAGTATCTTAAGAATATTATAATTTGTAAATTAAAAAAAATGAATATTTTAACACTAAAGAAAAGAAAATATTGAAAATAAATGTACTATATGATTTGCCATATAAATAATAATACATCAAAATCATCTAATAGTTTAAAAAAATTATTTTTAAAGCCGTAAGTGTTTGATAACATATAGTTTTAATTATGTAATATTAGTATAATTTCTAAACCATTAGCATTAGAATGATTCTTCATTTTTAGATTATTGGTAACATTATTAAAGTAGCATTTTAAAATTGTAGCCAATTCCTTAAGATTGTACAGTGTTTACAAAATCTAACACAATAGGATCAAAACATGACGTCTTAAAACATATGCTAATTGCATTTATGTGACGTAATTGATTGCTATGACTAATCGAATGATTAAATAGCTGTAAGTAAGAGTATAAGTGAAGCTGATATAAGTGTTCTAAACATTGCAAATAAACAACTTTGCACCAGTTTTATATTGAATAAACAATTAAGTTAAATTGTCACTGAGTTGTAGATATTTATATCTTTGCAAACATAGGGTATAAATTTTAAAGGTGTTTAGCAATCGACATCATCATAAATAGGTGGAGGAAGTGCAGATTAGCCTTTTTTTCCTCCATATATAAGAATGGGGTCAGCCCTAGGTCCGGGTTTCCTCCACTGACCGATATATATTTTCCCATTCTCTGAAATAAGAATTCTTTGCAACAGTAGTGGCTAGTCGTTAGAGAACTTTTCCTACAGTGGCATCCAACGAAAACTAAACAAAATTTTAAATCGACAGTGGACTCTCAGATGAGAGAAATATGACTGAAAATCCAATATTTCTGTATCACTAAATTCTAAAATATATCTAAGAGTATGAAGAGAAATACGGTTTTAGTATCCATCTCCTATATGATTACCAGAACATAAAATAGAATTACTGTTAATAACGTGAAGGGGGTGCATAACCATTACAAGTCTATCGCATAACGATTTTTTAACCAATTTAAACTTTTCCTTACTCTCTTTATATTTTATGATTTTAACACGTTTTAGAATGAATTATGTCAAACTTTATTAATCATTATATACAAATAAAAATGAGAATGTAGCAGAAATATTTTCATAATCAATTCATCGGTAATTTCACTCCAAATGGTAGATAGTGTAATTTCTTTGTGTTTGGAATGCTTATATCGAACACGATGCAATTTCTCCTTCATCCATTTGATTCTCACTTAAATATACAAATTCAAATTTAAAAACAGTTTTTAAAAATGCCATTGTCAGGGAGAATCTAATTTAGTAGTTTTTGTATTTAGGCAATGCAGAATTTGTAATTTTTAGACTTTATTTTTAATGCAATAACAACTCATCTATTTTGATATTAGCTTGTAGCTTTCTTTTAGCTTTTACTTTATTTCATTATGCAGTTTATTATGTTATTTAATATAAAGATACTCTATTAATTGTTATTTGCATATAGAACAACGAATCTGTAAAATTCAGGGTTATAGAGTTTGAACCAAATATAAATGCAATTATATAAGTATTTTCTTGTAAAATATTTGAGAGATATACACTATTGGGTAACCCAAATAGTACAATTTTATATATCAGATATAAGGCTATATATCAGACTTTCTACATTCATATTAGCACATACATTTCTATTAACTTTTACCTTTATATTGTATTGCAGATTTTAATATACTTTGTACTACATATATACCTTTCTAATTATTTTTTAATTATATATAGTAACATTCGTGTATATTTCGTAACATTCAGTGCAGAACTACACAAGTTTTGTTCTATAATATACTTTTTAGAGTAATGTGCTCTTGGACATCCCCAAAAAATGTAATTTTTATATTTTACTTTTAAAGCAATAACACATTTTCTACTTTAACATTGATTTATAGTATTTTTAAAAATTTTAATATTTAATTACATTATCTATTTTATATTTTTTTACTCTATTCATTCCTTTCTTACGTATTGTTTGTATACAGAACAGCATATCCGTAGCATTCAGTGTTGTTAAATTAAAAAAGTGCAAATAATAATTACACAACTCTTTTACTGCTGTTACCTATTTGTTTCAGTAATATAGAATTGGCAAATTTTAATGACTGTTTTCATTCAGTTAAAAAAAGTGTAAATAACTCATTCAATATATTGATAAACAAAAATGATGAAAATGATAGAAAATGTTCTAATCCCAAGTTATATACAACTGTTTGTTTAAACAAAAAAATTTTAATGCCAGAAAAATTTAATTTTCCTACTCCAGTAACTAATTTCTTCTAGTTGTTGATTTGCGATTCTCCGACACCACATCAAACATAACAATAAATGAGGTTTACTCTTTTAACAGGAAATAGAACGGCACATTTCAGCAGGTTAATGGTGTTTCGTACCGTCTAAAGCAGTAGTTTCGAGTGCGATTCATACAAACTCCGTAATCTGAAATATTTGCCATTACCAAGTTTTTGAGAGATGAACAAACAGACGCAAAATATTCTATCATTGATGTAGTTTTCAGAATAATGTAAAGACTTTAAATATTATAATATAGGTATATAAATCATTGCACTATTGATAAGATATTTAAAAAACCTCCTCTCAGTACATTCTTTAGTTTTTGAGAGATAAACAAACAGACGCAAAACATTCTATCATTCATGTAGTTTTCAGAATAATGTAAAGATTTTAAATATTATAATATAGATATATAAGTGTAGGAATAATCTAATTATAAAAAATTACAATGCTTAAAAAGGTATAAGAATTGTAATTATAATGTGTGATCATTCTGGGGTAAAGAGGTATCAAAGGGAAATTACATAAATCTGAAAATAAACATTTGATAACGATAAAAAAAATTTCGTTTCTACTCAACTCTTAACATCTAAAATGTCTTAAGAAGAATGTGTTAGAAAAGCATTGTCATTCGCTCTCCGGATCTAACACCTATATTTGATGAGGTTAAAACAGAGTAATATCGAAAAGTAGTATTTCCGAGGACGCTTTTTGTTTTCTTTTCATTTTTTCAGAATAATTTAAGGCCCTAAGTATACAAATATAAGTATACAAAATTGGTACTTATTTCATTCCAGTTTTTGACGAAACATCAAAAGAACTATAATGTATTAGGGCAGAGGTTTTCAACCTTTCTGGACCACCACAAGGTTGCAAGAAGAAAATATTCATACACCTTTATACTTCCATATATTCTAACTACTTTTATTAACTAATTAATTAAACTAAATATTAAAATACTTTTGCATATTACCTAAATCTGCTTTTCTGTATATCTATTTGTTAAGAATCACAAAGCAGAAATGAATTAAAATTATCATCAAATATAGTAAAAAATTATTTATTACAAATATATAAATGAGAAATATTGAAGATACAGATTTATATGGAAATTTGCACTAGCATCCTTTGCACGCTAAGTCACCTGCAAATGTAAAATTTTTTAATTACATGTTAGTCCCAAAACCTATATATATATATATATATATATATATATATATATATATATATATATATATATATATATATATATATATATACGTAATGAGACGGACTTCTCGATGGGTGTTATTAAGATGGCCCTTTATTAAGATAATGTTGGAGGACGGGTTCCCACTTCATCATAGGGACAGGACAAACTGCACGGTCAGCTAGCATGAAGTCCTATGTACAAGACACATAACACTTGGGTCAACATCTGTGAGAAAAAAATCTCTAGAAAAATCTGTCTCCGACAGTGTGAATCTCCTTTTTATTTGGAAATTTCCTAAATTGTCCGCTAGGGCCATGTGGGATTATAATTGGACAGGCCCCTTCTCTGAGGGCGTAAACTGCAGCCCCAGTGGTGAATTTAGGTTAGGGGTTAAAAAGATTAATGCAAAAGGACGCGGGAATTTTTAGCCCTTGATTTAAGTTTTGAAAACCACTGAGAATTTTCTTTACACACACACACACACACACACACACATATATATATATATATATATATATATATAAATATATATATGTATATATATATATATATTAAATTTCCTTTAAATCTACCAGGCAAATTACCCCGTAATCTTAGATCCTCCCCTAGAATCCATAAAAACATAGCAAAATAAATTTTCAGATTCAGTTATACGTATTGCTACAACTTTTACATACTACCTTTCTCTTTGTTCCCGCTGTGCCTCAGCTATTCGTCTTCTCTTTGTATCCCAATAATACTCATATTTATTTTCAGTATTTTTTAAAACTATCAGTAAGATTTAATTTATTTGTTTCGCTTAAACCTAGTAAATAAAGACTTAAGTATTTTAATTAAGTTATTCCCAGGAAAAATTTGAGCAAAATCAGTTGTTTAATTATTTTCTCGAAGAAAGAATAGCAATACAAAATTGATAGCTATAAATGAGGTAATATACAAAACGTTTCATACACTGGGAAGATGAAAATAATAAGTCTGATAATGTAATACTTTTATACATAATATTTATTTAAATATTATGCATGAAGTTATTACATAATCAAAGAATATATAAATTCCTATAACATTTGGGTAGTATTTAATTAATACAACAATTATTTATGGTCCTATAATATTGAGAATCAAAATGACTTTCTCATATCTTTTCGAAATCCTTGGATACATGTCTCGACCCCAAGCTTTTGACTAGATGAATAGCTTCTTTTAAAAATCACCTTTTAAATAATTTATTTATGACGTCACAACAGCTTACGACAGGAATTATTTAAGCAGGAAATTCCTTTAGACCAGCCACCTTTAGATCAGATGAATTATAATTTAGGTTAATTTTTAATTAATTTCTTCGTTAATTACGGTCTTTCAAAGATGATATTTAGCTTAATGAGTTTCGCAAAATTTTCCTAATCCGTGGGTACCTATATAGACCACAAAACTCTCGGTCGTTTGTGAAGAGTTGAGATTACGTACAGACAAAGCGATAGGCAGACACAAACAGATTTTAAAACAGAGGCTTGAAATAGAATTTAAGAGAATAAAAAAAATCCCCGTTGTGTCCAAGGGGTACTTCATCCATTTAAAGAATTATAATATGCAATCGTTGTAAAGCCTTCCAAGTCACGCTACATATACTTGAAAATAAACATTTGAAAAAACAAACAAATAAAAGAGTGTAATTGTACTTAACATTCAACACCGAAAATATGGAATAAGAATATGTGATCTCTGATATCTTTAAAAGTTACGTTTTTCTCTTCATTACAATTAAATCATGACAACCAATGCGTATCAAAACCATTGAGAATTATCAAGGTGATTTATCTCCACAGGAAAGAGCTAGAAAGGAGCCTAACTCGAGTTCATCTATTGTTCAAACGATTAATACCACTCTTGAATGTGTCTTGAGAGCAAACAAAAAGGCTTACAGCTTGAAAAAAAGAGATTCATTTTCACGAAGCCTGTTGATATTACCTTATAAATACATCGGGTGAATAAACTTCCTATAAAGAATGATGTAACAACTAACGAAGTAATTATTTTGGGGCAATCCTATAAACAGAGAGCTGGGAATAAGTTTAATCCGGAGAAGGTTAAAAGCTCGTAATGCATTTTAATTCAATAACATTTCATATTCATTATTTTGCTATATCCTGTCTTGTGAGATCAAAGTTTGTAAGCAAATAAAGCTTTTGATTGCTGATTTACGCTCCTGAGAGAGACAGACATTTTTGACAATATATATCCACACACGATATCTATACATACACAAAAGTATACATGATATGCATTCGTACATATAAATTAAGGGTAATTGCATTTTGTGTGATTATAGCATTAAAAACACAAAAAATGTGAGATAAACATAAAGACTGCTTAACACATTTATATTATAAGCACATATATGCATGGTTATCCTAAAAGCGTATATATGCTTACAATTATTAGACACTTTTTAGCATTTTTTTTCAAGAACAATTGTTAATTTAGGGATACGTCTTAAAACACAACTTTGAGGCAATGAAAATAATTTTTACTTTCAAAAAACTTTTTTCCATTTTCTAGAATAATGCAAAGGGTTCATAAACAAATCAAACAGAACAAAGAATGAGTATATGTACCATAGTACCAATGAAAAATAAGAAACATGGTCTTTGGAGCAACTGGAATTCTCCTGTATAGAAAAGCGAACAGTATACAGTTTGTATGACTGTCAATAGACTATATGTTTTTTATGGAATGCAACACAGTCAGTAAAATGTCTGGAATATTGCTCATTAAATTATCAGTTATTCTTTGGAAAGAAGATCTGAATTATGCATAATCATGAATCAATGCACTCTGCAGTTCCTGAGAGAATTTGCGGACTGCAACTCACCGGCTGAGCAAATCTTATATGTGTTCGATCGGGATCAAATTAAAAAATAAACCATTCCAAATGAGTGATATCATCTTGAAGAAATACATTCACGATAATAGCACACCAAAGACGGGCATTGTCACCTCATAAAGATGAAATCCGTATCCATTCCACCCCTTTAACAAACGAACTTATTGTAGTAGAAACATGTCCTGATATATCTGGCCAGCCATAGTCCCCTGATGGTCATGGTGATCAATTCGAGAAACCATGATATTGATCCGTCTCCAAAAAAACATCAGTTCTTTACTACAGTAAGGGGATAATCAATATTTTCCTGGAGACCTTGGATCCTGGTGCTCTTCATATGAAAATACAGTACGAGTCCGATTGAACTGAAAACCTGAATTCATCGAAGACAAGTACTTTGTACCACTGTGAAAGCACTCAAGCAATGGTTTCCATGCACTAACGTAACTTTCATTGCGCTGCCTTGAGTGGAATATATCTGATAATCATACAGGAATACAGACCAGACTGTCTCAAACGTATGTACATGTTTTATATACATTGATATCGAGGTTCTCTAGGCTGCTACGGACAACTCTCGTAACAACCCCGATTCTATACTATGCTTGTACATTTTGTTAGTTAGGTGATCTTGTGTCTTTGTAGCCACTACTCTAAAGATTCTACTGACACTACCATTTATTTAGAACCACTATCCAAACCAAGGTATGACACTATACACAGTCTTGAGTTTCTCGAACAATTCTATCTACATGTTTCTAGATTACAAACGACCAATAATTTGTGCAGAAGTGTCCTATGTTATGGCTAATTAGCTATGGCACTGTGAGGCTTGCGCGTCAACTCCGATTTAAGCTGCATCATTGCGACGGCTCGTTTGATATGCTTCATTGATATTCGCTTCCATCCATCGTTCTGTCATCAGTGTCTAGTGGTTTACTATAACCTAAAACTGAATCATATTATCACTGAAGATAGATATTATAATCTTGCAGGGAATATTCTTGCTCTAGCTCACGATTTCCTTGTGAATTTCAAATATCCGTCATTTCTAAGCATGAAATGTTGTATACAAGTATACGCATGTTTGTATGCATATTTGTATACATATATGTGTGCACATACACACGCCAAGTCATGAAAGTTTTTGTGTCTCTTTTAATTCTGGTAACCACAAGAATACTATCTTAATTTCTGCTTTGCTCAAATAATCGTATAAAACTATTTTATGTAACTTACTTTCGATTGTTAGTGTCCCTACGTGGTATGGTCTTAACATCTGTGATTGCCTTCTTTTCTGCTCCTTCATAGCACTGTTATGCGAAAGTCTTTTGGTGGCAAATTAAAATAAAGTAAATTATAACTATTATTGTGTAATATACAGGATAAATAATTCATAATTTTCAAAGAGATATAAAGTTTAGAAATGTACCTGGGACGTTTGAAATATTCGTAAAATACGAAGACTTGTATTTAAAAAGGATTTAATTTTATATATAGTAACAATTGAATTGTATGCTTTAATAAATATTATATTCATTATATGAAAAATGGTGCTAAAAACCCATTTTGCAATTCGTTATAGATATATACCATAACTCAGTGAGATGGAAATATTAAAGTTTACACAGCATTTTCTTCAGGTGATAATTTCCTGTAGTCTTAACTTTTGACACGATAAGAAAACTAAAATGAAATCTATTTTTCTGCTCATTTTCTCTCAAACTTTTCCTTTGGTTAATAAAGGTGAATAATACCCTTCTTTTGCATTGTTTTCTTATAACTTTTATATTATAACCATACTACACTCGCATACTACATTTCACGCCACTATGACTTGAATTTTCAAAATTATTCTCATAAATATCAATTGTACTTAACTTTTGAACACCAATCAATGTATCGTTTCAATTTTGAGTATAATACAGGTCTCAAAATTTATAGATAATGATTTTATGATTACTTTTCCTTGCATGTTAACTGCAATCATAATTTTTTCTCTCAAATTAAGCTAGTTGTAGATTCAATAATAAATCTAATTTTATATATAAAAGTTGATAAAATGTGATTAATTATGTAGTAACTACAATTTTGAATCAAATAACTCCCTAAAGTTAATCAAAAATAAATTAACTTTATTTATTATTTCATAACCAAAGTTAATCTAGGAAAAAATGATCATGTGAAAGCTTAGAATAATCCCAGAATTTCCCTGTAAATTCTAGTTGAAAAAATAGAAAAGAATTTACTTTTTGTAAAAAGTGGAAATACTTTTGAAATTTTCATTGATTAAACGTATTTATCTCACACTGAATATTGATGAAATTCCAAAACAAAACTGGATGCTGGTTCTAATTTTTATTTATGTATTTTCGTCATAAGATGTACAGATTAATATTTTTTTTAATATTCATTATTGTCTGAATAAAAAAATAGCTTTGAAAAAGAGATACATAAGTAAAACAGGTTTAGTGATAAATAAATGTTACTCAAAAATGAAAAGCTACAAATTGTTATGATAAGGTGTCAGGTGATAGATGTATGTTAATGAAACGTGAATACGTGATTTCAATAACAAATCTGAAATGTCTAAAAATCGTGAAGAATATTAATTATATATGCACTTTGTGTTCCTAGAGATGAGCACAAATAGCAAAGAGTCTGAATGATAAACTTTTTATACTAAGAGGAAATATAAATTTCTTACTCATCGTTTTCATCTAGGTATTAAAGAGTTTTTATTTAGTTTACAAATGAACCACATGCTAGAAAATAATAATTTCAATGACTGGTTAAACTATGCGTTCGATACAACTACTGTGAATAATATTTACAAATTTAGAATTTTCAGATAATTTATGTTGAGTTAAGTTTAGTCAGAAAAAATAATCTAGATGTTATAAATTTTTTAACTTTTGTCCTATAGGATATCAAATGATATCAACATTAAGGGATAGCATTCTCAAAGTTTAATAATCATCATTTGTATTAATTAATGACACGTTAACGACAGTAAGAATTTTAACACTTATCAACTTTTTTTGTCATCAATACACCTTTAACAGTCATGGAAACAATAACCTCTACAAAAGTTTTCTATTTCTCAGTTTTCAAATGGGAACCCTATTTACTTCCTGTCCTCGATGATTGCACTAAGATATAAAGCGTACATGTAGATTTTGAATTGAAATTTCTACTTTCTGTTATTCTGGATCTGCAAGGTTTTCTTCCTTAT
>CM063503.1:121741320-121792036 GCA_032207245.1 Pardosa pseudoannulata
TCAACCAAAAGTTATATCAACACGGAAGTCTGTCGCCTGCAATTCCTACAAAATTGGAGGAATATTAAGGTGTCCGAGCAAAACCTGCATTATGTGTAGTGCCCTGGTTTTTAAAACTATTATAAGTCAGAGAAATTCTAAATTGAGACAATATATATAATTTTATTTTACGATTTTTTATTCTTTTTAATTATTATAGAAATTATTTATTATTGTTACAAGAAGAGACACATGTAAGAGTATTTAATTCAAAATATTATAATACATAGTTCACTCTACAAACTTACAATGATTATGATTTTTAAAGTAAAAAAAAAAAAATAAAATAATTTGCATTTTGTTGTAATTTTAACTCAAGAGGGAGAATCTTTAACGCCGAGAGTACGACAAAGGCAAAGCACTGCCTCGAAAAATATGTGAAAAGTATGAGATTGGAAAGAAAATAATGAAAGCTGCTATGTTGAAAACTGATTCTAATCTTTTCGCTGAAGAATGTTTAAATAATACGGGTCTACATAAAATATTGACTTTTTACTCTTTTTTGACAATGAAAATTAATATGGAAAAAAATAAGACTTTACAGTAAAACCTTATTATTCTTTATGTATGCACTTTTTAAGTACAGTTGATGTTAAAATATTATTTGAGTTTTGCATCTGTAATTGAGCATATGATAGGTATGAATGTTTGGTTTTAGTATCCGTGGGTTCGAATCCAGTTTACTGCAAGCATGTATTAGCAATTTTATTTTCATTCATGGTTTGTGTCCAAGGTCTGTTGTAGTGTTAGCTATTTCCATAATGATTTGCTCCCATGACTTATTGTCTTCTGAACGAGCTTCTTCGCCTGAGCTCGTGAGAGGATCCTTGTTGCAATTTGAAGATATGCATCATTTTTAATAGAAGAAATATGAGAATTAAGTATTAAAACTTGATATAACATAGATGTGTTTGTATTTAATATTTTTCCTTAAATCCTGTGACTCCACATAAAGCGAAATTATAACGCTAACGCGTGGATGTTTGCAACCGTTCACAGTTCCGCACAAGCAGTAAACCTAGCTTTAATCATCCCTATCGTAGTAAAGCATTGGCTAAACAGTAATGTATTAACTTATAACGTTCTCTGTCCTCTATCTGGCGTTTATGACTCATTTATGAGAAGACTGTTATTCTCAGTTTTAATATTGAATAACGTATATTATAATAAATTTCATAATATTATACAAAAATAGTCATATAAAATTTTGAAATAAATTTTCAGTTTTTTTTACTTCTGTGTACAGCCAAGAAATTTAGAAAGATTACATATCTAGACACTTTCCCTTTCCGGCACATAAACAAACATACCTATCCATCTATCAACGGTTACACTCGTTTCATTCATCGTCACCTACTACTTTGCCCTAAATGCTCAACACAGTGAGAACATCGTAACTGCGAAGCGCATTCATTGTAGTATGAGAACACTTTAATAAAACATCGTTTCAGTTTTGTATCTTAAAAAAATAGTCAGACTTGCCCTGTCATAACCAGTTTCAAATTATATAATATATTTTATCCCTACGTTTCATTTTGTTCTTTATTATCATTTAGCATTCTTTTTTCCCACTTTCCCTTTATGTTTGCTTTTCCCTCTGGCACAATCCTTTGTTTTGCCTTCCTTGTTCATCCGAAGCAGTCTTATAAGTTTATTTTCTCATTCAAACTTGCCAGTATTCCAATCGCAAGTTTTGAAATCTACTGAACCGGATAACTTTATGATTTTAAGTAAAATTAAAATAAACTTCCTGATATCTAATACCCATAATGTATTTTTCTAACATGACACTTTGTTTCATTAAATTAACTTTAATTATACAATTTTTCAAGATTAGTTTGTTGTTCTTTTTAAGAATCGCCAAAATATATTTTACGTCTTTAACTTAATACTTTATGTAAGAATTTAATTTTGATTTAAATACTTCATTGATGGTTTCATTGAAATTTCGTATTTAAATCAAAATACTAATTTTCTTGGCCAAATTATTTAGTTTACAATCACGAAATCGGCCATTAAAGTATTTTAAAAAACATGAAAAACAATTTTAAAAATTACTTTAGTATAAAATAATTATACACTTTCCAAGTATCTAAACATTTTTTATGTAATAATTTTGAGCGAAAACCTACTGATGGTCAAATATATATGTACAGCAGCCTTAACAGGGAGAAAATTTAATTTCACAAGCAATAAACAAATGTTTTCCAACTAGCTAGGTCTTTTATTTTAATATATAACTGTGTTAGTTTTTAATGTTGGAGAAAATTACCAACACTCAGCCTATACACGTGTTAAGAGTAGAGAAATTAATTTAACGTAAACTCAATGAACTGTTTTTTGTTATTTAAAATATTTTTAATGTATTATTTAAAAGATTTTTGAACTTTTTATTGCGCATTTAAGCTCAAAATCCATAACCATGTTAAGAGAGAGGAAGAACACTTTTAATCTAATCTAGTAAAACAAACAATGTTAAATGCAAACCAAAGTAATTCCAATGATTTGATTCCATTTCCATTTTACAATTTTATATTAAATTATTTATTAAAATTTACCTTAAAATCGTTAATAAGCTTTTATGGAGATTAACACTAAGAAATTGAACCTTTCCTAGCATAGAAGTATGATTTTTGTACCTCGACGCTTCGTAATTTCAAGCTGAACTGATTCTAAGTCAATAAGTCTCAGTCGGAGATTACTTTTCTGGTACATAATGAAATTTTAATATCTGACGATCTCATATCTTAGCCCAAAGTGATTGTTCTTTTCCAAACCGGCATTTTCTCTCGTCATGGAATGAAGGAACTCCACATGCCGAAATATGCGTGTTATCTTCATAGTCTCAAAAAACTACATCCGAAGTAACCAAGGAAAATGGCTTTTCGGGATACCTGGTGAAAAAATTCGGCATTCTTGGCCAATGAGATGCTCGTAAGCAACCACCTGTGAAGCAACAACAAAAAAGAAGAATACGGACTTCTTTCGAGCCGGTTTAAAAAGGGGCCGCGTACGTCACTCGGGCACTTACTACATTGCTGCTTGTGCACGCATCCAGGAAAGATGCTCTGGATCACAGGACTGCTTCTTGCTCTAGTCGTCTCGCACGGTAAGTGTCTTCAACTGAGCAAAAAAATCTTCATGTTTTGATCATTTCTATCAGAAAAAAGTGTTACACTATCTCTAAACAAACAGAATAGATAAATATAACTTATAAAAATTTCGATACTTAAATTATCAAAACCCTTCATGCTTTATTTAATTTTTCATGGACTGTTCAAAAAGATTAATTTATAAAGAGCTTGTCATCTTTGAACTCGGATAGCAAAATATTTCAGGTAAATTTCTAAGTGCTTGTTTGCACTGCAATAACAGTTTTGTGGAGAAAACGGGAAAAAATTTAAATGAATATTTCTGAGAATAGATAAAATGTAAAATATAAGATTTACCAAAAACCAAACCATTTCTCCGTCTAAGACATTTTTTAATATAATCAGAAATTTAGATTAAATAACTATACATTTTTTTCTCTCCAAATATAATTATCGATATGGTTTTAGATGTCTAATGTTAGTAATAAATGAAAGTTGATAACAAAGTTCCATACTGCATCTTCAGTTTCGATACTTTTAACTTTTTCATTATTTTACTTAATATCTATATCTATTTGCCGCATTGGGATAAGAGAGGATATTTTTAAAGTTAAAATTTCACCATTTCAAATACTGCTAAAAAAAATTAGATGTCTGGATGAATCTATAAATGTATTTCTCAATTTTAAACTCACTGTATAAACTATTTTATTTAGCATAATTTATGTATGCAAATAGAGTTTAATAAAATAGTTTTAAAGGCTTATTTATTTGAAATGAGCACGAAGAAAAGTATGTATTAAGAATTTCTACAACGGACGTAAAGAACCCTATATCAAGAGTTTCAAATTTTACAGAAGAGTGTAGTAAACATTTTTTGCAGATTTGTTTGAGTTCTGTCACTTTTAGTGAAAATCTTTATAAACGTCTTTGAGGTAATGGAAAAAAACATAGCACCTGTAAGCATACGAAAAAATTTGAAATAAGAAGTTTTATATCTTAAAGTGTATTTACCTGGAATCTATGCTTATTCATAATGCATTTTTCAATTCTCTAAATCTTTCAATTTTCAGAAATGAAAATAATGATTTTACCATTTAATAAAAAAGAACAAACGATACATGAACTTGCAAAAATCTAACTAAAAAAGTTGACATTTTGCCCTTTCCTTCCGATGTACAGAATTATATAAATATTGCTAGGATGTCAAAATGTATTAACAGGGATATGAATTTCAATTTAGTAAAAGTATTATGTACGATCTCGTAATTTAAAAGGATTCAGAAAAAAGTTGCCAAAGGAAAATTATAAGATCAACTATATTTATATATATTTCTGTCCATATCTTAAGAAGAATATCTCATATATAGTTTAATGAAAAATTTTAATATGAATGCTGCAATAATTATATATTAATATAAATATGAAAAAATATAAATAAAAATTGCTTAATATATTTTTATAAAAGCTTATGTATTTTGTAAATGTATAAGGGAAGAGCGGCAAAGCGGATGATTCGATAAATTTCTATGGAGAAAACACTTTACCCGAACTGTCAAAATAAAGAAAGAGTGGATGTAAGAGAGGAGAAATTGTTCTTCAGTTCTAAAGTTCAAAATATCTGAATTACTTTTTAAGTAATTTAAGTTTAAAAACTTTTCTTGTTTTCGTTTTAAAAATTAGTAATCAGTAAAGGTTGTGCACCCGATTTCCTAATAGTTATTTCTTAAATATTTAAATCGATATTTAATGTTTTTAAATCTGTTTAGCTTTCTTACTAATTCATATATTTCCAAATAAATAAATTTCTTAAATTTAAAAATACATAAATATTTTACATTTTATTGTAAGAGTAAAACAAGCTTATTTACATTTTTTCCTAATTATTCTGTATTCCTGTATTTTTAATATAATTATTCCCAAATAGAAAAATTGCTAAAAATTACAAATTATACAATCTAATAGCAGGAAAATAATTTCTTTCTCTGGTCCTGAAACTGAAAAAGAATGTTCGTATGATTAAAAAATAATTTATAGAAAATATTGAATTTGTATCTACTCTTATCATTTTTTCTAGTCCTATTGTGTGTGCTTGCATACTTATTTTGCATACTAAAATCAAGTTTCAAATAATATTAATTTAATTGATAACATTTTATTAACCTACAGTTTTGTAACAATTATTTTAGAAAAAATATGTCTTGTTAATATACATTAAAAATTATATCTGTTATATTTTCCGTAACGTCAATTTTTAAAATTAAAGTGTAATTTACAAAAAAATTATTTACATATTATTGTTTACTCATAAAATCTGTATGAGAGATATTTCAAAATGAAGAGTTTGTCAAAAAAATAATTTTAATCAAGCAGAAGTATCTTCAAAATGTTTCACGTTTTAAGAAATTTGCATAAAACCATAACTTATTCAAAAATATTCAAATGAATAATCCGCAATTAGAGTTTACGTTGTACTTAAAGTGACTTTTCTATGTAACATGCATTGCATCAGACAAAGATAAAGTAACACGCCTCGTGTTAGCTGAAAAGTTTTATGTTACTAAAACAAATTTCACTTGTTAGAAGAAAAATATATCGTTCCGTTCAAGATTATTCATGTCAAACTTTTCCCCAGCCCGGCTCATAAGGGAAAGTAATAGTTGTTTAACCTCGCTTATGGTGGTGCCACCGCGTCTCGACGCTTTCTTTTTTTATTCCAAACTGGAATTTCATATGAAGGTCGATAACTGTCCTGGAAACACCAAGCAAAGTATAAATTTGAAGACTGAAGTAGATGATCTAGAAAAACCACTCTCCAAAGATCGAAAGCAAAAAAATAACAGGCACTTTGCATGAACTGGTGTCAACTACTTTCTTCGACTTGGATGTTTTTGCCAACAAGTGACACTGCTTTATCTGTTACCAATTTAATCTTTTGCCTAATTTTTAAATATTTTTGAGGGACATCGACTTTTATCTCTCTTTTCAGCTTACGTTAAAATCCGCCAGCATATAACTCGACAAACCCAGTGATCCAATTCACTGCTGAACCTTGATATTATAATCTTACTCACGAAAGTAAAGACAATGTTCCTTGCACTTTACAAATATGTTTAAAACCCCTTTTCAATATAATTATTGGGTTATCCTTTTTAGGCTATGAGTAGAAACATAAATTAAGCATTAAATAATAGTACAATTTAAAATTTATTAGCAGAGTTAATGTCATAAAGAGCTGATAATTGTGTTATAACATTTTAAAGTGCTTTTTAAATAAAATCATAATAATGCTTTATATCACTTTTAACAGTGGATTAACTAAAATTATACACTTTTATCTTTAGAATTTTATAGATGCTTGTAACATCAATAATTTTACTCACTGAAAACTTATAATGTATGAATCCCATTTTGATTTGAAGTGCAAATATTTCATGATTTATTTCAGAAATCTTCTTTATTTTCTTATTATATTTTATAGCTGAATATATTTAGTTTCCTTTCGATTTCTTTCTATTTCATCCTATACATTAGGTTACATATTTTTTGTTCAAATTTAATATTTAAAATACGGCAATAGCATTCGTAAATAACTAGGAATAACATGTTTCTACTTGTACAATGTGATTCTTGCATGAATGTTAAAAGACTATCTACTTTCCTGTAACGTGGATAAGCAAACATACTACTAAACATATGAAATCTCCATAACTGCTTTATAAAATAATCACATTACTAGATACATTATATCGTTCCCTTTATAAAGATCATATTACAATATAATCAAAAGTATTTTTTTATTTACAAAATATTTATACATTATTTTTCTAGAAATGAAAAGCGTCATTTAACTGGGGGGGGGCTAAATTTTGTAGATGAAAAAGACCTGAAAACATTAAAATTTATTTTCATATCTGCATATATACAAATATAGCCAATTCAAACTTATTTAAAAATCAGTGGAAAATATGAGCTTCATAAAATGTAGATGTTACTCAGCCTTTGTTCATTGATGACAAAAGAAACAACGTTAATGTTTTATTAAACAAAGATTCCTGCTCTTTCAATATAATCAATAAATATAAATCCAACGTAGGTTAAAAAAATTGTAAGCAAGCATCTGTTTTGCAGCTACGGACGAGCTGCATTATCAATGCTCACACATATTTACAGTCATGTAATTCTCTCGCATTGATAATGTGGAACGTTTGAAGCTATGAAATAGATATTTGATTTCAAGATAAATCTGTTTGTACCTTTTGTACGTTGGCTTTGTAGTTATTGCTATATTCCTTTCCTTCTTATAATATTTATGGGCATTTGTAAAATAACATATATTAAGGAAGTTTTTTGTACCACTTTTTGTTGCAGAAGTCATTTTCCTAAATAATACAAGAAGTAAAAAGAGCTTTTGAATACTTGTATTCAATTCTAAAATTGAAATGTGTAATTTTTTTTGCTTTTTCCGTAAAAATATTGTTTATAATGAAAAGTTTATAAAGATTTATCTTAATTCCTAAAACACTTAAAAAACGGAAAATATGTAATAGATAAATTAATCCAAATGGTTAATGTACTTGAATGAACCTGTTTAGTTCTATAAAGCTGTGTATTTTCAGTAATTTTTCTTTTTTTTTAATTAATCAAATTGAATTACAGTTTAGTTAAACTTATTATTTACCACAAATCTATTAAACAAATATTTTTCAACAAAAACTTCAATATTTACTTATAATGAGATTTTTCTATCATTCACCGACACAAATTGATAAACAAAATAATACAATTATTTTTAATGTTTCTAAGCACGTTTGGAAACAAGAAAGCCGGTATACAAGGTCTTAGAAATAGTAAAAAACATAGTATTATAATTTACAATTGTAATATAATATAGGTGATACAGAATTACTACAAGGTCACTCTTTGAAACAAACAAAGTTCAAGAAAAGATATCTTTGTGTTAAATTATTATGCACATCCAAATAATGCTGTTATCCCAATCTGACATTGCAATATTTTTGTATCTCAAACCTTTTTTATTAAAATATTTTTAAATAAGATTATTTTCACAAGACAGAATTGCTGTTTTCAGATCGAATTTTATACACTTCAAAATAATTTTGCTATCTCAATCTGACAATCATTTTTATTATTTTATAATCTTTTTATTCAAAGATTTAAAAAAACAGGATTGCTAGTAAAATAAATAGGCAGAAAAAGTGATAAGTAATATCGCTGATATGTTAAATACATTTCATATTTTTAAACATATAAATAATTCTGACCTTCATCATGAATCCTTAAATTAAATGCTATCAAATATAGTACGCTTTTGTCAAATCCGAATACCTCTTCTTACCGTTTAAAGAGATTATTTGTTTTTAAAGAAACACATGTTCTGAGAACAGTGTAAATTCTAGTTAAAACCATTCTTTGACAAAGTCAGACTTTTAATTTGAAGGAGTTATTACTATATAAAGAAGGATATACTTGTATAATATATTAGAATAATTATCATTATTCCTGAACTCTTACAATGACGCTTTAAAACCCCTACTCTCTCTGTTTCTTTTTTCTTTTAACCTTAAGTCTACTACTCTAACACAGTAATTATTATTAACTCTACCAGGATTATAAACTTACAGTTTTATAACACAAAGCGTACACATTGTGAAGAATCCAAAAGCAAAGTATCCCATCTTGTTTACCCTACACTTTATTGAAGAAATTTTTATGTGTACTTAAGATAATTTATGTTAAAATATACAATACATAAAACATATACAATACTAACACAATAATTATTATTAACTCTAACAGGATAATAAACTTACAGTTTTATAACACCAAGTTTACACATTGTGAAGAATCCAAAAGTAAAGTATCCCATCTTGTTTACCCTTTACTTTATTGAAGAAATTTTTATGTGTACTTAAGATAATTTATGTTAAAATATACAATACATAAATAGTTATTGTGCAATTTGAATTTTGTATTCACATATCCAACAATTTTATCTTTGTGTGCAATAGAAGTGAAGCTAACTTTATTAAATTCTATAACAACTAGGATTAAATATGCTATTTTTGTTATGTGAAATGCATATTAAATATGTTTAATGCATTCCAGAGAGCAGTTGAGGTTATACCATACAGATGATTTACCTATCATCTTCTAAAACAACATATACAAAACACAGGTTCTACTAAGTAAAGGGCGTTATTTAGAATAGAGAATTGACAACATCTTCACGCTTCATTTAATTCGAATAAGAAGCTTTCTTTACGGGTAAAATCCCTAATCCTATGATTAATATGCCACACCTACTGATTGAGATAAGATATGATATCCCTGTCTAAGAAAACACCCTTACAGATAAAAAGATGTTAACTGCTTATTATGTGAAAGAAAATAACATCTCATTTGTCATGCTACAGAGATTAGTGTTTATTTTTATTTCATGTCTTGGGTTCAGTGGGATTTATGGCATTTTCTACTCATTATAAAATCTCTACAGTTATATGCGCATTTTAATGGTTTCATTGTGTATATTTTATTATCTCCATTTCTCATAATTATGATTTCAATTCCTCTGACCTTATTCTTATGGTAGAACTTAAGATGGAGTTATAACTAAGGCTTTAGGAGAAATCAATTTACAGACTATATTAATAGTCACCAATGACCATGATACTATATTGTTTTAAAGACTTTATAGCTGTATAAACTTAAAAGTGCACCTACAATTTTCTAAAACTTAAATAGACGATATTTCAAATAATTCATTTATTTAATGTTGAAATATAATTTATTTCAGTTTAAGATTGATTTCTTAAATTTGCTTGGGCATTGCGGGTATTATATCTCGTATAGCAAATTAGTAGACCATGACACTCCAAACCAAACCAAACCAAACCTAATATCCATTGATGACACTGAAACCCATAAAACCTAACAGTATCCTAGTAACCGTGACAGTTACTAGGACAGTTCCTAGTAACAATAGCGCTCAAGTATCCTAGGTATTCAACAACCATCTTATTCTCGGAAGCTACGAAATCTGCTTACATAAGACACAGCTCTTTTAAAACAGTTTCCCGATTTTGCAACCATTTACTTCCATTTTGGGGTTTCTAAAATTAGGATAATTAAAATTATTATATTTTTGGGCTAATAAATTGCATTAATAGTTGTATTAAACGTGCAAATATGACCAAATATTTAAGCCTTTTATTTTTGACGATGACATCGACCAACACCCTATGTAGTGCATTATTAAGTTTATGGTCAATACGTACATTCAACATACCAAGATAGGTGTTAATTTAAATACATTCTAAAGACTGAAGGAACTTAAAGGGCATCAGTTGTAATAACAAGTTTATTGAGTATTATAATAAACAGTTTTTTACTATAAAATATAGGAAAATAATATTGCACACTGTATTCTTAACTCCGCTTCCGTATTGCTAAATATTTAATTCTGATTAAAAAGGATATATCTGCATCCTCACAGAATTTGTAAATATAAGTTAAAACTCTCTTAGACTATAATCGAGATAAACCTTATAAATTTCCTCTCTAGTTTGGCATATTCTCAATAAATAAGATTCATGTCTAATTTGTGAATTTATCCTTTATTCAACCTTTTGGTAAATTTAAACAACATATATTTAAAATTCTTTGATAAAAGACAAGCTTTATATCGGACGCTATTATGATATCCTAGATATATACACATAAATACAGTTACAGACAATATAGCTACCAAAAATTTTTACCCAAGTAAATGCTTAAAAATATAAAAACTTTATCGGGATTAAAAATAAGTATTCTCATTCACTAAAAAATAAACCCTCTGTAAAAAATAACCATTCTCATTTTTAGTTTGAACTCGTTAGCTACTGGTGCAAAAAGCATGTTTATGGTGAAATAATTTAAAACTAGAGCATTGAAAACATACGCAATTACATTGACTTTTTAACGTATAATTTTCTTCTATTAAGACGCCTAAATAAATAAATTTTTCGTACGGTGGTTAAAGAAATTCAAAATAAACATTTATAAACGTTACTGAATGCTAGTAATTTTTAAAGAACCGTAAAACAGTATGTATTTCTTAAAGCCACCATCCCCAGGTAGACTTTTCGCTAGTACTTTTGCATGATTTTTGTAAGGTTAGGTAAAATAAATAAATTTTAAAAAATACGTTTAATACATTTAGTTAACTAATATAATAAACAGAGCAATACTAGAGTCTATTCGTAACTACAAAATTTCTCAAAGCGAAAAATTAAATCGGACACAGCTACCATTATTTCTTTTTCCACGTTGTTTTCGTGCAATACTTTAATCTAATGATGATAATTGCTGAACATCCATCTTCACACAAATAGAATTAACATTCTTCGGTAATTTAATTTCATTTCCTGCCGTCATTTCTCTTCACTGGTTTTCGTGCGATACTTTGACCTTATGATACCGACACGCTGAAAACCCATCTTGCCACGAATAAGAAATAGGGAATGGAATTAAAATTCTCAAAGAATTTTGATTCCGTTTGCTACCGTCATTTCTTTTTTCATGTTGATTTTCGTGAGATATTCTGACCTTAAGACAGCGACTACTGAAAACTCGTCTTCGCACAAACATCATGTAGCAAATGGAATTGAAATTTTCTGAGATTAAGCACTCCGAAGTGGATATTTATCTTTAATTGAAAGCAGATAATGACGTGACCTATGAAACTTAACTTAAAGTAAATAAAATTAAAAAAATTATATGATAATTCCTATTACTATTTGAGGAACTTGATATTTCTAAGGCTCCGAGGCACACACTTTGAGGGCCACTGTTCAGCGATTCAAACTTTTGTTTCAAGGGAATCTACGTGGCCTTATAAGATATAGATTAAATATAACATTAGGTCTATCCTTTTGACATTTCTTGAGCTAAAATTTTAATAAAGAAAGATTCTCCAATAGCTTAAACATTATAATCTATATACAAGATGATGTTCATCGGAAATAAAGGAAAACACGTAAAAGCAAACGTCTGATTTAAGATACTTTTATCTCATTACGGAGGAAAAATAATTTGTTTTAATTAAATGTCTCCAATAGTGTGAAGATTGCGATAAAATTTAGTAATACTTTTTGTAGAAGCTTGTAATCATTATGTGGTTCATATTATTTATTGTGATATACATTTTCCATTTCTTTTCCATTCATAAGTTTAATATTATATTATTTTATATTATATCATTAAAAACAAGTCTAAATATGAATTAAAGAAAAGATAAATTTCTGTTCTAAAAATCTGGTTGAGATATTTATTCGATATCTAGATGAACTAGAAGAGATACCTAGATACCTAGAACTGATGACACTCATTTAAATAGTAATCTAAAATATGAAATCCTAACTTTAAAGTTTAAAACATTTTCATATCAAGAATAGTTTTTATTTTTGTGTTTTTAGGAATTATTATTTATATAAATATCCTACAGTTTAGCAAGTCTGAAAATCTGCATTTTTAATTATTACATGCAGAATAATAGCATGTACTTAATTTATCTGGGAAATTTAATTAGAGAATCCCAAACTACTTATTGCAATAAAGACACAATTTTTACCATAATTTACAAATATCTTAGCGGAAAAGTGGTCGGACTACATAGTATATTGTCATAAGGCATTAAAATAAAAATAATTATGAACCAATTTACAAATTTTTACACCCCAGATTATGAATAAGATATTTATTCCTATATGCAATTTTTAAATTTCTTTAATTCCTTTAACTTAATTGCGGATAAGAAACTACACATTCCAACTTCGTATGTTTCTCCTTTCGTATCTTTCGTGCAGACTATTGGCTTAAAAACTAAACGAGAAATGCGTTTACACAGGAAATATTTTATAATCTTTAACAAGTATCAAAGATTATGATAAACACGCAAACATTAAAACTGAAGCAATACATAACACGTGTTTTGCTTTGCTTCGTTTAGCATAGTCCACTCTTTTTTTTAAACTGTAACTCTCCCTGTAAGCATATCCTACGATTATTTTAATTGACCTCTAATTGCTTTGATTTGGTTGTCCGACTCAGGGTCAGTGAAATATCTTAGGACATAACAACCTAATTGTTAACAACTAAAACATAGAAAGGATGATGACATTCTATTCCAAGATTAAACACACGATTTTAGGATTGTAAGTAGTTCCACACGAAAAGAACACATAGTGTATTTCATATTGGGAAATAAACATGAAAATAATTGATACAATTGCTTGTTTAACTAAACGAAACAGATTCAAGGTTTCTTTTAAATACCTTCCGTCGTTTACAGACTATAACTCAGCTAGTATTTTAGAAAATTTTGATTTACCTTACCTTTTAATTTCATAGTGTTTGAAGGACAAAATCTCTATGTAAAGGTTTCAAAATTTCTTAACATCAAAAGAAACGGTTTTCAAAATACTGTCAAATACATAATTTGTTCTATCAGTTGAATTTTAAAAATGCTTCTTCAATGAGAAAGAGTTTACTTATTACTATTATTATTTCAAAGTAATAACATCTTTTTATAAAATAAAAACTGTGATGACCCTAAATAATAAATATGGATTAAAATGATGTGAGTAATAAACATAATATACGAGGAGATAGGAACCTGTCCACTGTGTGGATATTTTTTGGTTTATAAAATCTCATCACTAAATTTTTTTACGAACGATGGCCGATTGGTTAGAGCGCTGATCGTCGGTACCTGAGTTCGTGGGTTCAAATCCCAGTTTGGCATGGATGTCCGTAGCCGTTTGGTCTCATTAGCCCTCGTGTGCAAAACAGTAGACCGTAGTGCTCCAAAACCAAATCAAGCCATCACTATATTTTTTTACATTAATAAATAATTGTAAGAATATTTTAAGGTTTTGTTTCAATACCAGTTGAGTGAAAATCTTAAAAATGAATAATTCTAACATTTTGTTAAATTTTATTTACTTTAACAACGTTCTTAACATTTCCGATTTCCAGTTTTCTTGCTTTCAATTTCACTTTTAAATTCCTTTAATTTCTGCAAAATTAAATGAGCCTTATAACATATAGCTGTAATTTGAATGTGAGACTATCGCATAATAAGTATGTTAATATTTTTTTGAAAAAAAGATTACAGTTGTAAGCATTTATTACTTTTTTCATGTTACTTGTGAGCATTTATTACATATATTAAATAAACGGTTGATTTTAAAAATAATATATAATTGTTATATACGTATAGGGAAACAGCAGGCTGATATCTAGGATCTTTTTTATTTATCCTTGTCCGTGAACCAAAGATTTCATTATGAGATATGATTTCAAACATTTGTTTAAATCATTTGAAATAATAGGTGCATAATTAAGTCAAGGCTCTTGATGTCTTTTACCGAAAAAGTAATAAAAGACAAATATTGTTACGTGATATCGCAGTTGACTTCCTACAGTAATATTTTAGATGTATATGTATTTTTATACTTCCAGGTCTGTTTCGATACACAGTCGTAGTCAATCAAATGAACATAGTACTTTTCAAGCTGAAAAGTCTTCATTATACCAATATATTTTCGATTTGTTATAAATAAAAGGTTCTGCCCTGTTTAGAAGGAAAGTTTTCCAAGATCATTAATAAGGATGAAACTTTATGAAATTTAGTAGTTATAATTTAGATAATTAGTTTTAAATAATAATTAGTAATATAAAGCTAGTAAATATTAGAAATATCAGTACTTAATTAGATATATGAAGCAATACATTTTTTTAAAACAAAATACACCAAATTCAAAAAGCAGAAATATATTTAAGGCAATATGACTTTTGAAAATTGCAAATTAGAAGCCAATATTTTATATCAAATAAAATCTAATTATCTTTTTTTTCTGTGAACCTCGACTACATTAGTGCGTGAATTATATTCTACTTTTTAGCATCATAAAGGTTAACTTTAAAAAAATACTTCAATGTTTTAAGACTAATGAGTCTTTTTAATCTTTTGACTGTTAAATGTCTTTAACGTTTTCGTTTAGAGAATAAAACTTATATTTTACATCAATTTGATATAAAAATTTAGTTTCTAATACATCCATTTTAAAAGTTATCTTTCAGGAAGATGAATTTAATTTTTTCATTGGGTGTATATTTATGTTGTATTTAAAATTATGCCCCTTGAGATGACTAAACTAAATAATATTTGGAAAGCTGTAAAATTATTAAAGAATTTGTAAGAAAAGGTAGCAGAAAAGGTTGTAGGGAGTAGAAGTTTTTATTGTGTGATGAATCGAAAGAGAATGTTATAAGAAAGATTTTAGTCTCTAAAGGTACCACGTCCCTTAAAACTGATAATGCGCAAAATTGAAAATCGTTTTTTTTTTTAAAAAGACATTTGTTTGATTTTATTTTAAACTAACCAGACGATTTCGGTTGTAATTTTATAAACTAACTAAAATCTTAACATAAATTTGACTTTTTAAAATGTTGTGTGTATATATTTCCGTATCACTCCACCGCTTTTGTATGGTTTGGAGAGCTACGATCTACTGTTTTGCACACGAGGGCTAATGAGACCGGGACCTACTGCTTAATGCCGATTCCGAACGGCTACGAACATCCATGCCACTGTGGGATTCGAACCCATGAACTCCGGTACCGACGATCAGCGGCCTAATCAATCGGCCAGCGTTCGGTTCCAACGCTTTTAATATTTCAAGTCAAATAAAATTACTGCTGTTATTATATTATGTAAACGTATTACGTTTCGATATGAAAAAGCGAGCTAAACATAATTTTTCTCATTAATTTTTATATCTTAATTAATATGTTATAATGGTTAAAATTTGTGTAAAAGAAATATTTTTTCTAAGACTTTCAAAAAATAATTTTCTGACAAAAATTAAAAAAAAAAAAAAGAATATTTCCATGTTAATATAGCAGTCATTTTATTTAAAATTAAATAAACTATGAAATAAATTTCAGCAAAAATTTAATATTTTCATCGCATAACAGGTTCTAAAAATTTTGAAGAAATAAACATGTATAAAGAATTATAAAATAAACCAGTTATTTAAAAAAATACTTATATAAGCGTAATGTATCACATTTAACATTTTAATTAAGTATTTAAAATTTGAAAAGAATATTTAGAAACAAACCCACTTAAAAGGAGTTGTTATGTATTTATTAAATACTCTAAATATAAAATTATGAAGTTTTAAATAATAATAATTTTTTTAACTCTTACTTTTTACTTCATTGGTTAGTACAAAAAAAGTGTTTATCTATTTTGAATAAACTCTCGTCATTTCTATAGGAGAAAACTTAATCATTTTATTGTTTTATCCTTTTCTTTCTCTTTGGTAAAATTTGTAGGAACAAAATAGGGCAAAAGAAAGTAAGAACGACTTGATTTTTTGTTGTTGTTGTTGTTGGTGGTGGTTGAAACCTAAAGTATTTGGAAGATAAAGAATATTCACCGGTTATAAAATCAGGGAGTTGCAAACAAACCAGGCGTGATGGTATTTTTAATGAATTCCAATTGTATTCATGATTGCAAGCTGTTGCGCAATGAAAGTTTCTTAGAACCCAATGCTGCCAACCAACCCTTTCTTCATTTAACTACATGATTATCAGGTCCAGCCACTTAGAAGGAACTTTATGCTAAAAAACAACCTGAGGTCATGCCAAAACCAGTTATGGGAAGTTCCTCTAACTTTCAAATGGTTTGAAGTTCTGTAATTTATTCTCCTTTATGCAGAGAAGATTTTTACGGTCAAAGTTCAGTAGAAACTTTAAAAAAAAGTAAATACGTCTGTAAACTTTTAAAATATGCAAAAAAGTGGTTAAAAATTGAGTTTTTTCTGCTTGTGTATTAAGGCCTTCGTTGCAGATTTTTCTTTAAAAATTATTTAACATGTTACTTCTAAGTGCATGGGATAGAACATGAAGTACATGTGTCTTTCCAGACTCCCAAAACTGTATTTTTATGAGATGTTTTTTTAGTCATTTTTCTCAGAGTATTAAAAAATGTTTATAAAAAGCTTTTATTTGACGGTTTTCAATTATTTGTAAGTGGTATTTATTAAAAATTGTCCATATAAATATAAATATAATACTACAATGTACAATATTACCTATTAAATATAAGGTCTCTCTTTGTATAGAACCTAATTAAGATCATATTGGTTAAATAAACTAAATGAAACAATGATCATATATATAAAATTTTGAATTATATGCATTCAAAATGGTATAAAAAAGGTGATTGGTACAACTTGTGAATGATAATTGGGCAAGTGATTTAAGCTATAATCTTTGACATAAAAAATGATTAAAAAACTAAATTTGTTCAGCATGAACTGATATGTATTATGAGATATTAACCTATAAAATGATTTCTATTATAGTAATAAGAAATAAATCTACTTTAAGTTCATTTGATAAATCAAAATGACAATGGGAATTTTAAGTGTGCACTCAGGTGTTATTTGTATCAGCAAAATAGATATTTTTTTACTAAATGAGCCATTGCAAATCCGTTTCTCGCAGACACAGATAGCTTGATTTGACAGTAATATATTTGCGGATTTGTGTACCACGCTATTACCTACTAATTACAACTTCCTTGAGCTTTTTACATGACCTTTGCTTTGCCATATTAAGCGTGCAGTAATAAAAAGCTCATGTCACGGATTTACACGGTTCATTAAAACTAAACATAATACTCATTAAAATTCTTGTAAAAAAATTCACAGCCCTTTGAATAGTTAATTCTTTTAAATTATTTTAATACTGAATGTTTCGAGAAACGTAATAATTTTTAGGATCACCAAATAATTTTATTTTAATGAAATATGCATAAAGCATAAATATGCATACTACTTTAAAAGCAACTTTACTGTGAACTTTACTGTGTTGTTTAATCAGCCTTGAGATATTTTAATTAGTTAAAAAAATGTGTTAGAATAGCATACATTTTTGTGACAGGTAACCATCATATGGAATAAAAACTAATTTTACAAATGTGACTTACTATATAATTATTTTGTATTATTTAAAATTTTTTACACATACTTAACAAAGAAGATTTTTTAACTTACGTCCTATAAAATATCTTTGCTCAAGGTTAAAAATTGATTAAATGCATCGTTTGGTATTATTTATGAACGTAAAGTAGTAAATCTTAAATCAGTCGTTAAACTTTATGCAAACATGTGAAACAAATAAAAGCGAGTGATCCGGTATGTACGATTTTACTAACTTCAAAATTCATCCTTTTGTTTCCTTTACTTTCTGGTTTTAATCTTGTAATCTGGTGTTCTGTTTATTAATTACAGTATGATATAATTCAAAATAAAATTTTAAAGCATATCTTTGTACTTAAATAATTTTCCCAGAGACTTTTAATTTAAACCAAGAATCCATACTATTGGTATATAAACAGTTAATATTTGCTCCTGAGGTAATTTATAAATATTAATTTTATGAAACTCTAAAACTCAAATTATTTTTTAAATGGTATATAATTATCTGTAAACTTTCCTAAGCAAATATAAGAAAACCATATTTGGGCTGAACGACAGGTGTCTAAACTTTTCCGCGGAATTCGACTGTAATTATTGATCTGATTACAGCGATCGTTAGAGTGTCATTGAGAATTGTAACTCCATCATGTTAAAAAAAAATAATAAAAACATCAGAAATAAAACTGGAATATCAATATGAGGTAAAACTGTACTTAGCTTCCTGGACCAACATATAATCAGGAAGTTTAAAGCCCTGAAGTCAACATAGTTTTCCTGCTTTTGAGTAATAGATGCACATTAATATAGAAAGCGACGGATTTCCGGAACATTGATCTTTCAGCGTATGAATAAATTTTAGATCAAATGAATGAGTGATGTATTATGATGTTTATATACTGCATATATTTTTAAAGATCAATTTCTATTGGAAATATCAGAATAACTAGGGCTCTCAAAGAGACACATTTCTTTTTCAGGTGGAGGTTATCAGAAAGGTTTTAAATATTTTAACATGATTAATACAATGGACAACAAAATCTATTACTGTGACATATTTTTATCTTTTTAGAAAAAAAGATTTTCTAAAATTTCAATAGTAAGATCTTAACAAGCCTGTTCTGTAAATTCAGTATAACAACTCTAGCAAGTAATTATACATTATATATATAGTCATGCATTAATTTTACGAAGGCATTAGAAAAACTATGTAAAAGAGTATAAACGTTACAACAAAGTAGAAACTTTTACTTATATCAAGTTGAATTCTATATTAAATAACAGTCAACAGATAATCTTTAAACATACTTAATACCATTCATGCAAATTTGTTAACACATCCAATAAATATAATATTCTCATTATTAACAATTAAAATCTTTTTAGAATTGGGATTTTCAGTAAATTATGTTAAATTAGAAATGATTCATCGGTCTCTCAATAAAGTTTAAAGCATATTAAAAGACTTAAACATATTATTTGCTATGCGCAAATGATGTTATGAGAAAATCTATACCATACACCAGCGGTTTTCAAACTTTTCCCCGATGTTTTTATTCTTTAAACTCAGTGTTCTGCGGCACCAAAACGGGAGGTCCCATCTCTAGATAAATACAAGGACAATTCTTAGCACGTTTTGACGAGGAAAGAGAATAAAAACTTCATACCTTCTTTAATAATTTCATAATTTTTAGCTGACTTTTCTTGAATACTGTCGCATTACCTCAAGCATACGATAATGGTACCCCACAGAGCCCCGACATCCAGCTTAAGAACCACGGTCGTACGCTATTATAAACTTTTGTGAAAATATAGTAAATATTACTATCTGGTTTTTACTTTTATGCAATAAATTTAGCTCTTAATTGTATTTTGTAATATATAACTCCCTTTTCAGCAGATATAGTGTTTCAAAGAATAAAATCTAGGATATAAAATTCTTCTATCTCACGATACAATCTAGTGATCGTCCCTGTAGTGTTTCTCCTCGCTTTTTAACTGAATTGCTGTACCAATGCTAAACAGATTTTATTGCTCTATGCACTGTACAGAAAGAGATTCAAAAATGCAACTCCTTGGAAGAAGTAAAAATAAAATACCAAATGATGATATGAATTAAAATAAATCGAAATAATGTTATTGAATATTCTCTAAAATAAATTGCTCTCGCTCTTAAGGTATCTGAGGCTTTTACTAATCGCTTTCGTCGCAGGCGTATTTTCAGGCCATATGAGCCTGAGGTGGGTTAGAAAAGTCATTCCTGTTTCTCTTTTGTAACGAGGCCATCGAGGCATTTTCATTTGTCCTCATTTTATTCCAGCTTTGACTAGAAAGACAGGTTCCACCTTTCTGCGAGGATCATCTCACCCTGACCTATTTCAATCACTCGGTTCCGCGTTCACACGTCTGGCCGACGTCATGGAATTTTTTCTTCCTTTATCAAACATTCGGGTTCAGGAGAAATCCATCTTATTACTGAACACAATGAACAAGTGCCATGTTGCACTTCGAAATGCCCTTTTCGGAAACACTTGTTTTCTTCTTCTTCCATTACGTAACCAATATTTAAATTTGTCAAGAGCTCGGAGATCTATCTTTGGGGAAAGAGTGAAGACTCTCTTTGCTTCGTCAAACGTGAAAGAGAAGCAAGTTTTAGAGATATCCAGTTTAGATAACTACTGATCTCAACAATTATCCTTTTTTTTCTATGGAAAATTCAGGTTGAGATAACTCATTACCATTGGCAGTATATGCTCGGATATAATTAGATTGTTTGACTCGTTTAATCTCGCTGTTACTAACTACTTACGATTTCATAATGATACAAATCAGTCTTGTGCCAATAACCTTTAATATCCTATACTCGCAGAAACTCTTTAATTATCTCTTATTTTTCGGTTATTAAGTTTGCATAAAAATTTTCTTTCGAGCTTTAGAAAGACATCGTATTATAAAACCTCGTTCAGCCATTGTATATTTTCCCTTACATGTCAGATTTTCAGATTACATAACTTTTTCCTTACACACATACATATGCATAATATATATTTCTAGAAACATGAATATATTTATGCATATATATATATATATATATATATATATATATAGATTTTATCAGAACTTTTTCATTTAATTCGCACATTTCTAAGTGTTATTCATTAAAAATAAATTATTTTAAATCTAAGTAATGAAGAATGATTAACATCGTTCGCTTTATTTCAAATTAAAATCAATTCTTCATACTACACAAGTACTTAAAGAATGAACTAATTTGTCTAGGTTATAAAAATCAACTACCATCTGAGCAGTCATATAAAATTCTTAACATTAAGTAATTAATAATTAAAATGAAAGAAAACTTTTATTAACATTAGCTGTTAGAACAAATAATTAATTAAAGTGAAACGTGTTTTTCCGCCTCGAAAAATACACATATTGTGGTCTAGGATTATTCTATTTTTATCGTCCCTCGGGACAGTTGAAGAGTCGCTACTTGGATAATATTATATATATATATATATATATATATATATATATATATATATATATATATATATATATATAAAAGTTATGTATATAGTTTTTATCAGATTTTTTTTCTTAAACTTCATTTAATTTACATATTTATAATTATTATTCAGTTTCAATAACTTTTTTGAAATCTAAGTAATGAAAAAGGATTATTTTATAGCAAAAACCTTTAAGAAGTACCAAGTAAATTTCACGTCCGGTCTTCGAAAAATTAATAGAAACTTTAGCATATTAACTTTTTCCAAAACGTGTGTCCTAAGTAAATTAAAAAAAAAATCATTCTAGTTTATAAAAATTGGATATACATATAAATTTTCAATTTACAACTGCTTAAAAAATTCTCTGATAAATGAAAACTGAAATTTCTGTCAACATAAAAATTTTAATTTGTTTTTACTTTGGGTTGAAACGTAAATAAAAATCAATTAAATTAGATTATATATTGCTAAACCTATGTTTTTTGCCTTTTTGTGTCATTAGCAGAATATTTAAGAGGAAAAATTGGTATACAAATTATAACCTCTTTTTCGGTAATTGAGGTTCTAACTGACTAATAAAACTTAATTTTTAGTATCTTTATAATCTATAGATGCGTAAATCCTCTTAATGTGGCTAATTGAAGAAGATGGAAACTTTTTTAAACATAGAGATAGGAGTTTATGTGTCGCCTGATCTCAAAAGATTATGAACTACGATAATACATGTGATGTACGCCAAAATACCATTGTTTCGCTCTAAAAGCTGGATTAATGAAGCATCGCTACGTTGACTTTACTTCGTTTTTCCTTTTGTGTTTTTATTAATTCTAAAAAACGCAAATCTACTTTAGGATTATATTCGTATACCTTCACATAATTCTAAGATATGTTTGATATCGTTTAAAAATTCAAATGCAGTCTAGCGGTTTTATTTATTTTAACATTTCTGTTCCCCTGAGATTATGAATTAGTTAGTTATCAATGCGATTTTAAAATTAAATTTTATTCCAACAAAATTAGTATGATTTTTTGTGTAAAAAGAATCCTAGTTACTAGAACTGGGGTAAATAAAAAGAAAATAGGTAAAAGTTTATTTAATGAATTAAGTTCATCATCGGAACTTCGTTACAAACTGTTGTCTTTTCTTTATTGAGTTCTGAATACTTTTAAGCGCCTAAAGTAAAGTAATAATAAAAACTAAAAATTCAAATTAAATGCATTTTATTTTAATCTCATTACGTCCCACCTAAAGTGGTCACAAAAGTAAAAGTTGCCTAAGTCCCTTTAAGCATATTCTTAATTTAGAGCACAGGTAAATATGATATACATAAGGCCGGAATTAATAGAAATAGCAGTAAATGTCCTTAAACATTTCCTTCATTGGAAGTTTAGTGGGTTGATAACTGTTTTGAAAGGAAATGAGATCACAAGTCTGCATTTGAACAAGTTACGTTTATTTATAACAAAGGGCCTTAAGATTTTAAAGTTATATAGGCCACCTGTAAATGACAAGCATAAAATGAAGGAAAACATTTCTGCATTAGAATATATCAAATAAAAATAAGACAAACAGGTTCTAATATCATTAAAATATTTTACACTAATAGTGCTAAGATACGAAGAACAAAACAGATGAAGCTGTAGGATAATTAATTTATCAGAGCAGAAATTATATATATATATACATATGCATTTAAGGATTTATGCATGTAGGGTTAGACATTTATGTTTATTATCGCTCATCAAAGAAGATATAAAAGAAAAAAAGAAACATTCAGCTAAGATAATTTCTTGATTAATATTAAAACATTTTCATAATATAAATCGAGAAACGCTTGATCATTTTACATGGAAATCTCATTGTTAGGCTGCTAAATTTTGACATATTCAATTTTTAATTTGGAATCTATGAAAGACAAAAACAGGGTTAATATGATATCACGTAGAGCCAAATCAACATTAAAACGAAAAAGATATGTCTAAAAACTGTTAAAAACAAAAACTTATCTGCAATATTAAATTTCATTTAGTCGCCTTTGCATTCACACAAGAAAATAATGCATACAATTTTGTTAAAATTATTGGAGAGAGCTGTTAGTTATTCCACTCCCCAATTCCATCTATAAAATTTAACTATGATGCTCACAATATAAGTACCAGCATTCTATTTATTTAATAGAGCGCTGAATATTCTCTTCGTAATAAAGTAGAAAATTTGAAAAGAAAATTATTTCTTTCCTAGTGAAGTTCTAAAGGAGTTCATTAACAGGTTAGTTAGATGAAAAATATTACAACGCTTAAAATTAATATTCCCCCCCTCCGTAAATTTTTTTGAATCATTGAATTTACTTCTGTAAAAGATGACATATACAATTTTTAATTTGGAATCTGCGAAAAATAGAAACCGGGTCAATATGATATCAAATAGAACCAAATCAACATTATAATTGAAAGGAGATGTCTAAAAATTGTTAAAAACAGAAAGTTACCAGAAACATACAATTTCATTTAGTTCCTTTACCAAGAACAAGAAAAGAACCTTTTAATTTTCGTAAAATGATTAATGTTTACAGACTGCAATTAATTATATCGGGTCCATCCGTAAAATGCAACTATGATACTCACATTCAAGTACCCTGAAAATAAATGGAACGCCAAATATTATCTTCATAACAAAGTAGAAAATTTGAAAAGAACATCATTCATTTTCTAGTGAAATTCTGAAGTAGTTCATTAATAAATTATTTAGAAGAAAAATATAGCTTATAATGTTCGTTATTTTATCACCTAAATTTTTCCCAAACAATCAGATTTCTAAAAAGCTATACTTATTATACTCAGGATTTTAATAAGAATAGCTGACTAAAATAGCAAATGTAAACTAAGGAAAAGAATATATTATGAAAGCAAGCTTTTAAATTCCAGTGTATAACAAAGTATCTGCAATTTCAAAAGAAATTCTTTATATAACTATGCTTTAAATACACATTATTCTGAATTTTGAACAATTTCTTTATGAGTTTAAAACTTTTTAGTATTTTAAATCCAATGATTTAACAGCAGAAATGTAAATGTCTATAAATGGATATTACTACACATAAATAACAGGAATTACTGCAAGTTCGAATGTTCATTTGTTTATTCTAAATATACATAAAATTCACTGTGTTATTTATATCTTTAAATTTTGATTTATTTTCATCTGCATTCATCTTTAAGAAAGTCTTTTTTCTATTCAATTCGTAGTATATGAACTATAGATAAGGATTTAAAATATATTCTTTGCGATTTTCTGTAGAAATCGCTGGACTATTACTTTGTTATTTATGAATAATCTTGTGTTAATAAAGGTTTTTAAGTCATATAGTTACTGCGAAATATCAATTTAATTACTTGTCTAACTTTACCATCTTTATATACATTATTTTATTTTTGTCTTATTGTTTATTGAATTTTAAATATTTGCCTTTATTTAAGATATGAGAAATTAAAATTAAAAACCCTAAACATTTTTTTAAAATTTTGATAAAATTGATATACTTTGATTTTCTAGAGAGAAGAGTGTTTTCTAGATTTCAAGAGGGAATAAAGCCATAGATAATTTTTAATGTGAAATTAGATTGCATACTACTATATTTTGGACAATAACCTAGTTTATTAGCAACATCGGATCTATTATCAAATATTGATAAGTGTAATATGGTAATATGGTGTAATTACGTAATATAAAAAAACTAAATGTATTAAAAGATACATCTGCTACAATTGTACTGAATATTCATTAATTTCCTTATATAAGATTGATAACACTTCCAGATTTCCTGTTAAAGGAGACTTTAATCAATTGAAATTGAATTGTATTAACCCATTAAATATACACACCATTTCTGATGAATATATATTAATGAATATCTTAAATTTAAGTAATTACGTATATCCGGAGGTGAATGAATTATGAAATTTAACTAACTGGGAATAAAATAGCCCTGATGAACTGAAATTTTAAACATCCTAGGAGTCAATTTTTTTAAAAAGAAAAATTCTTTATTAAGAGAGCTATTTGCTATTACACAATGTTATTACACTATTTGTAAACATAATGCTGCAAAAGGACGTTTTATGTTGGATTATAGCTATTAGTTCTGATTTTAGTTAAATACCTTCTAATAAAGTACATTTAAGTGAGAGACTCGCAAAATTATAAAAATGTTGATCTAAATAACAAAATTATAAATAATAGCAGAAACTTGTCAGTTTGGGAGATTGTTTGGAGAACTGTCACCTGCGTTCATTGAGAAAATAAAACCCATTTCAAACACTCATTAAACGTATAAACACTAAATTTTGACAAAATGTACGCCAGACGTTAATAGGTTAAACTCACAATTGAAAAGTAAAAGAATATCTTTCTGCTTAAGCATGTTTATATTTCTTTTTGAAAAATATAACAAGGGTATATCAATTGTCGTTTTCTTTTCCTATAAATATATTTTTTAAAGAAGAGCTCAATATGAAACAAAATACCATTAAAATATATTTAACACTAGAAATTTTTTTTTATTAAAATCATACATTTAGTAAAATGACGTTACAAACTGAGACAGGATAAATTAATCGAGAATAAATTTTTACATCAAATTTCATTTTTCATCATTATAGATATGAATAAGTCGTACGAACCATTACCATCTGCTTTCCTTTCATTAGCACAAGTTTCAGCAAATTAAATCTAGCGAAGTAATTTAAATCTTCACAAGATCGTACGAGAACAGATAATTTTTTTTATCAAATGCTATCCTGCTCCAACATTTGAACTTTATTCTTTTCACCGTACAGAAACTGAAATCTAACAGCAGTTTTTCCTATTTCTGACCACAATTAATGTACATTAAATGAAAATTCTTCGGTAGGAAGAGATTCATTTTTTATTTCAAAATTCTACATAGAAAAACCTCACAGGAACTATTTCTTTAATTAGTATTTAATTAACGAGTGAATCTTAAATAATCTCTTTTTTAATGTTGCTTATTACGACTTTAAGCTTCTAAACTTTTTCCAATGCACTATTTTTTTATACGAGCGTTCTACATCCATGCATTAAATTGAGATCTTGATTTCGTAAATAACCAGAATAAAAATTATAAAACAAAATTTATTTTAATTTTCCCGAAGAAAATTTCATTTTATTTTATTTTTTGACTCAATTTCATGTTAAATTTCCTTCTAAATATAATTTTAGTCTTTTAATGTTGACATTTCAATAGATCTATGATCAAAATATTACTACATTTTTCTTTCAATAAACCAAGAAAATAGACATATTTATTCAGTTCTAGGAAATATTTTAAATATTGTGATTGAAAAATTACAGTGAACTGATTATCGCATGTCTGAGTAAGTTGACAAACTTAATTTCATTTTCCCAGTAATCTAAAGTCACAACAATTCATTAACGTAAAAGTTTATTTTAAGTCAACAAACGAAATCGCAGCAATTACGAAAGTACATTTATGAAACACAAAACCACTCACTTTTACTATTAACTTAATTTTATAAGTTAATGTATGACGTAAAATAAATAAATGTTCTACTTTAATCTCTATTTTCTGTCTTTCTGTACTGAAAACCTTATACATTTAATCAACGTAATTTAGAAGTTTATGTGACGAATACATTCATTTACGCTGTATTCTGGGATGCTGTACGTAAGACGATTCAAGTTTTCCGAAACCTCGTGACCCATTTCATTGTTTACTAAGCTCGTTGAGCCCGAGGTGATGCAATCAAAAATTTAATGGATTAGTGTTACGAAGTTCAGTTAAGGCCTATCGTGATATCCAAGACAAAAGACATACTTTATTTTAAACCATTAAATAATTTTCTGGTTATGGTAAATTCAATCACACACGGAGAGCATAAATATGTATATAAACATATAAACATAAATACAACTACCTCTGCAATTAATTATTTGCTACTTTTTCAAATTTTCTAAATCCAATAAATTTATATTTTTTTATAACCAAAATATTTTTTCATAAATATTTTGGTTATAACCTATACAGTTACATGAAATGAGGTTCATGATTTCAAATTTTACTTGTTTAGAATTATTCATATTTTCAAAAATGTTATCTCTGGGTCAAGAGGTATCAGTTAAATATTACTAGTTTTTAAAATAAGTTCCTGTAGGTGTCATTTAGAAATCCTTAATCTCTCATTTTTTCAGCATTTTTTTTTATGTATTTAAGTCATTGGTCTCCATTGTGTCAAATTCATGAATACTGTGTCAGTCAAGTTTAACCATCTTAACACTGAGAATTGTAGAGAATAGTGACTAATCTGATGATAATGCGTTATGTTCCTATTTTAATTGCAGTACTACATTAACCACATGGCTAAAATGGATTATATCCCCCGTGCGTCAGCATTTTTGAAGCAGCAATTTTACTTTTTCTTTCTTAAATGAAACAATATCTATTTTAAAATAGTAGCATTTTGCTAAAGGAAAACTTTAGATTATATGTATTTCATCCTTAGAGAGTGGATTATTAATTAATTTAAATATATGTGATATCATTAATCAGTTTATCAAAGAAAAAGTTCGAAAAATAAATATGTATAAATGTTTATAAATGTTTCCTTTTTTGTTTTGTGTTTATATAGTTTGTTTTGGGTCATGAAGATTATATGAATTTTGTATGATTTAAAAATTTTTATTTGTTTACCAGCCACTTCGAGGCCCACCTACGGCAGAGATAGCTGAGGTGGCCGCATGAAGTTATTTTATCAAATATGATATTAGATTTTATATTAAAACAGATATATAAACATTCTCGAAAATAAAAAGCTTATACTCATAAAATGTATTACGCATTTAATTTAAATTTTTCATTGAACAGAAAAAAAAAGAGTTATATTTGGTAATTTATTCGTGTACGTGGATTTTTTTAAAAACGTTTTAAAGAGAACGAAAGTACCTATAAAAATAAAAATGTCTATCTAACCAAAGCTAATTAGATATAACAACAAATTTGCAGCTATGTTAATTACCGCCTAAATACAAGAAACAAATTTTACCTTTTTATAACATTAGTAAAGATTTTCCATTTACTTTTAAGGTGTAAAACGTTATTGTTATTATGGCGTGAATATAATTGCTATGTATATCATGTCACTGATTTTTTTAAGATCTGTGGATGACTAGTAATTTTGTAATACATTATTATCACGTATAACCAACCACTAATCAGCGCATGGTGATAAAGTAAGCAAGCAACGTTTTATCTTATATCAACGATTTTATACTGAGATTCGAACTGTAAACTTATTTTTATCTAAATAAAATAAATATTATATTACTCGGGAATAGTGTAGCTTTCTGTTAGCAAAATAATTTTTAGAATAGGTTCAGTAGCATAGATTACAACTGCATAAAACACTTTTTTACCTCCATATTAATATAGATTGATAGCATATTTACTTTTCCTACTTCTGATACTTATGTAAAGCTTCACCAGTTCCGTCTTCCTCTCTACTATATATATTTCTTATGAAAAAGACCGTATTATTCTTAGCTCTCTGGAGTCAAATATCTTAGGGGGAAACTGTTTAATTACATTGGGAAGATCTACCTCTGATATAGAGATATAGAGAGATATAGAGACATAGAGATGACAGAGATATAGAGATTTCTTTCCTAATAAAGTTAAACCCAATTAAGATTGTCATTTAAAAAAACGTAACATTAATTTCTGAACATTGTTTTGAGGATCTTATGTCTGATTAAATTTATTTGATTTCATATACTTTTCTGTCAATTAACTATACATTCCACTACCAATATTTTCACAGATAAGTAAAATGATTTCTTTTCTTGTACTGAAAGAACTCAATGCAGACTTAAATTAATTAATGAATATTCTTATTAGCAAAATTCATTCAGAAACAAATATGCTTAAAAATCTCTGTAAATATAAATTAATTATAATGATATTATTAATTTATGCTATAAATTATTAATTAATGTACAAGTTATAAATTCATAATAAAATAAAACTTTAATTACTTATACTTTCCATTAGAAGCTATTTTAAAACTAGCTTTTAAGACTTAGAAATGATTTTTTTCTGTTTTTGAAAAATATTGAAGTAGTCTTTATTGAGTTAATGCATAGTTTAACTAGTTAAGTTTTTTCAGAAACAAATATGCGTGAAAATCTCTGTAAAAATAGATTGATAATAAATTAAAGTATATAAAAATTAAAATTTAATAACATTATTATTAACAATAATTTATAATTTATATATAAATTTGTAATATAAATTATAAATTAATAATAAGTTAAAACTATAAATTAATTATAATTTTCATTAGCAATAGTTTTCTAAGTAGCTAAAACTGATTTTTTCTTCATGTTTTAAAGAACTTAAAATGATCGAAAATGGGTTAAGGAATGTTATTAAGGAATATCATAATTTTTTATATATATTCAGAAAGAAATATGCTTAAAAATCCCTCACTATCTTTAATCAATAAAATATTCCCATAAGTTGATATTTTTTGTTTCGTATTTTATGCTTACAGGTTGTAAACAAAACAAATGATTCGCCAGTAATTATATATTGTCCGCTTTGTTAAGTATTATTATCAGCATTTTATTGCACAAAAAATGTAAGTGGATGTAATATTTCCGGTTTTCTATATACATGTAAGGAAACAATAGATTCCCTTGACATATCAGCCAAAAGAAAAAAAATAGGAAGGCTAGACGGAAGCCACAGAAAACAATTGTCTATGTGGTTTTCCTGTAGCCTTCTATAACACGAAGTAAAAAGCGATTTTATAATTATACTATTTTATAATTTTGTAATATTGTTTTCTATATCAAGGCGAACTTTTAAAGGAAACCGCATTTTGTTGTATACAACAATCTAGAAAGCGTGACTGTTATATTTTGAAACTGATATAAGTAGCTGTGTTTCATCAAAAAAGATAACTCTAACGAGAAAAACTGCACTGATAACATTACCTAAAGACATGCATATTGATTCTTATTTGGTTGTATATCGTAACATAATTAGTTAATTACTATTTGGTTTTTATATTTATTAAAAATGCCTTATACTGCTTTTAATATGTGGTTTATGACATAAATTTCATAAGACAATTTCCACTATCAATTTCCACTATTCACTATTTACAATAAGCAGATATTATACAATACGGTGTATATGTAATTTCTGTCATTTTTTCGTCTAAGATCTTACCGTTGGACTGTCTGGTATAAAAGCAAGCTTCCAAATGATTTACCAATATTCATTTCTTGCTAATCGGTTGATTAACTCTTAAGAATACAAATTGGATTTATCGAGTTTATTATTTTTTCAAGGGTATGGTATTGTTATTATACAAAGTAATCACTTATGTATAGTTAGAATGCTTTCATAGCTTTATTGCACATTTATATATATGATTTCATTTCAGTCTAACAAATTAAAGTTCCCATTCTATTTAAAAAACCTAATTTAAAAAATATTGTATTGTTACTTAAAATTTTAAATAAACTATTATAAGATGAATGTATTAAACTATTATAAGATATTTATATTTGGTGATTTTTCAAGATATTAATTGATTGAAAACAAAGATAAAAAATTAGATATTTCCTTATCCTCAGTAGTAGAGTATATGTATGTATAAGTATTCATACAAATTAGTTTTGTAGTCCTTTTTAAATACAAAACTAAATGGTTTAATATTTGTAAACGGAGAATCTGTTTTACGTAATTTCATGTTTTATTCAAATAGAATTGTATATTCTAAAATATTAAGAAAATTATTTTTAAACCCCTTGTTTTATGTGCCATCAATTAATATTCATTTGTTATCCTCATCTTTATTCAAACGTTAATTTCCAAAATTGCTAGCTAGAACTAATTATAAACTAACGTTTCATTAACGTTAATCCTCGTACTCATACTAGATTTAAAAGTTAAAATAAAATATCGATAAATATTAAGCAAATAGAAACCGGTATTAAAATATCGTTTATTATGATTATTAACATTGCGTGTTTTTAGAGTAAATAAAAAAATATCATTGAACTAAATTTTAGACAGAGCCTTTCAGTTATTCAATTTTTAACAGTTAATTAAATTTTATTACATTTAAAAATGAAAATAATTCTACTAAGCGACTATTAAAGATGCAACATTCTACAATATTATTCTACTTGTATTTGACGCAAGTTTCTTTCCTATATTTTTTCTTAACTCATTCAGTCAAACTTAACAAAACATGTAGAACTGTTTGAACATTTAAATAACTTTTCTTTGAGAATGAAAATGACGTGAACAGTAAATAAATAAATAAATAAATACTTTCATGGAGGCTTTTTGTTTTTTTCCCTTTTCTCAGCTGAAAATGGTCTAAAAATTCCAATTCAAATGCATCATTCATCTAGGCCAACTTCTGTTAACCATACCACAAACCTCAAGGAATGTGTTAAAAGTGTTTCGCCCTCGCTTTTCAAATACCAGGAAAAACAATTTTTTTTAAAAAGATGTCTTGAAATCTGTTACAGGTCAGGGTGCGTCCGTTGTAAAACGACAGGTGGCTGCTGACACCCAAAACGATGCTGAGCTGTGCAAAGGTCGTTCCCCGAGTGAATACTTTCGATTGACTGCAGATGAAGATTGCCGAGATGTCGTCCGATGCTCTGTTCAAGGGCTGCTCGCTTTACGTTGCCCATCTGGTTTAGCTTTCGATATCGAAAGTCAAACTTGCAACTGGAAGGCCAATGTCAAGAACTGTCAACAGCTTGAAAGTAAGAGCAATTTTATGTACGTTTTAAAAATATTTCCCAGAATTATTAAAACGTCCACAGGGTTATAAATAGACGGGGAATGGGGGAGACATTTCTAGAGGACCCGGGACAGCATATATCCCACGCTCGACTTAGTTGTTTTGAGGAGCTAGAAACAGCTTCCTCAGCTTAAAGGGGATAAGAATTCTTTTGACTGCTTTACTGGTTTAGGGTAGAGAACTCTATTTAAGTCTGTCTCGAAGGGACGAGTAATTAGCTTTGTTTTTATGTCCCATCAAACAGTCTCCTAGGATCTGTTCACACTTACAAGAGAGCCCTTTAAAAATGTTTAAAGTAGTTTTGAAACATACTCTGATAAGTATTTCAATACTCTACAAGAATTTTATTAGATATTTGTCGTCCTTCAAACGTATAACCTATATAAAAGAAATATCCTGGAATTAACATCAGTTTTATTAATAAATTTGAGGTATAAAAATTCAATATAGCTCCATACCAAACTATTTCTCGGTGATTCATAATCTGCTTTACCCTGATGCAGTTTTTGAAAGCGTCTTAATCATATTAATATGCGATGTATGTGGGAACACACTTTGGGCTGAGTGTTTACTTCCAGAATGCATATATAACGTATAATCCTATATGGTAAAATTCCGAACTTTGGCTGCTCATTGCCATGAACTGTGATATCAATCCTTGATATAAAAAAATTCCGATACTGTAATTCCCTTCCAGGAATACTACTAATCAACTCGCCATTAGAAAAAATGTAATATAAAAAGAGCTTCTACTACCATAAAAATTAGACCCAATTTTACTATTTATGAGTGTGTTCCTTAATTTTTCGTCTGAGATAGGTTTAAACTAAATAATTATTTCTTTTTAAATTCAAATATACTACTGAATATTCTAAATATTTTGAGACCTCATTAGCAATCGTGCAGCAAAACAGTATACCGTAACACTCTGAACTAACCAACAGAATATTTTGTATTTTTGATAATGGTTGCATTTGTAATGATAAGCTACTATCGAACTCAATAGGAATAAATTCCCTCTTTTGCTTTAAATGATAAGCTTATTTTTTGAAAAAGATCTCATAATGTAAAATTAATGTAATGCTTTTAATGGTCTTTAAATTGAAGCTAATTTAATAAAATGACACGTGTTTCTGTATTAACTAATTTCCTCCTGATCAGGTGGGTTTTTTTAACTTCATAAACACACATAAAATTAATTTAAGACCTCAAATTGATTTAAAAGGAAAAATCTTTTGTAATGGTTATATATTCTCTTTAGACTTTATTCATATATATATATATATATATATATATATATATATATATATATATATATATATATATATATATGAATTAATTCTGAAATACTTTAAAAGATATTATTACATTTAAGATATTTTTCAGGGTAGGTTTTTTTTATAAAAAATTCCACCCATTTTGTAATTTACGGTGCAATTCTTTCGGAGCATCGTCTAAACCATTATGCCAAGGGTTAGATTCACATTTAAATAAATACACTTCTACATGTAGAAACGCAAGCTAAATTAAAAAAGTAAGAGACGATATGGGCGAAGAATAATTTATTTATGATCTCATTAAAGGGTATTACGAATTTAGGACATCAGTGGAAGAGCAGAATCATATTGCTTTTCATTAATAACTTCATTTATAACTTTATCGAATGGTTAAATAAAGTTCAATATTATAAAAGAATTTATGAAGTAAAATATTTTTCTTTATTTTATCTTTCAGTTTTAATACAAATTAAAAGTTGTTAATCATAAAATTGCTATGAAATAAATATTGTTTTTTTATTTGAATAATAATTAAAGAAGCCCCTCAAATCTTTCACAATCTTAAGGTATCTATGATACTAAAAATACGTTTGCAACCAGCAATAATTATCGAGGAGTAAAAAGTAAATGTAGATCAAGTTTATGAGTGTAAAACATAAGCGATAAAAATCAGGAGATGTCATATTAATTGTTACTTCTTCCCCAGAGCCTAGATTGGCTACACCATTACTGGCTACTGATGAACCAATCTGTGAAAAGGGCAAATTAGCTTGTGGAAACGGAGAATGTATGCAAAAGGAATTATTCTGCAACGGAGCCCCTGACTGTCCTGACGGATCGGATGAAAATGCTTGCAGTAAGTGAATTTTTAGAGAAACCTTACTTAATTACAAATCCTTTTTTTAATATTTCTTGTTATGCATTCTTATGCATATTTCATTATCTTTTTTTTTAATTTAGCTGTCGACAAGGATCCTAACAGAGCTCCTCCCTGCGATCAAAATCAATGTGTCCTCCCCGATTGCTTCTGTTCACCTGATGGAACTCAAATACCCGGTAAATTAGAGCCAAATTCAGTCCCTCAAATGATCACAATTACTTTTGATGATGCTGTCAACAACAACAACATTGACATCTACGAGCGTATTTTCCGTGAAGGACGTAACAATCCTAATGGATGTACCATTAAGGGCACATTCTTTGTCTCCCACAAATACACCAACTACTCAGCTGTTCAAGAACTTCACAGAAAAGGTCACGAAATTGCTGCTCACTCAATAACGTAAGTTGCATTTTAAAATATTTTATTTAAAATGTCACTCTCTATAACCTAAATTGAACATTTTAACCTTTTTAAACTAAACTGTTGTCAATTTTTAAGCATGAAGAATATTCAGATATTAGGCAGTTATATCGGAGAGGGTATTTTCAAATTTTAAAAGATTTTCAGGACACATACATATGTCTATTGCTCGGGAACTTGAAACAGTAGACTTTTTACAGTCTGAATTAATATTCGTTTCTTCAACTTGTTAAGTTTTTACCTATTACAGTACTCAAGGTATATACTTATTTAAGTCAAACAATGTACTGGATATATGAAATTTAACAAAACCTCATAATTAAATATAAATAGATGTTTTAGGAAAATAAAATATTAATTAAAAGGTTTAAAATGTTATAAGTTCGTTTTTAAGATATAGGAGTATTTTGCCTAATATTACTTAGTTTTCAAATTTTTTATTTCTCAAAAAATTAAAATATATTAAGAGACTAACCACAAACCACGAAGCTTTAAATGACTTAAAATCTCGTCTAAAACATGATTTCGTTTTAAAGCAATCAAACCCCGAACGATAACCGAGCTGGTAGGGTGCTGTTGGTCAGTACTTGTGGACAGCTGGCAGTCCACAAGTTTCAATGCTGCTGCTGACTTAGATGTTTGTTATAGGCCATGATTAACTTAACAGTAGGTCCCAGTCTAATGTAAAACATTGTTCTGGTCCCGCAAATATTGACAGTAGCGCTCCGGTTTAAGGAAATTATCTTTTATTCAGAAAGATTCGACGAACTAAACATAATTTGCTGTTGTCAAATAGATGTTTGGTTTGTTCACCACGCTTTATTTTGCTACACTGAAGGTAACGAGACCGGCACCTACTGCTTAAAGCCAATTCCAAACGGCTACGAACCTCCAGGCCAGTAGGGGAATTCGTACCCACACACTCTCGTAACGAAGAACAGCAGCTTACCCATTCAGCCAACATTCAGCTATATTAAGTAAGATAATACATAACATTAAGTAGAACATATAAAAGAAGAAATACTCTAAAACAGAGGCATTTTATAGGAGCAATACCGTAGCTATTATAGTCTTTAACTTTTTCTTTTAATTGTTCGGTATATGACAACAGGTTAAATTAGGGCATTCCTTATAAATTATAATTTATCTAAATAGAAGCATATTAGATTAAACGTAAGACCATTATTGATGGTATTATAAAATATATCTAAAATAATATGGTTGTTGCAGTACCTTTTAATTCTTTAGAGAAAATATTTAGTATTCATCAAAATAAGTAATATGAAATATGGAAATATAAACCTCAGTTTCCGCTGGATAAAATTAATTTTTATTTTTAAAAATTGTAAGAAATCTCAATTTAATCTTTAAAACATATTAAATTTAGTGTCACCATTTATCCAAATATTTTCAATTAAAATAAAATTTGCAAATAAAATGTGTAAGGGTTTATGTGTTGGAAAAATTTTAAATCAATATACGAAGCTTCCTTCTATACTTTGAACAGATATTTTAATCGATACTTTAATTGCCATTCGAATGACGTTTTTCCAAGATTATATTTTGCATACAAAATAATTTTTGTACCTTATTTTTCCCCTTTAGTCACAGAAATGATGAGAAGTACTGGAGCGAAGCAAATGTTGAAGCTTGGGCTAAAGAAATGGCTGGTGTACGACTTATCATCGAACGATTCTCCAACATCACTGATAATTCGGTTGTAGGTATCCGAGCACCTTACCTCCGAGTGGGAGGCAACAACCAATTTTTCATGATGGAAGAACAAGCCTTCTTATACGATTCCACTATCACAGCCCCTCTTAGCAACCCACCATTGTGGCCTTACACCCTGTACTTCCGTATGCCCCACAAATGTCACGGAAACGGACAAAATTGCCCAACCCGATCTCACGCTGTTTGGGAAATGGTCATGAATGAGCTGGATAGAAGAGATGACCCTACTTTTGACGAAGAATTAGCTGGTTGCGCTATGGTTGACAGTTGCAGCAATCTCCTGACCGGCGAACAGTTTTACAATTTCCTGAACCACAACTTGGAAAGGCATTATCGCACAAACAGAGCCCCTCTTGGTCTTTTCTTCCATGCTGGTTGGTTGAAACTTAATCAAGAATTCAATGATGCTTTAATACAATGGGTGGATGAGATGTTGGATAAGAATGACATTTATTTCGTCACAATGACCCAAGTTTTGCAGTGGATGCAGTCACCTACAGAGTTGAGTTCCATCAGAGATTTCGCTCCCTGGAAGGAGAAATGCGAAGTCAAAGGAGTACCTCTTTGCTCCCTGCCAAATGCATGCCCACTCACTACTCGGGAGCTTCCAGGAGAAACCATCCGTTTGCATACATGTATCGAATGTCCTCAGAACTATCCTTGGTTAGAAGATCCAACAGGGGACTATTTCGCGTTTAAAAAATAATCGTCTTTTAAACATTAGAATTTTTATCAGATCTTCTCATACTTGTACAGAAAATAAAGTTACAAACCGTCCCCGAAACTTCATTGAGTTTCCTTGTCTATAATATCGTACCTGCAAAGGTAGGCCTGGGACATATTGATTGTATGATCTCATGATGAAAATGTTTTATCAATAAAGAAACAGAGATTAAAAGTTTTAATCTCTGTACTGACCACGTAGCAATGGATTGAAGTCTTTATAATTTACACTACACAAAATCTACTTCTTAATGACTTAAACTAAACTCCTGCTAATTTAAAGACAATTTTCGTTATTAGTCCAAGAAAAAATAGCCAAGTTATAAATAATGTTAATTTCGAAACATAAAATTTTGTAAGCAAATTACTCGTAAGTTGCAAATGTCTCTGAATGGATTATAGCAGGACAACAAAATTTTTCAACAAAGTTCTTTAAAATTTATCACTTATTCACCTATTAATTAATCAAAAATAATTCAAGTATCTTCAAAAAAGTCAAAGTAAAAATGGAAATTAAAAACCTTTATAATTCTTATGGGGAACTACATGCATTTAATCATTAATATGATATGCACTATTTATTAATTTGACTGAAAATATTATCATCCCTCTAAAAATTATCTTATTTTGTATCTTCGTTTTAATTATATCAGCTCGTAATTTGAAGATATTTTTATATAGTCAAAAGAATCAGTCACCATAATATAAAAAAAGCTAAAATCTTTATTCCATATAAGCATAATATGCATTATTGGTACATTTTAGATAAAAAAATACTTCTAGTTAAAAAATTTATGAATATAATCTTAAGACCTTGGAAGAATAACTTTGAATAATGATAAATTTTCACGAATTATCAAGTTCCAGGCAATGTTAGGCAAAGTAAATACAAGTTTATTACATTCAGAATCCACTTACCGTAGTTAGCATAAAAAGATTCAAAGAGATAAGGAAGTAAGAGATTTCAGTTTTAACACTTAGTTCACATAAACAACTTCTTTTATTCTGAGACCTTGGCGTAACAGTAAATTTCCAAGGACGTTCATTGCATTTCTAATCGAAGGCGGAAACTTCTTTTCAAAGGCAATCTCTTTCTTAACTACATGAAACTCTCTCTCTCACTCCCCCCCACACTCTCTCTCCATTTCTTTATATATATATATATATATATATATATATATATATATATATATATATATTATATATATATATATATATATATATATAATATATATATATATATATGTATATCTTTATTTATACATACAAACATAATACATAGATATACATACACACACACATATATATATGTGTGTGTGTGTGTGTGTGTAGTGGTAATAGATTGAAATATCTCATATTAAACACAGTAGGACATTGAAGGTTCGGAGCTATTATTTGGTGAGTTTATTTGATTTATGACAATATTAAGAATTATAAAGTAGAAAGCTTTTTTACTTACAATCATGCAAGGATTCAAGAATAGCCATGCAACAGAATTGCCTCGATCGGACCCTCTCATCCTGAGATATTTGACAGTAATACATGAAACTGAAAACGAACACAGTGAAATAATGCACAAATTAAAGATAAGGGGGCAGAAGTGCAGCCGTGAGTTCGTTAATACAAAAAATAACTAGAGGATTAAGGAGATTTATATTAAGGAGTCGGCTAGAGCTCATCAGCATTGGTGGGAAGTGGAATTCGAAGGGGGAGTATTTTTGCAGAATCCGAAGAGTCTGAATCGGGTTTCAGGAACTAGATAGCAAACTACAAGGCTTGTTATTAGTCAGATAAAAAATCTAAGTATGAAATATCTAGATTTTAACAATTTCAACCTTTCTTACTTTTTATAAGTTTAAATAATTTTTTAGGATGTTTAAAAATATTTGATAAACATAAAAGCTAGCAAGTATTGGCCATCGGCATTCACTTATAAACAGGATCAATATTTATTTAATGACATCATTATTATGTTTTGTGGGTATTTAAGTATTAGTTTTAGTTTTAAAGAACCTTTGAAATAGTAGGGATTTTAAGCTTCCTGTCAAAGTTCGCATTTCAGAAATACTAATTAATGATTTTCCAAACTATTTTGTGCAACGGTTAAATTATAAATTTTAGAATCAGCTACACACGACAATACTGTGGCTGCATGCGTAATAATTGAATGAAGGAAGGAAGTGTAAATACGTATTTTATTACTTATATTTATCTTTCTATTGCTGTAAATTAAATGATAGAGAACACGCTTAGTATTTCTAAATTTAATTTTAAAGTTATTAATTATTCAGGTTAATTTTTTTTTAGGATAACACCTGAGTATTTCACAAGGTCCAATTAGGATATAGGTGTGTTAGCATTTATTTGCTGTCTGACAAATATTTTATACCACTGAAAGTCAGTCACGTGAGAACATTAAGTCTGATTGGCTGTAAAAAGCATGTAGCTTAATATGGAGTAGAGATGGATGGAAAGTAAATTACTTAATATATTCTAGATAATTCTAGAAATAGAGTTACTAGTTTAAACTGAATACATTGAAATCTTTCGTATCCACTGAATATTGAAAGTAAATTATCATTTTAACCATTTCAAAACATTCTTAAATATGGTTAAGAAAGTTTCCTATAACCCTCTGCATATCATTTTATCGTTTCAAGAAACTTCATAGAACAATAGTAAATACAATTTAACCACCCTGATAACAAAACAACCATTAGAGATGATGTAATAATGTCACTGTCATCGGATCTAGTGCTAATTCGTTCAAAAATTTCAGATTTAGATAGAAGGTTAGTTAAAAGAAAAAAAATTATTATTCAATATAACTTATAGATAGAAAATATATGAATTTTGAATAAGTTTCTGGAGAAAATAACATCAAAGAAGAGTAAGGTATACAGTTATTTTTTTATCAATTGAACTAAATTATATATTTTAGCAATCAGTCCATATTCTACTGATATTAATTTCTCATATTAAGAATAAGATAATTATACTAATTTTTAAAATTCATTCAAGTCTTTCAAATAAGTCTTATCCTGAAAGATCACATAGTTTTAGTGGAAAGAAAATTACCAAATAAAAAAAAACAATGTTGTTCAGAATGTATAAAATCGAATTCCACTGAGGCCATGGATGTTTACTGCCTTTCGAAATTGACTTTAAGTAGTATATCCAGGTCCAATTAGTTATTAACTCAGTCATTATTATATAAATATTATTAAATAAATGATAATTGTTATATACATATCAAAGAAAAAATGATTTTGTGTTTATTCTTAAAATAGTATTTTCGATTAGAATATGTTCAACATCATCTTATTAAATAAAATTCAAGCATAAGATGCTTGAATAATTGGCGAAGGGACTGCAAATCAAACAAAACAGACAGTGCATTTAAACGGCAAAAATTTTGCACTTATATTAAAACTTGACATTGTTGGTATTACAACTTTACATAAATGGTATTTCAAAAATTTCTTATTTTGTAAAGAGACAAAAATCAAATACAAACAAAAAGTTTTGTTTCTGTATTTACTTCTTAAACAAATCTGAAATACAAATTTATCAATCTTGCTCTACCTTACTCCACTGTAATCCAAATTTAAATCTTTAATGTGTAAGAGAAGTCACTGAAGTTTATTGAAGAATTATTTTAAACTATTTTTTACTTCTTAAATTAAGAACCTCAATACCGTCAAAAGTAGAGCTTTCAGTCAATCAACGAACCGAAAAAAGTATACTCTTCACTCAAAGAACTTAGATGATATAGATGTCCTTCCTCTGCGATTGATGGCAAAAGTCCTTAATCCTTTACTTATCCTCTTTAAGTGCTACCTTGATTTCAGGAATCTCGGTTATTTTAGGCGAAATAAACGAATGTTGACTGAAAATTTGATATTTTGATCTCAAAAAATTGTGACATAGCTAAAAGGGAAAATCAAAAGTGCTTTTATAACATCAATGACCCTATGAAGCATATAATTGCAGTCTAACCCCATTATAGTGAACCTGACATATGATAAACTCCCGAATATAACGAGCAAAATTTGTCTACCGCCGTTTTCCTATGGTTTTCATACTAATTTATTCATTTATAAAGAGCTTCTAAAGTCTTATAAAACGTATTAAACTCTGAACTTTTTTAGCCTTCTCCTTTTATTTTTTTATCATTTTGTTTTTCAAAACTCTTTCCCAGTTGTGAAAATAATATTCTAAGATTTCACATAACGAATTAAATTAATAAGTTTTTGTCCATGCAAACAGTGAAATACAATGCTTTATTATTTGCTTTCTTTTTTAGTCAGTTTAATAGGCAATTAGTCAATATTTTCTAATAAATTGAATCAAATTTAATCGACAAGTAATTATTAAAACTAAACTAAAATATAATCGCTTTTATTATTTTTATTAGAAATAATAATTATTATTCTTATCTTCATTAAAGTTAATTGACTAAAAGTCAATTAATTTTAACATATTTTTATTAATTATTCAATTGCATCGATATTGAACACGTTTAAAAACTAATGAGTTATACAGTTTCTTAAATTCAACATTTTTCTTAATAGTTCGGATATAGCGAGCAGAATTTTTGTTTCTTCAAGTTGATTATAAGGCAGAGTGTATTACAACAACATACAACTATTACTAATAATAACTTCGCACGTTTTTACATTAAAAAGCTTTTGCATTTGAGGAGTATTTGAAGCTTTTCAGATGTAATTCTAATCGTCATATACATTTTAAATGCAGCGACGATCTTATATTACCATATAAAAGAAAAGTTTCTTAATAGTAATGTAATCTTAATAGTAATAGTTTTAAATTTCAAAATCTGTGTGCCCTTTACACAGGACCGTTTCTAGATCTTTGGCTGCTCTTCTACATTGGTAAGACAAATTTTTAAAAAAATCAAATATTCATAAAATTTTTATTTCATATTAAGTTTATATAATGGTAATTTCAAAATAAAAAGAAATATGTTCTGATTTGAAAAATAAAGAGAATAAAATACAAATTATGAATAATTTGTATTTATTTTTCACATTTTGTATTTATTATTTAAACATAACATCAACAAATTAAAAACAATAAACTAAATGAAATTTTATTAATAGTTAACACATAAAATGTAATATTTTCAATCGGATAACTTAGTTCATTCTATGTCTAAAATCTTAAGGTTGCATAACATTAAAGAAACTTTCTACTAGATTATGTACACAGTTGTTAGTCCGGTCGTCCACGATTTTGTACGCTGGCGTAACTTTACGCTCCACTCGCCACTTATAGGGCCCTTTGTATATCCCTTTGCTTTCAAAGTAAAAAATTGCATTATTTCCATTAGATTCCCTAAGAAGGATTTTAAATCACTTGTCTTACAAATACTATATGGCCATCCTAAACGCCTTATCACACGTCACCTATACGCGTTAAAAAGTCTATACATTAAGTTTACTATTTTTGCCGGCATTCAATAATCCACGGATTTCTCATGAAATATTTTCTACCGGTTAGATAACTTTTCATACGTCAACCAGAACCAAAATCAATCGGCTGAAATTTTTTCATTATCATAAGACAAATCCTCAAATTCTTTAACGTAAAAATGAATCGTACATAGGATTTGTTGCGATTTCAACGCTTACTGGTTGACATGTTACAAGACCTTAAGACCTTAAGATTTGTTTTGGTATCAGTATATTTACAAAGTCCCCCCCCCCACATATTGTGTATTACAGTAGTTAATATTACACTGATTTTGAATTTAGTAGTGGGCATATTTTACCGAATTTTTTTTAAGCAATCATATTTTTTTCTTTCTTGTAAGCAGCAAGTGTTTGAAAATTGAGAAACTGAGCATTGTCACAGGTAGTTGGAAAGGTTTGATTTGTTAATATCATCATAAGAGGTTCTGTCTGTAATATCTCTTTTTAATTACAGGAGCAGATGCAATATCAGTCATTTTAATTTTATTTTCATTCAAAGTTGCTTCTAACATTTTGAAAATTTCCTCACAAAATTTTAAAATTAAACACTTAACAAAATTGCACTTATAGAATGTCTGTGATTAGTACTTAGAAATTTTATTTAACCACACCGATTCATTGATTTTGCATTATTTCCCACTTTTTCAAAGTGTGCAGTGTTTCTAATTCATGGATGTGGTAGTCTAATAAAATCTGTTTGCAGAACAAGTGTAGACGGTTTAGTAAGGCAGATTCCATTACTTTTGCCATTTATTATTTTTTATTATTTAAGCTCCTCTTGAACCATTCAAACTGAAGTGCAGAATAGGATGTGCATGAGATGAAGAAAAGAGACACATTTCTGTTTTTTCGAAGTACAAAGATGGAATGATATTAAGATCCTTAATGTATTCTCAAATGAGAATAAGGGTATTCACTGGTTTGGTTTGGTTTAGTTTGATTTGATTTGATTTGAAGCGCTACGGTAAACTGTTTTAATGCACAAGGACTTATGACTGGGATCCATTCTTTAAACCTGACTCCAAACGGCAACAAACATTCATGCCAGTATTGGAACTCAACTACTAAGAGTAGCGTCCCAACTATTCGCCTAACCTTTCGGTAAAGGTTATTCGCAGATCTTAAGACGAAGATCTTCTTTCTTAATAGTCCAGTGTTCTCCTAAATTTACTTAGTTGATTTAAGAATGAATTGGCTGCAGGTGCCGGTTATATGTCTTTATGTTCTGCTATTTTATTTAGGCTAATTCCTTCAATTGAGTTTTAAAATTTATACAACCTTTAATCATGTCTTCTGCTCTAGTGTCAGTTTCGTTAGATTGTTTATTCTTTTAAATATCCCATCTCCCATTCAGCCTAATATTTTGCAATACAAACAATAAATTACATTTGATTTAATGGAGTATAGTAGCCAACAGCTTTGATTTTCACTCTATTTTGTAAAACTCTGCAATATTGAAGCGAATTAAATGATAGATTACTGATGTCAATTGAAATTTGAATGTTAATTCTTTTAATTGAAGAACAATTAGCCTTATTATGTAGTTCAACACAACTGCCTAACTTTACGAATCATGAATTTCAAAATATATTTGCTCTTTTGGAAAAATCTTTCTTTTTGGTTTGTTGTAGTAGTTGTTCTTTATTTATATTTATGTTCAAGAATATAATTTCGATGTCTCAGCCTTCTGATGACTTACTTTCATGCAGTGTATAACGTTTTCAGAAATTACGTCAAGGCTCTTGTATGTTGATGACTTAGCTCTACTTACTTGCAATCTTATGGGTTCGTGTTCTATTTTAATAAGTTTCAACATTGAATTTTGTAATTTTTTCTTCTGTGCTCCGATCCCCAGCTTTCTTTATCTATGATCTAATATCTTCTTTTCTTAGTTCTTGAGACATTACTAAAAATAATTGAACATACTAATTAGTTTTAAAAGTTTTTTTTTCCTCATAGTAAAATATCTCCTATAAAAAATCAAGAGGGTATAGCAGAAATTTAGGCAGAGATGATATCTTTCATTTTTATTGTTGCTTCTGTGGTTGAGCGATTTTTTTCTTTTGAATGAATGATAATTACAATTGAAGCCTTCTCACACTTAGTCTACGATTGATTGGACAAGTGATAAAGTCATTTTTGGAAATTGGGAATGTCTACTATTCTGTTAGTCATTGGGTTGTCTGAGAATGAAATTAACTTATACGATATTAACGTACTATAAAATACAGGTAAAGCAGTACTAATATTAATAAAAGTAAATTAGAAAAGTATTTTGCATTTTTAAAAGCTCTTATTACAGATAAAATACATAAAATAGGATTACATAAAATAGGAATAACACAAATACATGAAATAGGAAATTACATAAAATAGGAAAATAGGAATTAATAAAATAGGAAATTACATAAAATAGGATAATAGTTTTACATAAAATAGGAATAATTAATAAACTTGTAAGATATAATTTATATTTAAGATTACCAAAAGATGAATAAAACGATACAGACATGAAAAAAATGCAGAAGTTCATAGAAAGCTAATATAATTACTAATAATAAGAGAAGACTAATGTGAATATATAAAAGTGACAGGATGGGTTCAGATCTTTGGAGAATAATGGTTTATAAAAAGTATTTTTTCTCTAACACCCACATTATTTCTAGATGAATCATTAGTTTATCGTTCTTTCATTTCATATGTTTGACTGCCAAACTTTTTTGTCTGCCCATTCTTTTGGACGATGGACGAAGGGGTAGACACGGACTTACAATACAAGAGATACATACATTGGATACGATTCCCACTCTTCAAGCAGCTTCAAGAAGTAATTCTAAATGACACTAAACAAAAATACCATAACACCTGTATGAGAACGCTAGTAGACAATAAGGGATCTATTTAATGATATGAAATGGTACTACTAAGCTTAAGTGAATTGGGTCAAGTTTTGAATTTGGTTTGAATCAAAACTGATAGGAAACAAATCAGTCTTGCACCCTGGAGGCTAACATCCCAAAACTAGCCGTGTGTGTGTGTGTGTGTGTGTGTGTGTGTGTGTGTGTGTGTGTGTGTGCGTGTGCGTGTGCGTGTTATATAGTTAATTAGAGAAATTGAAGTTCGGAGAATAAAAAATAATTGGGTGTATATCACTTCTCTTATTTTCAGGGCGATCGACTATTTCCAGTTTGAAAACCACTTTAAAACGCTGTGTACCACAAAGGACAAACGTGCAACAAAGGTCATATTTTATTTTTTAAATATTTTTTATTTTTTAAATTTGATATTTCAAATCTTAGGATAAATTAAAAACAAATATTAGAAGGACTGCATATGGTAGAAAATTTTATTATACTTTTCTCGATGGAAAATAAATTTTAATTAAAGAAAATAATTCAAAATATAAGAATGGTCCCAGAAGCAAATATGCATCACTGTCAAAAATTCCTAAATCCGATATTTTACACTTATTCATTTTAATATACAAATTCTAAATTTTACTTAGTATTCTCATTATTCGAAGTTCAGGCATTGCAATGAGAATGCCTACATGTGGCACCATCTTGTTTTTTATTTTAAAACTAAAAACCTAAAAGTACTTATTTAAAGATTTGGAATCAATTTTATTAATTATTTTTCTCTAGGTAAAAAACAACATTAGCATTAAAGACGGTCAACTGAATAAAAATTCTCATTGAGACAATTCGCACGTTTAATACAATATTATGCATTAATAATATTATCCTTATAGCGAAAATCTAATTAAGTTTCCTGTTATCCCAAGTTAGAGTGGTAAACCAAACCGAATGCCTACATGGGACATCATCTTGTTTATAATCTTAAAACTAAAATCGTACGGAAAGTATTTATTTAAATGTCTATTCCAGACGTCTGAAATGAATATAAAGGTATCTCGACTTCCCTTAGAGCTAATATTTTGACATGAACCTAGGTATTAAAATATTTTTAAAGTTTATAATGATATTTAATATAAAATGGTAATAACATAAACTTTCAGTCTGGTATAAATACTGGAAAACAATGCAATATTTTACATATTATTTTACATATTACGTATATGTATTTGAAACTGGTAGACATAAATATAAATGAATAATTTCTTAATATGTAAACGGAAACAACTTCAATAATGCATACACAATTTTTATATTTACCCATTGTTGATTTTGGTTCATATTTACTTTGAAGAGGCAAAAATATTTGTTAAATCTATATATAATTTTATGAATAAAATCGTCACAAAAAATCAGGAAAACAGATGAGAGACCTAGTATGCAAAATCCTAGTTAGCGGTGGCTTATTGACAGTTTTATTTTCCTCGATACCATTATACTTATTAATAGAATGCAAATTAGGCTCTACTAACATTTACATCAATGTACACGAAAGCTTGCTTCTGGAGTAGTTAACACATATACACTGCATTGCAAAAATTAAAGACAAAATAATTTTTTTTATATACTAATACTATTTTTTTAATGTACATAATACTATTCTGTCACTCTACAATAATTCTAAGTGCTTTAAATCCAAATAGATACAAATCTTCAAACTACAAGAATATGTAAAAAAGAGAACAAACTTTTGAAGAGAGAAACCCAAAGATACAAAGGAACTTTATTAAATAGTTAACTACGCATATGAATGCACTAAAGACAAACATGTCAATGTGACAAGGGGTTGACAAGAAAAATCCATTTTCTAATGAAAGGATATGCTCACACCCGACTTCATAGTAGTGTTTACATAGGCAGTCCAAGCTGCCAAGCTGAGTACGATGTTGTCAATAAATTGTTTAGACGTAAGTGTCCATTTCTCTTGGAGCAATAATCACAGATCCCAAATAAATGCTGGATACTGGCGAGTTGCTATCAGGTGCATTCCATAAATATCCTATACTTGTTCAATTAGATTTAAGACCAGAGACCTCACAATCCAAACCATTTGTTGAGTATCTCCTCTCTCCAATAATTGTGCAACATCTAATGTGGTATAAAATGTAGTGCTATCGTATTCGGTTAAAACGGACTGTTTATCCATAGTTCTTTTTAACAGACAAGTAATGAAATCGAATTTGGATACAATAGCGGAAACCAGTGACTGAATCTCCTTTGCAGATAATGATGAATATTAGGAGTGATACCTCCTCAAACGAGACCATGGTCACCACTTAACCCTCTTTTTTCGATGATGTTAAAGACGTAATTTCATGTTACCTGCTCCCTTCAAGAATTTGTAATTAGACTAAATTGGCTCTCATCTGAAAACAGTGAATGTAGTTTTAGCCAAGGTAAAAAGCGATATCATTCTCCAGTAGTTCGTTGCAGGTGTATTCTCACCTTCTATCGTCTGTATCTTTCTTCCTGCCGAGCGAGATAACGGTTCTCCGCCTCTGAATTCCCTCTAGACAGCTCCGAACCATCGTATCAGCTAATCCTGATACGATGTTGTGTGTGATCACAAATTCCTAGGCCAATATAAACACACGCGAACCTTCTTACAATTTTCCAGTGATTCTATCACTAGTGTTCCTGATGCCGTTTACTGAATTTCCTGTTAAACGCATCCCGTTGGGGTAGGAACTTGACACCGTTCAAACTATTATACACTGTGCAGAAGAATTTAGAAAATGCCAAAAGTACACCAATAGTACATTTCATACTCTTCCGACAATATCCCAATACGTCATGCTGCACATATTCTCCACCACACTTAACTCCACCTGATTTGTTTACTGGTCCGTCTTCTTGTTCGTTTTACTTTTTGACCAGTTTCTCCACTTCGTTCTTAATTTTGGAGACCACTATAACAACAAAGCAACACAATCTCCAACACAAAGAGGTAACTATTTTGGCTCTGGAAATGTAGTTTAATTTAAAATATTCAAAACATCCAGGAGTTGAAAATTGAAACAAATCCACAACGATTCTTAAGAGTCACGTTTAGCGTGGAAATCATTATTCAGTTATTCACAGATTACTTACTGATGCAATAAAAATGTTAAAAATGTTATTGATTCTCATGGAACATTCATCAGATTAAACACTCATAAGTGAATTAAATTTTCTAAAAGTTTTATATTAGTTTTCTAGCTTTTCTTTTATGAATAAATGCTACTTTTTATTATTTTTTTACTTATTATTTTATTTCCCGATTAAAATCTTAGGAACTCGTATCATAAATATTCTAATAGCTAGTTACTATATGAGTTTAAAATAGTAATAGATTTTATGAATAAACCTACACAACTCAAATCGGGGATAATCAGCGATCGAATCCTTAACATTCACGATAAGCAATATTTTGTTCTTTTGGCATTTATATTTCAGACTTATATTAGACATTTTATACTTTAAAACCATTTTATAATTTTACCCCTTTTTAGGGGGCAATTCTGGCATGTACTTACCTCTCTAAAACAAAAAATATTACTCTCATTGCAATAACTTTTTACCTAGTTTAATTGGAAGAAAACGTGTTGAAATTCTAAACATTTTGTGCAAAAATATTAAATAGGTTTTGAGAAATCTTGCGCGCAACATTAAATATTTGCATTCTGAGAAAATTCATCTTAAAGTAATAAGTAAGCAACTGCCGAGCACTAGAGTTTTGTATTTTTAATCATAACTCTTATACTAAGTAGAATTTCATGGCGTCTTTTTTTAAATGTGTAGAACATTTCAATCTATATATATATATATATATATATATATATATATATATATATATATATATATATATATTGAAAAATCAAGAATTTTGAAGATTTAAGTGTCCTGACACTCGTTAATTTATCCAACCCGATCATAGTCAAACTATTGGATTATGATCATCGGAAAATTAAACATTGCAAGCGATACCGAGTCACCATGCTTCCCTAAATATTAATTTCTTCCCATTTTCCGAATTAATATTACCCCTCTCTGTTTTCTTCACCCGGCCGTCCACTAGATGGCAACACGAAACCTCACCTGTGCTCTTCTTTGATATTATCGATTTGTGTTTAAACTTAAAAATTTCAATTTTCTTGTGTTTTCAATTTTTAACTTGAATATTCTGTAAATACATCTTTTTTTACTTTGTAACACATTTTAACATGTTTATTTTATCTTTAAACTTTTAATTTCCTTGCACCGATTACAAAATACTTATTTTCTTAATTTCCTATCTTTTTCTTTAAAATTGTATTAATTTATTTAGGGCTATTATTATTTTACATCAGATTTTTTTAGACTTGCATTTATTTATTTACTTATTATTTTTTATCTTATTCTAACAGAAGAACAATGCTTTAAGAATTCACCTTCATAACAGGGATTCTACCTAGGCAGCCCGATTTAACCAGCAAATTGCTCCCTTTCATTTGAGAATTCCGATTGTACATGCGAATCAAATGGAACTTGTGGTGCTGCCATCTATTAGTCAAGTATAACAGAAAATGTAGCTGAAGGTACGTCAATAATATTTAATATTTCAAGTTAACACTAGAAGTGCAGGAATTTCTGTCTACGTAAAAATAGTAGGATACTGCAATATCGAAAGGTATATATAGTTAGAAAAATATATAGACAACTTTAATGAAATAAGTCTCTTACATGGTT
>CM063503.1:121792136-121809636 GCA_032207245.1 Pardosa pseudoannulata
TATATATTGTACATTTTCTACGTATTGGTATCTTACAGTTATAACAAATAACAGTTCTGTTTTTGCACTGAAACTTAGTAATGAACCATTTTCGCATATTCACAGATTCTTCAATATTATATTTTCATAGATTTTAAAGGACATAAAATTATGAAAAGTCAAAAAATTTGTTTTCAATTTCGTTAGTAACTTTGAGGAAAGTGGACACAAAATAGTTTTGGGATCTCATTGGGTCGGTTGTAATGTTAAAAATCTCAACAATCAGACTTTAGCTTCATAACAAATTAAAAATTTGATCATAGTACTTTTATTTTTATTCTGGTTTTAAATAACATCGTCTTTACTTTCACACATTTTATAGCTCATTTCTTTTTATCATATTCCTATATATCATTAGTTAAGATAATGAAGTTCACCTTATCTGCAATAAGCTTCATGTATGTTATGATTAACGAAACAAAGATACCAATTTTTCTATTATATTTAAATCAATGTTAACTCATTTATTTAGAACCTTTCTTTGAGAAAAAATTTCAGTTCTCTCAAAAGTTAAATTTTTATTCCCAGAATTTATTTTTATCAGAATTCAAAATTTTTTAATATGCTTTAGTTTGTAACATGGGTGATAAAACTAAATTCTGAACAATATTTTCCCTCTTTTGAATAGCAACAGAAATCAACCCAATTTTTTTTTTCTAGAATAACACTATAAACGTAAGAAAAGGTAATGACACTTTTTAATCTTATCATACAACTGACAAATTATTTCAGAACTGAATTGAATTTTCATTTTATCTTTTACAAAATTATTGAATATTACCTATACCAATATATCACAAACCTTGAATTTAGAGAAAAAAATGCAAAATTTAAACAACTGAAACAATTAAAGCTAGTAAATTAAACAAGAATCAATGTCATGCACAGGTTAAAAAGACGAACATATTATAGCTCTCTTTATTCAGTGATATTTTACTTTATTGGCAACGTAACACAGAAGATCTTGTACATTTTAGAGTAAATTAAAAAGAACACAGTTTTGTCACCTTTTGTCAGTTACTAGACTTTTGATTACATCAGTTTCTATATTTCCCGCTTTAATTTAACTTGCACTATATAGCTGAGTGGTTCTAAATCTTATAATCAATTTTTTGATAATTCGACAACTTCTGGGGTGAAATTCTTTATACTAATATGTCTTCAATGATACATGAATCAACTATAAAAAGTACATCATTATAGATAAATGAATGCATTCGAATAAACAATGATTTTCTAATCGTCGCTGTCGTCCTTTTACTTTGGAGAATTTTACGTAAGATTTTTTTCCTAGCAATAGCAAATGATAAAAGCAAAGATCCGATGGCCGTCGTTTTGTATGCAGAAAGGAATGTAAAGCACTTAATCAGCAAATCTTAAATTAACCCCTTCCGGTATGATTTAATAATGAAAAACTGTGCATGAAATAACCATTTAATTTTTTATTTAAAAAACTTGTTTCATTTCACAATTCTTACATATTCTTAATTAAAATCCACTTTTTACATAGTGTTAAATAATATCAGAAACAGTAAAATTAAGAAAATATCAAAGCAAAACATTAATAAGGTATACAGATAATAGTCTTCAAGCTAGTGGTACTTTTCAAAACAAAGTGCAAAGGAATTCTTAATTGTTTACACCGCCAAGTAGTCTCACTTTTAATTTGATTCTTGTAACACACACGGCATTTCTTAGTAGGTTTTGACTCATTCATTTGGCAATGACTTGTACCAAGAAATTCTAAGTACACAATATGCAATAGTGACTTGTGATTTTCATAAGTGATAAAAGTGTTGCCAAATTCAGTACACTAGAAATTTTAAACTAAATTAATTATCATATTTAACAGTAACTTTAATCGCATGACGAGCTACACTCGTCATGCGATTGGAATTAAAAACGTATTATGGAATTAAAACGTTTAATACGCGTAAATTAATACGCGGTATGGAATTAAAAACTAATGACGAGCTAGACTCGTCATTTTACGGGAAGGGGTTAACTGTTAAACATGGCAGTTGTTGCGTTATGGTATGGGATGCAATGGCAGCTAGCGGTGTCGGAAATTTAGTGTTTATTGACGGTACCATGGACAAAATGGCATATTTAAATGTTATAAAACAAAATTTACCAGGCACAGCTGTAAAATTGAATTTAAATAGGAACTTCTCTTTTGTCCAAGACAATAATCCTACGTATAACGCTTGGATTGTAAAGGAATGGTTATTATATAATGTACAAAAATTACTGCCCCATCCTCCACAAAATCCGAATTTGAACGCTATAGAACGTTTCAGGGCCGTTTATGGAAAAAAATTGCGAGAGAAGAAAATAAAAAATAAAACTGAACTAAAAAGTGTTCTTCAGAATATATGGGACAGTGTACCAACAGACTTCTCTGAAAAGTTGGTCCTTTCGATGAACAAAAGATTTGAAGCTGTTATAGGAACCGAAGGATATCACTCGAAGCATTAAATGCTTCTGTTTAAAATTTAAAAGTTATTTTTTGTTACCTTGGATAAATGTCCAAGTTTTTTTGGAGGGCTATCGAAAGTGATAGCATCATAATGTTCTTAAAATTTATAATTTTTGTTTATGTGCTATTAAAATTAAAACAAGTTGTTTGATTTATTTTTGAAATTGTATTTTTTCGGAATTTTATTTTAGTTCAAAAGCATAATGTAATGCAAAATTATTAAAAGATAAAAACCTGAAACCTTACTGTTCAACATTTTTTGTTCACAATATAATATATATAACATATATATATATAATATATATAATAACATATATATATATAATATATATATATATATATAAAATATATATATATATATATATATAATATATATATATATATATACACACACACAAGAGTAATATTCCTCCGAATTCAGAAGCAGTGACCAAGCAGAAGACCCCAGGCTTTGCCTGCAATCTTCTGATGTAGAGTTTGAAAGCATTGCAAACATATTTTACGTGCTCAGCCACCATTAATGATAACGATGGATCTTTGGCTGTTTCCAGCCTCAATCACATTACTCACCAGTTAAGAGATCACTGAGCTACCACAGCTCTATTGTAATCAGTTAACAGGAATTATTTTATAAGCGATGGAATGATTCTTGGATATCTCCCATATATTTCTAGAAATTTGCCCAGCATTTAGAAACTAGTCAAATGACCAGTCAAGACAGACACACTTTCAGCATACACCGATTTCCTTTAGAAGGATGTATGAGATCCCTTAAGTAATACAAAAATAACTGTTTAATGACGCATCAATCTCTCGGAACCATGCTGAAATCTTCGCAATCGGAACCAAATTCCTCTGCGACTGATACAGAGTCCGATCTAAAAACCCCGGATGCAGTGACAAATTGTCTTTTATCTTTCCCGAAAATAAATAGTTCTTTAATGATAAGCATCAAAACCGAATTTATTTTTCCACAGATGTAGTAGGGTATTGATTCCTCTCGTCTTTAATCTGAAATTTATTTAGTCTCCGAGAATTTTGACAACATTACGCTACAGCTGAGATTTTCAAAAAATAGTTGAATTTTTTGTTTGAACTACCCTAAGTCGTTTCACTTAAACGTTGGCTGTCATTTTCTACACTTTTCATCTTTGAATTTTCGAGATTCAAAATATTTGTTTAGTAGACGAACAATAGGTCATCTTTTGGCTACACATGTAGCGTCTATAAGTGGACCTACTACTTAAGGTAGTTTGTCAGCATCGGTTCTTTTTTTTTCTCATTTCAAACTTTAATAGTAATGATCGTTTTGTAATTAAGTCTTACTATGAGAAACAAGGAAAATAATTTTAAATATGGGTATTTTTTATCTGTTTAAGACATAAATGTATAAAAAATCCAACATTTTCAACTTGCGGTAAAACATTATTACTACAATTACGTTGAACAATTTTCAGTTTTAAAAACTGCCTTCTACTAGTAATTGTATTTTGAATAAAATAGGTTATTATTCATACCATCCCTCAATTTTCAAGAACATTCATAAATTGTCAATAAATATAAATGTCAATAGATAAAAAATTATTTACTTTTTTAACCAACTTTTCATATTTTATACTGAAATATATAAACAACTATATCAATAGAAATATATAAATAACAACCATAAGATTTTTCTTAACAAAAAATATATTTTTAGTGGATAAATTTATAATAGTATCGTAAATATGAAAAATCAAATAGAAATAGTAGTATATAGTTTTAATTTTTTTAGAATTATGTTATATATAAAAATTTTTACATTATAAAAATATGAAAAGAGAAATCAAAACGAATAATGTAAAAACTAGTTTTTATTTGTCTAAATTTTTCCAGAATCTATGTAGTAGACAAGAACATTCGGCTTCGTTTTCCTGTATATATCGTTATTTTTGTACCCACAAACAAACCATGTTGTTACACTAACCCTTACTAGTACGTGACCCGGTTCAAGTATCAATCATCAGAAAACGTACTAGTACGTGTGCTCGCATACAATGTGTTAAGGGTAAAAATTTAAAATGACCAAGACTTAATTTTTTTTTTTCATTTTTATACTCTATAATCACTGAAAATAATAGGGCAGTATCCTATCATGTAGTTTATTTTAAGCATTATGCCACTGTAAATCTGAGATAAAATTTCATAAAATTTGAAATAAATGTTTGAGCTATGATGTTTCTCATAATAGTCGACCAAAAGAAAATAAAAAATGAGAAACATGCGTTTAAATATAAACAAAAGTTTATTTGTAAATTTTGAACCTTTAAATAACGAAAGACGGTTGATGTCCTAGACAATGTCACGTTTCCTATTGAGGGAAAATGGAACTGTTAAACTAAAATTCAGTCAACAAATCTGCAATTTTTGTAATTGGATGTATTCATCCGAACTGAGACGAAATTAAATTTCATGACCGCGTTTAGATAGGTGTAACTTTTTAACAGGTGTAACCCTGTTTCTTGATGATGTTTTGAAAACTACGTAAATAAGTACAATAAAATAAAGTACGAACACTTAAAACAAGCTTACAGAAAAACGTAATTTACTAAAGTTTTAATTTAAAAAACAATCAAATGCGGAAACAAGATTTACTTAAACTCCCACTTTTGATGTCAATTTAATGAACATCTTAATATAGTCAGAATTAAAATTTAATTAGAACATACCTCTAACTATACTGGATCTAAATTTAAATATAATTGATATTTATATTTATATTTCAGAAAATGCAAATCAGAATGGCGGGAAACGTGCATTACGGTTATAGCAGGAGAAAATACTTCAAAAGAATGTTGTTCACCTTTATTAACCAAAGAAAAAGTTTGAAAAAAAGGCACAGAATAATAATTTACACTTTAGTTAAAGAAAGTAAAATAAAAAGCTTATTTGTTAGTTAAATGAGATTTGTGATCTCCTCTGGTAGTCACGGATGCAACACAAAGGTTCCTATTATTACAGTGTAGACGATTTTAGCCTCAAAGAGTTCCAAGAGTGATGAAGAGCTTGTTGAGGTTCTGGAACGAAGTTTGGTAGTGAGGAAGAGATGTAAGTTGTCTCCCGACAAGAACGCACGGTGACAAGAAGCGTTATCATCCATGAATATGAATCCAGAAATATGAACCTTGGAACAAGACAACATAAGGCTTAAGTACAAGGTGCATAGACTAAGTAGTCTATGCACCTTGTAGCAGTAACATACCCCGGCTTAAACACGTGGAGGTCTATACAACCATTCAGCATAATAACTGCATAAACCATGACTCCCTCAAAACCTTTTAGATTGAAAAGTTCTAATTGAAGTGGGGCTCTATGGAACTCCAGGGCTGATATTTCAAACGCCAGTTTAAATAAACGCATTTATGTGTAGGCGTGAAGGGAATGCAAACTTCTTGTCTAACATACAGATCAACATAAATGAGTCTCCTGCAAACAGTTTTCCTACTCCTGTGGCGGCTATGAACAAAACAGGCACAACTATGCCTCTGTCGTCTCACAGTTATTGCCAAATATCGGGCATTCCGAACTGTTACAATTCTTCGTCGACCAGCAAACAATATGATTTATACATACACATAAAACACACACCAAGGGAAAAAGAAAATTCATTTATCCGCAACATAACTTTTTAAATATGTATATAAGAAACTCTGTTTTTAGATCAAATTGAAGTAAAATATCCCTTTTATTCTGTAAATTAAAACTTTAGAGGTCTAATAGTTTAAAATTTGAAAAAGAAAAATAAATTTCATGATATAAGAATGTTATGGGTTGCTATTTGATAAAAACAATAAGTTTCTAATCTACAAATTAGAAAATTTTACGGGTAAGTGGATTTCTAATTCTTTTATTTGATGTATATATAGTATTTTTTTTAAATGTATCGCTTCGTGTAACAAAACAACTTTGTATAAAGTTAAACCTGTATTAATGCTCTATGAAAAAAATATTCCAAACATTTTATTTTATATCGATTCAAAAATAGATTCTTATAATGAAGACTTTTCAGATGAAGAAGTATCATGTCCCCTTAAAATCAGATCAAGCACGTAAAATTCATTTTTAAGAATTTTAAAATGCTCCTAATGCTTAATTTTACAGATATCTGCAAAAATGTTTTGAAACAAACCTTACATTCAATAAAATAACGCCGAACGATGGCCGACTGGTTAGGGTGCTGGCCTTCGGTACCGGAGTTCGTGGGTTCGAATCCCACTGTGGCATGGATGTTCGTAGCCGTTCGGAATCGGCTTTAAGCTGTAGGTTCCGGTCTCATTAGCCCTCGTGTTGCAAAAAGTAACCCGTAGCACTCAAAACCAAACCAATAAAATAAATTTAGGAATCAGTTTTAAATTTAGATTTCATTTATATTTTTGAAACTGAACTTAAATTTCGAAAAGTGTAAATTTTTAGTACTTATTCGACATACATAAAACCATTTACTATAAATAAACTATTCTATTTATAGAGTAATTCCTGTTACGATGTTTTCAAAAGAATTTAAATAAGCAAATCTAAACCCTAAAAGTAAGTAAAGTGTAATAATGACTACGGCAGTAGAAGATATATTTAATACTTCGTAGTTTTTATTTAACAATATTTATGTAATGTTTAAAATAAAATTAACAGAACTTATATTACAAGATATTCAACCTGGAGCCCAAACTTAAATATAAGGACATAATTTCCCTTTCTAAACAAAACTAAATCCATAATACTAGTTACCTATAATAAGCTACAGTCACAAGCTATTATCTTACAGCAGAAGAAAAATCATAGAGTACCAACTTGATCGGCTAAAAGGTTCTTGAAAGATTTGTTTAAATGCACTAATTGACTTCCCATAGACGCTCTGTCATCTGTTAACTGCAAAATTTGTATCGGTGTATATGATAGTATGCGTATGTTTACATGATAAGTTAAGTTTTAAATTCTTAGTATAACAAACTTATCCCAATGATTTAAGTAGGCCACGATTCCAGGATTGATTCCACGATTCTAAGAACGATTCAAGGGTTATTGTAGATTTGGGTGTATATGTTGACGGCGTAATAAATGTCAGGACAAGTAAGATTCGATAAAAATGATATGCAATCAAACAAATTTCTGTACGGGTATTTTAATATTTCCTTTATTTCTACACTTGATTGAGGACACTGACCTTTTGCGTAAACCTATCTGAAAAGAAGAAATAGGAAATTTACAATTTTTTAATTTATTACAAACCTCTTCAATATATCCCATTTGAATACTTCAAACACCTTCCTTCTCTTCAAACTACTCCTAAAAGAGTAACAGTTTTCCCTAAAATTTTTAAATCAAAATGTTTGCTTAGGTGATAAATCGGTTTATCTAACTTTCTTATTTCTAAACCATATCGTCAACATATAACAGTGAAACAATTTCTTTGATTAAAAATATTATCACAATTACACCACTGCACTTTAACAAAACCTATATTGAGTAGAATTTAAATTCAAAAAACTAAACGTGGCCACTTTGAATGGAATTCGTATAACGCTCTTTCCAATTTACAAACTAAATGTTCTTTAACTTTCAAAGCAAAACCAGGAGGTTGCGTCATGTACACATCATGTTTAACGGAGCATACAAGTAAGAACACCTTACATCATATTGCAAGTGAGTACAACCATTATAAGAAACAAGTAATGAAAAGAAAAAAAACGAATAACGCCAAAGTTAACTACAGGGATGAATGTTTCATCGTGCGATTCTCCTTTTACTTCTTTAAAACCCTAAGCTACTAATCTGGCTTTGTATCTAGCAATACTTCCTTGTTCATTTCGTTTAAGAGTATAGACCCACCTGCATCCTAGTGGTAATACCTTCTGGTAAATATGTGAGGAGCCACACTTTTATTTCACCCATAGCTTGCATTTCTTCCATAGATTTAAGCCAAAGTTCTTTTTTAGGTAACTTTAAAACTTCCAAGTCTTGCGAATATAAACGTCTAGTCATTCTTCCGTGTAGTTAGAACACGAACTGAGTCTCGTATGTCACTATCAGATTGCACACTATGTAAATCCTCACATGAACTATTACTTGAATCTTAATAAAAATTGGAGCCCAGCACTGCTCCAGTATTGTGTTGTGTAACAGGATATTGCTCATTAAAATATACATTTATAGTCTATAATTTTGTTATTGTCTGTTAATAAAATTATGTACCTTTTAGTTGTGAATGCATAACCTACGAGAATATCTTTCATTGCTTTTGCATCAAACTTGGATCGTTTCTGCTTTGGAACACCAACATAGACTGTCGTGCTAAAAGGTGTCGAACAGAGGGTTTTTTATAGCTTAAATGGGGTTTTATTCTTGTTTATATGACATAAATGGTTCAACATATAAGTAAAATAAAGCATTCTTTCTGACCAAAATCTCAAAGGTAAATTACTGTCGTTTAAAATTGTTCTAGCACCGTCTATAACCGTTAGATTATATCGCTCGGCAACATCGTTTTGTTCGGAAATATATATATATTTATTTGCGAGTTCTTACTTAATACCATTTAGTTTAAAAAATGTTAAACACTTTCATCCGATCTGTTATTGGTACGAACTGCTTTAACTTTACAATCTAAAAATTTTTCTGCTCTGGCTAAATGTCATTTAAAAACATCAAAAACTTCTGCTTTAGTTCGTAATGGGTATACCGAAATTTTTCGGGAATAGTCATCTATAATTGATAGGAAATCTCTTTCCCTGTATTTGAGAAGGTCCCCAGCTATACATATATAAAAGTTCTAAAGGGTGTTTTGACCCAATATTATGCGTATTCTTAAATAATATATATCTGTACTTATTTATCTTGCATGTTTCACAATGAAAATCATATTTCAGTTTAGGGAAATATGATTTGTCATTTTACACTATCATTTTTAGAAGTATGTCCTTTTAAATGAGGGCTTGTGTGAGAAACGTCTATGCCATTTATGTTTATTATCCTCTTAGTAGCAGATATTTCAAACTTACTAGTTTTTAACTGTTATTTTAGGGTACATATAATAAATACCATTGCTTAATTTAGCAGTAAAAACAAGCTTTTTACTTCTATGTATGTTAATTAGACCTTTACCACCTTTAAAGTTACACCTTTACTATCTAAACGTGGTCTTGAAATTAAATTTGGTCTCAGTTTATATGAATACATCCAATCACAAATATTACAGATAGATAAATTGTAACTAAAGCTACTCTATTTCTAGCTTCATTATTTTACATCTTTTATTGTAATTCCCTTTTCTACATTTAACTCGGGTTTGAGCCCCTCTCCGTTTACTAAATCCCATAACCTCTTTTCTAACAAAATATATTTTATATCAGATATCCAGTTAATGTAATTCGAGGCGTTTAACTTTTCTATACTAAGCTGTACAACTGCCATTATTAATAAGCACAAAAAATTTAAACTTTCAAACAAATTTCACAAAAATTGAGAATAAAACTTTTAAAAAAAATGTTTACCTTACTGCCAATATAACTGAACATTCTTTAAACAGAAAACAATTTCTTAAAGGAAGTAAAACAATTCTGACCTGGCCCATAACTTTTATTTGTTGCCATGTTTTGAAAAGAATTAGAACAACGCACAGTCTAAAACAACATAAAACTAAGCAGAGTGTAATAATGCCTACGGCAGTGAAGATAAATAAAACTTACGAAGCATTAAGTATAACAATGTTAATTTAAAGTTTAAAATAAAATAAAACTTAAAGATATTTAACCTGGAGCTCAAAACCTAAAAATAATAAGGACATAATTACCCTATATAAACAAAACTAAATCCATAATACTAGTTACTTATAATAAGCTACAGTCACAACCAGCTAGTCTTACAGCAGAAGAAAAATCATCGAGCTACCAGCTCGGACAGCTGAAAGGGGGTGACGAACACCAGCGAGTGAGGAAGTGAGGAGGATATATTGTCTCACAGGATTTCACACGAAGAACTAACAACTGAACTTCCTGGGCCAAGTCCTCTAGTTCAGGAGTTACTGTTAATGATACACAAACACTAATGAGATTGAGTTGGCATGACATTAAATTGAAGTTTAAATATGGAGGGAGAGGCGAATAGTTAATTATTAATAGGTTGTTTGAATTTGGGCAAGCAAGTCATACAATGAGGAAAACAAAAATAAAATACAGATCAAGAATAATTAAAACACGATGCTACACAATATGGAAAGAACTGGAGTAATTATAGTGAAACACTGTTGCTAAAAGTTACATAAAAATTTTAATTATTAATTTTTTAATTTTAACATAGCAGTTTCACATTTACCAGTGTTAATTTTAATTCTCCATTTTTTCAGCCAGCTAGTATTAAGTTTGGGATGCTTTTTGATGGCAAGGACAGCATATTTATAAATTTTATTGGTGGCGAAGATCGCTATATCATCAGCTTAGATAGCAATTCTAGTCTTAGCTACTTGAGAGATATCATTAACATCAAGAAAAATAGCAGCAGTGAAGAACTTATTAATTTTAGAAGACGCGAGCATTTCAGTAATGCGATAGACTTGGGGAGCAGATAACTTTGAACGGAAACCATATTGAGAGAGGATTTAGATAATATTTTCAGAAAGATAGTTATTTAATCATTTAGCAATTACGATTTCTACAGTCTTACTAATAGTACAGAGTAAGCTTATGGGGGGATAGTTGTTGGGGCCTTTATGATTTTTACCATGTTTCGGGGATAGGGATGATAATTGATTTTTTCCATTTAGGAGGGAAATATTTAATAAATTTGAAGATAGCATTGATGAGGATATATATTTTATAGAGATAGATGTTAGGGAAGTGGCAAATCATAGTGTTAGTTATTGTATCCACACCGGGAGATTTTCTTTTATATATAGGTCTTAAACGGCGGTTTAAATACCATCTAAAAATCTCTCCGTAGCGAACGTAAATTAAGTATGCGTGAAAACTGGTAATAGTATCGCCATCTATCGGTGTGATTAATAACTAAAAGTTTCGGGAATCGTAGATTTAATCGTTAATACCCCCAAAATCACAAAAGATATTATTATCTATAATAAGGAAAATATAAATGAAAATTCAAAATTAGTGTGCAAGTAGCATTTTTAAAAGTAAAAAATATTTTGAATCATTCAATTTCAAAATTGTGTGATTTTTAATAATTTTAATGTGGTTTAAATAATTATGCATTGAATAATTATGCATTGAATGTCAACGAAGGTTCATAAATTTAAGTTAATAATACTTTGTAACATTCACGAGTTCCCTAAAAGTGGATTTCAAACAATTCCAAACATCCACTTCTGTGCTGAGATTCGAACCAACGCTCTGTGGTCCCGAAAAGAAGTTCCTACTTGTTTTCTCATTACAGGCCTAAGTTTCAATAGGAAGTCAATAACATTCTTTACACTAAACCACCCAAAATTATTTGTATGAATTTTCATATCCTTTAGAACGTTTTTTCTCTTGGAACCATTTAAAATATTTTCTGAACAAAAATATTACTTTATTAGATGTTATTCTTCGATTTAAGATATTCCAGTTCTGCAGGTTTCAAGTCCAAATTCTGAATCTACTCTTAACTTTTTATCCTTTGGTTATTTTGAGAAATATATCTCAATCAAATACACTTGTAACTTAAATTATATGAAAAAGGTCAACATGATAAGAGCATAATATGAAGTGCAAGTTGTTCGTTGATTCCATTGGCATACTTTTAGAATATACAAAGAGGTCTTATAGCATAAAATGCAACATAAAGCACAAATAGTAAAGCAGACTGAGTGGCTGAGTTTTTTCGCATTGAGAATACTGTTCACTTGAAGCAGCGAACCAGCTGTCTGCATTTTCTTCTCTTAATATTTGTGCTTTACATACTTCGGCTTTGCATTTCTTACTATATCTCGGCACAAATGTTTTACCTTTTCGTATACACAGGCCTAACGCATCGTATTGCTGTCTTCCGCATAGTTTTTCATATCAAGTATGATTGCTAATCCTATAAATTTCTTTTTATTAGAGAAATTCCCTTTCCAAACCACTAATAAACGAAATTAGAACTAATATTGCACAGATGTAAAGAGGCACTAAAAGTGTATGTATTTCTTTCATTTGAATATTTGTTCTTTTCTATGACTGTATTTATACTCTTTATCTATGAAGGTAGTCAAGTGTTTTATGAAAAGTATAAGAATGTTTCATCTAGTAATAATATTTGTGTAATCATGAAAACAATGACTAGTGTAACAAATAAATTATTTTAGTATCATTTGTTTTATTTGAATAATTTTTTCTTCTGCATAATTGTATTTATACTTTTTAGCCATGAAGGTAGTAAAGAGCTTTATGAAAAATATAGGAATGTTAAATCTAGTAATAATATTTCTGCAATCATGAAAACAATGAACTGTAAAAAATGTGAAAAATAAAATAAACAAAGACTTTTATTTTATTTAAAATGTTCGTATTTTATAACAGCCTGCTATTCCATTTAATATGTTCTACCAAATAATACATTTATTTGTTGTGTATAGATATTTTATATGAGAATTTCCTTAAGCCCTAGAAATCTATCTTATTTTTGTCGAATTTTTTTATTATTATTACGTTTACAAGACAACTCTTTTAAAATATATTTTAAAGTAAGGAAAGACCTGTAAGACGCTTTTATGAAAAAATAATTTATTTCGCATTAAAGTTATTTTCAGCTTTTAACAATTGTCTATGTTAATTACAAAATGTCTCCAAAATGTAGTAGTAACTTTCTAGAGTATAAAAGAAAAGTGATAATAGTAATTAGGTGAAATAATCTGGGAGAATTTAAGTGTTCTTCCAATTTTTTTTAAATTCGTTACAAATAAAAATTCCAACAATCACCTCGAAACTTTATTTCACAATCAAAAGCTTTTTATCTCCCTCTATAACCAAAATGTTTTGCACTTGCGCTTATAGAAGACGGAAATGCTATTACTGATATAAACCCGTTTATTTGTATGTGTATTAATTTATCCTCTAGTACATGAATAGTTTCCCATGGTGTCTATATTTAACTTATGCATTTTTTTAGTTTGCATAAATAAAAATTCAAACAAGCCTCCAGACATTTTATAATAAAAATTCGTTTAGCTTCTATCATAAACCGATAGTTTATACATGCACTGGGAGTAAGAGGGAATTTTATTTATAATACTGTTCTAAAAACGATTACTTGTACGTGTATTAACCCATTAACTCCCGGATATTTCTGATGACTGTATATTAGTAAATACCTAACATAGAAGCTATTATAGACACCTGGAAGTAAAACAAAATATGAAATTTAAACACCTTTAAATATGACATCAAGTCATCACTAGTGAGGAGGTGTCATTTTAAAACATAATAAGATATCTTAAAAAAGGGGGGAAAATTTCGTGATAAGAGATTTATTTGCTATCATATATGAAAAAAGTACTGAAAAGAGATGACTCATTAGAGATATGGCTACTCGCCATGATTTTGGCCGGTATAAGTTCAGAATACCGGTCATAATACGTTCCTATTCTAAGCTTGAAAATCATAAAATGCCGATCGAAATGACAAAGTTATAGATAAGATCCTATTTGAAAACTTGGGAGATAAGATTAATATATATTTCCATTAAAAAGGAGGAATCGTTTCAAGAAAACAAAAACTCTACAAACCATTTTTTGACTGTCCCCAAATGAGGACGTTGGGCGTTAATGGGTTAATTTATTTTTGAGTACATGGATAATTCTCAGTGTCTTTGGCTAAATGAATACGCATTTTAAAATCCTCCAAGTGGTCCATTTAGGCATCCGAAATGGCTGGAGAAATGGTTGGTCAGAGGCTAATTCATTGTCGCTCCGCTGGTCAAGCTGCCCTTTAAAGGTTGTCTCCGATTTTGCGTACCTTGGCAGAAGGTGAATGCAATTCGGCTAGGAGAACCGCTCCAGCTGTGAACTTCCCGTTTTCTTTTTGCTCTTGAATCATTCATACCTGCGTCTATATCTCCGACAATGACGGCCGCCTCGGAAGACCAGCTGCTGCAATCGAAAAACGCATTAGCATTTCTTGGCAGTGAACAACCATTAATATTGTACATCCCGAATTCTCATCTCCATCTTCTCAATGACGGCTCTTCTCATCACATTCCAAAAAAAGTTTCTCTTCTCATACGTCTTTCATTTGTCTTTAGTGCGCAGGAGTTTCTTTCCTAAGTTGATTTGTATTTAGTAGCTTGTCTCGTATTTTGAAATCAAATACAGGATTTGGTGAAGGTAAAAAAAGATTTGTTTTCGGAAGCGATCGAATGTATGATAATGTCTGCGGGGAAAAAATTGCTGAGGTAGAAATTTATGTTTTATTCAAGGTAAATAAAGTATTTTTTACCTTTTACTGTCTTTAAATTAAGGAAATTCAGTGGTGGTTTGGATAAAGCTTCTTTCAGGGATATTATTTATTCGTCATCATTTTATCTATAAGAGGAACAGAGTTTTCCGGGTAATGCGAAGTATATACTTGGATTTGTTTCAAATCAATTAAAATTCAAAGTAAATTATCACTCTTTACTAGATAAAATTTAAAAGTAAAAATTACGTTTTGTAATATTATTTTTGTTGAATGAAATATATTTTAAAATATCTCAAGTTAAAATAAAACAGTTAACCTCAGATGATCCTGGTGAGAAAATTGTCATTATGTTTTTGAAATATTATTTATTTGTACTAAATCCAACCATTAATTTTTTAGAAGTATTCAGTAAAAGTACCTCAAATCACTAGCATTAATATTATTTTATATATTCTCAAAGCAAATCAATAAATATTAGTACGATTAGAAAATATATACAAATTCTCAAATTAATAGTTCATTTAAGTGGTTATTTATAACTGATTTGGTAGCTATCTTATTAATATCTCATTAAATTAATGAGGTCAAAAAGACTCATTTAAAATAGTATTAGAGATGGTTCATGGGGAATATAATAAATGAAATATATACATTGTTATGTCTATGCCGCATACATGTATGTATGTGTGCAGTAAAACATGCTTATTATTCAGTTCATTCCAATATAAATACGTATAATATTTGTCGTTAAATTCTGAAGCTCATTTTTTATTTAAACTTTTCAAAACTATCTGTTCGACCAAGTATATAAAGTATTATGTAAGAGGGTTTCAAAAGTTTGATTACTTTTTTAATGACAACAGTAGATTACATCTTCATTAGTGTCTTGTGTTCATTTTATGATAAAGAATCCACAAACTTAAATACATTTATTTAGTTTTCTAATTTATGAGACAAAAATAATCATAGAATGATCATTGATTATCTGTCCTGTTGGTGTAAAGTTGTACTCATATTAATGAAAGCTATAAAAAACTGCCGTTCACATGAGTGTTTAGCTATTAATGAGTTTAAAGAACTTTCATTTTACTAATATTGTTGATTTCAATCGGTGCCCATACGTCTTTTCTCTGTATAAAACGATATATAAACGCTGATATAGGGGATGGAATGCAAAAAAAAATGTCCCATCATTAATAGAAAATTTCATATTAACGATACAAGACCTAGTTAGTTTCAATTATTTACCTGAGATCCTTTCGGCACACAGATTGAGAGTCACTGGTGTATTCCATTCCCATCAAGTAACACTACAGGAAAAACTGAACCAACCAGATAACAAAAAGTCTTTTTTATAAACTGCACACTGTACTCCTTATATTTAGAGGCTTATTGTGTATCTCCTCAAATCACATATAATTAAGAATGGTTTATCTATCCCATAAAATAATTTTATTTGCCTTGCATTTCAGCAAATAATTAATTTAATTTAATAAACATGCTTTCTTTTAAATTCCAGCTAAGACATTTTATTTTCTATTTGATTTAATGGAAAATTTATTCTTAAAATAATAGTTTAAAGGATCATAAGATAGTTAGTAGATTTTTCTATAATAAAGGAAAAATGCATTATAACTGAAAAAAAAACAAGTTATAAATAATTCCGTCATTAATTCCTAATGCTTCAAACCTAAACCCACCAGGATTACCATACAAATAAATTGAGCGTTAAACTTTCAAACTATACTAAAGTTTCGCAAAATGCAAAACCTAATCGAAATTTTAAAGTTTTCGGAATTCAACTTAATACTGCTTGAAAATCGTTCAACTTCTAAAGCTCTAAGTTCCTAATTTCTTAAATTCTATAACTCGCTTCTTACCTTTCAATAAAGAAATGTATTTATTTTTCATGATGTTTCCATTTATATTGCAAGAAAATGTATTTATGAAAACGTACTATAATCCTATTTTATTTTCCCAAAATCTGTTTACTTTTTACCGAATGAAATTCGCTTTCATCCTTTTTGAATTCTGAATTTACCTGAAAAGGAAAAAAAAATATTGACATAAACTCTTTGGTCTAAAGAGTAAAAAATACCCAAATGTTTGTGTTATATTTTTGAAGCATAAATATCCAATAACCGCAAAGTAAAGTGGTCAGTTTCATTCAAGGAAAACAATTCAGTAATGGAAAAACTTCCGTTTTTCAATACTCATGGTCATTCTATTAAATTCAATTATTTAAAAGGGAACGATTGTGCTGGACATTTTGTCCATCGTAATGGACATCGATGGACAATGCATTTAAAGGTCTAAAACCAAATAGTCTTAGCCGCTTAGCTCCAATAATGTAACTTCAAAACAGCTTTTTAAGAAATGTAATTGAAAAGATCTATACCGAGATTCATGAAGAAGAAAATTCAATTTCTAAATTTCTCTTGAGATTAGTCTCTGACCCTCTACTGAGAGTTAGTTCCCAGCGCTGTTTTCAGGCTTCATTCCTATTCCATCAATCATACGACGTAGCTTTTCAATCTGGTCTCTGCTGGACCCTATCAGAGGTCAACGCCGAATCCAATGG
>CM063503.1:121812136-121887136 GCA_032207245.1 Pardosa pseudoannulata
TTTCTCATTTAGAGTGGAAAAAAAACCAGGTTCAAATTATATTACGGTACTATAACATATTTAAACATTGAGACACTCTGATAAGTTAGTATAAAATATATACTGAACATTAAATGTACAAATTATTTATTGAGATAAAGAGTGATGCTTACTAACAATTAATTCGTTGTCCATATCTGTACAGATGTCAGTGCCGGAAGTAATCAAATACAGAAATGCACTTTATTAAAAGCACTTAAAAGAAAAATAAAATAAAGATATGTATTTTTAATAACCAATAGTTGATAAATGGTGTAAAGACAAGATCAGTAAATAATTGTCACACTAATTAGATGCTTAAAACTTAGCTCAGTTACCACGCACCAAGATAATAAAAAAGTTATTCATGAAGTAGATGCGTTCGTACAAACTATCAAAAGTCTCTAAAAATAGTGAACTCTCTAAATGTTCTATTTCTTTTATCATACAGTCATTTGTCCTATCTAATATATTCGGCTTATAAAATCGGAAGACGTTTTATTGCGTGTAGAACAACAGTGGTATGCTGAGGAAAAATTCCAGAATACTTAATTTATATTAACATTCAAAACTTCTGTCACTTCTGTACACTTTACAGATCCAGGACTTTACAGCAATGCATCTAAAATGTTCTAGTTATCACTTATAATATATAAGCATGTGGAAATAGATTCTCAGTCAGGTATTCAAACGACTTTGAGTTCCGAGCCTTCTGATGACACATCTCCGTCCATTTCCATGCAGTCACATGATATTTCAGGATCGTCACTGGTAGGAACTTTAACACGCAAAACAATATCACTCAAATCTGGTTTAGGATTATGCTTCGTCGGCAAAGTCTGTTCCCGGGTTCCACCAGATGAGAGCAACTCTCGCTCTTTCGAATTTCTCCACTTCATGCGACGATTTTGAAACCAAATCTTCACCTGTTAAAAAGGAATAACACTTTTTAAATCACACAGTTTAGAAAATTACTATAAAAACTAATACACTCAAATTTTTTATGGGGTATCCGTCAGATAAACCCTGATATTAAAAAAGGAGTAATTTTGTCCTGCCAGGTTAAAAATAAGGTAAGACAAATTAGCATTAAATACAATAGGAATATATATATATATATATATATATATATATATATATATATATATATATATATATATATTCATTAATTTAAACTTAATAATACAAGAAGTAAAATGTGAGAAATTTCAAAATAATTTTTGTATGTGTTCCCTTTATATTGAATTATATACAATTTGGTATTCGTCTTTTATAAATTAAAAAATTATCTTTAAAGAGATATGGTAGACTAAATATAGTCAAAATATATGTATTTTTAATGAGCTCAAATTATTTTCCTATCATTTTTACATATTAATAAGAAATTCGAAAACTGTATCTACAATATTTCAAAAGTTATTTATGTGTGATTTCATTTATAGAAGATTATTTTATTCAATGTTTGTTTTCCTTTCACTTTCACGGCTTATAAATCTTAATACTTTTTTCTTTTGTATTCACAATACAAATGTTAAAGTTCCTTATACTGTATAGAATAATAATATGCAGGAAATTTCCAATAAGTTAGTTTTTTTATAAATATATACAAAAATTTCATCGTTTTTTTTCCTGTCAGTAGCAATAAAATTTTTTTATAAAATATAATTTTAGATATATCTTATAACCCATAAAAAATTTATAAATCTAAAAAAAATTATTTTAAATTTCCTAAAATTTTTGAAACATTTAAAAACATTTAATTTAATTAAATAAACTATTCGAAAAGACTTTACTTTCTTGGATATGCTATAAATTGAATTCTAAAATTAACTATGATTGCAATATTTATTGTAATACTTAAAATTAAAAAGAACTAAAGGATGCCCTTAAAATATATTATTCAAATTTTAAAATTTTACATTTTCAGTGTGATTGTATTCATATACATAAAAACCATGCATTAGATTTTTTTACACATAAATACATAGTCATGAAAGTCATTGTTCAAATATTTTTTCATTTCCATAAGTTTTTTAGCATAATATCTCAAAAAAAATGGATCTGTAAAAAATATTTTTTTATTTATGCAGTTTTATTGCAAGAAGTCCAATAATAAACGTTATGGGAAATTTCATAGAAATTAGGAGAAAAGTAGAGCGCATGAAACGCGAAACAATGAAAAGAATATAATTTTTAATTTGGTGAAACAATATTAAAGTTTCATTACATTTAAATCGTCACTCTTTAAAATAAAGTCATGAAAACTAAACAGCACCAGATCACAAAATCTCAAGGTAAACTCAGTTAAAATTGGACAATTTTTCTGAAATTCAACGATTTTTATCATATTGATGACACTCTGTCTCATACGACTATAGAAATTTAAGGTTAAATAAATGTTTTAAAGAATATAATTTTTAATTTGGTAAAACAATGTAAATGTTTCATTACACTTAAATGGTTACACTTAAAAAGAAGTCATAAAAACTAAAAACCACCAGATCACAAAATCTCAAGGTGAACTCTTGAGAGTTTTAGAAAATTTTTCTGAAATTCAACGACTTTTATTATATTGAAGACACTCTCATAAGACTATAGAAACTTAAGGTTAAATAAATGTTTTAAAGATATTCTGAAACCCTTATATAAAATATGTTTCACCTGTTATGCAATTGTTCTATTAATGTACACAAGGTGTCTCCTGGAATAAATACTTTATTTTGTTATTAGCGTATATATACATATATATATATATATATATATATATATATATATATATATATATATATATATATGTGTGTGTGTGTGTGTGTGTGTGTGTGTGTGTGTATCAGAGTGCTGTGGGCAGAACTTTCTCGTTGAGTAGATCCAGGACAAAAGTGTGTGATATTTCACAGTATTTAGCGTAGCTCTACATCGGAGAAATGCTCTATTTCACCGATTAACAAATGAAATGTTTTCTCCAAGAAGATTTTTAAGGGTAGAAGATTGACATTCATGTTGTCTATGAAAAAAGATCGAGAATCAACACCTGATTGACACCTGTACCTTTTTCTAAGTAAACTGATCTACCATGTACAAATGCAATCCAATAGTCTTGTTAATACTAATGCTAAATCCACTAATACTATTTAGGGCCAGGAACATGTCTTAATGCATAAGAATTTTCATTGATAGTTTCTATTTTTTTCAGTAATGTCTAAGAGATTAAAGTTTTCTCGTATAACTCCGCAAAGTTTCTAGATGTTTAAATACAACAGAAATAATCAACTAATCAGTTCTACCAAGAAGCATCCCACAATGGAAAAACTTTCCACAATTCTGAACCTGAAAATCTTTCTGTCAGCTTTCATTATCCAGTCGGGAAATGTTTCGGGAGTTTACCGGCTTCAAATCGGCCATCTGAGATACTGTCTATTCACACATTTCAGGTTACAATTAGAAATTTATATTAAAAATTTCTACTGGAAAGGAATATAATCTTGTAAAATATATAAATTGGCTAACTTTTTTTATTTTAGAATGTTTCATTATTTTTGTAAATAAAGTCACTTTTTTCCTACCTTACTTGGATTTTACAATAAATTTTTAAAATAGAAAAATAGTATTACTTTTACATGTAGGTGAATTGAATTTTATTACCTTTTAGTTTAAAATTTTCCTGATTGAAATTTATCGGTCTTCCATGAACAGGTGACCAATTTAGCAGGTTGTAATTCCCACAAATAGGACGTGTTTCTTTATTCTACTCTTTATTCTACAAATTTTGAATCTCACCCAAACATTTAAGCAGGCACAGGTTTAAATATTTTTTTTCAAACGACAAATGGTGATACCCCGATGACAAGAGTAAAAAAAAAGTCGTAAATGATTATCGAAGTGAGTACATTAACAGGACAAGCAAGGCGGTGGAACGACGCTATTGGTTGTAAAATTGTATCTTACGCAAAAGTCAGTGAATTTTTGAATCGACATTATACAGAAGCATTTCAAGCAAGCACTACAAGTCTCTCTGGAATCGGAACTTTATAGTGCATTTCAAAGTCTTTCAGAAAATGGATTATATTTCACCTTAAAAATATTATAAACTGCCCGTCGTTTGGATATTTCTGACAAAAACGTTTAAAAAATTATTATTCCTAGATTATCCTGATCAAGATTTTACGGAATTTATAAAACTCGTTGGAGAACTTTTTAACATTGCACAAACTTACTATTGACGCAAAATAAATGCCTTGAAACCATGTGTTTCAGGATGGGAAAAATTCGTAATCAGCTGTAGGAAACATTAAATTTTCGTTTATTCACGAAATGTACACCCAGTGGCTCTAGTGGTGCTCTTCGACAATTAGGGTAGATGATTTTCAAAGTTTCCTTTCCCCCGAATTTTTTCTAAAAATTTTCGCTTTATTAAAGACTCTAAAATTAAAAATTGATTCACTTACTATCAAAGTACGAATTTACAGTTGAAGCGTATAACTTAAAGCCATTTTATATTGCTCCCACTTATCAGTTAAACACATATATCAATCATGAATCCGATTGATACTGGCAGTGAGCGAATTTTCATTCATTATAAGAACTGACAATCTACCACAAACGATAGAACACAGAAACCCGATATAATCTGTTTTAGATTAAAAAAACAGTTTCACTGTTGGATAAGCTATTTTGTGCTTGAGATTGGGAGTCCGAATTCTCAAATAAAGATGTTCAGAAACTATTTAGGGAGGCTCAAATAGAAATGCTTACAGCGTAGATAATGCCAAGTCCTTACTTCAAACTTCAGGGCCGATCTTTAGGTATCAAAGTTAGGGAATCGATCTTAAAATTGACTCATATTTTTACAATATAAATAAATCCGTAGCTAAATATTCCCAGAAATTTGAACGCCTTTTGTAGAGGTTGAAGGGAGAGAAAATAATTATTGCATCAAAGCAGCGGACAAATCCCAACAATTAACACTAATCCAATAAAGAAGTATTATAGCCATGAGTTATTTCTGTATACATCACTGTCAGTCAGTCCAAATGATCTTCAGGTACCTTCTTCTACGACTGTGTGGTAAATTTTCTCAATATGTTGTAAGTCTTCAAATTACCATCTCTTAAATATTTTTTTGTTTCGCTACTTATGCCGCCCTCTTACGGTGCCGCCTGATGCGGCTGCTTCTTTGCACCCCAGCCCTGCACGGTGCTACCTTCTTCCATTGATGGCCTTAGGCAGATGGTTAATGACACACAAAATCACTTTCCGTGGTGTAAAAAAGAATTGATATCTTGATCAGAAATTCAGCCCGTAGACGTGCGAAAATTAATTCTCGTATCACCCATTCTAATTCCGGATGTCAAAAACCAATTTTCTTTATATTCGGCAAGGTGAAAAACATCAACACTCACAAAATAAAAGTTAAAGTAAATTCTTTCATCAACGGGTTGGGAAAAGCCTTATATTCAAACTAGCATGCCAAATAACTTAAAAATAAGAAAAAACTTCTCTTGTATTTTTCAAAAATTTCAATTTCGCAGGCCTGTGTAATTAAAGGGTCCACCAGATATTACATTCGGGGTACCAGTTTAATATAAATCCTAGCTCTAAAAACAATGAAGAAAACATTTACATTCGGGGTACCAGTTTAATATAAATCCTAGCTCTAAAAACAATGAAGAAAACATTTAAAAGAATATCCCCAAACAAACAGCATAGGTAAACAGAAGGGTAGTAACTCACCCTGTTCAAGTTCTAAATCAGATCCGAATGTTAAAAGCTGTTAAATAAGTTCCGATCAACCGATTTGAAAGCAAGAACCTCAAAGTGGGAAGCACAACAATTGCTCTAGATCTGGAGAATCACCAAAAAGTTATGTGGTAACAGAGTATTGATGAACATTTATTTTATTTCCCAATCTAGTTCAAGGTTGGATCTATGTCTATTAAAAATTTAGATGTTTTATCGGTAACTGAGATCTCCAACTTTGTCATCCGACTGATTAAATTCAAGGTGTTTAATTGGTCTTTAAAGATTTTAAGCGAAATTAATTTTAAAAAATGTTCATTTTCTAATTTAGATTCAGTAAAACTTTTAGTGAATTCCGGGTGAGACGCCTGCTTCATTTACATTTCTCTATAGTCGAGGTGAACCAGAGCTTCACTCTATTATTTTCTTTAGAACATTAATTACACATGTACCAAGAGCAGGCCAGCATCCATTCTCGAGATAAGAAGAAAAAAGTTTTAATGCCACATATAAAAGCCAGTCAACGAAGAAACGAAAAAGAGGGAGGAAAATAGAGGTGAGAAGAAAGCATGTCTCAATAGAATAAAATGTATTTTGGATTTTAGCAGCTGAACTTTTATTCTGGCCGTACACTTTTGTTTGTTTTAGCAAGAAGAAGACCTCAAGTGTTCAATAGTTTTTTAGAATTCAAATTAAATAAATAAGCATTCAATCAATTATAACTGTAAAACATTTATACACCTTAAAAGATCGCTCCAAAAATGTTTTAATACATTCGTAGTCATTAAATCTATAGTTCTAAAGTCATTTCTTTGAGGTTAGAAATAAACGTTTTTTAATTGATGCATAATAAGCTAAATTAAATTTTATTAAATTGCTTCATTGAGAAAAAAGACTTTTTCAATATTCTTTAAAAAATAATCAAATCAGTTTTAGAAAACTGGCCAGTAGTCCATGGTCTTGAAGGTAACTTAAACGCAGATAAGAGCTAATAACTGCTTGTTCCAGCTGTGTTGTTCATACGCCCACTGCTACTGCTGTACTTTTGTGTCTTAAGCCTTAACATTTTTGTCAGCGTTAACATTAACGCGTAAGGGGGAGAGCAAGCCACTGAATTGCTTGAATATAAATGACGTCACAGCTGCGGCCAATCATCGACCACAATGGGGAGGCGCGTATTGATTGGGAGTTTTTGGCAACAGTGATCGCAATGTCCAGATACGTTCTTCACTGGAGAAAGACATTAGCATACTCCAGTTCTTTCGGATCAATAGGTAGAGAGATTCATGTGAATGCTCGCACTCCACTCTTCCAAGTTTCAAATAAAATTAAGACCGAGCTTAGAAATCAAAAGCAACAGGTGACTCATAGATTGAGTTCAGCGAATGATGAAGCCAATAGAACGCAATAAATGGTCCTTTACGCTGTATATTTTATTGTTTATTCATAAGTTTATCTGAAACCCAAAATCTTTTTTTATAAATGTTATGTCGTATTAAAAATTTAAAAACGAAGTTGATGAAACAAGCTCACCAATGGTTGCATTTCCCAATTTAATCTTTTTGAGTACATTTTAATAACTTACAGTTAATATCATTTTATCTATGTTCCACGGATTTTGCTGGTTTGTGTTATTAAAAGAGAGTTTCGGTATTATAAATATTATGCAAAATTTATGGATGTGGGTAATACGCCACGAACGTGGTAACTATAGTAGCTTACTAAAAGGGAAAGAGAATTCCGTCACCTTTGTTCTAACTCTTTGTCTTCAAAGAAGACAATATAATAAGAATTTAACTTTCTTTGTTACTCAAGTGAATACAAACATTGTGTTATCCAGAGGTTATGGTGTAAAATGGATTTTCATGGGATGTATGATTAAATAGTTTCCAGAAACGCATTTGGTCACTTTTAAATTTTTAATGATATTTATCTTATAATTCATTTTTTCCGTTTTCAAAAACCACATCCATGTAAATTATTGGTATAAGGGAAAATGTCTTTAAAGACAATGTCAATTACATCTTCAAATAAACAGCTAGTTTCATGGATCTCAGGTTCAAGTATTTTTCATGAGTTTTAAAAATTAGCGCCATTTTCATTTAAAAACTAAGAGTTATTATCTACTACAAAAAAAATTTCTGAATTTTGGAATCAAATAAAATTTTAATCTGCGACAGCGCGATGAAGAGTTGGGTTGTTCATCAGAAATAGAAATAACAGAAACGAGACAATCTCTTCTACATTTAGAATACTAAAATTAGCTACTCAGAATATTCTGTATTGAATCGATTCAATGCCCGACAGATGTTGTGCTGTAATGAGTGAAAGATGGAAAGTGTTAAAATGGTACTAAAGGCTGTTTAATGCACATTTGAGAGACAGTTATGTCGCAATAAGTGTCGAGTGATTGTTTAAGTTAATTAAAATCTACAGATGGCTCAGTCAGTGCCTTGTGATAATTTACATGACTTGTTTAAAATGTTTAATTTTCTATTTCAACAATTGCAAGGTATAAATACTCCTTTCCCTCAATTAGAAAAAAAATCGATTACTACTCTTAAAAATACGCCTATCTGCATTCTATTACATGGTATTTAATGCTATTCTTCTCGTGCTTTTTTCATATACATTTAAAAAAAACTTTTATCTATAATTAATGGATAATACAATGGCGGTGTCTTTACTGGATGATACCTAAATAGACTACTACTTATATATACTACTTATATTGGAATTTATATTAGCAAAGAAATAAAACTATGGATACAATTTAAACATTTTAGAAATTTCCTTCACAAGTACTAAAAAATACTATCCCTTTTCATTAATTTTACTTGACTATCATGAGAAAAGAAATGGATTTGAAACTTTTTTTTGCAGAAAGTTTGGCATTATAAAGCACTATAATTACACGTTTAAGTAAAAACACCCGTTAAAAGCATAAATTCAGCAAAAAGTTTTCAAAATATAAATTCAGTATAGTCCGCAAATTCTAGAAATTTTTCATCTGACTAATAACTTGACTCAAATAGCTTTAGATGTTGAGAAATTATAAAATATGCATAATAAAAATACTGTATTTGGAACCAATAATACTTGACCAATAAAAACTCTTGGTTTGCATATATTTATAAGCAATAACTACTTAAAATGTGTAAATATTTCATCCATTTTAAAATAGTTTTTTAAAAAATTAAAGATATAGAATTCCAGTGGAAAATATATCTTTTGGCTATAAAAGAATTTGTTTCTACATTCGTTATTACATTATTTGTTTGAACATTTTATTTTTTAATATCAATTCGATATATTTTTTAAAAAGTTTTTCTATAATTTTCGTATTTAGTAAAGCATATGTAGTTTCTAATGTAAATCTACTTATTTGTTTAAATGACTTCTTATCATATCTTAACTTTATATCATTCCGTTCTAAGTGATTAAAAAAACTACTTAAAAATGAGAACAAATTATTGGTAAAATTGAAATTCTGTGAATTCGCTACACTCAGAAATAAGAACAAAAAAAAACCCCAGAATAAGAAAAATGCATTACTAAAGTAGCAAACAAAAAAATTATTTTTTCCTTGATCTTTATTATCTCAACAAATCCAAATTAAAAAAGAATTAGTGAATTTTAGAATAAATCATATCAAGCCTGTAATAAATAATTAAAAGAATTTAAAATATATAAATAAAATTTTATCTGCAAAAACTGTATAGTCTACAAAACATTGATACTTATTCCCTACGAATTTTGTAAATTCCTTCGCATAAAAACTATTTTCATATAAATAATTTGAAACTACTATTGGAAAATATCTATTTCTGGTATTTTCAGTAATTTTAATTTATTTATTTTAGTTTAAGAAATTCAAAGTTTGTTTCAGCAACAATCATGTGCATTTGATCGAAATGAATGAAACTCATGTGGAAAATAATCTTATCGTAATTGGATAAGGATTCTACGAGCAAATTACATTAATTACAATATTACAGGATCGAAACAATAAAAAAACCGTCTTTTCAAGCTCCCTGGAAAAACGACATTTTGTGCATATTGCAGATGTGCAACATTGTGATATCAAGGATTAACTTATCATTGCCAAAGGAAAACAAAACATATATGATTCCGTCTCACCTGCGAATCTTTAAGTCCTAGTTTTTCTGCTAGTTTTTTCCGGTCAGGTTTACTGATGTATTTTTGCATTTGGAAGCGCTTTTCTAATCCTTGTCTTTGAGCATCTGAGAACACAGCTCTCCGCATCATTCCTCTCCTAGGCTTGCCTCGAGCAGCTGCAGCCCATGGAAAATGGACATTAGATGCAGTTGGAGAAGCTGCTATGGACAACGGAATATTCGGCGTCATTAAAGCACCACCAAAACTTTGATAGCTAGGACTTAGACCACCTGGAAGTAAACAAATAGAAATGCGTTAATCAACCTCCATTGAAAATGCATAATTTTTCAACAGAAAAAGCTTACATTACATATAAGATCTTGAACTATATCTAATTCCCATTTCAACAGATGATTAACTAGACGGATTGGCGACCCAACTTCTATTAAGATTTCACCTCGGAAATGTTCATTTTATGCTGAACATCATTTTATATAAAATATCTTGTAGATGTGAAATTTCTAAATTTATAATGATAAAAAATGTTAATTTTAAGATTAATGATTATCTACTTTAAGTTGTTACAAGGTCACAGGATCACAAGATGTGGGTAGCACAGTACTTCCTGGGCCTAGCCCTCTAGTACTGCAATACATGGGATTTTGGCAAACAAACTAATGAATAGATTTGGCTCCGACTTGGTAAATGAGAGTAGAAAATGGGAAGGAATACTTGAGTTTAGGCCAATTACAAATATTAAAACAATATGACAAAAGAGAAGGAGAAAATTCCGTAAAGGAATGTAAGATGAGAAAATTGTTTAAGTTCTTAAGAGGAGATTACAGCACAGTTAAACTACAAATTACAAGATCATTCCTCTGTTGATTGTATATTCTTAATTAGCTTTTAAATTAATACCTTCATTAATGCTATTTTTTCTAAATTAAATGCAACTTAAGTATCACATAAGGATTTTCTTTTATCGAGTAAAAATATTTCCACCATTCTAGTAGCAAAGGCTTTATAAAAGTTATAATTAAGTTTTTGTGACGATCAGATGTTGACTTCTAGTTAGTAATGAGCAAAATATAAAACTGATAACTTTCGAAACATTTTCTAATACCATTAGTTTATTGAAAAATACAGTATAAACCTATTTGATAGGAGAAAACAAATTCTTAGAGTAAATTAAATAGTAGTTTTTCTTAGTGTTATTTAGTGTTGCTTAACACCTTTCTATTAAATTATTTACCAAACACCCTGTTGATATCACAATAAGTATTTTGAAACCTTCTAATGGCTGGTAAAATCTGGCTAAACAGAATTCACATTATGGCCACATAATATACCAGGTGTGACAAACGAACTCACCAAACGTACCTCTAATATGAGAAAAAGGTTATGGTGTATTTTATAAAAGGAAACTGTCAGGTGGGAGAAAATATGTAGCATCATTAAACATTTAAATGCGAATATTTTTCATTCTATTTTCGAAAATAAAATTCTTTATTAATAGTATAGATATCTCAGTGAAATAACACTTATTGATGATATCATTCTGAATGTTACCTATAGTGTGTTCTTTCACATCGCTCGAAATATCAAAAAATAACAAGCTAATAAATAAATAAATAAAATAAAATGAAACTTATGAGGTTCGAAAATTAAATGTTTCTCGTGGTAAAAATTTTAAGCATGAACATTTTTTACTGTAAAATTCACCAAAAATCTACGGTACAAGGATAAGTAGAAATGCTTGAAAATAAAATTTTATTTTTCAGCTATGGACTGGCATGATTTTTTCTTCACCTTACATAAAATGCATACTATAAAATTATTTAAAATTTAATAAATATAATTTTATTACTAATAATTTTATTAGAAAATCCCTTTTCTTTGCAAAGAAATCAAATAAACTTTCTCGAAAAGCATAGCCTGAAAAAAAATCCTAGTTAGGAAATTTTCCTTAATATTCTATAAAACTTATTTAAACTTTAAATAATATCACATATACATGTGATCTAAATAGGAAAGGAATCATCCCTGGAACAACTTTTTAACTCCAAAAAAGAAGTCATGAACTTTCATTTATAATCAAAACATTAATTTGTTAAAGGCATGCTAACTCGATTTTAGTTTAAACCCCTTAAATCATTCAATAAATATATTTCTTGCATCGTAAAAATTAGTATAAAAATGAGCTTTTAATAAAATAACATATAGAGCAAATTCATTAAAATAAAGTATTTTTATCTTTCTAATATCTACAATATTTATTAAAAGTTATTAAAAACTTAGCTCGCTTGAAAGTATTTATAAAGTTTGTTAAAAGTATTTAACCTATCTTACAATTCTAATAAGGACATCTAGGAAAACACGATATTCACAAGGATTCATCGAATCGTATTTAGAACAATGCAATCCTATAAAGCGCGGATGTGTTGTCAAAAGAATCATTTGGTTCTCCAGTTTCATTACATGGTGTTTGTTTATTGAAATGAATCATCCACCAAGCAATTTCGTTACGATTCAAAGAGTACCTATTACAACCACAGCAAGTCATTTCAATAGATTAAGGATGTGGGAGAAACAAAGAAAGCTTTTATATCATAACCAGCTTATAAAGAAATCTGAGAATGCCGAAAGAGAAGAAAATTTTGTACGAAAGGTTAGAAAAGAGAAAAGAAAAAAATATGCGAGAAATGAGAAAAAAATAATCTCCAGGTGAAGTCTAGGAATCAACCAGGAGGTTTATTTTCATATTCAATTGCCCAAAGTCTAATTATTATATATATATTCGTAAAGTGTAAGCCTAATATATGCATATGTACTTTCTTGTAGAACAATGCCTAGTCCGTAATAAGAATGAACTGTCATTTTTAAACATACATTTATTTGCAAAAATAATGCATAGAAAAAGTTTTACATTCGTAAAGAGAGCATGTTACCGCAAAATGATTTTAGGACTCCTTTACAGGAAGATTACTTTGGAGTATAAAAAAATAGATGTTTTGAAAATTTTACGATGGATACAATGGAATGTTAAAAATTCACTCCCAATTGAATTTTCCAAAACTTACAGCTAGAATAGAAGTTAAAACAGAGTCTTTGGTGTTTTAAGATGTAATTTTTCTAACATAAAATTAGCTTTGAAGCTCTTTTTTCTCAAAAATGTATTATATATATACATATATATTCAATGATTGAAACAATTGAAATTATATATTGAATATATATATATTCAATATATAATTTCAATATGTGCTTTTCATAGAACCTTCAGGTTTTTCAGATTACTAATTACTACTAATTACCAATATACTTTTACGGTAAACTTCATTTTAACCTAATTTTTGCCATAAAACACTTGTTTGTTGTAAAATAATATTTAAAATAATTACTAAAATTAGTAAATGTAATTATGAAAGCCTCTTATTATATTGAAAGAATTACATATATTCTCGAAATTTAGCTGATTATTGTTGTTATTTATATACATTTGAGCATTCTCTTCCAGACTCAAGAACATGTTAATACGTAAGAAAAATTATGTTTAATTCATTGGTTTTGCGACTGCAATACACTTCTCTCTATATAGCGACTTTTGCGTTGTTCAACGTATCTCTGCCACCAGTGATTAGAGAATTTTAATTTAATAAGATGGGGTCGCTTAAAAATATTGAAATTATTCACTTCAACAACAAGGTAGAATTGGGCTTGATTTGTTTTGAAATGCTACAATCAACATTTTGAACAAAACTAAGAAAATATTTTGTGTAATACATTTATTACTAAAATCTGTAAATTTTCTTCGAAATGAAACGAATTTCATTGCTTACTCGAAACAAGTAGTCATAATTAATTGGATTTTATAAATAAAGTAAATATGTCCTCTTTTATTAAATATAAAGCTAATACAAATTTTTTATACGTATCATAAAATAATGCTGAGCATAAACTGCGTAGCACTCCGAAGCAAACCGAACCCAATTCTACTCTGTGGTTAAAGTGAAAAAATTCGATAATTTGAAGCGACCACATCTTGTTAAATTAAGTTTCTCTCATCATTAGATGTTGAACAATGTAAAAAATCATGATATTTAGAGATACTAAAAAACACTGTAGTCTCAAAACCAATGAATAAAACATAACAATATTTTTCATGCATTGTAATATATTAGTGGGGTTGGAATTATCCAATTATTCTTGTTAAGTAAATAAAGGGAGATACATTTTAATGAAATGAGTTTAGAAAAAAGTTTTTAATTTAAAAAAAGTGATATACTTATTTGAAAATTTAGGATTTTCAAATAAATGTACCCTTTTAAAAATGCAATAGTTATCGCTTGAATGTATTTCATATTTATTAGATATGCATATGCGTAGAATTTGATAACTATGTTCTATTAATAGGTAATAACAGCTTGGATCCTTTCTTTAGTAATGCTTAGTATTATTACCTATTATTTTAACTTAGGATTAAAATTCAACTCACATTTTCATTAGCTTTACTTTCTGTAAAGTTAAAACTTGACTGAATGCTCACATAAACATAAATGTCAATTTAAAAATGTTAAATCTGGTAATAAAATATACACAATATTAATCGAAGCTAATATAACAGTAAAATATTCATAGTTGATTGATTTACACATATAAGCATGCATTAATCAAGAGTAATGAATGACTCTAAAAGTAAATTTATCCCTAGAAAGTATATTTTAGAATATTCAAAATGTTTCACTAAACGATTATATCGGTCTCATTAGTCCTCGTGTAGCAAAATAGTAGACCGTAGTACTCCAAACCAAACCAATCAACAATTGTCCAGTATTATTCTAAACTAAAACTCTTCAGACCATGGTAGCCATGAACCAACTTCGCATAATTATTTTTAAAATCTTTGTTTAGCCTAAATCATGTAAAATAAAAAACATTCGTCATAATTATAATGTGAAATGATATTCTTTCAAATATTGAAAGAAGGACAGAGGATATAGTATATTCAAGTTAAGCAAAATAAACCAGAATCCTTGAAGTAGTTTATAAAGACGTTTTATAGGACTTTGAAAACAGATTAAAAGATATTTAAAAATAAAAAGCAGAACATTTGCTTTTTAAGAACGTTCTGATGTAGTATTAATTGTATTATAACCTTCTGTTTGTGTAGTTTACACCAAGAAATTACTTTAGCAAAGAATATGAAAACCAACATTATCTACTACTGCAATGAGTATATTTATTTATACGTTAATTCTCACTTTAACATTTAAAGTAACTTTCTGTAAGAATAAATAATTATTAGACACATCCTCTTTTCAATAGAAAAAGTACCCTGGAGTGCAATGGTTTCAGTTCAATTGCAGTAATCACTAGGGAGAGCCTGGTTCAAGTGGATTTAATTCAATAATTTTCCTTTGCTGGCCTATCAGGTAGCATTTTTTTCCCATTTAGAGTGGATAATTGGCAACACAGTAAAAAAATTAAAATACATCTTTACTTTTAAAAGCCATTGAGATGATTAGGAGCTATAAATATTCAACGTGATTTCGCTAAAGAAAATCAGAAAAAGGCTAGTCAAAAAAACTCAAGTAAATGTGAAAAGTTTCCTTTTATGTTACCGCTTTCGGATGCTTAACATCTTTAGACATAGCAATGGATTTCATGGATCATACTCAAGATGAGTGGTCGATTAATCGAACAATCCACTTCACAGAGTGAGCTAAGGACACTACAGCTCTTCTCCCAGCCACACTCTATATTAACTTCCTAGCAATTGTAAGAATCCAAATTCTATTTAAAACATAAGCTTAAGGAATTATATTTTCCAAGTTGTTTTGTTTCGTTTTTTCTTTACCTTTCAGAATTATTTAAACCCTTATTAAATAGAAAAGGTACAATATACAGACATCTAATAACAAAAGAAAGAAAATTCAAGTAGAAGACATTTTCCCCCTTGAATGTATACAATTCATAGTATAATAAATGAATCTGGAAACGGGAAAAGTTTATATTTCAAATATTTAATAACCCAACTAAAAAAACATCTAGTAAGTATCACAATCATTTTTAAATTAATCGGCAAAGTGCTATAAAAATAATAGTATGAATTTTCAGGACACATATAAGAAATTAGTTATTTCAACTAAAAATAAATTATTTCTTTTTAGATAAAAATACACGATTTTTATTGGGAGGACTTTCATATTATTTGACACCTTTTATAATACTATTTATCTTGTTTGATAGCCCTTTTACACAACTCTTCATAACATGAAATTATGCCGCACCTTTTTTTTATAATTTCATAATCTTTTTTTTTCAGTTTCTACACATTGAAGACTTTTAAATAAAGGTATATGAAGTCTTTCAGCTACATTATTTTTGGGAATATTCTATTTTCAAAAACATTTGTAAGGAGATTATGGTTAGGCACTTTCAAACGAAATTCTTCAAATATTACCCTTTAAACAATTCTTAGTAACATGAAAAATGCTATTCAAAGTAATTTCTTAATATTTTTTAATTTATATGTACTTAAAAGCAAAGGTTGTAGAGGGTTAAATCCTTTCATACTTTTATTTTCATTGGCAGTCTATTATTAGAAATATTTTCCAATTTAAAAGCGACATTATTTCTAAATGATAAAGCCATAAGTAATAACTCGCATTACTCTAATAAAATTTTCATAATAAAAATTTTTATTTCCATAAAATTTTTTAGTTTAAATATTCTGTTGCATCAAATAAATAATTGAGGAAAACATAAGTAACATAGCCATGTTGTCGCAAAAAGATTGTTTTTAACAATTCTAATAAAAATTACACAACCGGGTTTTCTAATTTTAGGTACAAAAGTCCTGTTACGAAACGAGTATTACGTGCTAACCGCTACACCATTAAGAGCATTGATGCTTATGAGAATGAGACTGTTTAATATGATTATTTTTCGTGACAGTATGCTTTTTTCAAAACTTTTGATGAAAAACTATAGTGTTTCCAAAAGTCGAAGCCATTTAAACTAATTTCTCTTATTAGTCTAATAAAATTTTAATAACTAAACTTTTAAATTCAAATATCTTTCGTGCTACATTTAGTAAATAAACAATAAACCGAAGGAAAATGTAATTAGCATACGCCATGAGATGTCGCAAAAAGACATGTTTTTTTTTTTAAGTTTTAATGATGAATAAGTAACCGGGCTTGGTCCTTTCAGATTTGGTACTCACTTTACAAAAAAGGGCCAAGTCATAAGAAGTACACTATATAGTGCAGGGGCGGCCAACCTGAGCCACATGCGGCTCTTTGAAGGATTATTTGTGGCTCTCAATTTATGTACCCGAGTTCTCTTTTCATTTTTGTGTTATTATATTTTTGAAAATTATTATCGTTCTGTATGTGTTTCAAAATGTCTTTTAAATTACTGACAATAAATATGAAAGACTAAGTGCAGCGTTGTAACAAATTTCATTTCCGTTCAAGTTAAGAATGTATGACTCAACGAAAACAGCGCGACCGACCATAAACAGTGGCGTAATCGTCCGTAATTTTGAATTTGTAAACTTTCATTGCAACGGAAAGTTGACATTGTGCTCTGTAGGAAACAATTTCTATCGCTCTTGCTACGGATATAATTTGTAATGTGGAATTTTTGGTAAGTTAACTATAATTTGTTTTGTAATATGTAACACGGGTTGTTATTGCTTTAATAACACAAAACTTGTATTTTGTAAATTTCTTTGTTTATTTCCAGTACTTTTAAAAATATGACGACAGCGAACGAAGAAAAAAAAAGAAAGTACAAGCAAGAAAATGGAAGTTTTAATAATGAGTGGGAGGAAAATTTCTTTTTTATTGACAATAACGGAAAAGCATTATGTGATATTTGTAATTCTATGGCCAAAAATAATAAAGTTAGCAATTTACATCGACATTATAAAACCAATCATCGTCAGTTTTCTAATCAGTATCCACCAAATTCCAAATTAAAATCAAATAAACTTGCTTCTTTAAAATCAAATTTAAATAAACAATAAATATGCTTTTAGTAAAATAAATTTTAATACCTTTTAAATACGTATTTAATTGCGGCTCGTAAAAATTTCAAATTTTGAAAAGTGGCTTGGACTATCAATGAGCTTGGCCACCCCTGCTATAGTGCATTAATGCATTTAAAAATTTAAAACAATTAAATATGTTTATTTTTCGTGAGAGTGTGTTCATTTTATTTTAATTTAAAAAACTACAATGTATCTAAAGGCTGAATCCATTATACTAATTAACTCTTGTTAGCCTAACAACATTTTAATAATTAACTTTTTAATTTAAATACCTACTGTGCTTTATTTAACAAATTAATGTTAAATTAACACAAAATGAATTAACATACTCCAAAAGTCTCAACTATTTCTTTTGTCGTTTCTAATGGTGAATGGGCAGTCTCCTTTCAAATCTGAAACTCCCTTCCCGAAGTAGGGTCATGTCCTAACGGCGACACCATTAAGAGCGCAATGTTTCTAGATCGAGTATCAGTAAAGGACCCACTTCAAAGTCAACCTTTTAACAAGTGGCCTTATAAACAAAATCCTATTAATACACCTGGTCGTCGTTAATAATATAGGCGCCCGCGTAAGAGCTTCGAGATACAAAGACTCCGTTCTCCGCAAGATAAACAGTCGCTTTAGTGCTTGGTTGCCTATTTAGTTTTTATCGTTGAAAATGTGTTAAAATATGAGACTTTAGCGGTGTCTCAAGTGCTAAATGCCGCTCTGCCTTTTCCATTTACGTCAATAAAAAGCTTCATCCTTAAATAAATTCATTGTGAAGTAAAAAACACGTCAGATTGAAATTATTGAGCTGCTGTCAAAGTTGAAGTGGTTCCATTTTGTTAGAAATCTCTTGATAGATAATATCGAGTTTCGGAGACGACTGGGCACTAATTTATGTAGATGTATTTTAAGGGAGGAGGGGAAGATAACATAATAGAAACAGTGAAGAAGCTTCGAAAATTCAAGTACAAATTACTAAAGACATCTATGTATTTTTTTTTTTAATTTTAGGGTTTTAGCTCTGTATGATAGCGCGAAGTATGTGTGCTGCCATACCAAATATCAAGATATTTCGTAACTCTTTTAAAATTAAATTAGATTTAACAAAAGCTAACTACCCAGATTTTAAGCACAATTTTATATTAAATCTGCCATGAATCCATCACTCTAAAAAAAATTCAGGATTTCTTTTAACATTTATCTGAGAAGAAATGCTGCTTTCGATACCTTATTCTGTTACTATAACTTCTTACATAGGAAACAATTTACGCAAATTTTCACTTTTGTAAATTTTTGAAGCAGCAATTTGTTTTTCATTAATGCTATTAAAAAGTGGAGATACTAAATAGAAACTTTATTTTTCATGTTTACTTTAAAAAAGTGGCTGACTGTTGGTGACATTTGATCATATTTTACAAGTTATTACAATACCTTTTTTTAATTGTTGAAGAATATTTTTCATTAAAATTTAAGTATGAGTATTAAATGTTAATAATACAAAATCATACAATGTGATCTTTAAGACTTCCAGTCATTTAATTACCTAAATAACTGCTGTTGTTGTTTTCCAATGATGAGACGCATTGGCTGTTTCAAAAATTCCCATTTTGGAATGCCGCAATTTTGTTGACTATTTTAATATGAGAACACCATATAGACGGTAAACTTTACTCCCTATGAGGTTATAACAAAAATGCATCCAAACCTTACTCGAGAAATCCAACCCAAACCAATCGGGTGAATGCTAGCCACTGTAAAATATGGACTGATTTAAATAACTGTTAATTACTAAATATAATCCTCAATAATATAGGGCCATGCAGATGATGATTATGTTACACGATAATTTCAAAATGGACCAACTAAAATGAACTAAAGTAACATCTGTGAAATCTGCTATAAAATTTATTCCAAGGAATGCTTGACTCATGGGTACAAAATGCATCTCAGATACATTCTTGTTTAATACTCTACCATCACTTTCACAGTTCGTAAAAATTAAACATCTGTCTCTAAAATTTAGATATTGATTAATTCTCTCAAAATTCGTAATAACTAAAATCTTTACTACACGCCTACCTGTACATGTTGAAATAGCAACGGGTTTAGTTTGCTATTCATTTTCCCAATGAGGAATGTTCGTGTGATAGATAAAAAATTTCAACTTAATAAAATGCCTTATTATACGTCAACCTAAAGTAAAATAAATCAGTTGGAAATTTTCACACCAGAAATCGACACATTCTTCATCGTGAAAAGAAATCGTAAACTGAATCCGTTGCTTTTTCAACTCATAGGTTGATATGTGGTAAGACCTTTAGATTATTTCTTTATTATGAATAAAAGAAGTAAAGATAAAATAATAAAAGAACATTTTTTATCGTTTTGTGTTTTGCATCGTTTGCAAAGAGTAAGTGGTTCTCAGAAACTCATTTTTTAACATGGCATTTCATGCAGATCTAATACTACTTTAAAAGTATCCACGAAACAAATTCAATCGTCTGTTTTGAAAAGGCAAAAAATAGAAATTTTTGAGTCATAAATGAATAGCTATATTTATAATCTAAATTATCGATCGTAATTACAATTAATTACCTTTTAAACCGCTCAAAATTTATGATCACTCGTTCATACTTAAGAAAAGCTTGTCTATTGTTTACAGTTCTACTTGCAACTCGATTCCCATTGTTCCTCAGACTTTCTTCCGACGTCATTCATATAGATTGGAAGTGGCATTATTTATGAAAGATCCTTATTCAGCTGTGAAATAAGTAACATTTTTTTTGTTTCGTTAATGTGTAAGAAAAGTAGAGAAACTAGGAACTTCTTAAATATGCAATAACTTGGTGCTTAAAGTCATTAAAATGAGTAGCTAGAGGAGCAGAAAACAAAGACCGTGCGGTGTGGGATCATTGATAGATTAGGAAAACTGAAAAGAGTTAAGAAACTAGAATGCTGTGATGTGACACTTTATGTGATGCCAATCTGGAGTGGTGCTCAAATAGAATATATTATGCTGATTCTTCTATTATACCCTTGTAAATATTTCTTTATCTTGAAAATTTCCCAATGCTTCCACTGTAGTTCTCTATCTTTACCTTCTTTGAACACACACATTATATATATATATATGTGTGTGTGTGTGTGTGTGTGTGTTGTGTGTGTGTGTGTGTGTGTGTGTGTGTGAAATTTTAAAATCATAAATTTATAATTTAATATAAAATTACCAACAAATACAACGAACTCTACTGTAACGCGGATTTACATAGAAGGAATAAGTTTATAAGAAAATTTTGCCCAAACTTAGGCAAAATTATGGCGTTAACTCATCATCTCTATAATAAAATACCTTTCTTTATTAAGTATTTAGCCACAAAAGTTGAGTGCCATGTCTGGAGAATTTTAATAAATTTAGTTTTAAACTGAAATGACGCTGTCACATCGATTATTGTAGTCTATATTGAATACATATATACAAGGGAGAGGTTTCGGGATTCAAACTCCTTCCATGAATCACTAGACTGAATAAAAATACATAAATATTTAATTTTTAACATAAAGATATCGGCTCGGCTTACGTACTTGTAATATATTTTGAGACTTTGATTATATTTGTTCAATTATAACATAACATACACTTGTCTTATGGCATAATTTGAAAAAAATGGCTTGCGTGTTAATAGCATAAATTTATTTGTCTACGACCCTTTCATTCCTCCATAAAAGAAGTATTATAAGCTACTGATTATCATTACTGATTTATCATTAATAGACACACACAACACACACACACATCTCTCTCTCTCTCTATGTATATATATATATATATATATATATATATATATATATATACATACATACATACATACATATACATGACCCGGGGATAGCGGTTGTGCAGATCTTGTATAAACGCATAGGTCAATCGAATATGTAATATTAAAATACGCTGATACTTTTTTCAGAAAAGGGGTATTTTACTGAAAATATTTAGTACGAAAATCTACTTATTTTTCTCTCTAGCTTTTAGCGTCTCGGAAAATTGTTATCATAAACTTGGGTTATTTTAATGAACACATCTTTACACATACTTTTATTTAAAAATATTTTTTAAATTATTTGTAAAGGTATTTTGATTTAAATTTCAAAACTAAAATGTGTCCAAACTGATCTGTAATCAGGGTTAAAATACAAATAACGACGATACCAATATATTTTTGATACCAAGTTGTATTTTGTATATCTCTTTAGATAGTTATAGTAGCAATGGAAAAGAAATTATCAAATATTTTTGATTAACTAACAACTGGAGGGAAACAACAAATTTATTTTTGAAATCATTTTTTTAAACCTTTTATAATATCCTGATACTTTTGATTTTTTAAAAATCAAATGAAAAATAAAAACTGGTATAAATGTAATCTAAAACTTATTCTAAGGATTTATATGATTAATAATTATTTTAAAATGTAAAAATAAAAAAAAATTACAAAATTATATTCTCAAGTTTTAAAACTAAAATCTCCTTTATTTTCTCCTTTGAGTCCTCTAAAACACTAAAACAATAAAACTCCTGTTTATTTTATAATTTTCTAAATAAAGTGATACTGATCATAAATTTTATTTTTTTTTTAATTTGTAAAACCTGGTACATAAATTTTTGTAGATTGGTTTTACATACGGAACGATGTTTCATTCATAAAAATATTTATTTCTAACTTTTTAAAATAAATTTTATCTATTTTGTTAAATTTTATTTTAGATAGTAAAATTTATTTTTTAATTTAAGAATCAAAAACTATTATTTCAAAATAGTTTAAAAATTATACAATTATTTACCATTAAACATTACATATTAATTTTACAATTATTAAAATACCATATTTAACTAATAAAAAATTTATTTTAACTATAGATATTTTAGTCTAATAATGTAATTTAGATAAGATCATATATTGAAGCATCAAAATATTTCATGTGTAAAAATTAAAGTACAATATTAAAACTACGCTATTTACCTTTTAACATATTAGCATTTTTTAATTATAAACTGCAAACCATGCAATAGGCACTAAAAAATAGCCATATTTAACTTATACCATATAATATGAATTATCTAGAATCATATATAGACGAAACAATATAAGTAACTAATTTACAGTTTTTTAGTCAGGTTGTATAAATGTACGTTAGAGATTTAAATGCGGAAACATTATAACATGAATGTGTAATCTTAAGAAAATAGGAATAGACGAAACAAATAATATAATTTACAGTTTTTTTAGTTCAGGTTGTATATTGATACTTTAGAGATTTAAACATTAAACTAGTTACCATTAAATTTTATCTTTGCTTTAACGGTACAAGTTTACGGTAATCAGTTTCAGAATTTGATTATTTCGCCAGTATTTGGTATTAGAAACATAATAAATATGCCAGTCGGGAATTTTTCAATACAATCTAGAATATTGAGTAAATTATTATAAATCGTTCATTGCGGAAAATATTGTATATGTTTTTTATATGTAAATTTATATGACATTAATAGACACACACACACACACACACACACATATATATATATATATATATATATATATATATATATATATATAATAAACTAAACTCCTAGGCGCAACAGTCCCTAGGAGGCCAGGGTCTGAGGTATCAATCTCCATTTCCGAGGCCAAGGTCCCTGAGGGGCAAAGCGTATGTTCCGGTTAAGTCGAGATATATATAAACAGAGTGATTTTAATTACTGTTCAGCATTCAAAACTCTTTTATTAAAATACTGCTCAGAACGACGTCACATTTGAAAGGATCCTTGGATTTGAAGTTGAAAACTGTAAAATAGTTTCTTCCCTTAGACATTTAAGAAAAATTATAAACCAACTGCTTTACAAATATTACATGGTTGTTCTAAAAAATTGCGGCTTGTAAATAACATTTTCTTCAGCAACTATGCTATCTGTAGGAGGCTCATTGGTTTTTCATTCCTTCATTTCATACATAGTGTGGTACACTCTTTATCCACACATTCTGTTCGTTCCCGAACGATGAACTAACAGATAGGGAACAATTTCTGTACTATAGCCGATGTATGTGACTCTTACTCCTGGCACAGATGTTCGAAATCAACTTTAAGAAATATATACCAATTGCACTAACCCTCGTGTAAAAAATTACACCATAATACCAGTATGATAATGCTAATAGGCAATGTGGGGTCTATTTAAAGAAATGAAATCCTGGGTACTACTAAACGTACTAAGCTAATAAGTAATAGCAAATTTTAATCTAAGCATGTAGGAGCAGCCAAATGAGTCTTGCTAACAGCTAAAATCAGCCCTTTGTATATATATATATATATATATATATATATATATATATATATATATATATATATATATATGTGTGTGTGTGTGTGTGTGTGTGTATATGTATATATATATATATATATATATATATATATATATATATATATATATATATATATATATATATATATATATATATATATATATATATATATATGTATGTGTATATGAATATATATAATATATATATATAATATGTATATATAATATATGTATATATATGTATATACATATGTATATATATATATGTATATATATATATATATATATATATATGTATATATATATATATATATGTATATACATATATGTATATATATATATGTATATATATATATGTATATATATATGTGTATATATATGTATATATATATATGTATATAAATATATATATATATATATATATATATATGTATATATGTATATATATGTATATTTATTAATGAATTGTATACATATTAATAGTGAATTTAATTAAAGTTCAACTTCCAAAACATTAAAAGAATGAAGAATACTGCTCAGAATTTCATCCAATCTTAAAAGGAGTATTATCGAAGAAGGAAATGATATAAAAAAAAATGAAGCAATATTTCACGAATAGATGACGGCGTAAATGTCAAACGTAAACGGATTCGGCTACAGATCACAGAAGAATTGCAAAACGATTGCTATGGTGGGAGGTACACGTTAAACCAACTGTACTTCTCAGTGTACATGGCTGTACATGTGTGGCATTCAACAGTTGTGGCACTGTTAGTTAGGTAAGCCCATCCACCACGTCAAGGTCGTACCACATCGGATGGGAAAAATAATTTCTAATTGTCCTGAGAGCAAAATTTCCATAAAGTGTAATAATCAAATCTATTATGAACTGTCTTAAATTTGGTGCGATGCATGTGCAATAGATTGTTTTCTGAAACACGTTGAAATTGAAAAGGAGAATGTTGAAAAAACATAAATGAAAAAAGGAGAATTAAGTCTCATATATTCAGAATTTTGCGCAATGTGCGCCTTCAAGTCATCTGAGATTGTAATCTGACCACTGAACACAACATCTTTCAGTTAACCCTACAGCTAGTAAGCACACGAATTAAGATCAGGTGATCTGGATAACCACGCTATAAGGAAATGACGGCTGACAATTCTAGTATTTCCCAAAGGCGTCTTCAACAGATGCTTCACTAGCTATGCAATGTTTGGTTTGATTCAGAGCTCTACAGTCTATTGTTTTACTACACGAGGGGTAATGAGACCGGGAAATACCGCTTAGAGCCGATTCCGAAAGTCTGCGAACATCCATGACATCAGCGAGACTCGAACCCGCGAACTCCGGTACTGAAGAGCAGCTCTCTAATATTCGTTACATGTGCTGAGAAATGCCCTCTTGCATAAAAAAACTCTACCCACACATCTACGCCATTGAAGATTGGACTCTTGCAAAATACTCTTAAAGCTTTTAAGAGTTAAAATATAGATAATAAGACCCACAGGAGTTATATCCTCGAAAAATCCTACGATAAATGATGCCGCTAACTGGCATCACGCAGCTACCTTTGCAGAATTAACCTTAGCTGTACTGGTTGAATTGCGAGTGGATTTTCCTTCGCCCATATTCTATGGTTCTGTGTACAAACATGGAGATATAAATGGGATTTGTCTGACCACAGTATGTTCAATGGCCTTTTCTCGTCCACTTCTATGTGAGCCAGAAAGTCTAGAGCAAAAGTTTGTCTTACTGGTAGGTCAGCATCAAGCAACTTATGAAAATGTGTAATTTTATGTGAAGAACAATTCAGGGTGTTTCATGGGAAATAATGCACCGTGCTTACAGGCATGTCCTAAGTTCAAACAATTCCCCGTGATTTTTTTTTATTCCATTTGCCCTCCACCGCTCTCCTAGAATGCTGTGGCCACAACTGTAACTGACATCGAACCAATTGTTTTCCTCCCTCTACCAAATTTCACTTTAAATAAACCCGTCTTTTTAATTTCAAAATCATTTTCTCCAAACTCCTTGCAGACATCGGACCAACATATTTTTTCATATCCATGAGTGTTCAGAACTTCCGCAGAAGTACGGGTGTACTAAACCGTTCTTGTAAAAGAACTTTACAAGGAGTATTCAGTTATGCATAGTAAAAGTCATGCCGAGCTTCAAATCCAAATGATTTAAAATGAGGAAAAGCTGTGTAACAGATGCAATGTGTCGTATACATGACAAGTCTTTTATTTTGCATTTTTGCATTTTCCAATGCTTACAGCGCCATGTACTTGTAAATAAAATTTCAACCTTTTTCTTTCATACCATTTCCTTTATCTTCGATAATATTCCGTTAAAATTTGGAGTAATTCTGAGTAAGTAGTTCATTTCACAGCGTCTTGGAACTTGAAATTTTTACTCAAAGTTTACATACACTAGTAGAAAAAGTAAGGAACAGAAAAACCCCATAGCCTCCAGTTAATAAACACACAGAAAAACCTGTACGGTTCTATGTGTACTCTCCCAGGCAATGCTAGCTTCGAGCTTGAGTTGTCCTTTATCAGAATAAGTTTCCTCGAATTAAGATAAAATATTAAGTTAAAAGATTGAATAGAGTTTAATAATTTATCGAGCACTTTACTATCATTACATATATGTATGTGTGTATACATATACACATATACCTATACATATTTATATACATATATGTATACAAATATATATGACACGCTCCAGTAAACGACACTAGAGTCCTGAGTACATTTTCATCCTTTATTCAAATCTCAAACCACACTACTCGACAATCATCTTTAATGGCGTCTCACATTGGCGCCCAACTTCTAACAAAGGCAGGCTTAACTGCTTCGGGGAGCTACAGGTCTGACCGTGGACTGTGCATGTTGCTCTCTGCCCAGATCACTGCGCGTGAGCCGTATTTATGTGGCTAACTCCTCACGCCGCGTCACTCTCAGTAAAAGAATCCCTAATTAAAATCTCTTAAAATTAATCTACATTTTAAATCCTGACATATATATATATATATATATATATATATATATATATATATATATATATATATATACTTACGGGTGAGTGTACTGTAGGTGAATTGACTAATACGCTTGCTGCCGTCATTTTGTTTGCCGTCGGTTGATTGAAATAGCATCGATAGCTAATCTAAAATATTTCAAAATTATTGTAAAGAGCCTATATATTATGAGATTTGTTAGAAAATTTGTTTGCTGAAACAGTTTAATTTCACTCAACCTCCCTGCAATAAAACTAAAGTGGTAAAAACTTATTAAAATGACAAGTATATCGATTCTTAGTTGTGTATCTCCTTCAGTAGATTTAATTATTAGTTATGAGTTACTTTGACTTTAAAACTTCACTAGAGCACAGCAACTTAATTTTCGTCTCAGTTTTTTTTCCATTTCTCTTAATTTGTCACTACCTCAAATGATCCTCCCTATCAATACATATTAATTTTTTGGGCTAAATATTCATTGGACCTAGTATAAATAGTCGTCCTGTTTCAAAAAGTGCGGTGTACGAACTTCATTCTATATACTACGTTTTGAGGATTATTTATACCCTTGAGAAAAAAAAAGAGAAGTCTATTGATCAGTCTCTCTTTTTATAATATTCAATTCGACACGTAAGACAGATCTCAATATCATGAGTACTAAGTTCCTTCTCTCCCTTGCAATCGTAAAATCTGTATTCTTTTGTGTATTACTTTTTAATTAGGCCGCATAGCAGAAAAATATTTGATCACAAGAGTAAATTTACGCCCTTTCTAATTCCGTAATATAGAAGGCGCACAAAAAAGTCCAAAAATACTTTTAGCATTTCCAAACACAAGGTCAACAGTATTTTTCCTTTTTGAAAGACGGCGCAGACAAAATTTCCTTGTATGATCTTGGTATTTCATCAATTATTTTTAATCTCCTCATGAAATTAATTTGAAATCAACTAAATTAACTTGCATTTCGAAGGTTAATTTTTTTTGTATTTGCTCGTATAACAATGTTCAGGTGTTTGGTATTACACATTCTACAAGGTTTACTAAAATTCCAATTGGTCATTTAGCAGCAAAAAATATTTTTTGAAAGCAAACCGCACTAATACGTGTCTTTGGGTGACTCTGTTGTTTTTAATTAGCAAACAAGAGGTAAGTTTCATTGCAATAAATCTAGATGAAACCCTATTGGACAAACTAGAATAATTTTTCTAACAAGTCTAGGCTGCCTGTCTGTTTACTGTAATAAAGGAAATATCTGCTTTACTTACCTGGTTTGAATGGCTATGCAGCTCTTGAATTAATGATTTTACCACAAATGCCAAATTCTTGTTAAGTTATTCTCACTCTAATTTTTAATTTTATTTTGATTGTTTTTCATTTATTGTTGTTTAAATCTAGTTTTGATAATAATGCAAATACTTTGCTAGATTGGGGCTTTTTATATCTTGTTTTTGTGCTTTATTCCATATTTAGTTTTATATAATTTGTTTATTTTGCTGAGCAAAATGGTTTTCTGCTTTACTATTTGCAAACACGAAAATGTGTGAAACCTTTCGGAATCAGCTTTAAACAGTTTGGCTTGATCTAACTAGCCCTTACGTTGCAAATCAAAAAATGAGAAACGCGAATTAACTCTTTCAGTTACGGCTTGCTAGAACAAGCGAACTCATTTATTTACTTATTTTCAATGCGAGGACATTTTCTTTAATTAATATTTTATCCTCTACTACTGTTGCTTTATTTGTTGTTTTCATCTTCTGTTCTTTTGTTTGGCTTACTTGGATCTTTCTCAATTAAACTTTAACCAACGAACCAACCAATGAGTTTAAACAGTATGTAAGAGAAAGAATCGTACATACAATATATATATATATATATATATATATATATATATATATATATATATATATATATATATATATATATATATATATATATTAGTTTGTAGTTTTAATTAAGTGTAACGTTTTAAAATATCTTTATTGTTGATCATCCTTACCTTGTTTTCACTTGTAATTTTCTTTTTGACTTTTCCATTTTTACCCTCTACTACTGTTGGTTTATGTACTATTGATTTACTTTTGTTGATCTAAACTTCAATCAACTAAACAGCCAAAGAGTTAAACGGTATGTAAGAGAAATAATCTTGCATACTATATATATATATATATATATATATATATATATATATATATATATATATCAGTTTAGAGTTTTAACTAAGTGTAACGTTTTAAAATATCTTTATTGTTGATCATCCTTACCTTATTTTTACTTGTAATTTTCTTTTTGACTTTTCCAATTTTACCCTCTACTACTGTTGCTGTATTTACTATTGTTTTATTGTTGTTGATCTAAACTTCAATCAACTAAATGACCAAAGAGTTAAACGGCAAGTAAGAGAAAGAATCTTGCATATACACCCACATATACATATATATGTGTGTGTGTGTATGCATATATAAAGAACACTTGAGATAGACTGACCTGATCCAAAAGGTGATCTGAAATTCATGTGCAGCAGAGGAGGGGCTTGACGAGAGAAACTTTTGTTCAGTTGATAAGTCAATGAGTTCAGTGGAGATGATAGGTACTCACCTGCAGGAGAGAAAAAAGAATGTTCACCACACCAAATAGGCATTAACGATTTCTCTTCAATATTTTAAACAAAATCGAATACGTTTTCTCAACGTGTGTTCTGCAGAACCCAAGAGTACTACAATAATCATCAAGAAAATTTTAACACCATCGAAATTTTAAAGAAAATCTGTAAATTTAATCTCTAATTCTTCAATAATCCCTCTCAATGAATTAATAATAGTAGCTAATACACCAGGGGAGCAACACTAGGGAGAAGAAAAACTCTGTGACTATGCGTCATTCAAACCATATGTCACAATGCAGCAAATTGTTCATCAATGTAGCATCCTACCTGTATCATTTCAATAAAAAAATCTTGCTTTCACTTACCTTTTGTATTATTTACATTTTTGATCTATTCTATTTGTTTGGATTTTATGTTTATGTCTTATAAATAATAAGCCCTTAGTTTCTCCTTAAGTAATATTTATTTAAGTGATCCCTTGCTATGTACGTGTTAAGAAAAGGGAAGTTTGAGAATTACTGAATTACAAGTTGCTAAATTCTAGGTATGCTAATGGTTTTAGTGGGTTTTAAAAACACTGAAACTATTATGCAACTTACATAAATTTACACTGCTATTCCCTTACTAGCATATAGCCCATCATATGACGGGAGCAGTAAAATTTTTTATTTTCCAGAATTGTTAAGTATCTTATAAGGCAGATAAAAAAATGGGTTTTTTTTGGCTGAGAATTATCTGGTACACGCTCAATAATTTTTTTATCTTCATACTCCTCTAAAGTATCCCGATAGTGTGAATGCACTTTAGAATCCCGTTGAATTCATTTAGAAAGATAATTCAAAGTTTTCTGAGCTAAGTCAAAATTATCGTTAAGTACTTCCCTTTTTTTTTTTTTTTTTTTTTGCCACAGTAATTAATGGAAGAAAAGAAATGAAGCTATCATTTCTACTACACCCTGAAGGTAGATAGAATTTGTTGTTAATACTGCTGATAACATTTTTATTGCAATAAAAAATAATCGATAATTAAATTTAAAACTATCACATATGTACCTAATGTATTATTTAAGCCAAATATAAAAGAAAAGTTATTTACGTAATATCTAAGTTCAGTAATAAAACGCATGAAAGTGATTCAGACGATATTTAAATACTTTAAAATAAGAAATGATTAACTTAGATAATTAAAGTAATGACGTCAAAATGCTAGAAAAAAATGTTATTTTTACCTATTTATTATGTGATAAATTGATAAATTTAATCGCCTACTCCTAACCGGGGAAAATAGGGCTTGAAATAATGGAATTAAAGGCTAGAAAAGGAGGAAGGGGTGGATTTCGAATGTTGCTAAACCTAACTTAACAAAAATCCAGTATGGAAGCCTCTATCCATTCCAGGTACAACCGCTTCATAAATTCGAAGACAGACGAACAGATAACTTAGGCTATTGTTATATAGGAGATAATAGGAATATAATTATGTCGGGTGATAACTGAATAGGTAGAAACTTGTTCTTCAAGTAGTCAAGGGTTTCACATCATGTTATATAAGATTGAATGTAAATAGAAGGTCGAATTGGTAGAAAGCTGCTATTCAGTACTGGAGTTTGTAGTCTTGAATCCCACTGTTGGCGTTGTTGTTCGTAGCCATTCGGAATTGACTTTAAGCAGTAAGTCTCGTTCCCAATAACCCTTGAATAGCAAAAAAGTAGATTGTAGTGCTCCAATCCAAGCCTAATGTTACTATAATGAATGCTTATAGCCGTTTTGAACCGGCTTTAACACAGGACAGCCAGATGACATCAAAACATGTAAACTGCTTTGTAAAGTCCGAAAGTTTCAGGGGATTCTTTTGGATTCCCTCGATTTTATTCAGTATGTGAGAAAATTTCAAAAACAAACTTTTAAAGAATTTTAACTTTATTCAAACCGAGTTTATGATTGAATGTACCATGAACGGCTGTATTATGTCATTTTTGATACGATACTTCTACTCTATTTCAAATTTTGTCCTGTCATGAAATGATAAAATTAAATTTGATAAAAACATTTTTAAAACATTTTATCTTATAACTATGTTCTTATACGGGAAAAAAGGGAATATTGACATTTCAATTTTGTTGCGAAATACAATATTTGCATTATATTATTTGATTCCCTATTTTTAAAACCTTTTTGTACTGATGTGTAATATTCGGCTAAAGACCTATATATGCTTCCCTATGAGAAAGGACCAAGTAGTGTTAGTTTTCTAATAAAAAATATTTAAAAATATATTAATTCCATATTAAGAAAGAGAAAGTCCTTACCTTTAAGATCTGCAACCATCACTGATTTGAATAAGTGATCACTACTAACTTTTACCCGGGATTTTTCATACAACTTAAGAAAAATTTAAAAATAATGACAAGGAATTGTTAGCAAGTAATTAAAATGAATAGCTCTTATAGTGTTAAGTTATAAATATTGGACAATATTCTGACAGAAACACTCGGGTCATCTCTTCACAAAAATTGTTTCACTTTCCCAGTACAGGAGCAATTTGCATTCGATTAATTCGTTCGCTTAAGAAGACAGTGCATTTTCAAAACTAATATATTTTGTTTTTGCCCACCTGCTGGAAAATTTAATATGTTATATCAGTCTCGAATGACATTTGAAGCAATGTGGCAAGTATGGTGAGTGAAGAAGGTAAACATTTAAAAAAAAAACCGTGCAGTTTATTTAACATGCATTAAAATTAAAAACAATAATATTGCTCCACGAGCAATAAAAATGATAAGACTATTATAAAACCCACATAGGGCATCAAAAGAAGTGTTGGAGTTACATTTACTGTCTACAGCAACTACATTTACTGTTTATATAGTACTGAGCTGACCAAATACAAGAGTAAATTTGCATAAAGTTGAAAACAAAATAAATGCAAAAAAAAAAAACCAAAATGCACACATTAATTATAGAAAAGAAAGGATCACTACAAATAATGGCTAGTACAATTAAAAACTGTTTACAATTTCAAAATATCGAAAATTGGATATAATTAACAAAGTAATACTTAACCGCTGGTTAAGCCCAAGTAATCCTAACATGTTATTAGAAATATATTTATGGGAAACTGTTAACTATTTTAAGGTAAAATCTTTTTTATAAACTTTTAATTATTAATTGTTTCAAAACGATTATTATTAATAATGTTACATGCTTATACCTGTTACGTTGAATTTAGCCATTCTTATTCATAGAATACGTTTTAGGGCCGATCCCACCAAAGTCGTTTAACGCTATCAGCGATTAATCTTGGTTTAAAAGGAGAATCGCGTTCTCCTATTGGTTGGCGCCAGGGTTAATCGTGGCTAAACGTAGTTAGCCGTTAAACGACTTTGGTGGGATCGGTCCTTAGGAATTCAAACTTAATCGAAAACTAATTCAAAAGTTAATTTTAATGTTTTCAAGGGGGCATAAAAATTCCTTTTAAAATAAACCAAACTTGTTAATGAGTTATGTAGGTGACAACATTACATTTCTCGCATTTCAACAAATTTATATAGCAGTATTTTGCGTTTGACATTAAAGCTATTTAAACCGTAATCTTCAGTCGTCAAACTTGTTAATCTACAAATATAGTCTTACAAAATTGTGATTTAGCAAAAAAAAAATAGGGAAGGATGTAAAACCATTAAAATATTTTCTTTTCAAATTTTATTGGTTTAAATTTGAAGAAGTGTTTCTTCAATATTAAATATAAGTTTGAAGAAGATTATTAATTTTTAATTTCGTCAATAAGCGAGTTTTTCCCTTTTGGCACTCAAACAATCACTATACCTTAATAATATAATTTTAAAGGAAGTAAAATGAAATTTTTAAATTCTTTCGCTCTTTTTATTCACATAACAACTAAAAATTTGTTTCAGGTTTCTAAAATAGTCAACAACTAACATATGATTCAATATACTACTCTAGCAAAAAAAAATTAACTTTTCCAGAAGTTTATAATGCATAAGCGAAAGAAAAGGAAATCCTCAAACTTGCTACTGCTAAATCTTAGGGACTATATTATTATATTTTAACTTTTATATCTTTTTTGGTGGTCGTGTTCTACTGTCAGAACAAATTAAGACTATTTAGAAATATTCATGTAGGTGGAGTTAACCATATATATATATATTAATTATTAAGTATTTGAAAACTTTTATTCATGCCAATAGCAAATATCTACTTAATTTTAAAATTTGTTTGACCTCTTAGGGTGCATTTACAGAACCTAGATAATTTTTGATTGGTGAGCTATAAATATATTATAAGAATACATAAAAATTTTATTATATTTCAAGTAACACCATTAAAGTGTGTATATATATATATATATATATATATATATATATATATATATATATATATATATACAGAGAGAGAGAGACATAGATATAGATATATAGATAGATAAAATAGCCAGTAATTAGTGAATTTATAACCTACTCAAGTAAAAAATATCTGTAATTTTTTAGAAATTTATAATATTAAAACGAAAGAAAGTCAAATACTCGACCTCGCTACTGCCGAATCTCCTGTACTGCCGACTAAATTTAGGAAATATGAAATGTCTCAAAAAGCCTTTAAGGAATGGAAAGTGGATAACAGTGTTTTATAATATCAAATAAAAATCAGTTCATCGATATATTGGGATGATGTAACGCATTGATTCCAATAGTTTTCCAAATAAAATTGTCCTATATGAAGTTAATGTTGCCGAAAGTAATTGATTCCAAATAGATTCCATCTGGAATGGATTTCGTACGATATTGCTTCAAAATAAAATTCGAACACATAAACATATTCTGTTTTCAATTTAAAACCTAAATATCTGTAGACGCTCGATAGTATATCTGCTTTTCCTGCCATTGAACATTTTAGAAGTTTTCCTACATGTTTATGGGTTAAAACTCTTCAATGATAGACGATTTTGTATTGGTCCATGAGCACGTTTGTGCATAAATCTATATATTTGGATTGCTTCAAATTCCATAGAAAGTGCATTTAAGTGTGGAATATAATATTTGCTTCGGATATCAGAAATCAAATGGATAAGTAATATATTTGAGTCACATATTGATTAAAAGGATTTCTTGATGTATATGTTTTTGTTCAATAAAAGAGTTGCTCAAAAAATCATGGAATTTTTTTAATTAATAAAGGAATGATTAAATATGCTGAAAATCAAATAAATAAGCTGAATAAGAAATTCCATATTATTTTTAAGACTTGCACAAATTTTGTATTATTCCAAATTTATTTAGAAACTGTTATTATTCAGATACATTGATACATTTATTCAAAAGAATGAATGTTCGGAATCGGCTTTAAGCTGTAAGTCCCTGTCTCATTAACCCTCGTGTTGCAAAAAGTAGACCGTAGCACTCCAAACCAAACCAAACCAATCACCTCAACAGTTTCTTAAAAAATATTTTCATATTTACTTTTCCTGCGTTTATATTTTATATTGATGTATGTGTGCCGCAAATAATTTATAATATTTTTGTATGTCGTCAGGCTGATAAACACTCACTGTTATTTATATTTATATATATACTCAATTTAAGATCAGGTGAAATACTTAGGGGGAAATAATCCATTTTTTTCATCATGATGACGAAGACGGACCTGTTTTATTCAGACAAAAGAGAAACGTGCATCTGTTTGATCTGTGAAAATGCCGACTTCAGAAGGGAAAAATCACGTGGTTGACTTATCATGAGAAAGAGTTTTAAATCAGACTTTCATTTGTGGCTTGTTAAAACATTAACGGTGGAAAGACAAGCAACGCCATTAGGATTGTAAATATCTTCAGCTTTTCCTGGGAGAATTAACAGCTGGGTTATAGAAAGAAAGAGCCACACTTAGCAATTATTATTCCAACTTTAGTTTGGGTAAATGGAGAAAGAATGCCAATCTCAATGATTCGTTTTCTTGGCTGATTTGGGGTGGGTGGGAAAGTTAAGATTAAGAAAAGTAGGACGTGCTTTGGGGAATTTTAGAGGAAATATTTTATTATTAATGACACACACACACACACATATACATATATATAATATATGTATGTGTGTATATATATATATATATGTATATATATTTATATATGTATATATATATGTACACGTATATCATAGAAAATTTATTGTTACTATAAAATAACCTATATATAGACAAAATTTGTTCTGCATAATTATTTATTTTTATGTAACCATAACGTCTTAAATTACAGCTATTAGTATTGGTTTATTTAATTTCAGGAAGCCGTAGACTGAAGTAACCCACAGCATGCAGAAGATAGAGACTCGCCGTGCGATTATACAATGATGACTTTCAAAAGAAACCGTGAGAGATATGGCTAACTATGGATGATCACTATGTTGAGAAATATTAAAAATAACAATGAGAAACTAATTTATAACTGGACTATTTTAGTGATATTTAAAACTTGATAACCCTTTGTGTATACACGCACACACACACACACATGTGTGTGTGTATTGCAGATATGTACTATATACATATATGTATGTATAACTCCTATTAAGATTTTCAAAACAATTATATGAATATTCTCAAAATGAGATAAAACTGCAATGAAAATAAATGACATATTTGAAAAGGGAGAAACCTGAAACACGATACGAGTATTTCTTTCCGAATCATTGTTTCGGGATATTTTTTATTGCAAAACAATGATGCATTAATCTCTTTCCACTACTTCTGAGCACTAGAGTCGGAGGGAAACGATCATTTTTTCCCACTAAGATATTCTTTTTTTTTTTAATGGCAGCACGTGTTTGGCATAGCGACCGCAGCTGCTTCGAAAAGGAGAAGATAAATCTTTGCCTCCTCCCTTCCCGCGTAATTAAATGATAATAATGAACCCAAGGGTCGCGGCTGACACGCAATTATTGTTCAACACATTACGACATTGTTTTTTTCCTTTTTCAGCTATTGATATACCCGTTCAATTTTGAGTCCTGTGTCGGTGATTTTTTTTCTCAATCATATTGAGTAAAGTAAAAAGGTTTGTTCCCACTCAGATCTATGAGAACCATATTTTCTAGACTACTTAACTTTAAAGATGATTTGTCAAGTTGTATTTGGATAGATAATTTTCTCTGAAATATCTGTTGCTTTACCTAATTAATTTGTCAAATTATACATTTGGAGACATTAAACCCCTTGAACTGAAATGACGAGTCCAATATGTCATGAGTTTTCTTGTGCAATCTCATAATGACGAGATGCACTCGTCTTTTTTTTCCTTTTGCACTATTGAGAAACCCTTTCAATTTTGAATCCCGTTCCGATGATTTCTTCACAAGCTTACTCAATAAGGTTAAAAGTTTGTTCCCGCTGAATCGACCTTCTTATAAAAGTCATATATTACTAGTTAGGTTTTAAGTAGACGTATAGACAACTTAAAACCAAAAGCACTTAGTCAAGTTGTGTTTAGACAAATAGTTTTGTCTAAGATATCTGATGTTTTACATAATTAATTTCTCATTTTTTTTTTCATTTGGGCATTTACAGAGCCTGTTCTAGGTGGTAGGGAATTGCCTACGGTGGCAAAATTAATAAATTGCAATAAATGAAAAAGTAATAATAAATGCAACGTACAAAAATATATTCGATTTCTTGAATCTAAATTAAATGAGTAATGTGATCAAATACAACAGGAATTTATAGGTTTCTGGGCATTCCTATATTTTGAGTGCACCACACACCATATTTAACAAGTTATACAAATGTAGCAGGAATAGACACACTTGTGGAGTTTTATACAATAGGTATAAGTTGGTGTCGCTGGCTCGGTAAAAAAGTAAATTTTGTATTTCAATAAATCAAATTTCCGTAAATTTGTATTAATATTATTGCTCTAATTCGACTCTGTGTGTGATTTTTCTTGTTAGAGTAGTGTTCTTTTATTTTTTTAAATATAAAATCTTTTTTTAAGTGAGAGGAGACATTTTTCGATTACCAACGGCGGCAAAAATGTTACACCAAGCCCTGAACATGTTTCACCACTTGAACTGAAATGATGAGTCAATTTATCATAAATTTTCTAGAAGTCTTCTCTTTTGTGAGCTGCTCTGATTATTTCAATGCAAGAGGTTAAACTACTGTAATATAAAGTTTTGTTAAACATAATTGAAGAATATTTTGATACTAATTATTTTCTGTTGTAATGCGTGTAACAAACATTTCTGTAAATCTAGAAAACAAATGTTATTTTACTATAAGACAGTAACTTAGTTTCTGTAGTCCCTCCTCTCAAAATTGAGAGGGTTAAATTGCCTGAGCAGTTCTGCCAGAAAATAATTTACAATCTAGGGTTAAAGGTATAATTCAGAATTATGACATTGTATAACCTGGTATCATGTAAATCTATTGACTTTCTTTTTAAATTAAGAAGTGGGTGTTAGGTTCAACTGGGTTTATTATCCTATTTTAAATTTAGGCTACTACATTTTACATTATTTTTTTAGCTAACAGTATCAAGCTGTCTTTAGAAAGAAGTCAAGTAATAACATTCGAAAAACATTAATTATCATCATTAGTTTAAAAGCTCAAACTGATATTACTTAAGTAAAAATACCACGAATGTGGGAGAGGTTCTGATAAATTAGTAACTTATGAAATGCGCATCATTTTGCAAATCGTTTATATATATTATAGTTTATATAAGCGAAAACATAAGAAATTTTAAAGGACATTTGTTTTATGCGTCATTCCTTGACGCAGGCATAAAATTATAAAAAATATACAATCGTTTGTGGAAGCAAACAAGACTACGATTATGAAATTAATAAATGAGAAATTGACTTAACTGTTTTCATTGATATCATTCTTATGCTTGCGATAAATGCATGCATAACAATTCTCCAGTAACATATGATTCGAGGATCAACTTGAGATGGATTCGAAAGACAAGTAACCCTATATCACAATTTTTTTCACGAGTGGGAGTAACTATTAGGAAAGAATTTTCATAAGCAAACTATCCCTATAAAAACTACGATTAACTATCTTTATAAATACCATTAGTCCTAAGGGGAATTAGTTCGCAAGTAAATAATTATTTTAAAACAAAAAAAATATATTGTAAAACTGTGTAAAATCTACCTGGTTCTTTAATGTACGCTGTATCTTCAATAATATTAATGTTAGAAAAGGAATGGGAGCCAACACACACTTGACTAGACTAACATTGTCATTTGCGCAGAAGTTTTAAAGATAATGTGACTGGTCTAAAGTGTTGTTTGTGTTAGTTCTTGAAGCTTTCCTATTGCAACAGAATAACAAGATATTGGAACTGTTCAGCATGAAATATAAACATAAAACAAAATGTAACGCTGTCAGTGGGAATTATATTGAAAAAGCACTTTTTCCTCGGACTAGAATCAACAAGTGATGCAAATGCCAGTGTGTTATAGCACATTTACAAAAGATATATGCAGCACTCTACCCACCAACCTTAGGAAAACCATGTTATAAATCTTTGAGAGAAAGTGTGGCTATATTTATGTTGTATCTAATTTTTTACAGAATGGTATTTTTAAATAGTGCTGGAATTCATAGGAGATGAATTCCGACACTAGATAGAGCTTTAAATTCAATCTTTTAAGTAACGACATCTGATTTTAACATTCGTACTTAATATGTTGAATCAGAAGACCTCATGAATCAAAATTCAGCATGTAGAATATTGGGCATAATTATGTAAAAATAATTTCCATCCTTATACCAAAATAGTTTTTATTATATTTTTATTATATTATATTTTTATTAATATTTATTGTAGCCTCTTTTAAATAAATTTCAAAATGTTTTAAAGATATAGATAGGAATATTTAATCTATAAAATATAGGCCCTTTTTTTACTAATACGGTTTCTTAGTACCATTAAATTTTATCACAAATTAAAATATCTAATGCCGGTGGTATTTTAATTTTGTTTTCTGACTTTCATATATAATATCTATGTGATATTTTTTATAACAATAAATTCATATTTAAAAAATTGATTACGTTATGAATACACACACACATATATATATATACATATAGGTGCATAAATATATATATATATATATATATATATATATATATATATATATATATATATATATATATACATATATATACATATATATACATATATATATATGTAATGATATTTTACCCTAAAATTAAATATAACAGCATTTTTAAATAAGTTTCTAGCCTTATTCCATCCTTAAATTGCAACCTTTGGCGAAACTTTAGTTCTCCCCTTCTACTTCTGGAAAATTGGTGACTTCGCATACACCAAAATTAATTCCTACCCAGTTTAACATTCCTTATATAACTTTGTTCCGCTTCACCCGCGTTATCCCATGACTGACTATTAACACACTGATTAGGTTTGCTCACAACCCTACAGAAAGTAATGTACATGTTTTTCTCCCCAGAAGCTCCAATGACTAGATGCTAATATAAACTTAGACTTATTTACAAATTTCTGTGTATTCCCTTTGTTCCCTACAACTGTATATGAAAACATTTTTTCATTTGTAGTGGGTTAAAATGCCTACTACATATGTATATATATATATATATATATATATGTGTGTGTGTGTGTGTGTGTGTGTGTGTGTGTGTGTGTATAGTACGGCGAAATTAATCTGCCAGCTACAAGAGAAAATTAACCCTTAATTTTTTCACCTGCTCGGGATACCTGGGTAATAAGAGAGCCTAAAAAACTTCGCAGCTCCGTTGAGTCGGTGGTGGAACTTTACTTTATTTAAAACTAGGTAAAAGACATCTTTCTCGGTCAAGAGCAGAGCAGGGAATTATACATGAAAAAACTTTCCTATTGCAAAGTTGGCGAGAGATTAGACGAAGTCTTTTCCCAAGAAACAAACACTTAATCAGCTTTATTGTAGCAATTTAGTCGTTGTAGGAGTCAACCGTTTTATTGAGACAGCGGGGAAGTATGGCGAGTGTACAGAAAATTAGGAATTATCTGTGAGTTCGCTTTGGGAGATGAGTAGAAATAATTTAAATCAGCGTACACTCATTTTTATAAGATATTTGACGGCTGGGAAAATAGATAAGAAAGTATAAGAAAGGGAAAAAGTTAGATTTTAGAGAGATATTTTAAGTGTAATAATTTTGTTATATTACAGATATATATATATATATATATATATATATATATATATATATATATATATATATATGTATGTGTATATATATATATATATATATGTATGTGTTTATATATATATATATATGTATATGTATATATATATATATATATGAATGTATATATATGTATATATGTATATGCGTATATATATATATGTGTGTGTGTATGTATATCTATATTTTTATGCATATAGATATAGATATATATACATACATATAGAGACACACACACATATATATATACATGTATAAATATACATGTGTGTGTAATATGTCTACACTTTTTCAGACGAAAGATCACCATATTTTACTAAAATTTCTACCCAGTATATGTAGTATAGGATTTGAATACAATTAATTCCAAAATGTCGTTTTGTAGATAATTACGATTAAAAACCTTTTAAAATATAAGCTTCCTTAAAATGTCCTAAAAATGTTTTCAAAAAGGCATATTTAATAGAACCAGTTTTCTTCAATAAATCACATCTGTCTGCGTCAGAATTATTGAAGAAAGGGAGGAAATATTGATCTCTCATTAGACACCTTGAGTCATAACCAGGAAATTCATTTCACATTACGGAAAAGAAAACATAACGTCAGTAAATTTGAGGAATATATTAAGTGAAATCATTCACTAATATGTTATATGCATTATATATTTCAGCTTTAAGTTTTCAACTGATTCTGGTATCAATAGAATGGTAGTTACCCATTTCTTTGTGTCATTGAGTAGCAGATCTGCAAGATGTTAAAAAAAATAACGTCATTTTTACAGTGAGTTTTTAAATACTGTTTATTGATTGTTTCTACGATGCAAGATTGAAATTAACATTATCTGCTCGTAGAGCCCATATCAAGGGGTGATACTAATTTTACTTTTTGTATCAAGGTTTTATTTTCACATGTTCATTAGAGATATACTTTAAACTTCTTACAAGTAATGCAAATTCTTTTCTTTTAAGAAGAAGAAAAAACGTGTAGACACCGGAAATAGATTTCTATCAAAAATAGTTTCAAATTCTTTATGTAAAGATCATTTTTGTATAAACCAATATACAATTTTTACAATTTTTTTTTTTTTTTTGTAAAAATATAGCTTTTTTTGTCAATAAATTTTATTTTTATTTTTAAAATACTTTAATTTTTTGTACAAGCCTTAAATAAAGTATTCTAACATTCTAGGAAACATTTTTTTTAAATTGGGTTAGCTAACATTAGAAAGGAATAATACTTTAACATTTAATGAACATTTCCTAATAAATGCTGTTAAGACATTTATAATTAAATGCCAATATATTTTTATTTCATTCTTTACGATAACAATGATTTTATTTTATTTTTCCTTACCTTTTTTATGAGAACAAAATTTTAAAAATAATGTAGGTAAATATTTAATATAATTTATAAATCAAAAATATATGACATAAAAAATAATCAACTCATATTGGCGTTGTACAAACAAGTAAGCGATCATTAGCATAAATGATAATTGTAAAAAAATATAATCTTTGTTTACATTAAAATAAATGGAAGTTTTGAGTGAAAACTCTAGCTCCTTAATACCGATCCCAATGAACATTAGAGAGGAATTCCTTAGCAATATATCCCATTTGGAGACCATTAAAGTCATATTCATAAAGTCCATTATCATAAATCAGAAACAACTGTGAAGACTCAAATACGACCTCATAAGTGATTTTCATCTCGATTGGAATTTCAAACAATCAGAAAATGTGCAGCTCATTTCAATAATTCCTGTTTGTTTACGCTTCACGGACTATTAAGTTATTTATTTTCTAAATTTATTCACCTGATCCTCTGGAGAGCACCTGAAAGTCATGATATTTCAAGTTAATTCACTCTCAAATGGAAGCGGATGTCCAATCCAATTATATGTCTGTTTTTCTATTGATCGTTCCGAACTAATGTTAATTTTGAGAACAAATACACTTTGAATATTTGCAAAAACAAGTTGTCTGATCACTCCAGTTTAAGCACATCACTGTCATTCCATCCGAAGCTCATTAATAAGTGCGCGCTTTTTTTTCCTCCGGGTATTTCAGAGTTGAAGTGTTTGATAACTACGCCAGATAATATCAAGTATCACTTTTCGCCTCTTTGAACATGAAAAGCTTACTTTGTCAGAAAGCGCACAGTGTTCCAAATGGGACTTATTATTAGAGTAGCTTTTCTCATATTAATAAGAAATTAAGCATATCAATATTTATACAAAGCAAATAGATTACAAAATCTCTTCTTGCAAGTGGAAAATTTCTTAGAAAATATGCCACTTAAGAATTCTCTTAAAAGTGCAAGATTTCTTAGAAAATGCTGTGAATACTTTAGGCCAACTCTCTATTAATTTAAAATATATGTATCATATTTATTTCGTACATTGTTCTGTCGAAAACCAATTCTCTAATTAAATGCAAGTAAATAATTGTGCACTACTAAATATATATAATTTAATAGAATCAAGACTATGAAATATTTACCTTATTCATTAAAATCTTCATCTATTAAATCCTATAAGTTTGAAAAATGTTTATTTTACTTAATTGCGATAATTTTTTAACTGTTTTAATTCTACAAATATCTTAGTTATAAGATGTAAAACTAAACATTTTTAAGGTTACTACTTAAGGGTCATAATTAAACCCCCCCCCCCAATAAAAATTCTTGCAAAACAATTGTGGTAAAGAAAATAATTGCTAACCAATTGCTTGAGGTCGTTGCTAACAAAGAGTTTTGCATAATAAAGCTAAACCTATAATAGAAATGTTTATTCAGTGTATATCTAAATGTAAAAATGAAAATAACATTAAAAATCACTTAGAAATATTTTTCAAATGAAGGGAAAAAAAGCTACAAGAATAGTTAAATACATTGTCCGAGTATTACTCAAATTGCCGTTTCCTAGGAAGCAAAATAATCCCTGGTGCCTCTTCGGTTAAGTTTTAACTCTCTGGTCTATAAAATTCTCGCTTATATAGATACATTCATGGTCTGTTCAAAAATAACCTATGAACCTTTTATTTAAAAAAAACCCCTACAAAAATATGTAAGATTTGCAAGAGCAAATCAAAGGTAGAAACTGGAAAAAGACTGAGGAAAGACATTCAAACTTATTGCAAACTTTGTAAAAAAATTTCATGCTTTGAAGTGTATGATATCGAAGAAAATTATACTAAATAATTCTATTTACAAATAGAAGCTATTTTTAAGTGTTTTTTAAATCATTTGGGTACGGTTTATTTCAAGCTTGTTTAAAATTTTATGTTAAAAATATTTTTACATCTGTGAGATATATTTTACTTTAAATCTTGCTATTTTCCCATATTTTATCTTCAAGTAAATAATACAAACATCATGAAATTTATAATGAAAAAAGCGCTTAGTATACATATTTTCTGAGTAATTCAAAACAAACCTCAGTTTTTAAAACAAGAGTAAACTTTTAAAATTCTCAAATTTTAACTGCCTTTATTAAATAAACGTAATTAATTTTATTACATAAAACATTAAACACTAAAATAAAAAAATTAAAATTTTATAAAACTTTATCCATTTAAAAACATTCTTTAAAATTATTCCTAGTACATAGTATGCTAGCCGATTACTTTAATCTTTTTCATTATATGTCATCATTTATGTAGGAGCGAAACTGAGGGTATATTATTCCTTACGTTTAATGCAATTTTAATTTCAAATTATATATTGTTTTAGCAATTTTATCATTGTTTCAAAGCATTAAATAGTTTGAAACTCGACAATATATATTATACTTTTAAAAAACATTGTCAGTTTTTATGACAAAAGCAATAACAGACAATGTCCTGAAATTAGAATGCCTGAGAAAAAAAAATTAATTCACCAGGAACATTTTTAAATTAGAAATATAATACCAAAAACATCAAACCTTAAATTAGGATTTTAAAGTTTTAGAATAAGACTGTTCACCCGAAAACAGATTTTAGTGTAGTAAAATAATCATTTGATAGGTAAAATTTTACTTCATTATAAAACGTATTCCCATCTTGAAATCTTAAGGTCATAAAGAGAAAAAGTTTACATTTTTTGTTGAATTCCGGCATTTTGAACGTATTCTGTCCCATTAAGAGGAGTTTAAGAGAGACTATATAAATATATATATATATATATATATATATATATATATATATATATATATATATATATATATATATATATATATGTGTGTGTGTGTGTGTGTGTGTGTGTGTGTGTGTGTGTGTGTGTGTGTGTGTGTGTATGTATATATACATATATACATATATACATATATATGAGTTTGTGTGTATATATGTATGTATGTATATATATATATATATATATATATATGAGTGTGTGTGTATATATATATATATATATATATATATATATATAGTATATATATATAATATATATATATATATATGTATACATATATATATATATATATATATATATATATATATATATATATATATATATATATATATATATATATATATATATATATATATATATATATTAGGGGGGGGGGAATTTTGATACATAAAGGAAAGTGCGCGTTGCATATTTTTTTATTTTAAAATGATAATTTTTAATGATGTATCATAGATGAATAATTTTTATTTGACCTTTTTTACTAGTTTTCTCTGTTATAATATATGAGGCTTGAATCAAAATACAAACTATGAAAGGAATAAAATTTAATCCCATCTGATAATGCAAGCGCGTCAGAAAGTCGAGAGCTTTATCCGCTGAATTCTAAAGACTTAAAAATGCATCTTACGATGCTTAAAATGGACAGCTGATTTGCAGTTGAGCTGCGTTTACTGTGTAGGCAATCTGAAATTATTATCAAGTTACGATCCTCCTCAAACCCATTGCTATTCCAGGCGACACCATCAAACCATTCATCTTCATTGAACGGACCTGATTATTCCCAGATTGTTTCGGGCCTTGGGCAAAATACCCTTCCACTTTCATTCGATTGAGTTATACAGGGTAACTCCCCCAATAGGAAGTGAACAGACCTTTTTCACCTCTTGCCTAAGTGTGGGGGAGAAAGGTTTTAATTTTCATTGCATTTAAATAGTAACACCACGATCGAGTACTTTTTAAAAAAGAGAACCTAACTAACATTTGACCCATCATTCATATTTTTATTTACTCTGTATAATTCATCAGAAAATTTTAAAGCATAAATATATTTGCCTCCGAAAAAACACGAAACTTTTACATATTGGAAGTCCTTTCAAAAGCATTTGTATGGTTTACCTTCAGGCAAAGAGAAGCATCCACTAGACTTTTAAAAGAAAAGGTATTCGAAATGTTTGGGAAAAACGTATTTGAGATTTCAGATAACTCATTGAGAGGGTAATGTGAGACAGAAGAAGTATATGAAAACTATTTGCATTATTAATCTATTTATTATAATCTTATAACACCGAATCATTGGCAGATGGACAAAAAAATTAATACTTAATTAATTTATAGTCGTTCAAATTTTTTTTCTATCAAAAATAGTTTTAAAAAAATTGTTGTCTACAAAATACATTTGTGGTAAATATACACTGAAATCACTTTAAAAAAAGAAAATTATTTTGGTTGATATCAAGAACTAATAAAAAATTGTTTTTCATAACTATAAGATCTAATAAAATAATGATCAGAAAAAATTTAAACATACATAAGTTAACCACTGAAAAATCATGAAACTTTTGTATATTTCCAATATCATTTTAAGTCTTTTGAAAGGTATTCGAATTGTCTACCTTCAGACAAAGGGAAGCATCTACTAAACAATTAAGAGAAAAAGCATTCAAAACGTTTTAGAAGAGCATGCCCAAGGTTTAAGATAACTCTTTGAAAATTATCATCAAACAGAAGGGGAAGAAGGGAGATGTTTATATTATTAAGGTGTTTATCAGCATATAGCATTGGCTGGAGGAAAAATAATTTTCTTCACAATTCAAATTAATGTATGATAGCTCAAGAATTTTCATATCAATTAGTTTTCAATGCCTTGTTAAAAAATATGGTAATTTTTTTTATTCCCGGCGATGGAAATGGTTATCTCGTTTCCTTTAATGTCTACTGAAAACTAGTGTGTCGAACTCGTAAACTTGTATTAAAATAGTCTTTCAAACTTATATTTCGAACTTTTTTTCTTCCGTTTATGGTTCGTTTTACGAAGAGAAATATAAGTTCGGATTACAATCAAAAGAGAAGGAGCACAACTAGATGTTATATTAGTCTTCAATACTAGATTTTGACCTTCTTCAGCTAATAGTTCTGTTTTAATTATGCCCTATAGCCTTAAAACACGTTATATTGAGATTTTTCATTATATAAAGAGCAGAGGGTAATCAAAAGGGTTAGTGTAAAACTATATGTTACAGTAGTCCGAATAAGAAAATTTCAACATTTTAAGGCTAATCGTTTTTAACTTACATCCATACAGCATTTACATACGTTATATTAAAATTTTACGTTATCTAGAATTCAAATTGCAATCAACAGAGGAGGAGATCAACTAGATATTATCATAGTCTTGAATACAAGATTTTGACTTGATTTTTACTAATACATTTTCAGTTAAACTCTGTAGCATAATTACTCGTTATATTGATATTTTTCATTGAATATTTTTCGGAATGCAACTAAATGGGAAGGTGTACAACTAGACATTATAAGAGTCTTACAAATAAATGTTCAACTTTCTATGGCTCATTGTTTTTGAGTTGTGTGACATAGATACGTAAATACGTACGTACATACAGGCGTACAGACGTCAATAGAAAACTATTCAAAATTAGTTCAGAAATCGTTAAAATGGATGTTTAAATTTCAAAGTTAACACTTAAAATTCAGTTAGTTATGGTTCAAGATAATTTTTACTGAAATTGAACTCTAAAATTTATTGTGATTACAATACTTTCTTTTACTGTGTACAAGGAAATAAAAAGGATTTTCCAGGCGTTATTCTATTCCACTGATTGACTTTCGAGGCTTCGCAAGATCGATTTTTGAAGAGTGCTAAGATTTTCACCTTCATTTGTGTGTAATCAAGTAGTTCTTTTGTACTTATACTGGTTTGAAATTTTTTCTTTTTTGTGTATACTTATTAGGTGTTCAAAATACACTTACCATTTTTGAATGTCATTGGCTTTTAAAAAATTCTTTACCCTGCACGTACCCGGACGTTCACATGGTTAAATCATTGTATACCTTTGTTTACATTTTTATTCATGTATTTTAACTGTTGTACTATTTTTATTAGACTATATTCCAGAATATGTATTGCCTGTCAATGGAGAGTTTCATAATTTCTATTAGTTGAACAATATTACCGTCAATTGTAGTTAAGATTTTCAATTAGGAGACCAGCAAACTTTGCATTTATTGTACAGGATGTATGATTTAGCTGAGTAAATTAGACTATAAGATTCTACAGACTATTTTTATTCATATATTGCCTGCGATTCTCTCACAATTACTCTCAATCAGCCTAGGTAACTTCGACGATCGTTCAGTTACTTCTGACAGAATTCAAGAGGATTCCCATAATTTCCCAGATTTCATCTTCAGCACATGCAGAAGGTACGACCGACTGCACATTCTACTCATTGTCAAGTCAAAATTTTCATTCACGATGATTTAACGGCTGCATCCGATGTGTCTGTCCAGGAAGACTCTAACCTTTCTAACCTCACCAACAAGTTTTGGCAAAATCTACAAAGTAGGTTTTCGTGGGAATCGCAAAAGAATCTACATATCCCAGTTAAATTCCACATGAATGATTCTGAACCTTCACCCGCTACAATGCCTTCTACAACACCGACAGTTTCTACAACTCCCAAAGATACTGAACAGTACTGCACTCCTTCAAAATGCCGAGTTAAATTTCATCCTTCCTTGAAAGAGTAGGACTGGACGGAGGTGTACTGTGGCAGCCAACTTCATGGTTTTCACTGTAAGAATTATTACTTCTTTTATTATAGGCATTGAATTTGAATTCGACAGAATTGGCAACGAGCAAATGACCGGAGAAAACGATTATTAAAAAAGGATTCTCTTGGCGTTATTCAATTCCACCAATTTACTTCCAAGGCTGCACCGATAGACCATCGGAGGATGTTAAGATTTTCAACTTTTCTTATGTGAGTATGATAACGTAGTTCTTTTGTACTTATTGTGGCTTCACATTTTTTCATTTCTGTATATAGTTTTAGTATGTAGTTTAAAAATCAATTTTGACAAATTCTTTACTACCGTTCTCATCAACGTCTGTGGGAAATGAAGGTCAGACCATGACCCATCTACCATAACATCTATCACCACTACCATAACTCCATGGTTGAAAGGTTACCTATCTCTAATCTCAATACTATCTCACAAACTTATATGACATATGCTTACTATTGTATATAGATAAATTACGAACCTGAAATTCGCATTGTATAAACAACAGGCTTAGTTTAGTTAATATAAAGACGACACCGATACCTTTGAGTGAAAAGTTTTAAAACTGGCAGCGGGATAAAAAATTTCATCGTACCCCAAATCATCACCATGCATAATAAATAAATAATATTTGAAATCGAGTACGTTCTAATGTAAAACTCATAGAACGTTTATTAACATACGTTACTTTATATCATGTATGACCTTGAATTATTGTAAGAGAACAATTAGCTCTAGTGTAAGTAATATTTATACCTTTCATAATTAAAATTTTGAGAAAAAATGTAATTTGGGAAAAATAACATTTGATTGCCAATATTTCAATAATATTTATTTGCATTAATTGCCAAAAATTAAGTTAAGATGATCTATAAATAGTTAGTTTTCCTTTGAAGGAATGGGATATCCTTCATCTCAAAAGAAATATTCGTCCATCCATAGATAATTAAAGATGATTAATTTTTTTAGTACTTTTGCGTCCATCAACTGTAACCTGATGGTTAATTACATTTTGGGCCGATCCCCTTTAAAATCATTGCTTGTAAAATGATACCTTCTAAAATAAATGCTTGGCGACGGAATTTTCAGCGGTAAATGACGAAACTCGTAAGGATGTAATGGAGCATATGCTAATAGCTTTGAACCTAATATCTGGAAAGGGGAACTGATGTTGCCACGTTGGCATTTCATAAAAATGAGGCATCGCCTTTGAAAATCTTTCCTTATGCTTGAAAGATTTTTAATTTCCGGTAGACTTAGACTTACTGAGCACCCGTCTTTTCGAATTCACGATTATTAGCAGTACAAATGGTAATAATTTATTTTAACTTTACACCATAATGAAATTTTTCTATCATGAATTGAAAAGTTTGGTCCGGTAGACAATATTAATACCACATCTGAGGTTTCAAAATACTTTGAAGGAAATAAAATTTCAGGTCTGGAATCAAAATATCACACTGGTTTTAAATAACCTTACACCATCTTGAAATCTTTTCCTACTTTTCCTCTAAATATTATTACTGGTAACCAAAAGAATTACTTCTCAAGTTAGTAGAAATTCCTTCAAAAGGATGTAGATCAAATCATTCCTTATATATATTTTTTCTAAGAAACTGCGTTAAATTAGCAGTATTTAATATCAAACTAACTCTATTAATCAAAACTGTGAGCTGTACTTAATATCTATCTAAATGTATTAATTAAAACTGGTATCATCTATCAATTTCGATGCATATGAGTTTTACAGTAAAATATACAAAATTAGAAATGCTCAAAAAATAAATACAATTGATTTTTTAGTTAGAATCTATGTTTTAAATTCACATTATCATCCTTTGCTTCATTAAGGGAATAAGAAACGACTTATTTTATTTTTTTAATTTTCAATTTTTAAATTTATCATGATGAGAGTATATAATATCGTTAGATAAAATATATAAGACACAAAAATCTATTAAAAATATTTTTTGATAAAAATTGTGTCGTTCAACAATATTTCTCAAAAGTGTATTAGTGCCTAACATACTAACCGACTGAATTTATTTTTTTCACTTTATTTTTAGAGTTTATATAGAAACGAAACTAAGTATCGATTTTCACTTACGTTACATGCTATTTATATAAGGCATTTATTTAAAATTATACATTGTTTTACCAACTGTTTTCGCTGTTTTGTGGTATTATATCCTTCGTAACTAGAGAAACTAATTTGCAAATGTTAAAAGCATGCCAAAGTTTATTGACAAACACTATTAATAGATAATCTCAAAAATTTTGAATAAGAAATACATAAAAGTAATGCGTCTGGAACATTTCAGAATTACTAATTCGATACAAAAATCGTCAAACTAGAAAATGTTATTTTTAAAAGTTTAAAATAAGAGTTTATTACAAAAGAATCCTCCCAGTAAAATTATCGTGTGATACGAAATATTTCTCTTGATAATGAACCCCATATTTTTGGTCAAAATCTCTCATTTCAGATGGGCGCTTGTCAAATTAAGGAGAAATAATGTATACTCGTGTAAAAATGTCCCAACGTGTACATCTGCATACAAATCTGAGATTTTAATCTATAAAAATGATGTTCTTTCATCTAATCGGTAGGTAATTCGTTTTAGAAAGCTCCCTCTCTTCTAATTCCCTCATAAAATAGAAAGTTGCCACCTTTAACCCTTTGAGGACTGGTGCATCATGCATACAACGTCTTTCGAATTGACTCAGAACGACTATATCCTTAATGATATTTTAAGTAAGACATTTAATTAGCCTTTCTCATTGGGACTAGAGGTAGCCCTATGTCTGTTATAGGTGAACATGTCTACTAGAGATATCTGAATACTAGAGAATCATCTTATTCAACTTAAAAGATATTGTATATATAATACGCCCGTCCTCAAAAGGTTAAGCAACGCATTCATAAAGAAGCCATTAACAGCGTGTATTTTCAAATACTTAAAATATATATCTTTCATTTGTGATTTTCGAAGACTTTTGAAGCCCTTTTTTAGTTTAATAGGGAAACAAAATAACCCGAGTACCATATTACATCACCTTCTTCAGTGATACAAATTCACATAGAAGTAATATAATATGTTTTATAGTCTAGCTTAAGGTGGGGAAAAGCTTTTAATATTTAACTAGTTATCCGAAGATTAGAAAACAAAGAAAAAATTAGTACATTTAGTTGTACATCCCTTGCATCTTAAAGTTATATTTTCACTATAGTGATATTTAAGAAGTATTTTGAAGCGATAATGATGGCAGATTTTTCTCATCCCCCCCCCCAGTTTTCTTACTAAAGAGAAAGAATTTCCGACGTTCATACGCTAATTTTAAGTCATCTTAAGCGCTTGACCTTAACATCGCGTTATTAATAAAGGGAAAAGACCGCGATGGCTAAAATTAATGTTGGTAACGAATTCCAGTGAAGGAGACTGTGGAATATGTATGTATCTTTTCAGGAATGTCCTGAAGTTAACTAATGCATGAAAGAATAATAAAATATTTTCCCATATTTCGAACTGGTTCCGAAAACGGAACTTGCATTTTACGCTCACAACCCTAAATGAATAAATCGTTTCCGATGCTTGAAGCGGTAAATGGTATGTTTATAAGCCTCCCCCATCTGAGGGAAGGCGTGACAGGAAGAATGATTTATTGAGGCAGGCAGGAAAGCATAAGAAATCGAAGCGGAGGGCTTTGTGTGATGCCGCCACTGCTCTTGAAAGCCACGTCGCAAGAAGCAGATTCCAAAGCGATTAGGGTGCTAACACATTAATGCCGTTATTAAGACGTGAATAAGAGACGGCCGCAAACTCATCTGTCGTCGGCCTCAATAGCCGCGGGCGAGTCTTTATTGGGGAGTCGGAAAGTGTTTGACAAAACTAGTGCTGATACAAAAGGATTTCGCAGAAGCATATGCAAAATAAAGATTTGTTTTCATCTGATAACCTTCAGCTTTAAAGCTTCCAGAGAAACAGTTTACTTTATTGGGAGCAATGGGTCCACAAATACTGCCTTCGAAGAAAATGAAGGTTTCATTCCGATAACAGTTAAGATAAAAATGAATTTAACTATCCTATTGTGCCCTTATATGAGTGTGCCGACCTGCACCAAGAGGGAGGGCTAGTAGGCTTGAGTAATCCCCCCCCTCTAAATCCATACATGAAATGTTTAACGTTAGTAAATATATATACCTATTTGGGAAAAAATAGAGTAATAATGTCTTTTCAATTTTGTCAAATATTCATGGAAAGACTTAAGTTTGAACAGACAAAAAAAAAATGATTAAATTTTAACTTACATTTCCTTTATATATATTTAAAAATTAACTTATATTTTATTTATTTATATAATTTTCTTTGCAATACTTCTTAGTTTTGGTGGGTTTTTTTTTTTTTTTTTTTTTTTTTTTTGTATATTTAAACCAAATGAATGCAATACAAAAAGGTAATGTAAAATAATTTAAAAATTTTGACTTCAGATACATTTTTTATTTTTTATAGTTTTGTATGACAAATTGAGCTTTGCGAAACAGTTAAGTTTTAGTTTATTGAGTTTCTCCCAATGAAAAATTCTGGGTGAACACTTATGTATTTGTACATATAAAAGATAATAATTGCTATAACAATCTAATTACATGCGTATAAGCTTTTCATTTTATAAAAGATCGGCATGAGCAGTCAGTTTACAAACTGACCATTTTTATTATAATCTAAAACTTACTGTTCGACAGAAACTATTTTTGTACTATATATATAACCTGTCCTTCTCTGGTACTTAAATACTTCGGTGTATTCTGTTTAGTTCAGTTTGGTTTGGAACTCTAAGGTCTACTCTTTTGTAACACGAGGGATAATGGGACTGATACCTACTGCTCAAAGTTGATTCCGAACAGCCATGCCACAGTGGGTTTCGAACCCACGAACTCCGGTACCAAATATCGACGCATTAACATTTTGGCCATCATTCAGATAGGTTCATTCGTATTCTGTAGTTTAACTCTTAAACTCATTGGAAATTTCAGAGTTATATTTTTCCTGCAGCATGCATAATAGATTTCATTTTCATAAATTTTGTCTTTAATCTAAGCTTAAAGAGCAGTTCTCGATTTTTTTTCTCTTAGCTCATAAGGATAAACATGGGAGAATAAATGTTTATGATATAAAAATATTTCATCTACTCATTAATTTTTTTCACAATGAGTAGTCCTATGGTGTTCTCGGATTATGAAACATGAGTAATTCTTAAACATTTCTTGATCTTATATATATACTTTTATTACTTAGTTTTCCCTTTATACTTATGTTGGTGTTATCCCAAACACTGACGTAATAGAATATATCTGACATGAGTGCTAACCCATGAAATGCACTTCAAACTTTCCCTTTAAATCATGCTTGAAGTAGACATATGGCGATTCATTTAATTGTTATTGGCGGGATCATTTTACAAACAGATATAGTTTGTTTAACTTCAAAAGGCTCTTTTGTTTACTCTTAATATCATTTTAAGCATTTACTATAATAATAATGCTCTGTTCTTGAGGTTAAGTTGTAAAGTCAGAGACAGCACATGTATATGTAGTTGGATAACACACGAGGCTGGGGTATTTCTGATGCATCATCAAATTCTAACAAAGTTGATTTTTTATAACTAAATTGTTTGTATATTACTTTCTTCTTTACATTATCGGAATACCTAAATAATAGTGTTTAAACATATATTTCAAAATAAACACAAATAAATTAAAAGAAAACGAAAGCATATAATGCACATTTCTAAAAATGGTAGAACAAAATTCTTCTCATTCTTCTACTCTGTGTAATTGTTTTTAAATTTATTTTTTATGCAAAGTTTCATGCATTTTACACTTGAAATGTTTTAAACTTGAGGAAAGTGTTTTTGATATCTCAAAATGCAACTTCTGTTTGTTATGAATGTTTTCAACAGCAATTATAAAAATCTTTTAGTTCGACTAGATTTTTTAATATGAAAAATACTGGAAAAGTCCTCTGGACAGACGAGTTTTACGATGGTTGGGATAGAATTTACGACAGGTGTATGGCAACACAGGTACATGTAATACCCAGATTTATTGAAGTGAATCCAGAATTAAGTAAACATGATTTAACTAGGTCTTTTTATATGTGAGTAATACTACTCTGCATTGGATATTATGTAAGAAATTCTATACCATATTTCTACAGGACCGTGCAAATGTCGCTTTCCTGTTACCATCAAAAACAAACCACTTTTGTGATTAGCGATTTCAATCTCACCGAAAATGCTTTCCTTGCACATATTTTTCGTATTGATGAAGCATGTTTCCCACATGATACTCGTTGCTTTGGTCGTATGTTCTCTTTCAGTGCAGGAGTTCACTGGTTCAAACACCGCTACTAGAATAGTTATCCGTAGTCGTTCGGAATCGGCTTTAAACCATAGGTCCTGATCCATTAGTTTCATGTAGCTAATAAGTAGACTTTAATGCTCCAACCCAAACCACTCTGTGTAGCCAGGATATCCACAACAGCCATAGGTGGTTAAAATCCAATCCTTATAATATCCTTTTAAAATCATGGATAATTTTAATAAATGAAAAAATTATTTGTTTAAAATGTTACATACAGTAATGTACAACACAGTGTTTCATTAAAATTTAATTATTGAGATAATTAAAAATTATGTGATTGAAATGTGTATTTTTGTAAAATTGTGTAACGAATTATTATTTATTGTCGGTTTTCTTTTGTGAGTCTACAACTGAAGAACAATATAAAATATTGTTGGCTTGCAGCCTTTTGGCTTATGTAATATTGTTCATTGTAAAATATTTTAATGTTTTTGTTGATTGTGGACATGAATCTGTCCTCCCACGGTGAAAGCCATGGTGGTTGTAAACCTTTTTGGCTGGCTGTGGAAATAAGTATTAGCTGTTATCTGTCCTGATGACAAAGTTAACTTTAATTTGCTTTCAGATTTCCCCAGATGCGTTATGTAATCTTAAAGTAGTTGTAGGAATGGTTACAAAACATTCTAGTATTCTAAGAATTCATAGCCCAGTTGTACCAAAATCTATAAAAGTATCATGCGGATAATGGGATAGATGGGTCACAAGCTCTTAAGATATTAGATGTTTCTCCGTAGTTAATAAGACGGCTAGGAAAAAATATTTCACAACCGAAGAATATAAGGTTTGTAGCATATCTCTAGCAATCTGTACCACCTAAAAACAAAGTCAAGCGAGGTTCTGTAATAGAGAATTGGTAATATGCTCTTCCTACCGTAGTGGTAGGAAGATAATATTACCAATACTGGCATAAAAGAGTAAAAAGTATGGTTGATTGGTTGGTTGGAAGCGCTACGGTCAACTGTTTTGCTACAAGAAGGCGAAAATTTTTTAAAAAAAAGTAGGGAGAGAAAAGAATAAAAACAGGAATATAATACAGGTGAATGACAGAAGTCACAAACTCAAATTTTGGACTGTTGTAATGCGATTTAAATCATTACAACCACTTTTATTTACAACTAGAAATTCTGTAATTTATTGAGAACCTTCCGTTTTTATTAATGTTATTTAAATGAAATAAATATCATTCAATTTAACTACAGGAACTACTTATATATTGATATAACATCAAAAGTTTGGTCTCGATTTTCCTGGTAGTCTTCCATTCACAAAGAAAAAAAATTTCCTCTCACAAGTTGTAAAATATATCCTTTTGCAATTAATATTTAATAAAAAAACGAACAAATTCAACTTTCGATTCCAGAAATTCTATTACTTCCAACCAGTTTTCATAGCTAAATCATTAAGATTAAAAAGAAATAATTGAGACGTTAAAAACAAAATTTCAATTATCACATAAAGCTTTGGAGAGAAATTTAATGAACTGTGTTTCTGTAGATTGAATAACACACATTTTACTCATTTTTTTATGGAAGTTATTAGAACAAGAATGAAATTAAAGGTATCATTTCTGAAAAGTAGAACTGTGGTTTCTCTACATTTATTGCACCCAACATTCCAAAAATAATAGAAAATTCAGTTTATTAAAGTAGAAGAAATAGAACAATGTTCATAGAAATTCGGTAACAAATTTTAATTCATGCTCAAATTGCTTTTAAATTATTAAAATATTAGATATAATATAAATTTCTATTTGTTCGGAATAAACAAATTTATTTTCAATTGAAATTTTTTTGAAAAATGGAAAAAGCTATTAAATGTTTCATAATATCTGGCATTCGTTTATGTAAATTACGGACATATAATTAAAATTGATATTATAAAATAATTGCTTTCGAATGAAAGCAAGAATTTATCTTTTAAATGAAAATTTAAAAAGTATACCTTTTGATGCAAAGGGATACAAAGGGATATATCATTCGAGATATCATAAAGGAATAGCATTTTACTGATTGTTATGAATATATACATACTTCCTGTGATTCATTTATTTAATGCAACTCCCTGTTATTCTAATAGCACTTTCTAAACAATGGCCGACTGGGTAGGGCGTTGCCCTTTGGTACCGGAGTTCCAGGTTTCGAACCTCGTTGCAAACATGATTGTTCGTAGCATTCGGAATCGACTTTCAGCAGTGCGCTCTAGTCCCGTTAGCCCTCGTGTAAAAAAAATAGTAGTTCGAGTGATCCAAACTAAACCAAAATAAAACAAACCTAAAACCTCTAAATCGGTTAATTATTTTCGTATGCAAGACTTTTCGTTCTAATTGTTAATGTCATTAACCTTGTTTATTTCTATAAACTTTTAGAATAAAAAGGAAATAAGATTTTGAAGTTTCCAATACAATTACTTTTTCGCTGTCTAATAACAAGAGAGCTGGTTTTCAATATAAAACTTTTAAATATAAATTATAATAGTTGAAAACTTGTTTTGGGAAAGTTTCTTGGCATTAGTTTTTTAAGAAAAGATTATAAAAAATGCAGTCGTACGCTTTAATTTCTCTCCATTACATATTTTTTGCTGGAATATGCAAGAAAAGATGAAAAGCTACTATGCTTGGAGCTAACAGGCGTCTGTAAAGCATATAAAATTTCAGTCCAATATTGTCCTCTATGTCCATAAAAACTTAATATGTTTAGTACATTAGTTCAAATATGCCACAAAGCATTGAATTCTAAATTTTTCTGCTTAATATTAACACATTGTATGCAGGACACGTACTAGTACGTTTTCTGACGATTGATACTTGAGCGGGAGTCACGTACCAGTACGGGTTAGTGTAACAACATGGTTTGTTTGTGGGTACAAAAATAACGGTATATACAGGAAAAGAAGCCGAATGTTCTTGTGTACTACATAGATTCTGGAAAAATTTAGACAAATAAAAACTAGTTTTTACATCAGTCATTGCGGAACCACAGAACGGGAAGATTGATTAAAAAATCAATTTAGATTTAAAATTAGCTTTTTATTTATCCTTGTGAAAATGATATTATATATATGTATATTTATATATTATATATATATATCTGTATTTATATATATTTGTTTATTTGTCTATTTATATATTTGTTTATATATTTCAATATAAAATACGAAAAGTTGGTTAAAAAATTAAATAATTTTCAATCTATTGAGATGTAACTGAATAACTAAATTGACTCGCAAAACGCCCCCTCTCGGTACAATTCAGCAGTGAAATGTACACGCACACAAAGTGTTAAGAATTATAAAATTTCTATCCCAAGAAATTCCATTAAATTCCTTATTTCGTTAGTATTTCGTACAGAAAAAAAGAAATTATTCTAAGGTGCATTACATGAAAACATCTCTTATACATAAACCTTTGATTCTTTCAAATTAAAAAATAATTAAAGATCTCTTCCCCTATGAACTTTTTTAGTTACTGAGCATGCACTTGCTTAGTTGCAATAATTTTCCTTTTTTTAATAGAAAGCATTTCTTTAAAACATTGAATAAAACATTACTCTACTTTATATACATATATGTATGTACTTATACCTTAAAGAAATGGTTCCAAAGTTTTATGCTAATATGCCTTTACTTTTCCTTGCCTCCTTACCTTTTATTTTTAATAGTTATAATAGTACAGACACATTTTAAACAATCTAACTTCCTTGCAAAAATGTACGGAAAAACCATAGTTAACTGAATAAAACAAGGTTTTGCTATTACATACTCAAACATGCAAATTAATTTTATATTAAATTGGAAATTAATCTGTTTAACGTATCAAAATTTAGTTATTGCTGTTTATTATCACAAAGGTTGTTTATTGTCACAAATCTTTTTCGACAATTTAACTAACTCAATATTTTGTTCACTGCAGCCAGTGCCGAAAAGTACTGGATTTAACTGGATTCTTTTATTGTTAAGTTACGATATGAACTTTTATTTATATCTAGCTATTACGATATAAAAATAACTTTTTTTATGAAATCGTTTTGTCTCCTTCCCTGACAATAGTCCTTACCTCCCAAGTTGGAAACCGCTGCCTTAAAATATAAATACATTATCATATGAATTAGGTCAATTATAGAAATAAATTGTTACAATTGACAAAAAAAATTGCAGCTTTTTAGAATAGTCTCAAAATTAATATTTGATAAAAAAATACTTTTGATATTAAAGTAAAAAGTAAATAATACATTTAATGAAACAAAATTTTCAGATTTTTTTTATTGCAAAATCATTTATTATCCATAAAGTAACTACCACAAAGTAAAAGTTTCAATTAACTTTAATTAAAGTTTCTTTAACCCTTTAAAGGACAGTGGTTTCGTAGTGAAACCACCTATTAACATATTTTTCTCTTCTTTTAGAAGACATAATAATGATTTTTTTTTATGTTTTTGATACTTCAAACTATTAATGAATGGTAGTACTACACACAAACTATTTTTCTCTTTAAAAGATAGGGAAAAAATTAGGTATTTGATATCCCTCCGTCATGACCTGAAATAAATATATCTACTCAAAACATTTTTTATAAATAGTTTAGCTATTTATCTGTTACATCACTTTAATGATAATTATGCAGTGTTCTTTAAATATTATTTACATTTTAAGAGCGTATTATTTTTGAGCTGTGCAAGGGTTAGATAGTTTCACAGTTAAAACCCACTACCTTACTACAAATAAATTTTAATATTTTTCACACATTTCACATGTGTAATGTTCATAGATAACATTTACAGCCTAATTCCCTTAAATCCCAAAGAATTTTCAGTAAGAGCCTTTAAAGGGTTAAGCTTTAATTTTACGCTAAAATGATCAGAAATATATAGTTTATGGAACGAGTTAAATGCATAATAAATGTGGTATCAAAAACTGCTTAAAAAATCATTCGAAATCATTAAGAATAAAAAATAACTTTTCATTCAGTTTTCAAAAAGTATTAAATGTCAGGATATCTTCGTTATATTAATTCAATCTACAGATAGTAAGCACATATTCAAATACAGATCAATTCCAAACAATTCTTTTCATTAAATTCTTTTTTAATGTTACGAATGTTGATGAAAATTATAGTTTTGAGTAAAAAAAGTGCGTAAAGAAAAAAATTAGAAAATGACACATAACTTGAACTAATAACTCTCGTTCTGTAATAGAATTTTTCAATGCATTTTTTTATCTGTTAAGAACTAATCGCAAAAGAAATCGTTACATAATTTTCAATTTTTTAACGTTTTAAACCTTTGAGTCCCCTTAAATTGACATCGTAATTGTAGACAGTCTTAATATTTAACTTCCTCTATGTAAAAATATATATAAGTCTTAACCTAAAATTAATTTAAATCAACTTGTATCAAGTATATTTTCTCGTATTATAATGCTAAGATATATTTTTTGACAGTTAAATATCGATCAACGTAGTATAGAAAACTAAAATTCTTCTTAAATGTAACATGGAGTTATGATGTGCATGTAGCAACTTTTTATAGAAATAAGAAAATGCGCTCTGTTTCTAGTCAGACAGGAAATAGTGTTTCCATAAATACATGTAATACAGGTTTTCTTTCTTTCTGATCTGGTAGGCATTTTTCTTCCGGTATTAGTTCATTCAGTACCGCAGATAAAAGGGAAGCTCTGTGTAAACTTCAGACATTATTTTTACGAAAGAGTTGCATTCATTTAAAGTTCATATTTTTGCTAAGTACTTTTGAATTATTTAAGTCTATAATGTGGTAGAGAATGAAGATCCAAGAGATTCTATAGTATTCTTCATTTGGTTAATACCTAAATAAAAAGTATGAAATCAAGACAGAAGCACGATATATAGTCTAATTACTTGAATATATCCCAATGTTTGCTAGCAATAAAAATACATTCATTTCAAAAAGCAAATCTTACTTTAAAAAAAACTGACAAACAAAGTATATCAGAGAAAGCATTTAAAATGTTTTGCAACTGCATTTGATATCAATAAACTATTTTTCATTTACTTTCATTTCTTGGATAATTATTACTTATATTTCATCGATTCATCAAAGTTCAAACTACAGATTCCTTGTGTTTTAGTAGAAATAATTATTAGTTTAAATATAATAAAGTTCTTGCAAAATGTATGCTTTTTCAAGATTCAAAAAATTACATTTATTAACTAAATTCATTTCTGTATTTTACATATATAATGATGTATAAAACAGAATGAAGATCAGTAATCAAAATTAAAGTCAACTCTAAACTTAATCAGAGGTAAAAATAAATATGATATTGTTAAATATTGGCGTCTAACAAACTCTTTATTTCTTTTTTGTTGTTTTTTTAACTCATCTATAATCTAGGAAAATATTCATTTATGTCCTTGAGTTAATCCTCATGAATACCTAAATTATTTTTGCTTTGACCTTTTTACTGCATCAGGGTGGAAACATCATACATCTTCTTTGAAGAATGTAATCAACATAATATTTATAACATCAGAACAGTTTAAAGTGCATTACATAAAACTGATATACACACATAAACAATAAAACGAAATGACGGTAGAATTTATTGGGTCATTCATATGTCATGAATTGTTATTTTCATATTGATGAATGAAACCTCAGGCAAGACCTGATTTACAACTTTTTTATGCGTTGGAAAAAAAATATTATATTTCTATTAGAAGTCACTATGTAACAAGTAACTATTTTAATTTTCAAATTTAAGCATTTAAAATAACTACAAGAATAAAATTATAAGACGAAAATATCATTTATGCCATAGTGAGTTATACACGAATTCTATTAACTTTTGACAAAATTTAATTTACTGAGATTTAATTAAGATCTAAGTAAGAATATCAAGAATTTATAATTTTTATCAATGAAACAGATATTTTTGCATGCATATTTTTTACGAAGCGTTCGTTAGCGTTATAAAACTTCAACAAATATTATTTATGTCCCTCTCTTTTTACTCAAATATAATTCAATACTGCCTGTAAAACAGTCTTTAAGGATAATTTCCGGACGCTATTAATGCAGATGTTTTTGATTTGGCATCATATAACTACGAGTTATCAAATTGAGAAGTAAGAAAGTGGCATGCTAATATCAGAAAATTTGGTCGATCAACATTATCGGCAAACTTTCGAGAGAGAAGAGCCAACTTGTTGAATGGTAATGAAGGTATCAGATAGTCATTTAAGTGTATTAATCGCTATTGATACGATACATTCAGGCAGAAGTCTGAAGAGCCTCAATCGTTTATGCAAAGAGCCGCTTGCGACTCGTGAGCCACAGTCTGCCGACCCCCAATTTATCCCATTCACTCCGGTGGTACCACACTTGATCCTGCATAATTTCCTCCTTTGTGTTCGACATATCATACCCGACGTGTTGGGAAACTACATTAGGGTCCCAGAGTATCTACACTGTTACGTCATAACGTAGTGGGCTTTTCTGACTTGTAGCGCATTAGATAATTTGGATATAAGAGAGGGGAAAAAGTCTTATCGAATATGATATGTAACTAAAAAATTTTATCATTAAGTGTTTATCTATAGTACAGTATTAGTGCTATCTTATATACCATCTAACTAAATAAAATTAAAAATCTATTTAATGTAATCTTTGCTTTAAGACTAGCATATTTTTTTTAACTTTTCATTTTTGGTTTTATAGGGAGGATGAATGTGTTCTGTGAGAAGGTGCATCAGACCGGGGTGTTACATTTCTTAGTTTCATTTTGTATATTTTTGTTTAAAATTATATTTCAATTAATATGGAGTAAGTAATGAAGTATTAGTCGTTGTGGCAGCAAAATTAAATAACTTCTATGGTGACTAAAACTTAAGCTACCCAATCTCATTTGAAATGGGAAACAATGAATGACACATAAGCTGTCATGCGTGTTCAGTGTCTGAAATACCATTAGGATTCTGAACTTAGTCTAACAGTTCCAGAGATTTAGTTATAGCTTTTCTCTTATTGGTTTGTGAATTACACATCCACAATTAAATATCTCCTTTTATGTTTTGTATTTAATTTAATTGAAAGCGTATAGTCATATACGGTCATGAAAAACAAATTTAGTTAAATTATTTATGGCATATATTGTTAAACTTATAACGAGATTATAACGACTGTAAAGTAACTGTAAAATTTGCCTATTGCAATGCAGTTCTCGTAAAACATGGGTCTACGAAAAAAGTCATAAAAATCCATACATACTTACTTTTAGACTTATTACATATACTTACTTTATTTATTTTATCTCTATAAGGTGCAAAAGAAGTTAGTTTGCTTTATACTAACTGTCTTATTGACTCTTTATTGTGTTATTATTCTTGAAAGAAGACCCTTGGCCTGAAAAAAGCAGTGATTTGCACTCCTGGCTTCGAAAAAAGGTTAACTTCTCTGTACACTCATTAGCCATTGAGTATGTTAGGGACGATTCAGCTTGAAATTCTTAATATAAGTCGCGATTTTCATCGCTTTCATTATTTTTTCATCTGATTTAACTTGAATTTCATTTATGATATCCCCTGGAGTAGGTATCTCGGAAGTGATATCAATAGTATTAATATATATATATATGTATGTATATATATATATATATATATATATATATATATATATATATATATATATATATATATATATATATATATATATATATATATATATATATATATATATATACATATGATTTTCAAATTTTTCTCTACTCAGTTCAGAGTTTCCAAGTATTTTACTTCTTTTTCTTCAGTTATTTTCTTCTCTTGAGAAATGTTCCACTCAATCTTAAGCAAGCAATTCGTAATGCAAATCCATTATCAAATGCTGTCACATACTGATGTAGCGTTTTTTTATACATCATTCATTAAAAGTATCGGTATTACGGAATGTAAAATATAGTTTCCCCAAGAAAGGATTATCTGAGCTGGAGAAATAGGCGTTAATAGAAATTTTATGAATTATAAAAATATTGCTTGCTAATAGTTGGGGTTTTCTCATTAAAAACGAACAACTATCCCATAGACTTAACACTGTACCTATCATGTACTTCCGCTTTTCTTGTTAAATCAGGGCTCGTTATAAGCGAGTTAAACTATAATTCCTAAGCTTAAAGTCGAGGTTTTAAAATTCAATTTTCACAACAGCTGATTTGTAACGAAAAAAAAGAAAACCAGGAATAAATGTAATGCATAAGAAGTACTCCTCAAAACTAAGACTAAAACAAATTCAAACGCAGTTTCGTGAAAACTGCGTAGAAGTGTTAACGCCTTAAAAGATTACTTCAACATTTAAAACAATGTGAATAACGGAATTTTTACCTAACTTCGTAGAAGTAATTTTTAAGATCAAAACCAAAATGATAATTTTTTTAGAACCTGTGAAGAATCTATTAAATACGGTAATTAAATTTTCTTCACTTCCAAATTGAGAGATAATAACTCTCTCTCGTTCCTAAAAGTGATATACTGATTTGTCCTATTCTCTGTTTCTTCTTATAAAACTGTCATTATTATACTTTAAGGAATAGGTAGCATTAAACGTTTGGATAATAATTTATTTTTCCCTAATATATATATATATATATATATATATATATATATATATATATATATATATATATATATATATATATATATATATATATATATATATATATATATATATATATATATATATATATATATATATATATATATATATATATATATATATATATATATATATATATATATATATATATATATATATATATATATATAGAGAGAGAGAGAGAGAGAGAGAGAGAAAATAATCATCCCCCTTCCATTAAGTGAATTGGAAAAGACACTGTGAACAAACATGATTTCGAGGTAAAGAGCATCATTTAGACATAAAAATTAATATTTCTAGCTATCTTCGTCTATTTACAGTCGCTATATCTTCCTCATTATCTCAAAGAAGGTATTTTTCAATGAAAGCGGAATAACTCAAACAAGTCTGTAAAAAAAATTTATTATGCTCTCCAATAAAGTTTGAAATTTGTAAATAGTGCTTTTTACTTCCTATGTACTTATATTTTATCAATTTTAGCTAAAACTTAGTCAAATAGCATAACTTTTTCACTAATAAATTTAAAGTGAAACTTTTAGCATTTGATAAGTTTTTTAGAATCTTACTGTTCTTTATGTTAAAACAAAAAAATAAAAAAAGGTCATTGCACAATGGAAATAAATTTTAAAATAACTTTTGTCCAGGATATTATATAAATTACATTTTAAAAAGTCATCTTGATCATTTTAGACTTATTTAAAAACAAACACGGCAGTCATGCCTAATTGTGATGTATTATATATGCGTGTATATATTTACTATATCTATATATACATATAAATATTACTTATGTATATATATATATGTATAAAAGATTGTTGTCTCAAAGTTAGATTTAAAAATGTAACATTTTCTTTGCTGTTCATGCGTCAGGAAATATTTCAACTCAACAACAAACTTTCTTAAATTTGAAAGTGAATTTGAAAGGGGTAAGCGAGGAATAGAAACTCCAAAATGGGAGATATTAACTAATAGTTGATGCAAATAATTCTAAAGACTTTTATCTCCACTGCTCTAATAGGGATTCCAGCAAACAGGTTACTTTAGAAGCATGAATGATTACTTTATTTGGATAAATGCATATATCCATTAATTACAATTATGTTAACTTTTAGGTATACTAATTTTGTTTGCCTTTCTCAGTTTTATGCTAAAACAATTTTATTAGCTAAAAAGAAAGGAAAGCACCAACTTCATTCTTCTCTAAACTTCAGTAAGCATTTTTTATACAAACGCATGTAGTTTCATGTTTTAAATGCATATTCATCGTATGATTATAAATCAAAAAGTGTAGCCAGAGAATATAAACAAGAAACAAAAGAACACACTGTCAATTTTATCAGATGTTTATCTTTTATAGGTTTTGGTTTGGTTTAGTTTGGAGCTCTAATCTTTTTTTTTTTTAATCTCTTATAAAAGGACTTGTAAACTTTCTTAATTCAAATTTATTTAGTTCTATCTCTTAAATAACATTTCCAAAAAAAATTATAAACTAATATATATTTAATAATCTATCAGGTTTTAATGTAAATTTTATTATTAAGTTAGCATTTCAACAACTGTCCTAACATTTATATTGTTATACTATGTCTTAATTAGATTAATTAAATTAATTTAATTTTAGGATTTTACTTCAGTTTTAAAATATCATCGTCATATTCTTCAGCTTGCATAAATCAGGTAGTTGAAGAAGATATGCCACTTTTTTAAAATTTTATTTATTTATTTACTTAATTTCTACATAAAGATTTGTCAAATCATTGTCTGCTGCTTAAAACCGATTCCGAGTAGTCATATAAATCAACACTAACTGTAGGATTCCAACCGTCCATGTGACAAAGACATGTTTTCAGACATCATTTGACTCAGATGATTGCTTGCCAGGAAGACTTGCACGGGCATAAAACTTATTTTTCTTACACGCACGAAAAGAAAAGAAAACCCCCAAAAGATATTTTGGTCAGCTCGACAAAATACAGAATTCATTAAAAAATGAAAATATATCTAACGTATGTAAGTACTTTATTTGTTTACTTAGCTGTTACTCACATTATATGTGTGTCAATAAGTTACGTAGAAAAGGGAGAATAATTAAAGAATAATTTGTCAAATAATAACTGTTGAACGGTAATTATTGTCTGCAAACACATGGATTTCTTATAATAACTTGGCTTCACCGCAAATATTATCTGTTGGTAATCTGATTGAAAACCTGATATTTAAGTATAGATATCTCAATAAATAAGAAATGGGATGTAAACGAATCAGAAAAATATAATTTCATTAGTTTTGCTAAGTTTAGTAACTCAGCGGTTTTCATGGTAGTTATACAATTAACGGTTTAAACATTTATTTTGGATGAATTATTTAGAATGTCAGAAAAGTGAATCGGTATAAATATGTCATATCAAACTGATTTGAACTCTTTTTTAACTATTCTAGGAAATACTAAGAAAACAATCTCATAACTGTTCCAGTGAGAGACTTTTAAGGAAATTCAAACTTCTTTCAACAAAATGACTTTTGAATTAAAATACATGTAATCAAATTATAAACTTAATTGAAAATCAAAAACTATTTGTATTGATGATTTGGAACTGTTTTTAGTAAGTTACTTGCTTTAGTATAAAACTTTACTTCGAAAAACATGTGAATTAAAACGAAAGTATGTAAAACATGTAAAATATTCATAAAGTTATGATTACAATCCAAATCTGATTTATTTTAGTTCATACCAAATTTTTTTCATCAACAAAATATCGTTCATCAATAGCTTATTCTTTAAATATTTCATATTTTTTGAATTTGTATAATTTGTTTCAGTAGTAAAATGGACGTTCAATTATTTTATCATTTTATGCTAAACTTTAAGCTTTATATTAGTAAAGCCTTTGTTTAATTCCCTTAATATTGTTTATTTTTAACTACTTTGAAGATTATTTTTTTCTCTATTTCTACAACAGTTTTATAAATGATAAACCTAAACTTATAGATCAGAGCTTCTTGAACAATAGGGAGTTACATAAATAGGATCTCAAAATGAAATTGAGAAAGAGAAAATTAATTTACTCTCAGATTTAAAGAATTATTAGTTTTAATGTCATTTTTTATTCACAATCCCATATTTACTTGTACGGATTTTTTTTTAATTTTAAGTTTATTAAAATTACAGTGAACTGTCAAAATTAATTTATATTTTACAACAATCTTCTGGAAAATTTATTATATTATTAGCACTGTATTTATGTGAAAGTGTTTATAACTTCAAGGTAAAATCTTAATAATTTTAAATATTATTAAGCGAAATTTTTCAAAGGGTGAGTTACTGAAAATGTCCCATACGCATCCCTCTACATACTGAATAGTCATTTTCGTCTATAAGATACAAAGGCCTTGTTATCGTAAGCATTCGCTGAAAATATAGTTATGAAAAATAGTTAAAATACCCATTTTTCCTCGTATACAGTATGTTTTAGAGGACAGAGTACATTACAATGAGTTTATGAATATTATTCACTTAAATTTATGAAACATATAAAAAATAAAACATTAATAATAATTAAAAATAAAAGATTATAATTAAAATAAAATAACTACAATTAAAAATAAATAAATAATCACATTTAAGAAACTTAATTACTATATAATTTTTATTTCAATTTTTTTAAATACTTTGTTAATTTAAAAACTTTCGTTTTGCTTTCCATTTTCAAATTTTTCTTTACTTTTTGTATTAATATTACTTAAAAGTATCTTTCTGATATATTTGAGTATTGTTTTTTACATAGATTTATTATTTAATTTATAGTTAATATATTTACGTTTGTACTTTAATTTTCATGAACGATTAGGACTTACGAATCTTAAATTGATTTTTAATATTCTAAATAAAGTAAAAATTCAAAACGGATTTCCAGATTTATTTTGATATGCATTAGAAATGTTTGATAAATATTTTATAGTAATCTGTAAAAAATGAAGTTGCAAGGAGCATTTTAAGAATAAACAATATAAAAATTGAGTTATGCAGAAAAAATAATTGATTTTAAAAAATGTAATATGATTAATTTACATATACTTCAATTTATATGCTTACAATTTTTCGAATTTTTAAGTTATTAATTTATGAAAACTCTTTCTAATATTCCTTATTTCCTTAATATTTTAAATTTTTTTTTAAGAGAGAGCGAGAGATTTTGAGGTTCGAAACATATTAGCTTTAACTAACTTTTTTATACACTATTCAGGATAAATTGTTATTAAATTTCGAAAGTATATAACGATTAGAGATGCATCAGAAAAGTTTTAAATACATATAAAAATTGAAAAATTTTGTTTTAAAAACCGTTTAAATTAGCTCTTAGTAATAACTGAATTGTCTGTTGTAATAAGTTTGTTTTATATTCATTTTAAGGTTTTGGATTTAAAACATCCTTATTAAATCTTATTCATTGTTATAGTTCACAATTCAGTGAGACATAAGTATCGAATTTTCAGTCACATTTCAGCCAGTTAAAAGTCTACTGTACACTTAATGGGTCTCAAATAAACACTAAGCACAAATCGCAGTAAACATTAAGCTCAAACAAACAATAAGTAGAAATCACGAAAGCAGTCGCTAGCGCATGCTGAGAATGTACCTGTTTAGGTCGAACATCAAGTTTTTGAATACTTAACAAACTTATGTAAAATTGGGTGGATATTTAAGACCTGTTTAATCATTTATAAAATTATCCATTTTTATTGATTACAATAATAATATAGAACAATTAACGTAAAATAATTTTAAAAGTAGGATTTCCCGTTCAGTGAGATTTCAAAAATTTTACACAATAGTTTACCCTATTTTTTCTGCATGTTGTTTGTATTATTTGCAGAATGAATTATCATTCCTATGACTAAACATTTAACTTATTTAGAATCACTAATTAGTTATAATTCCATTCTACTTCTATTATTCTTCAAATTTGGAGGAACTTTTGAACTTCTTATATCAAAACGAATCTATATTATTAATATGTTCCACAGAATGTAACTTTGAAATAATTTTGTGGGTTAATTCCTATTTTGAATTATGTTTTTTGAGACCGTAATATAACATATAAACTTTTTTTCAAAATTTCTCTGTATTAACCCATTAATTCCTAGTGTTTCTTTTGAGTGACAGCTAAAAAATAGTCTCTATAGTTATTATGATCTCGGAACGAGTTTTTCTTTATGCAAAAGTAGATAGCAAGTCTGTATGTAATCTACCAAATTTTTTAATTATCTTCTATTGCTTATAAATTTGTTGTTTGGATTCATTTATGATATTATGAGCCTCATATATAAATTTACTTTTTCGATAGGTATATCGACTGACATCGTGACCGTTAGCTTTATCTGTTAAAAAGCTCCAATTTACAGTACTGTGTTTACATGTGTTTACATGTGATAGCAAATAAATCTCTTATCACAGATTTTTTCTGTCTAGTAAATAGTATCTTAAGAGAGTTAAAATGACAGCTGATTGCTTATAAGGACAGCTGATTGCTGTTATATTCAAAGTTTTTAAAATTTTATATTTATTTTACTCTGTACAGTCCATAGTAACTTAGATATAAGATATAAAATATTAACTAATACACAAAGAAATAGAGTGCATTGTACTTGGAAAAAAGGCTTTAAAAAAAGATCTTAAAATAACTTTTGGAATAAAAGTATTAACATTTTAAAAAATGATAAAGTTTTTAAAGTTTTTTTATAAAACTTAAAAAGTTTACTTTTTTAATTTTAATTAATTGATCTGTTCAAACAGAGTTTACTTTCGTAAACTGGGTTTACATTAGATTGATTCTAAAATACTAAATAATTATAATGCTTACTGTAATATTAAAAATTTAAAAAAAAATTAAAACGGTACCGTGCCCCACTAACCCATTACGTCCGAATCATTTCTTCTAAATATATATTGATGAATACTTTAAATATAATTTATTAAGTACTTTTAAACATAAAACAAGCAAGAAATTCCAACAACTTTTATTGAGGAGATGTAATTGTAAACATTACAGGATGTCATTTATAAAAATAAAAACTGCATGATACGAGACATAAAAGCTGTCATATGTAAACACAGCAAAGAGAAGTTTTATATTATTGTTCTCTATCAACCGCTGTTTTTGTCTGTATACTTGATGAAACATTAAGTTCTCGCGCAGTTGTAAAATTCATGAAATATCAGTCCAAATGACAAAATTATAAATAACGACTGGATACCCGAAAATTTAGTGTATTGTTTTATGGACTGCCCTCTACCTTAGCTAAATAGTATTGCTTCAAGGATTGCCATCTACCTTCTCTGAAAAATTAGTTCCAAGAAAGAATTAAATTTCTATGAACTATTTTAACTGCCTTTAAAAAACACGCTAGGCGTTAAGAGGTTGACAAGTTCTGCTATGGAAAGTCCAAAATAAGGCAATGACTTACTTGGGTTGTAAACTTCCTTGGCCGGTGTAATTTTTTCTCTGGAGTCCAGCGCAAGGATAGCATTCACTCCAAACTTAAGGTGTTCGGTACTCCTTTTAGTGGGTTGTTCCTGGGTCGATTTAAGAAAAACTGCTGGGGCCAAAGGCACAGGCCTGGCCAGGGAAGTCTGGCCATGAAGTAAGTTGTCAACGTAAAAGTCCTTGCTAGCCGCCGGGCTGGCCACTGGTGAATAGGTCTGCATGGCCCCGACCGGCATAGAGACTGTCCAGCCGACACACTATCCTCACGTATTTAAAGCGGGTGTCAATCCTAAGGCTCATAGAGCGCTTTCATAATGCGCGCACAAGGAAGTGTGAGAGACTCGACTCGCAACTCACCCGCTGAATGCATAGGGCGGCCGCTTCCCATTGGTCGAGGGCCGGCGAATCGGGCCTCGCCTCATCTTGCGCTTCTTTCCGGGATGCGGGGTGTGGGGAAGGATGCGCGCGGTCGAATGAATGAATAAATCATACTCGCACACCCCCGCAAAAAGGAAAATTCATTCCGACGCATATTTTCCAGCAATCGCCCGATCCAGAGAAAAGAAGCCTTTTATTCGACCAGCATTCCTACTAAGACCCGAAAATTTTACCTGGCCTGCGACACACTTTCGACAATAGAACTGCCGAGATTTTGATTTACCTACTACGATCACGTTACTTTATAAGATCATTTTAAAATAGTACAAAAACAGTTCTTATGCATTTAAAAACTTTATACAAGTAATTAAAGTCGTGAATACTCAGTGAGCTTATAAAAACAGTTTAATAATAATCGCTGTTAAATGTACCTTTTTGGCCAAAATAACCAATCCAGTCGTTATAGTGTTAATAGGAAATCTATCACTTTTAAAGTGTTTAAAAACTGTTGTTATGCATTTAGAAACCTCAAACAAATAATTAAAGTCGTGAAAACTCATTAGGTTGTTATAAAAAATTTAATAATAATTGATTTTTATAGTAATTGCGGTCAAATTGACAGCTCATTATAGTGTTACGAGGGGACAATATTTTTTCAAAATGCCAAAATACAGCCTAAAATAACCAAAAGGGGATATTTTTTCCTCCGAAAATGAAAAGCTATGTATAATTGAGTCAATCTTTTCTAACAGAATAATTATTTTGTTTCATTAAAATTTGTCTCTTGTTATACATCCAGTATTAAAAATAAACTTTTTTTAACAGTTTGATTTTTGTACCTTATCAGTGAATTAAAAATTTTTTCAAGTGAATTACTTTGCTCTCAGTTTCTTTGAAACTCTTATACAGTGTCTATTAATGTGTTTGTCATAAAACTGAATATACCTTTATAAAGTGTAAATAATTTTGTCCCATTAGAGGTATTATGGATGTGAAAGGACAAAAATTTGCTAAAATACTGTGAAATTGTAAATAATTTTTTAATGCTATTTAGCGTAAGTGAAAATACATTCCCAGTTTTGTTTCTATATGAATACCAAATGTATAGCACACAACTGAAAACAAGGAGCTAATATGCAACGCATTTGTAAGATTTTTAATGAATCTTGATGGATAACTCAATTTTCACGTAAAGGTTTTGCATTTTAATCTAAAACTCTTCTCATAAGTAGATTTTAGTGTTTTTGTACTTTAGGTAACGATATTATTTATGCTTATAATAATAATAATGTCAAAAATTTAAATTAAAGATTGAGATTTAAAATTTCTTTTTTCCTTAACAGAAAAACAGTGAAATTTTTTCATACTTATAAAACTATTATACACAAGGCCACAAAAGCATATAGAAATTTTATCAAGAAATTTCCATGTATACATTTAAGTAACTGTTTTTCTGTCCTCAGACATAAGGATATTCAAACAAATTTAGTCCCTTATTCAAACAACTTTAACTCTCAAGTTGCCTTGCAAACTTAACTATCAATTTTCAAAACCGCTAAATAAAACGGGAAGTTTTTATAAAATTTAAGAATTGTGAAAATTAGCAAATGGTTTAGGATCAAAAATTAATTACAAAATATTCTCTTAAAGTGAAAGAAGTGTTAAGTAAACATTTTTTTATGACTGTGCGGTAACTCGTCAAATATCATGGAACAAATTTAATGAAACAGCCTTAAAATGTTTTCATAAAACTATTCAACTTAACGAAAACTTAAGTCAGGTGATACTCAAAGCATTACTTATATGTCAATGTTACTACACTTCTTTAACACTAGATTTACGGATGTTGATCATATACCTATTTTTACTGAAGTGAGCCAATTTGACTCATACAAGAAAATTGAAGTTTTTTGCAAAGAAAATAGTATATTTAAATAAAATGTTTATTATCAAAAAATTCATGGAAAATATTTTTTACACATAAAATCTGTTTTTGAAACCCATTTTTCGCAAACATTTCCATTACAATTAGCACAATGGTTTCTACATCTGTTTCTTTTGCATGATGGTTGAACTTGACAATTCTTCAGTGCGTCAGTAGCATGAATTTCTGTCATTGGTATGAAAGTGTTCTCGACATCTTCTCTATATTTACTTCTTAGATCTTCAGCCAATTGGAAAATGAAATCTTGACTGTTGCCCAGGCCTGATAGGACCAATAAATTTCATGTTATGCGATTAACTGTTAAACCATTCTATGAGTCCAATTGGCTCACAACCGTGAAAATAGGTATACCACATTTGATAATGTGAAATGAAGGGGAAGTCTGCGGGGAAGAGGAATGAAAGTTTACATATATTTTATTACTTAACTAAAAACCAACGTATGTTTTTGAAAAGTGATAATAAAGTTTTATATATATATATATATAGTGATCAAATTTTTAATGAGTCAAATTGGCTCGGTTCGTAAATCTAGTATTAGTTAGATGTATTTTTGAATTAAAACAGAATCATTTCGACTAACATCTGTAAAAATTCCGAGATCAGTTAATTAAAAGAAAAGAAACGTGTGGATACTTCACACAAAATATATGTTTCTTCCTTTCTAATTCATCAAGAATACATGACATTGATGAAATGACTTCATAGTCTTACCGCACGATCATAGAAAACTTTTTCCTAATACTTCTTTCACTTTAAAAGAATATTATGTAACAATATGAACATTGAAAGAAAGTTATTAAAGTGTTTTAATGAATATCTTGGAAAATTAGTTGAATACATTTACTTATAAAGTTAATAAATTGAAGTCAATACATTCTTGACCAAATAAGAAATCTCACTTAAAATAAAAACTTAGATTTTCTAACATCTAACATAGAAAAGTTTGTGTACTTATTGACGTGTTTTTATAAAGTTTTAAAATTACCGATGAAATCTCTATCAATTTTTGTAAAAGGTATTAAGTAAAATCAATCAAAAGTTATA
>CM063503.1:121892136-122089636 GCA_032207245.1 Pardosa pseudoannulata
AAAAATATATATGATACAAAAATTTAAAGTTTAGTTACAAATTTATCGGGAATACAATCTTTTCGTAATTTCGAAAATTAGGAGTTAGTAAATAACTTAATGAGCATAATTGTTGGTTAATAAAAGATTTTAAAAGCTCCCATAGTTAATTATAGAAATAATTGAGATTTTTATTTTTATCAATTGTGATTTTCCTACATTACATATATTTTTGTCCTAAATAAATAAGCATAGAAAATACTTCCTTTTTAATGAAAAATTAAATTGCACTGAAAGTAAAAAATGTATATAAAATATTTATTATTACCACGTGCATAATTTTGAAGGTCAAAAGGAGAATATAAAACTATTTCTGGCCATAGTGTAGGTAATATAATTCATAAAAAAGATACAACTATTATTTAAAAAAACATGCCTAAAATTATTGATAATGTTAATCTCATGTTAACGTTTATGTGAACAATTATCTATACTGATTTATATTATATTAAATGAATTAATCCCTGAATAAATATTTTTATAAACGTAAAAGTAAGTCCTCTTATTCTAAGCTTTAAATAACACTATGAAAATGATGCTTCAGTGATCTTACACGTCATTATATTGCACCTAAAGTAAAACTATTTGGTTAAAATAAATCTACAAAAGCAACAAAGTTTGCTTAATATCTGTTTCGTTCTTTTCTTTACTTTTGTTTTTATTTTCTTCTTACTTTTTTATTCTCTCTAAAAGAAATCTGAGTCTCAAGCGAAATTAAGATTAGTTCGACTACCTTATCAAATATTTATAAGCTATAAGTAAAGAAATTGTGATTTACAGAGATAATCTCAGTCTGTTTTATCTAAATGCGCTCTCCATACGATTAAAACTTAGATATTCCACAGCCTGTTAAAACACATGTCTTGTTTTCTGTCAACACAGGAGATACATTATCATCCTTATTACATTAAATGGATGGGTATGCTTTTCTAAAGCAAAGGGAATTAAATTTTTAACGTTTTTCACCAGACTTATTTATTTGTTTTCTTTTGGGGTTTCCAGAATTTAGTTTTCCAGAGTTTCATATTGCAATTAAAGATGTGATTTCCTTTATGAAATATTTAGAAATGTTTAAATGGTTCTGAAATTTTCTTTATAAAAATTCTGGTCAGTCATATCCAATGATTAAATTCGTAAGCCCTCATTGCCATTCTTATTGCATTACATAGATGGACATGCTTTTACTAAAACAAGAGGGGTTAAATGTTACACGCTTTACTCCAGATTTATTAAATTGCGTTCTTTTGATGTTTCTAGAATTTCACACTGTCTCGACTTTCATAGTACTAATATAATTTACTCTGTTATATATTTATAAATATTTAAACGTTGCTGGAATTTTCCTTCTATAAAAGGTCATTCTATCATCTCCAATAATTAAATGTATAACACACGTAAACTCGCATCAAAAGTAGTAATAGCACGACAAAAGATTTTTATCGCTTTTTTAATATACTATTTGTACTATCGTCATATTTATGTAACTACATATTTAGAAATGCTTGAACATTGTTGGTCATATAATATACTTTATTTGAAGAAAATACATCTTTTCCGAACTGTGGGATTTAAGCCAACATAAAACTATAAAGCTGTTTAAAGATATTAAATATTGCTTTCATTATTAGCTAAGATTATAACTAAAACATTCTTATTAGCTAAAACAAAACCTTTAATTAATAGGAGAATTTTACTTTATTGTTACTTTATGCTACTAAATTTATCAATATTTTGTGATACTCAGAATATGAAGAATGATAGTACTTCATATATTGTTATCATATTAGTCACCCATAGATTAAACGGAGAACAATGGACTATTTATAAGGCAATTGTTTGCGTGAAAAACCAAGAGTGTTTTAATACTTGCTTTACTTTTTCACCTGAAGTGTTTCGTATCCATCCCAAAATTTTCTAAGTTTTATACAATGAATAAAAGAAGAAATTCATGTACCAAATAAATCCATATGCATAGTAAACAAGTTTTAAAAGAACTATCAGTATCGCCGAAAGTATTTTGTTTTTCCCTTTAGAATTTTGCCGAACAATGGCCGATTGGTTAGGGTGCTGGCCTTCGGTATCGGAATTCGTGGGTTCGAATCCCACTGTGGCATGGATGTTCGTAGCCATTCGGAATCGGCTTTCAGCTGTAGGTACCGGTCTCATTAGCCCTCGTGTTGCATAAAGTAGACCGTAGCACTCCAAACCAAACACTTTAGAATTTTATTGAGTTATTTTTTATAGCTTTGTGACTAAACATATCTACAATATTTCAGAAAAAAATGTGGAATTAACAGTATTACTCTGCACATAACCTTGTACGCTGTAAAGGAAAATTTAAGCACTATGTAAACCTTAACCAAAACAAATAGAAATCAAAACCGAAATTGATATTTAAAGATTGATTCTAGTAGTCTAGAATATAAAAACAGTTTTGCTAAATCCGTCTATCGCGTCCGCGACCACGAGCTTCAAGCCGTACTTGTCCTCCGGGTAGTGCTAAATGAGAGACAACCTCAGAGGTATACCTCCTATAGGTACACACGAGCCCGGGGTTTACCTGAGTGATCTTTTTCTAGTGTCTTCCCTGGTAATCTCGACCTTGCCTCTGTAGTGCTTGTTCCTTACTGGGGTTGACCACATTAATTCTCGAGCCACGGCGGGTCTCGCGTAAGTCAACAGCAGCTTTATAGCTGTCGTGGTTGCTGTCGTGGCGACTAAACGAATGTTGCTGTATGGGCCAAGAGCCTGGGTCAGCTGAGGAATTACCTTGCCGTTCTTTTGTGCCCTTTTACCAAAAATCAGACGAGTAATATATTGAATGAATGGAATAGTACATCTGATTTATATTTACTTACTAAGTAATTTTGGTGGGCGGGGCAGTGATTCTCCTCAGTAGTGCTACGGCGCAGTTCTGGGGATGAGCCTCAGGGTGTTGTACTACGGTACCTCACCTAGGACAGCTATCAGCCTCCTCGTGGCGCCCCCTGGTAACTAGGAGTGTCCCTCCTAGGCCAATGATAGCCGTCTGCAACCTCAAGGGGTATACCTCCTTTAGGTATACTCGGGTTTCACGAACCCGGGGTTTCCTGAGTGATCCTTCTCTTCAGACTTCCCTGGTAGTCACGAACTTACTTTGTAGTATTGTTCCTTACTGGGGTCGTCAACATCATACTCGAACCATGACGGAACTCTCGTAGGTCAGCAACACCTTGTGGTGTGGTGGTTACCGTCGTGGCGATCTATCATACAGTCTGGATGGCTCCGGCCGGGACAGGGTTAAACACACTTACTAAGTAATTTTTAGTTTTTCTTAATTTCAAAGGTGAAGGGAAATTTGACTATTTTGGCTTAATTCCCACCAATATTTTGATTTTCATTTGTAATGAACAAATATTAACTTTATGCAATGTTACTTCTACTTACTTCTTGGAGAAATGACGTTTTCCTAACTAATTTTAAACCTGCAATAAAATTTTATAATTAATAGAAATCCAAAAGCGATATCAATAAACTAAGTAGTTAACACAGTTTTTTATTGTCAGAAAAAAAATAAAAAATTTGGGTAATCAGGAAAATTAATTTATTGTTTGTTTCAATTGATGCGTTTAATAATGATTCTAAAGTGGTTTTTATAAGTTAATTTTTTTTAAACTTGTATAACAATTTTGCATATAAATGTGAAAAAACTGTTAAACTTTTGAAAATAAATAAAATAAATTGAAATACGTATCAATAGTAATATAATCATCCTTTGTAATTAAGACAATGGTGCACATTGTATTAGACACGCGTTCAGCACTTAATTGCGAACACTGAAGCATTTGATTGTAGCTTAATCGAATAAAAAGTGCATGGGGATATTATAACTTGGTTTTAAATTACACTAACAAATTCCGGCAGTTGCTTATCAGTGAAGAAAAGCAAGAACAATCAATTATTTTGATATCTGATTGTAACTTTAATCGTTCTTTGACTGCACAAATATTTTTCCAACGGCTCGAGCACTCGTGGACCAAAATTAGTAAGTCTATATCCCGTTTGTAATCAAGAATCTTTGGCCGGAAAATGTATAAAATTTAAAAAATTTTTGCTACATAAAAAAATACTATAAGTCTTACAAAATTCAAATGCAAAGTCAAAATTTGTCAAACACAAGACATCGTTTGTGTTACTATGCCATTAACAGCATATGGGTGTACAGCATCACGTCATAAAATACATAAATAAATTACAACATAAAAATATACTATCGGTCTTATAGAGTTTCAATGCAATATCAAATTTTGTCGACCACTGACAAGACATCATTTGTCTTACCATGACGTTAAAAGCATATGGATGTACAGATTGACATCGACTAATATACGTAATCGAGATCAAAGCATAGTAATAGGTAATTTGACTATTCCAATTCGTCAAATTGCCATCAGTTCTCAGTTTCTGAGGATTCATATCTGGTACAAAAACTAAAATCAAACAATATATACATACATACATACAATATATTCATATTTTCAAATAAATACTTTTAAATGCATTTTTTAAATTATCTTTCTCTCTGATGTTATGAAACGTAGGTGATTCTCACTCAGCCATTGGTACTTTTTTTTTCGAAAGTGTGTGTAGGATTGATTGGCTGTCAATTGAAGGGATAGAAACTCACTCTGTTATAAAGGGAAAAAATGCTGCTACTTATCTGGTTTCCATAGGATTCTTATGATTTGCTAGTAATTATTACGAGACATAGACACCTCGATCTCACTTTTTTGAGTAACCGTTCAGAATCGGCTTTAAGAGGACAGTGAACGTTAACGAAGCGTATTTGTAAATTTTTAACTTAGAGTTATGAAACACACATATAAAGTATGACTAAACTCAATAAATATAGAAAGATCCTTCTTCTAAACATGGAAAATTTATTCTTTATGTATAGTTACCCTTGAACACTAACACTGAATATTCAAGACAAAACATTTGAGATAAAAGACACTTTCTGACAAGAATTCCCCAATTTAACAAACTAGGATTCTTTTCATTCTTCGATCAAGCAATCGTTTTTTCTAGTTACGATTAGAACTTTATCTTGATTCTTTTAGCTACTTTCAGCATCTAACGTAAGTTTAACAAAAAAAAATCTTCTTTCCAAATTATACCTGTGTTATGTACTTACAAAACACTTACGAAAAGAACCTCAAAAAAAACTAACTAGAGTTTTTCTAATTAAGAAAAGAAATCATAAATCATAAAGTCTAAATTAAGAAGTAATTATCAGAGAGACTAAGGTTTAGAAGACCTGAAAAAGTAACAAGTTCAAAATGTTTTATAAACTTAGTACGGTAGCAGAAAAAAGATCAAAGTATGTTATTATAAAGAATTTTATCTAATATTAAAACTTTTGAAACCTGTTGCATAGCAAAGAACACAGAACAATTTGCTGGATATTCCTTCAGGAATATTTTAGGTTACGTAATAAAAATTCAATGTCAAAACTTGTTTCATACCTTTGAACCTCTATTTAACAAAGTCTCTAAATCGCTGAAAAAAATCTCTAAATCACTAAAACATTATTTGTTTCTATTCAAAATTCGTTAAATAGAGATTCGCCTTTTAAAGTACACAAACATATTTTATTTTTATGAGCACTAAATATTATTTAAAAAAATTAATCACGCTTTGTATATATATTAATATATATTTCTTTTATTAATTTTCCTTCCTTCCTCAATGACTCGACAGCCCTGAATGTGCATTGACCCTGTCAAAGTCTTCTCTAGAACAATTTTCGCTTACTCTTTGTTCTCCATTCCTTTGTTTTCAGAATTAAAATGTCTTTCTCTAAGCCCTCTGCCCGACGTAACTTTGGTCAACCTCTTATCCGTGTCAAGTTGGTCTGGCGTTAAAGATTTTTTTATTATTTATTTAGTTATTAATTTATTAATTTATTTATTTATTTGATAGTGCAGTCTGCCTCCATCCTTACTTATTAAGTGGCCTGGCCGTTTAATTTTTTTGCAGCTTAATGTAATTAATTACATCTTGTTCCTTAAATGAGCGATGCAGTTACTTTTTTATTCTTCTCAGCAATGCAACATCTTTATGTATACGTCTAGAGAATGTTACTCCTTAAAATTTTTCTTTTAAAGATGCTTTTCATTTTCTCACAATTATTTAAGATTGTTCTTAGTTTCAGATGAATAAGTCAAAATTGATCTGGTTAAAATTTTATATAAGAGAACATATTTTTTCTCACATAGGATTTCTAATGCTTCCGCATTCCAATAAAACATCTGTTGGCTACGGTGACTACTTCGTATTTCTGCGGAAATGTATTTTTTGTTCTTTATTTCATACCCCAATATGTGAAGGTATTGACAACATAGAATTTGTATCCTCCAATCTATAAATGAGTATTTGGATCTCTCGTTTGTTCAAGGCATATATTTATTTATTAATTTTACCCATTAACAAGAAATATAGGAGGGAAACAAGAATAAAGCGAAACATTGTCCGAGAATAATCTATAATTTCAATTTAAAAGTTTAAGGCACTTGGTAAAACCAGTTTAAGTTCATTAGTCATCCTAAAATGAGCTAGAAAGTAGAATAAGTTTAAAATGTCCCCAAATATTTTGAGAAATTGAGTGAAAAAATAGACTACAGAAATAGTTCGTTAAAGAGAAAATTCCTTTCGCATTTTGAAGTTTATATTACTAAGAAATTTGCAAAATGTTCTTTGCTCCAAGGAAAATTTCGCTAAATAAAGAAATTCGCAACAAAAAGTAGTGTTTTCAACTGTACTTCCAAATTTGATCATAATTACTTCTTTCAAACATTAATGACCACGTTTATTATTAAATAAAAAGCAGGTTTATAATCAGTGGTGTACCCAGAAACTAATTTGTGGGGGGATGCATATTGTTATTGTCATGATAGAAGCAATTTTTTTTTTTTTTTTGGAATTACTGTTTGGTAAAAACTAAAGAATACGCTTTATCAATCGCATTTCTCCTACACAGAACTGCTCAAGGATTGATAAAATTTTTATCAATTTATAAAAATTACAAAAGTAGCAAAGACCATTTAAGAAAAATTATACAGATGCCATAGGAAAAAAATTCTCACTTACTAATATCGGAGGAATTCAACAAGATCGAAAAGTTCATTAAAATCATTTAGTAATTGATAAAATTGTCCCATTTTTAAAAAATATTTAAAAAGATAGGAGTGTAATGAAACAAAAAACCGCTATAAATATTAGTTTTTGCAAAATTATATTTCTTCTCCATTTATGCTTGTAAAAAATATTTAAGACGTCTTCACTTACAGGTATATTTTTATTGTAAAAGCCATTTAAGCGCATTTCAGATTAACTGTCTCTTAAGTAGTTTTTTAAACATTTCCTTATTGAAAAATATCTTTCGTTTTTTCTTTTCGTGGTGAAAAAAAACTAAGTATGGGGGAATAAAAAGTTAATTTTCTTAAGTTTAAAACATCTTTAAAAGTATATAATAAAAGAGTTATTCTGAAGTATTTCAATTTCAATTTGAAAAAAAAAATATTGGAGGAGTGCATTTGCTCCTTTGCACCCTCTGGATATGCCACTGGCTAATATAATATATATCGTAGCAGAAGACAAAATGAACAGAAACTAATGCAAAGTCTTTATTACTTGATGTTTGCGTGATCAAATTATGATTATTCATCTAATAAAGAGTGCTGTCGGTTTTATTTCGAGGCCTCGAAACTAATGTTACTTTCTGAAACGCAAATGTGGTGTATTGTCTTGGCCGAAATATTCGGGCAATTTGCTATTATGATCTTTGACTATGGCAATGATCTTGCATTGACCAGGCCAGTGGACTCTCTTTCTGGCTGAGCATCCTTTGATTGCCGTAGCTTAACGAGCCCATTGTCCGCGCCCAATTCTTTCAGTGAGGGAACACGGTGTATTTGTATTCGGCTTTGCAGCTAGCGGGGGTGTCGTCAGCTGGTGGTGACAGTCTTGCCGCTGATGAATGGCGGGACGCAAGAACCGGCTGCGGCCTGAGCACTCATAACGCTGAATAATAACGCAGCACCCATCTCGCCTGCCTTTAATGACCCCCAGCGCCTAAAGGGTTGTATTAAATTTGAAGACGGCTGTCGCAGCAATAATCTTACCAGATAGAGTCATTCGGGAAATTAAAAGTTGACTGGGAGTTTTGTTATTTACTACACTTCCAAGACTCCCCTTTTTTTTTCATTTTATAGCCCATGATATGCCATTCTAATTTTATGCAAGTAGGATTCTGGTCTCAAGTAATATGGAAGTTTTCTAAAGACGTCAGGCTACGTCGACAGATTAGAAGTCTTTATGTCTTATGTCCTTCATGTATTAACATCAAAAGCTCTCATAAGATAGATTTTAAAGGGGAACTTACATTTTTTCAGAACTTGTACACATTATAATAAAAAGTGTATGTGTATGTTTGTATACCAGGTGCGTAGAAAAATCCTTTTTCTCAGCAACCGTTGGTCGTAGATTCACACTTCGAACTAGAAAAATGTTTCAATTACGGGAATCATTCTTTTTATAATATTTTTAAATTTCAGAACTTAATTTTGCAAAAAATATAAAATTTTAATTTTTCTACGTTCTCCCATTCTTTTTTATTATGTTTAGTAAAAATTTAAACTCGTCATAAGAACCATAACACAAAAAGTTCCACTTCTCTGTAAAAAAATTCACTGAGATATTTGAATTTGAAATTTGCAAAAATTTAAAGAATTTTTTTATCTTTTTGGGGGGAATCAGTTAATATATTAATTACAGTAATCCGGGTTTGAAATCAGTTTGCAACGTCCCTTTTAAGACTAAAAAAGGGGTAGATTAAGAGGTTATTTACTGAAAATGTAGTGTATATTCACTTTACTATGAATATAACACCTGTTTATAATAAAACAAAATTTCCCTGCTTGCGCCATAAAAGGGACGTCGCAGTCTGATCTCAATCTCGTAATACTGTAATTAATCTATTAACCGATCCCTGAACGAAGGAGAAAAAAATCTTGAGAAATTTTTTTTTTTGTATTTTTTTTTTTAAATATGGTGGTCAATTTTTGTCACAAAGTTTGCGTTACGGTTCGTAGGACAATTTTCAATTGTTACTAAATGTAATAATGGAGAATGACGATTAAAGTGTGATAAACAGCACCAGCAATAAAACATATCTCTTAAGATAACTTTTATGATGTTAATTTTCCCCTAAAAAGTATTTCCAAAAAAACAAAAACATGATTTACTGGAAAATATTAGAGTAAAAACGTTAAATTCACTTCATTTTTGTCTATTTAGCCCAATATTGACATTGCATTTCTTTTAAGAGATAAATAAATCATTTACAGAAACGTTTGAATTGATACACACCATGAACCCTTATCTCATTTCAAATGTTATTTGGTTATGATACTTCAATTGACATTGCCAAAATTTGGTAGCTGTGACTTTTTTTGAACAGGTTAGTTAACTGTTGAACATTATTGGGCGACAACATTGTACATTTTGTTGGTCCTTTCTGAATTATTATTTTGAAATTTACGGCTTCTGAATGAAATCTGTCAAGAGAGAGAAAGAGAGTGAGTGCCCATTCACTTCAAACGGATACATCTTAAAATGTCCTTTCCCATGATATTTGCAATTTTTATTTCCTTGTAAAATGTAAAGGTTTGGTTTGGAGCGCTACGGTCTATTGTTTCGCACAAGAGGGCTAATGAGACCGGGACCTACAGTTTAAAGCCGATTCCGAAAGGCTACAAACATCCATGCCAGCAGCAGGATTTGAACCCACGAACTCCAGTTCCGAAGAGCAGCGCTCTACCATTCGATCATCGTTCGGCTTAAAATGTAAAGGAAATGTTGTGATCTCACAAACTTTCAGTGGATTTCAACAGAAATACTCATTTTGACCGATCCTAAATCAGTTTTGACAAATTAACTTTTGAACATTAATGTGCGAAAGCATTGTGTATTTTGTTAGTTTTGTGTATTTTTGTTTCCGTATACCCTTCTACAAATTTGAGAAATCAACTTTTCTGTTTTGTTCTAACAACTGTCAACAACAACTAAATCAAATTTGAAGCCATATATCGTGGCTAGATTATAAAAAGTACAGTTGAAGAATAAAATTTGCTGAAAATTTATTTTAAATTGCTTTTATTTCTTAAATTAGCAGCTTCATATGTGTTCAGGTGGTTTGGTTTGGTTTTGGAACACTATGTTTGCTGTTTTGCTACAATACTGTAAGTGAGACCGAAACCTACTTCTTAAAGCAGATTTCGAACCGCTACGAACATCCATACCATAAGTGGGATTCGAACCCGCAAACTCAAGGACCGAAAAATAGATCTCTACTATTCGAACATCTCTCAGCACTGGTCAGGTGAGAAAAAGAACTAAAGTATATTTTAACTATGGAACTTTCCAAACAACGCCCATGCTGCTCAAATAAATCTTTAATTGCATGCAAATATGTGTCGGAGCAATTGGGTCAAACTAGTGTCGAGTCCATTTTCAAATTCCCCCCCCCTCAACAATCAACTTGCCCCACGTTGGAAAACACTGGTCTAGTCTAAAGTATTTAGCTGCGATTCCTTGCAAATAATGTCCATAGTACTCACTGAAACTCATGCGCAGATGCCAATAATAGTCATCTTCATAGTACCATTTTGAATGCTTAAAATGTTCTCCTTCAAAATTATTATAAAAGCTCAGTCGATTTGAAAGAAGAGATAGAAAGAACATTTAGTTTGTCCTTTTTATAACCTTGTATAGCCTAGTCTCGTATTAGGTACTGATTGGGGAGAAACCACCTTTGAATAGGGATTTTTCCGAAACCTTTTACTAAGTAATGTTCACTATTTAAAAATCTATGAAATCAGCTTTTAAAATATAAAATCTCACTAAGAAATACCCCCAATTAACCTCTTTGAGAATACCTTATTTGTAGTTTCTATGTATGCAGCGAATGAACAAAATTTTCCCGTCAGATAAAACAGTTTTGTTAAAAAATATTCCATTAGAAATATCTTTTTTCTGAAAACAATCAAAGTAATCAAATATATCTCTAAAATTTAAATTGGATTTCCTCGTCATGTAAGCATAAAATAATTATGGTTACACTTACTCAGATACATATTAAATAACAATATGTTTTAAGAAAGGCACTTTCTAACATTTTTTAGATAGTAAAAGGTAAAGCAGTTCAAAAACTTTCTTCTTCAGAAACAAAATGGAGTATTTATAAGGATCATCCAAAACTCAGCACTCGGAGAGCATAGTGCGATTGAAAATGCAGTTTTCTTTCTTTCATACATTTGTCCCAAAAATAAATAGAGACAATTCTTCTGTGTTAAAAATAAATAAATATAACGCCTCTAATATTTGACGTTTCTCGAACATAAAATATTTGGCAAATAAATTTAAATGTTTCCAGTGTCACAGAGAAAAGATAGGTTAAATGAAATTTAGATAAATAAGACCTTAATTTATGTCTTACAACCGGTAAGGTCGATAATTCTCAAACACAAGCAGAAATTTTCTATTGTAATGGGATTTTTAACATTCTTCTATATACAAGTAAACAAAAGCTAGAAAGATGTAGGAATATAGATAGATATAGATATGTATGTGTATGCACATGTGCATATGTGAGACTGTACATACAACTAGGATACTCCCTGTCTGCAGAGACATCTCACTTACTACAGATTTCGAAAAAAAATTAGATACTCGTTACACTATAAATTCTTTTTAGTGATAAGCTATTACAAATGTTCAGTACGGTAACGTTTAAAATTCTTTGCACCGAAAGAACATTGTATTTTACTTTAAGCGTATATATATTAAACAGTAGTATATGTAAAATATTATCCACCCTTTAACTACAACACAATTTTAGCCATCGTGTAGCAAAGACGTAGACCGTACTGCTCCAAATAAATTCAAACCGCAACACATCTGCAGATTTGTCACACAGCCTTTTACTTAAGTATAATTAATACTAATACTATTTTGGGCATACTACCAAAGTTTGACCTTATAACGTAATTTTTCTTGCTAGTGTTTCGAAGTAAACATGGCCGTTCTGCTAGCAGTATACACCAAAGAGAAACAAATGGAGATGACTGAAAAGTGTAAAAGAAGCTAAAATAAAATAAAAAAACCCAATACGGAGACCCACTATACAGTAGAGGTATAAGAGGATTCATAAGTCTAAAAGTAGATGTGCGAAGACTTTCTGCAAAATAGAAATACAGAAAGCTGGAAAGAAATGCCTTAAAGACCAACAAAAGATTTTAATGTACGTGCAAGCTTGTGGACAACTAAACGAAACTCATCAAAGAGATGATGATTGAGTAGAAAGATTATGCATTCATTTTACATATGCATAAAAATATTAAAAGTGTGAAGTTAACTTTTACTCATCTCGCAGAATTTAATAGTTTTCTGTACCTTAAACTAAACAAGTTAAGAAAATTTATACACAATTCAGTAGTCTTATGGACTTATATATGGTTAAATATAAAATACTATAATATAATATAATTATGGACTTATATGGATAAATAGTAAATTCATTTCTGAATTATCAAAGTATTAGTCTGGAGGTTAAATTTTTAACTATCTTGGGTAAAAAATGAAAAAAATACTTCTTTCAGAATTATTAACTTTAATTTATTTTCTATTAAACCATTTGTTATTTTTTAAATTTACAGCGATCTCGTGACTTGATATCAAGCTATGTATTTATTTTAAAGATAATGGCCTATTAGTTACGATAGTACCTACTCAACCATAATAGAAGTATTATAATTGTGTAAAAATCACAACTACACGTTAATTTTACAAAAATATATTTATTCTGTCAAACTACAATTTTACTTTGCGTAAATTTAAATATATAAATACGTCTCATAGAATTTTTGGTTTCACTATGATAACATTGTTTTATTTCCTTCAAAAAATAATTGCATAATTACAAGCCTTTTAAAAACCTTTTTCTTTATTAATCGAAAATTAATTTATGGTAACTTCCATTGTTTCAATTCATTTTATGTTTAACTTAACGAGTGAAATTTCATGGTTAAAAATTGTATAAAAAAAATTCTCCGTATTTCTTCTTGAAATACCGCACATTTAAAAGAGAAATTCTAAACTTTAAACTCGAAGACAAACAATCCATTCCAAAAGAATGTTTCCCTTTCCTATGCACTGTCCTAATAAACGCTAAACAGTCGTCTATCTTTCGTGGAAAAATAGGCGGAAAATGATCTTATTACCCTTTTCAAATCAACGGCTTTTCAATTACGTATAAATCAAATTCTATTCCCCCACTTTCTACAGGAGGATCAAAACCACGTGTGCTGGAAAGATCAGAAATTTAATTGAATTGATCTACGAGATAGAAATGTAAAGCGAAACCGAGCTCTGAAATTTTTGACACGCTTTACCGGGAGGGGAGTTCCCCTAATCGATTCACCCAAACCCTCTCCACTGCACAGCTGGCAAAGACGTCACACACGACTCATTAGGGTGACTGTCTTTTTTAATCACCCCTCCCCGGTTTCCGACGTAGTACTTCGGATCGGTATAACCTTGAACCCAAGTATTATGAGACTTGTTCTTAAACATATTAAAGCATCTTACGTTAATTGCAGGGATATAACATCTGTAGTAGTAGCTACCAAAGTTGATCATGACAACCACACGAATTTACCAGAAAAAGAAACTTTTCTCGCATTCAGATTTAATAAAAGCTACCTAGTTTTAATAAGCAAGCTTTTAATGTAAAACTATTACCGGAGGAAAATTAACATGGTATTACGAGAGTTGTTATTAAACATGTAAAAGCATCTTAAATGAATCACAATGAAATAACATGCATAGTAGTGGGTACCAAAGTTGTTCTTCTTGTTGGTGATGCCAGTGCCTCTTGGAAGAGCCAAACAGGTGAGGCATAGGCCACCACGAATTCAGGCAAAGGGATGCGTCTTTCGTTTGACGAGCACCACTAGGATGAAAGAACGTCTTAGCTCAAGTCATCATCATCATCATTTTTTTCCTTGGGAAACATCCAAAGCCTCCAATAAAATGCAGTTAATCTTGCTTCATCCCAAGCCCACCCATCCAGCCTCAGCCCTTTCTTTGTCCAAGATAAAGCTATATCAGCAATACTCATCATTCATACTTCAAGCAGAGCAATTAAAATCTACTACAGTCAATCTTTATCCCCTAAGTAAGTTATCAATTGATCAAAGTATCTAGCCTGAATAATCCATCGTATAACCACCAAATAAATTGTTAGAGAGCCCCATCACCAACTTATAGTAAATAATCAGAAGTTCTTGGGCACATTGGATAATTGTGTTCAAATTACAGAGGATAAAGTTATATCAGTATAACCGAACATTCGTGCTTCATACAGAACAATTAAAATCTGCTACACTTAACATTTATCACCTAAGTAGATTAAGTGTCAAAGTGTCGAACACCTGAATTATAATGAAAAAAAATATATAAAGTTGAACCTCGATCCATACCTCTAAATCAACTTTTCTATTATTTTGGAAAATACGAGGCATGAAACCGGAATTGAACCTATTCCCTTAGAACATGGGTGGGCAAATACTTTTAAGCGCGGGCCAAAATGAAATTTTTAAAATGTCTCCCGAGCCGGAGGACTATACCGCGTACGCTGTGCACACGCGAATGTTTTGGATGGAGATTTTTCCCTACCTAAAACATTTTTTGACAAAAACACTATAAGTATCATTTTAAAGCATTTGGACAGAGAAATTTGACAGTTAATAAAAGATAATAGTAATAATAAATTGTCTTACTTAGGTGTATATGCGAACAATTTGTGCTCAGTAAAATATGTCACTTAATTTTTATAGAAATATGATCCATTGTTTTAAATTAATGGTCATTAACTAAATCACTTAATGAAAGATTTTATTTTGATATTTATTTATATCTTAATGATACAAATTATCTTAATTTGATCATAGTTATTATATTTTTATATTTATATTACATTTTGTAAATATAATAGTAAACAGAATTATAAAAAGAAAAGACAAACATTGAACGATAAAATAGAATAGTTTTAGTTAATGCGAAACGTGAAACCTGGAATGTTCATTTGATATTATTTCTTCCAAATTTGGATCCAAATCCCTTGTAGCAATCCTTAATACCGAGTGCAGATTTTCGTCAGTAATTTGTGGTTTGGTTTGGTTTGGAGCGCTACGGTCTACTGTTTTGCACACGAGGGCTAATGAGACCAGTAATTTGTGATCGATATTTATTTTTGGTGTAAATCATTAACGAAAAAGTTCTTTCACAAATCTATGTTGTACACTACGCATACAAATACTGTTGATTTCAACAAAATCGCATATAAGATATTTAAAAAATTGCATGCAGGATTTTTCAAAGGACCGGATATAGGGCCTGATCCGGCGCGCGGGCCGGCTTTTGCCCACCTCTACCTTAGAACGTATCAAACCCAAGTCTCCTATGGATTACTGCGCATTAAAACAAGTTCTTTATGAGTGACATATCAGAACATTGGATGGACACAGTAAAATAGAGAAGAAGACGTAAGAGCTATCAGACTGAATATATCAGAAAATAAATTTCTTATATTTGTTAATATATATCTTTGCAAAATCATTACAGAAATGTGAACACTCTCTGAAAAATCATTAATGTTTGAGAACATTGACAACAATAGTTTACTTACGGAAGTAAAAAGGATAGAACTATCTCTATTTTCTAATTGTACAAAACAGGTATCCATAACATATCTCTCTCTCTCTCTCTCTCTCTCTCTCTCTCTCTCTCTCTCTCTCTCTCTCTCTCTCTCTCTCTCTCTCTCTCTCTCTCTCTCTCTCTCTCTCTCTCTCTCTCTCTCTCTCTCTCTCTCTCTCTCTCTCTCTCTCTCTCTCTCTCTCTCTCTCTCTCTCTCTCTCTCTCTCTTTCTCTCTTTCTTCTTCTTCTTCTTCAAATCAGATTTATAAATTTGTTCACAGCTCCTACAGAGATATTTAAAAATTCTGTTATAGCTCTTTTATGCAATACGAGGGCTAATGACGCCTGAACATACTGTTTAAAGCCTAACTATTCGTGAATCGTTCGGCCTTCCAAAACATGAGATGCGACCTTAGATTTAATAACAGTTTACCTACCTTTGTTGGTACGGATTTTTCTCTTTGGCGTAGAAATATTAAAACCATGATTTTCACATTTTTTATATAGTCCAATAATAGTATTTTTTCTATAGAAAGCACAAAAATATAGCCTTCGATCCATTGTTTCGTTTAAGCGGCATTTTAAAGCTCTGAATATGTTTAATACTGCAGGCGACATTTAAAACCTATTCCAATTTGATGCCAGTCAAGTTCTTATTTTAATATTTAACTTTAAATTCATGGAGAAAATCAAAATCGTTTCAAAATATAGATGAACACTCTCTGTAACTTTGATAAAACTTCGTTAAAAATAAGTAAAAAATAATAATAATAAGTATAAAAACTCTAATTTCTCTCCGTCCTTTTATTCATGTTCTTACTTCTAGTCTGTGCATAGAATTTTCATTGTTGTAGAGTAATAGGACCAGGGAGGCTTTAGGGCCGAACAAAGCGGATCTCTGACCTGGGCAGTATTTTGGCTCGAGCTTGTAATACTTCATTATTGTGAAAAAAACTTGTTTAAAAATATTTTAGAAAATATAATTCTTTATAGCTTAAAAGCCTGGAACACAATTGTTTTATATAATTTTTTATTATTTTAATTAAAATGCCAACTAATGTTAGTTTGTTTTTAATAACATAATGGAGAAATCAATTAATGCCTTTCAATGTAGATTCGATTTAGTGAGTACCCACAACAGTTATTTTCAGGATATTTTTTAGAACAAATTTAATTTAAAAGTTACTCCTAAAAATGTATTAATGACACATTTTAAAGATTTGGAAGTCCGTTGTAGATTTAGGGAATATAAACGAGCTTGATCTAGCAGATGAAAGCGGCCTTATTGAGCATGGAATTGGATAAACAGTCAGGAAATTTGTGGTGAGATATCAGTAATGTGTACTCTATGGAAATTATATTTACCACCTTTGGTAGCTTTGAAATTGATAACTAAAATGAATTTTTCTTCAGACATGAACATTGCTCAAAGAATTTTACCAATGTACCCGGGCAACGTAGTTTTTCTAAACAAAAAATAATCAAGAACTCTTTACAAAGAACATCTCAACTAATCAATTTAATCAACCAGGATTGTCAGGTCTCGCTATATTAGAAATTGAGTGCGATTACATATAAAGTTTAAATGCTTCAAAATTTATTAGAGAATTTTCGGAACTAAAACTACGTAAAAAGAGAAATTCATTCGAGTTATATTTCTGTTGGGTTTTTTCTTCTCTTCTTTTTTTTTGAAGTATTTTCACTTTTAAAAACATTATAAAAAGAGAAGTTATAAACATTTGAGTCAGTCACTGAGTTACAATGTTGTCTTTCGGACATTCACTAAAATATGAAAAAAAACTATATGCTTTTTTTTAAGAATATTTACATTGTAGTTCCTTGTGAGCGCATTTTTTAAATTTTTCACAGAGCGGTTTAAAGGCTAAATTCGACCATACTTCGATCAGGATCGGGCCTAGACGGTAAACGACTGAGGTAAACGCTAATCAATCTTAACAGACTTATCAAGCCTCCCTATATTAGAAATTGAGTGCGATTGCATATAAAGTTTAAATGCTTCAAAATTTATTAGAGAATTTTCGGAACTAAAATTACGTAAAAAGAAAAATTCATTCGAGTTATGTTTCTGTTGGGTTTTTTCCTTTCTTCTTTTTTTGAAGTATTTTCACTTTTAAAAAGAATATAAAAAGAAAAGTTATAAACATTTGAGTCATTCACTGAGTTACAATGCTGTCTTTTGGACATTCACTAAAATATGAAAAAAAAATGTAGGTTTTTTTTAAAGAATACTTACATAGTAGTTCCATGTAATCGCATTTTTTTAATTTTTCACAGAGCGGTTGAACCTTTTAAAGGTCACCGACAAAAATTCTTTGGAATTTAATGAAATTACTTTATAAATATTATTTATAAACCTTATAAATTCAAAATGTTTAAAAAAAATTTTTTACAATCTTTAGAGGGGTTTGCCTTGGAGGGATTGAGGAAGGTTAACTGACAAACCCATCCCTGTGTACAGCTTGAACACAATACTTTTTAAAATTTTAATTATACTAGAAGAACAATAAATAAGTGTTCTTAAAAAAGTATAATAAATAAATAGTTCAACAATTTATAAGTGTTGCTTGAATATACTTTTGTGTGGGGTCATAAGTGAAAAAAAATCGAATTACTAACTTTCCAGGTACAGCAAGTTTAAATACAAAAAGAAAAATAGATTAAATGCAGAAAAACAATAAATTCAATGCAGTGCTATCATCTATTGTAAGTTTTAAATGTCAAAATCATAAAAAAATTCGAAAAAACCATTCATACTTCTCCAAAAATTTGAGAAAAAATGTTTAACAAGAGTTTTCGCTGTGAAACCACTGGGATCAAGATCAGGCCTGGACGGTAAATGACTGACTACGACGGTATAATTTAGGAGTGGCTAAACTTTATGAACTAGAGTACAAAATAAATAAATGAATAAACAAAAATATTACTTGAATCTGGAAAATAAATTATTAGCTTATAAAAGGAGTTTGTTAAACTAATATTTTTATTCTATGTTATGAGTAACTTTTTTTTATTTTAAAAGTTTAAATATATTTTTTTATGCTTTGGGGCAACAATTTTGTAATTTGCCTAAGGCAGCAAAAAAGCTAGAGCCTTCCCTACTTTCATGTATCACCTACGGGATTTCTAATACTTTATGTATTTATTTCTGTTGTTCAAGGATTCATTTTATTTATCCAGTTACTTAATATTTGTGAAATTCTTTTCATTAAATGTCCCCCAAATTAAAGTGCCCAGTGGAAGTTAGCTTATGTCTGATATCGTGCCGTTTGCATTTCTTATCATTTCTAAACAACAGATGGCGGCACAAGAAATGTTCTTGTATTAAACATTTTATGTTAGATTTTATAGCTCGATCTTTATAAAATGCAAATCCCAAACTACTCTGATTTTTCAAGAAAAATTTTATTTTATCGAAAAAATACAATAATGATATTATTTAAATTAATGATATTATTTAACCTAAATATGCAGCGATGGAAGCTGGTGAATAGAAAGCAAATATTATTTCTCAATAGCATTAGTTTATTAGCAAATACTTTGCTTGTAATTTGCTATAATGTTTTGCTTTTGTAAAAAAAAGTTTAAAAAAAAGTGTATTTCATTTTGTAGAAAAAAAAATTTTTTTAAAATAACTCAATCCTAAGATAAAAATGAAAGCTAGCCTATACAAAATTTAGAGAATGAACAAGTCTAGCTCTAAAACCGGAACTGGGCGGGGCGGCATTTTGGTTCGAATTTGTAAGATAGACTCTTTATTAGGAAAACAGCTGCGTAAAAAATATTTACAAAATAGAGTTAATTATGGCTTGAAAGTCATTAGTTTTATATAGAGAGCGAGAGTCACGTGATTCTGTTCCCCCGAGAATTAATATATATTGGCTTTTATGAAGCAAGAAGGAAATTTGATCATTAGACAGCTTGGATATTCACATACAGCAATTTAAGTGTATCAGAATCAATGCAATTTTCCGGGGACAGCTGAAAAATATGGCCAATAGAGAGAAATTAGCACTTATTTCAACATTAGTTTTTAAAGATGGGTAAAATTTGAAGAACATTACTTTATCTGACGTTTTGGAATTTGAAATTAGGTATTAAAAATTGTGAATGAGAAACAGGAAAATTTTGAATACCTATTTTAGGTGTAACATTTTTGATATATTACAGATATAGATAGATATTATGCAGCATGTTTGAATGATAAACCCGGAAGGAAAACTTGTTAAATTTTATTTTTTATTTACACACCTCGTATCCAGAAAAAGCAATCACGCGTTAAATTGCATATCGCAATCTTCGAGATTAAAAATATTGTTTATTCCTCGATTTTGTAAGATAAATGATGATGACCTTTGTTTGAAAGATACGTCAGGTGTTGACACATTTTTACCTAAAGTCGTTATTTCTTGCAAAACCTTAAAATATAACAAAGGATTGAGAAAGATATTTCAAATCAAGAAATAATTTTTCATAGTGGAAGAAAGTAGAAAAGTCACGTATATACACACATTACATTGCACATCACAATCTTTGTCATTAAAAATATTGTTTGTTCCAAGATTCCATAAGCTAAATGATGTTGACCATTTCATTCAGATTAGATTTTATGATAAATGACAAAATTTTAGGATTTTGTTTTACCACCAGTTCTAACATGATAGTAGAAACCTAAATTAATCGAATTCTTTCATATATATATTTTAAGTAGAGATTATTTTCTTCCAAAATATAAATTTCTCGTCAAATATAAGTTTACTAAAACATTATTTAAAAATTAATAATGCAAAAGAATCAGTTACAGAATTAATCATAGTTTAAAATTTATCATAGATCTGCATATTTTAAACGAGACATTAAGATAAAAGTATTTATTTTGATATTTTCACCTCTATCGAAAGTATATTATTATATCGCTCATGTACTTTTTAATTGATTTAAAAATAGTACTCTTTGAGTACTATTTCAAAAAACACAACTGTATTTTAGAAAGTTGCGAAAAGCTGTGTCTCAAGCGTAACAAAAAATTTTCCTAATCAAAAATTTTTCAAAATTAATAGATCAGAAGTTTGTATTCAACATTATTTAATATTGAATTGTTAAATTGTAAATTATTTTTCACCATATATTTGTTTAATATTAGTAACCTTGCTGAATAGATCAGGGTTCCCACTCTTTTTCCAGAAGAAAAATTAAGGACTTTCTAAGGACCAAAGTAACTTTTTTTAAGGACCTACTTAAAATACACTTTTTAAGAACCTTTGATAAAAATTAAGTAGCTTTAAGGGCCCTTAAAAATGAAAGCTAAAATTAAGGAGTTCTTAAGGACTTTTAAGGACCGTGGGAACCCTGTAGATGTAAAGCTCTTTGAACGAAGACATGTGACATAAATGTGTTCTAGTGATCAGGATTTGAGGATAATTTAGAAAGTCCCCATTTCCCTTAACAAAGTTATGAAAACTTGAAATGTTTCTAGCTATTGAGGTAAGCTTGAAATAATTTACCTACGAAGTTTTTAAAAAAAAAAAAAGTTTTTAAAAGTAATATATTAATTCAGACACCACTAGACTACAGAATTAAAAAGCGCATGAGACTTTGTCCAGTGTGCCTCCCAGTGAAGTTTCCTCTGGTAGTTTATTATGATTAGAGATGTATTTTCCACTATGTTTCACAAGTAGAAAAAAAAATGTAACAAGATAACATAAAAATATATGGTTAAGTAATTCACTTACCTCACTTCACCGAACGTATTTAAAAAAAAAAATAATAAATAAAAAAATGAGTAACGTCTGTCTCTGTAAAGGGTTCTTTCCCTTTCGGTTCATTTCACGAAGGAAAAGCCAATTTAAAGTAAAAATGGCATTCTCTTTATACTATAGAAAAAAAAAACTTTAAATGGCATGAATCAATGAGTTCAATGCTTGTGACTATTTCTACTGTTGATATGAATATATATAATTGATTTTATTATAAAATTGTTAGTTAAAATTAATCTAATTTTGGAGTACAATATAAAAGAATTTGTTGAGCAGCACAAACGTTCCCGTAATTTGCTGACTACCACTAAATAGAGTGCACAATCATTTATTTTTGAAGGCTGTGAAACTGAAGCTTTTTTAGTTATTAAAGGAAGTTTCTTTAAAAAAATTTTTTTATTCCAATGAAACAGACGATAAAGACATTATCATAACGCCTATACAAGGCTGCGAATTTATTACCCATTCTGCACGTGAAGCTTAAGGTATGCTAAGGTCTTTGCACATCTATGTTTACATATGCTCCGAAATCGACGGTTTTTGTTTTCAAGTGTATATATAAAAATATGCGCCAGGGTTAGAGGATATTTGTGTATACATAAAATGTAGAACCAATAGACGCACAATCATTGCTACTAAATCTCTCTTACCCTTTTACAGTCCATTGTTCCCAAAAGGGAACATAATACCAGTGTATAGTCAGAAGTGGCCAATGTTCCCAATTAGGAACATCATGAAAATCGTAAAAGAAAAATTTTGTTCCACAATTAAATGACTAACATACCTTAACTGTAGCATTAGAAGGCAAGATATGCAAAAATATAATTTAAATTATATCTGGATCTGAATTCGGTCTGTAAAAGGTTAAGGCCTTATTACACATCAACCTGTACATGTTGAACAGCCAACATTCAGTTTGCGATTCCTTTTCCCAGTGGTGAATGCACGGGTTTCTCTTGTAATAACGAAAAAATTTCAACTGATTTTTTTTTTCTTTTATGCATTTAATTAGCTGAAAATGCTTTGCAACCCCACAAGAAAGACGCGCATCCTTCATCGGGAAAAGAAATGCTGTAACTGAATCCGTTGCTTTTTCAATGTATACAGGTTAATGAGTTCACCTTCTTTAAACACTGAAAATCATACGAGAAATACGCGAATCCATCATCAGAAAAAGGAATCGACTGAATACTGAAAAAGGAATATTATAAACTGAATCCGTTGCATTTTCAACGCGTACAGGTTCACATGTTTAAGAATGTACGCTGGGAAATTTCCTCGACTCCACCGAGATTCCAAATTGGCATATTCAGTACCCGATTTGAAAGCGAGTGATTACTTTCTGTCAATGCAACATTGTCAGTAGAGTTGGGAGTATTTAACTTCCATTAGAAGAGTACCGTAAGAAATGAATGGATTTGTGGCTTCTCCACGACACAATCAAAAACAATAATACAGACAATCAGGTCCAATATTTTGAAATAGAATACAAGAACAAGAGAAAACAAAATTTATGTTAGTAAATTGTGGAAGAGTTTAAATATTACACAGGAAATAAACATGGAAAGATGATTTGAAATTTTTAAAAAATGAAGCTGAAAAGGGGATTTATGTGTAAAATAACTTCATACTAATATTTTAAGGTCTTCTCTTGCTGATACTTGCTGTTTTATGATACAGGGATTAAAGTGAACCCTAGTCATAACTCTAGTAATGCCAGAAATACCTAAATTCTAGTCTTAAATGCATAAAAGGGTATTTGTTCAACTAACGATCTACAAGAAAATAACAATGTCTTTTTTTTTTTTTTATAAAGTTGGTGTTGATCCATTTTATAATAAATATATGGAGATGTTTAAGAGCTTACTATTGGATAGCTTAAAAAAATATCCGTATCTATTAATATTCTATTCTTTAATATTAAATTATGTTTATAAAGTATTAGTTAAAAAAATGTAGTATAATTATGTAATCTAATTTTTTTTACTAAATATGTCTGCAGAAAACAGACTTACAAATGTAATATTTGTAATTTCATTAACTACATAAATGTATGACAAAATTTTAAAAAAATGCTTTAACTCTTTAAAGTTAAAACTTTCATCGCAGATTGTATTCATAGTTATTAGCTTTCAAAGATAACGGTTCATATATAGATCAGCATCCCCCTTCCGGCCCTTCCAGAATAAAATACTTAAAATTTTTAACAATAAAAATGTTATCCTCTGATGATCAAACAAATTAATTGTATATTCTGTATTTAATATTCTGTTCGGGTATAAAAGCTGATACCCACTAGTTGCAGGCAACTTCCCAATCTTGTAAAGTTGCGAGTTGCTACTTAGCTTCAATAAATTCATCTGTTAAGTTAAGCAGTGTGTACACTCGAATCTTCGTGACAATATATTATCGCTCGATTTATTTTCCACCACCTTACTTGAATGACAATTTTTTTTACATTAAAAAATAATAGGAATCCAGACAACTAAGGAAGAAAACACATCAGTACATATTGAATACTGTTTATTTTCTAATTTGACAGTATAACTTTATTCGAGGTAAAAAAGTATATACTTCAGTAAAAAATTTAAAACAACAGACAACAGTTGAGAAATGAAATTTATATGTTAAATGACATAACAAGATCATTTAAGTATCAAAGATTCAGCACAGCTTTAACGCCAGTATTTTCAGTGTATTATTGACAAAAACATTAAATTGAACACCAAGCTGAATATCAATCATAACAATTTAAATCTAAGAAACACAAAAATAAAATTTCTTAAAAGCAATAAATATATTAACTTAATATAACGACAAAATATCTAAATACATATAAGCACATTTAAGTAGCAATAAAACTACAGTTAATACATAACACAACATTATCTGAACAAGAACGTTTAGAGGCATTCAGAAAAGGCAGATTAATAACAACCAGGGCAAATAACACATTAATTTTGTTAAGACAAATTAGTACTTAATGCAATATCCATATCGTTTAAACCTGAGCATAAAAATTCAAAAACGCTACTTTTGATGGGGAGAAAATGCATTTCTTCCTAGTTTCAAAACTACAATGTAATATATTTTCAGAGTATTTACAACATGGATAATTGTGTCCAGAAATGCATTTTCTCAGTTACTTATTACCAAATGCTAATCAAAACTGCTCTAAAAACTGCATAAAAATTCAGTAGCCTCCAATTACGAATGGTAAAGATTTGAAAAAACATATCTGGTACAAGAATAAAGTTAATTTACATATACATACATATATATGTGTGTATATAGATATAGACACACCTAAAATTTGACTTTTTCTTAGACATAAAAGCAGTTTTTCCTAATTTCATAAAGTTTTAGTCAATGCTTGTTTCACTAGAAACTAGCATTAAATTTGTTCTTACCAATAGGGAAGAAAGAAGCAATATTTCTTTTTTTTTTTTGTGATAAAGAAATATTGGCATTTAAGTTATATACCGCACTTAGTGGAAAAACTTTGATATATGACGACAAGAAAAATCAAAAATTTGTGTTTCTTAAAAACCACACGAGATCCACATGTCTGAAAACTGAACACATTTTTATAGTGAGATATGTTACATGAGAAAAGGAAATTAAACACAGCCTGATGAAAAAGGCTTTTTATTGTCTAGATTTTACCCAATATTTACTGTTTAAAAAAAAATCAAATTTATCATACCCTAATCTGATTATTCTTATACATTTAATAAAAGCTTGTATCTGCTAGACCCAATCAGTAACCGTAGAGGAGTTTTAGGGAGGTCAGTCCTATTTTCATTAATTTCCTTCAGTAAATTCAACAATGGTATAAATTTTCAAATTTTTCAATACTGGCTTTCCATTTGTTACATTTACAACACATACAAAGAAGGAAAAAAAGGAAAAAAAAATCCTAACTAATAACATTTAGTATTTGGAGGCTGATTTTTTTCCAATACGATATGCAAGAAATATTTTCTTAAATTCTGTTCCAAAGCCGTAAAAAAATACTTTTATTTCGAACGTGAAAATACAACCACTTCTACTGTTACTGTAAAGGTTACTACCAGTTTGTCGACCATAAATACAGTTTGAAAATAAACTGTCATTGCATCACACCAATATGAACACATAAGCATCACAAACAGGAAAAAAACTGGCTAACTGCTTATTTCTCTAAAAACACGTATCGTTAAAGGATTAACGAACAAAAAGGTACCAACTTTTAGTAAACCACCTTTTATTTCTGGAAATATCCTTCAATTTCTTCTACACACTTATGGGAGAAAAAACTAATTAATCATTATTTGTAACTCAATATATTCTTTTCTTTAGTTTTTTGAAAGAAGTTTGTTTAAAGGGAGTGAGAAACATTTTAAATACAATAATTAAGAAAATGTTAGAATGTTGCCCTTGATATGGACTAAAAAAAAAATGTATGCTAAAGATTTATCAATATAAATTTAAGTGCACAATGCGGTGCAAGAAATTTAGCTGTCACGATATTTTAATCAAATTTTAAAAAAAGTTATTTTTCACTTTTAACTATGTGACTGAAGGGCTTTTAAGGCAGTGACTTTTTATACAGGAAATCGTTTCCCTTAGTTATAGTTTTGATTCTGGTCAAACGATGGGCAAGATGCATGGGCTTATCCTGGTTTCCTTCACGTGTAACTAATTTATGAAATGGCAATCTATACAAGACTTCGAGGAGGCCAATTCTTCTCTCTAAATGATTAAAGATGTAAATTATTCTGTAATGCATGCCAAAAAAAGTAAAATATTTCTACATTTGTACAAATTATTTAATCACTTGGCAATCTTCAATCAACACTTTCCTAATTAAACATGAATTTCTGAATCTGGCAAATTCTTTTTCCTATTCTTATAGTAATAGATGGAAATGTATATTGTATATATTAGCTTCAGACAACAATTTGCAAAATTTCAGCACACAAATGAAAATGCTAATAAATAATTATCCTGTAATTAGCATTAAGCAAGTCTGTTTCCTCATTCTAAACCCTATTAATTAGCTCCTTTCCAAATTTTGTTTTCAGCATTCCTCCCGAATCCTCAATAAAAATTTGCCAGAAACCATCATCATAGCCAAATGCTATGCATGCACTAAACCAGTGGTTGACAAATTTATGAAGCTGCTGAGCTACCATACAATTTTTAAATCCTACTGCGAGCTTCCAAAAGAAACCAAAATAAAAATAAAAATTTTTTATATTCAAATCATACATTGAATTATAATTTATAAACTGAGATTCCTCATAAACGTGAAATAAATGTTAATAAAACTATAAGAAAAAGACAGGGTTCATACTCAGTTGGCAGAAGAAGAAAGAAACAACTCTGGGTTTAAAAAAAAAAAAAAAAAAAGCACAAACATGACATTACAGTAGTTTAGATTTACTTATTACATTCAATATTGCTTTTATTCTATATCATTTTTGTGCAATGTGCTTATTATGCAAACTTTTGAAATACACTAATTGTATTTTCAAATCTTCCTGTTTATATATATTATAATGTAAACCTCCATGATAGTATAACAAAAAAGGAAATAATTTATTATATTAACCAGATACATATTCAATAAGCAGGGTAAAAAAGAAGCAACTGATATGGCATCACAGTAATGCAGATTTAATATTTATAATTCTGTTAAGTTTTATTTTTTTTTTAGTAATGCATCGACAGATGCAGAATTACTAAAGCTTTCTAAATACACTAGCTTTCTTAACATGCTATAAAATTAGTTACTCCTTTAATATTACATCAAATATTGTAATAACAATCAAATGAAAACAAGCTTTATTTGCAGTAAATAGATATTATAGAAAATAAATTTTAATTTATTATCAAATGGCTTTGGTATTAATACTATAATAAAAATATGTGATAATTACACGCAAAGAAGGAAAAAGCACTTTAACATTAAAATAAAAGTTTTACAGACTTCACAATGAAAAAAAAAAAGAATTTTACAACAATTTCAAGCACTGTACAAACCCTGAAAGAAGTACAATTGCATAGAAGGAAAAAAAAACTGAAGTGTCATTAATAAAATATTAGCAAAGCAATAACAAATTTTTCATCAGGCTGATTAACTTTATTAAAAGAAATGGCATTCTCTTTGGTCATTTAAAATGTTGGGAGGGTAGGCCATTTAAATACAGTTATCTAAATGTTCATCAGCAAATTTGTTTCTGTATGCATTATATATAAATTTCATACTAGAAAAATGTTAGTCAACCTGATTGAGACACTTTGATCACTAAAAACTTCCCCACAAGGTACTAGTACCTTTCGACCATCTCTGTACTAAATTATGTTTTAAGAGAAAATTCAACCAACTGTAAAAAATAATTTATGTTGTAAATTTTTCAGCTGTGTCATGTTAGTAAATTTATCTTTGTAAAACATTACATAGTCAATTACAACTAAACACTAAATAATTAAAATGTATAAATAAACAAGCTGTTTAAGCAGAACTTTCTGGTTTATATCTCTCAAAAACGGAAGAAACAAGCTAATACAAAATAATACACAATAAACAGTATATAAAATTATATAAATATGGGCAATACACACAACATTTATGTAAATACATATTAAAGCTAGTGAAATCACTATTAAGAAGCTAAATATATTTTCTACCAAAATAATATTTTTTAGCTATAGGTTCTACACAAGCAAGTATATTTAGTCATAAACAATCACAAATCAACAACAATGGATAGTACTATAATGGAACTGAAAAGAAAATTATGAAAAAGAGAAAAAGTTTTTAACCATAAACTAACCTTTATTAATGTGACCTCAAACAAATTATGGATAAAAACTTCAAAATTAAAGGTATGAGTCTTTGGTATGCTAGCAGTTTGATTTCAAATTATTTTGATTTTACAAAATTTATTTCTTTTAAAAGTACTAACTATCTTTAAATGGTAATCATAACATTTTCAATAATTTTAATAAAATGTTTACAAATTATTCAATTATACTGGGTATCTAGAGATCAAATAGCATCTTAAACATCTTAATATCCTGTTCAAGATTTTTTTTAATGTAAACAGAACAAGTATTGTCAATTTCAAGGATAAATACAATTAAAAATTTAGGAAATATGTTATTCTTTATAATGTACAATTAAAATGCAATACAAAATTTATAAATAAAATGCTTCATGAAAACGTTTGTTCATTCTTTTTTACAATTATTTCAGTCCTGAGAAATTAATCATATACTTACACTTTGAGGCATTAGTTTGCAGACATCAATGGCAGAGTAAATTATGGTATACTCAAACAAATATTTAAAAACTAAAAACATTTATAAACATGACGAACACAAAAGATATCAACATTGCACTTAAACAAAGAACAGAATAAATAATGACATGGCACATGTACTTGCTTAAGTAAATAGAAAAAAAAAAAGAAATGGCTAAAATACAAATTAAATATAACATAGAATATTATAAAAAGCTTGGCACTTGATAAAACAGTTGTAAAAAATTTGGTACAGATATTTTATATCAAAATCACATAGTTATTTCACAGATGAAAAAAAAAAGTTTTAAATCATTAGTATGAAAAACTCTAAGTTTTATTACATCATTTTAAAAACTTAAGTCAAATTTTACTCCTGTTAATATCAGCCAGAGCAAAAAATAAAAGTTATATACATAGAGCACAAATTAAAATTCAACACATCAGTAAAAAAAATGCCCCAATTTTCAAATGCATTCCACGAAAATATGATAAACTTTTGCCCAAAGCATTAAAACATAAAATTATTGAAATAACCGAATATTAATAAAACATTATGGACAATATTGAAACAAAGATAGTTTTTTAAAACGTCTTTCATACATTAGTCAGAAAGCTTTTATGATGACTAGATTTATAAAAAAAAAGTAAATATCTGATTTGGTATAGCTTATTTAGTATGCTCAAATTATATGAACATAACAAAAGATGAGGTAAGAAATAAAATGAAAAAATCGTATAATTTAAGACTCATGTGTTAGTCCTGAAGATCTTACACAATAAAACATACCATTACAACTTCTATTATTTTGTTGATGCTCACACTTTAAATATTTCTTTCTGAAACACTAAATTTTTCTAAATGTAAAAAAAATTTGCTTAAAAATTATATAAATATAAATAAAAAATATTGAAGTATGTTATTTAAACAGTTTCCTGATATTAATTTAACAGAAGCTTTATAAGAAATTCAATGAAATATTTTTCATCAAAAGAAACAAATATAATCTTACTAAATTATGAAAATGGGCTTATATGGAAAAATATAAATGGAAACTTCATTAATGCCCAAAATTAAGTAACATTGCTAGAAAACAGGTGTTTGATAGCCACAATTAAGTTATTTCTTTATTGTAGAAGTCAGGAACGCTTAGTGGCTGAAGCAAGAAGTAAAACTTTGATGTATTTGGCTCTGATTTTACTTATCTTTACACAGAAGTAGCTAGCTCTACTATGGTTATGATATAGCTCATAGCCATTAATTTTTACTTAATTTTGTATCTTCATCATGTTAACTTTTTTATATTTTATTCTATGAAATTTGTGAATTTTCTATGAATATTCTAAAAAATTGTCTTGTAAGAACAACATTAATATTTAACATACCTGTTGTAAACACAGCACTTTTCAACAATCTAATATTTACTTTTCTTTCTTGATCTTAATGGATTGTTTAACTAAGCAGCATGTAACTAAGTAGTGACAGGCCATAGTATGCTTATCTACATTTAGATAACCATTTTTTTCCTGTTTAACTTCATTTTTTGTTTATATTGCCCCCTATGGGTTTATTTTACAGAGACAAAGTTCATCAATCTTCAGAAACATAAAACAATTATATTAAATTACACACAACTTTTACTTTTAATAGAAAAATAACTAGTTTTCCAATCATTGAAAACATGCACATTATGAACTATCCAAACAAGACTAAGTATGTAAACACATCCAAACTGAGAAAAGAACTATATATATTGATTGCTACATAAAGAAGCATTGCTATCATTCGCCATAGCTTGAATGGCAGAACATCAGACTGCTTATCTGTCTGTCCCTGGTTCACCTCCAAGTCAATGTATTTTAATTCTGGAATTTTAATTTAAAATAATGTTATTTATAATTTTCCAAATTTTGGGGGCTATTCCTCTTAAACAGCAGCTCTTACGAATATTGTTGCTATTATCCACACTTATGAAGATTGTATTCAGTGTCTCCACCAAATTTGTCACAGAAATCGAAATAATGACACGATTAGGTTAAACTAACAATTGGATTTATTAGAACAGAAGCAACTCACTTGAGAACAGAACCAATCTGATACCAAAATAAGGAAATTAACTTTAAAATTGACAATGGAGCTGATTATACTGTTATTCTAACATCTGTTCAGAATATTCGTTTCAAAATGCAAGAGTCATGAAACCAGATAAGGAAATTTGTGGACCAGACAACAGGGTACTTAAATCAACTGCAAAGCTCTACAAGAAAATCAGTTATGGAAATAAAACAATAAAAGAAGTTATTTATGTAATTGAGGGTTTGCAGAATTGTTTACTGGATAAACCAGCATTTTAAAGATGCAGGTACCACTTTAAATAAAGATAAATGTCAATTCTCTGTTAAAAGGACCAAATTTCTGGGACATGCTATTGATAAAGAAGGGATCCATCCATCCAAAGATAAAATAGCTGCCATAAAGGGATATCCACCTCCTAAAATTAAAACTGAGTTGAAACCACTGTTGTTCACTTATCTCGCACAATTTGTTCCCAACTACAGCAAATTATTGCCCCTAACGTCCATGTTAAGTAACAAAAATTAAATTATCTAGGACAAAGTGCAATTAAAAGCATTTAAAAGCCAGAAAACTGTTCTAATGTTTGAACCAATCCTTAAAATATACAAACTGAACAAATCAACAATTGTTATAACAAGTAATTTAAGTCCAGATAAAGCAGTTTAGTTTACAGATAGATGAATTACTGGTAGAGTTATTAACAAAATGGACTACCTACAATCATGCATAATAGTCTAGAAAGAAGCAATACAGATGAAATCAAATGCATCTGATTCTTTTAAGTAATTTCCAAACTGAAACAGAGGATTTAGATGACTGACTCAATGAATGGTCATGAACCTGTAACATCCCTGTATTACATTTAAAACCATACCATGATCTGGCTAAGCAGTTTGGAGCAGAGGATAATCACAGCCAGGATGTCATTCTACCAGCAAAGAAGACAAACAAAAAGGACAATTACAAAGGACTCAATGACACTGTCTGAATGACAGTGAGACATTGTCCTTTTTATTGAAGGGAGCAATGTTGCATAAAGGATTGCTACTGTTTGCTGTAGCTTGGTTGGTAGAGCATTACGCTGCAGATCCATTCATCCCTGGTTTTACTCCCAGTCAGTGCATTTTATCCAAAGACTGGAATTTTAATTTAAAATAATATGTACTATTTGTCCAAAATCTGGATGATTTTAGAACTTTCTTTGGTGTTCAAGCTAGATATTTTTTTAATATTCTGATTGTATATAAAAGTTGTATCCTGCCTGTTGGAGTCAGTTCTCTGTTCTGTTCTCAAGTTGCTTCTGTTCTAATAAATCCAATTGTTAGTTTAGCCTAATAGTGTCATTATTTTGATCTTTGCAACAATATTAACAATATATATATATATATATATAACTACCTTTAGACAATTAATACTAAAGCTACCATAAAAATTAGCTTGGCTATCAACTGCTCCCAAAACTTATTTGCATTTAACATTATAATTATGCATAAAATATTTTAAAATACTCATAATTTAATTTCAAGATAAAATGCATTAAAGACAGACCTCTGAAACATGATAATTTCCTTTAATACTGTAGTAGTTAAAATTTTGAATAGCTCAGGACAAAAGGGAAAGATCTTTACACTCTTTTACAACATACAAATGAGAGTGTTATCAAAAAACCTTTGTTATTTATCATAATGAAAATGTTTAAAAACATACTTCAGGAAATTGTTTTCACTAAAAACTAAAAATTTGAGAATATACATATTTTCTGGTGAAAAAAAAATTAACATGTAAATACACTAATTATGCAAATGAGTTTAACTGCAGAAGGAAATAGGAATATGTGTATGAATTCTCTCTAGTCTAATCTATGAAAATATAATCAAAACTTTTCAAAAACATAAGTAACGCATCCTAAATGTCTTCAAAATGAGTAAAGCAGTTATCCTTAAATAAAAGCTACATCCTTCATAATATAAAAATTCAAACAAAAAAATACACTTAAGATTTAATCTCTTCACATAAATATAGAAAAGAACTGCAGTTTAGAGAAGAAATATATATACCATGATAACATAAACAAAGTTGGCTTCTATTTTTTCAATGTGATAAAATATATAATCATTAATTCCACATGTAAAAATTTTAATTAATGCAAATACTAAGCAAATAATTTTCTGAAATTAAACATATATGAATGATTAACTGTTCTGATCAAACACAAAAAATTAATCATGCTGAAACAAAACCTCTTCAAAAATAATATTATCTAAAGAGTTCAAGCAATCTTTAATAAATGCTACTAAAAAAAAAAGACAAACTATAATTTATTGCTTACATTTTAAACAGAAACTAATCTACATATGTTCTTTATCTCAAAAACTTGACCTGGGAATTATGTATATTATGTATGTTAATGTATCACAGGATTAATACTCTTTGGCAATTAAAATTGCCCAAACACCTAGACAACATTTGTTATGCTTAAATTTAGTCAATAACAAATAAGATAACAAAAATTAAATATTACATATATTTCACCAAAATAAGTGATCTCCCAAGACTGCTGGATACAATATAACAATTATAATATAGCTAATTTTAAATAATTAAGTAGTTCTAATCTTAATATTAAAGGGAGAACCAAGAAAATAAAAAATACATTCCCTAATGAAGTAAGTTCTCTTTACTATGATACGAGAGCCAGCCAAAAAAAAAAAAAAAAAAAAAAAAAAAAAAAAAAAAAGTTATATAGCATATATGAGATCAAACAAAATAAACATGTATTTGAAATAAGATTACCAACATAAGAAAGAAGGTAAATAAATGCTGATGGGAGAATAAGCTCAATAGATGAAACCAAAGATTTATTAGTAGAGAAGGAAAGGAAAAATTGATGATTTAGCTATCTTAAACAGACAGTAACAAATCACAACTTTAAGTTTAAACTAGCATTTTTTTTTTTTAATTTATGACAACACAAAAATTATAATAACACAGGAAGAGAAACACCTTTTCTTATAAAAATTAGAATTATATATATACAAGATTGGACAAACCATCAAGCTCTAAAATAGCTAAAATTATTTAAAATCCTCAATTCTGAGGCACATAAACAGAGATTGCACTGTAAAAATAAGGCATTCACAACTACACAAATTAAGTAGATATAAGTAGGCAGGAGAATAAGATAGAGCAAACCTTTAAAGTATTCGAGAATAAAATGTCATACGATATATATATATATATATATATATATATATATATATATATATATATATATATTATTTAGCCCATTAAATACAAATGTGCTGAAATATAAGAATGAAATTATTATATCATGAAGTGCATCTTTTACTCCTATAATAAAATCAATTTTGTTATGAAAATATATAATTTATGAAAAACTGTTTTAAACATGTTGAATTAACATAGAAAATAAATATTTGAGTTAACAGAGTTTGAACAAGATAAACATAAGTTAATCATTCACTGCTTAAAAGTGATAGCACAAATATAAATAACAATTTAATAAAGCTTCAAAGAGACATGTTTAGATAAATGGATTTTAACATTTCTAAAGTTTTTAAAGAGCAAAATTTGACTAGCAATTTAATAAACATTGTTTCATAAATATGTGGAATTGTTCTAAATGACAAAACATGAAATTTATTTTAAAAAAATATTACAATAAACAAATTTTAAGCCCAAATTAACTGATATTTTTTTTGAGTATTTAAGAATTTATCCTGAAAAAATAAATTACAGGCATTACATATAAGTGTGGTAATGTTCACTATATTATGGTCATAAATTTAACAAGAACACTAACACAGTCATAATTAGCAAGAGCATAATAACCACTTTTTAAACAATAGAATAAGTCATGTAAATTACATAAAGAATATGCAATATAATAAACTTAAAGTAAAGAGCATTATTGAACAGCACCTTATGTTTAATACTAAATGGTACAAAAAGTCATCAACAGCATACTAAGAAAATAAAATATTCAGTCATGTAAATTTGGTAGGAATTTAAAAAACAAACAAAAAACAAAAAGCTGTTCAGAAAAACATTTGTCTAAATATAATATAAAAAATATTAATCAAAATATTGACACAACATCAAAACAGTCATATTTAATCATTAAACTCTACTTCCACAAATTCTAAAACTTTTCAGTTATGATAAAAGTAAATTTTGTTCAATCTGATATGAATATCAGAATGAAATTAAGTGCACTTAGAAAAACATGTCTTTTTCTACATGAAAATTTTGAGCACATTCAATGGTGATCAGTAAAATATCTACAAACAGATGTCTAAAATAAGGCACAATATGAGACAATTGTTAGAGCAAGCAAAATATTGTATGTTCAATGATAAATGCTTAAAGAAATTACTAATACATCACTGTTAAAGAGTTTTCCCAGAACCATACTTTAAAATGAAAAAATAAGTAATAATGTCAAATTTCTCATGTACTTGTAATTAGGTGTAGCATTTAAAAAGAATGTAGAAATAAAGAATTTAAAAAAAAATAATGAAATTTAACTGAAAAAAATTGTTCTTGAAAATGCAATAAATGAATTCTGCATACTTCCCCCATCTTATTAAAAAAAAATTACATAATCTCTAGATCTTAAAGTGTAACTAACCCATAAAAAATGAAAAAAAAAATATATTATTACAGAATTACAATTTTTAAACTTATTTTAATAGTCCATTACAATTGAGAATGCAGTTTAAGCAATATATAAAGATTTTAAGATATATATAACAGAGGTTTGGCAATAAAAATGTGAAGGAAAAGGGAAAAGTCTCTTTATAGTAATGTGTTATTTTAACTTTTCAAGTAGTTGCACATGTAATAGTTTGTGATCACTTACAAAATTTGAATTTAACATAAATTAGAGGATGTAAATGTAACAAAATATGCAAAGTAACAAGCTGCAGTTCCACATGAAGCAGCAACAACCATGTAAGTAGATGAAGATTTGGTATATTCTACTATATACCCTAAAAATAATGAAGGTATGATCTGTGACAAGTAAAATGCTGAATCAAGTACAGCCATATCTTCCCCTACACCACGATAGGTATTCTCACAGTAATAAAGCTGAAAAGTTTTTAAAAAAGAATAAAATCAGTTTCAACAAATGTGTGACAAAAATAAATACTTCAGCCACATATGCTTTTATATTAATCATCTAAATACTCATCATCAAAAATACAAAAGTTTAAACATGTAATTTACAATAGTAAAACAACTGCATATTTAATGAAAGAAAAGCTTATTTTCCTTTTAAATCATTCAGAGAAAGAAAAATATTTGCACTGGTTGTCACAACCTTAAAACGAAATTCTTCAAATTCTTAGAAAATAAAATAACTGGAACTGTGGTGCAATGTTAAGATCAGACTTATTGAAATAAATAATTTTTAATTAAATCATTTTAAATATACATTTAAATTATTAAAAACATAAGCTAATAGGAAAAATCAGTTTAGTAATATACTAATGAAAATGTAAAATTATATTTTTTTATGTTATGAAAATGAATTATGCTTTATAATCACTTTAAATAATCTACTAAATAGATGTTTTATCTTATGTTTAACTACTAAAAGTAAATAATTAACTACTAAAAGCAAATAATTATTAAAAAATTTTGTGGAAGCAGCTCTAAAGCAATTTTAAATCAATCATATTTAGCATACAAAATGAGCATTTTGCTTATTGCATTGCTACTAATGTTCTTTTGTTGCCAAAAATTTATAGTATGCTGGCTAGGTCAGCTACACTATTTTTAATAAATATTCTACCATATACCAAATAGCCCCATGTAATTCTTCAATTTCTTACAATTTAGTCCCCTTCATCTATTTAAGTTCTTAAATATTCTACATATTCTATATACTAAAAAAAAAAAAAAGTTCAAACTGAAAGAGAATAGCAGCATAAAAAAGGAGAGTAAAATTTTAAAATAATGTAGACCATGTCTATCATAGTTAGGGAAGTACATGTAAAAATGAAAACTTCTCATTTTGTAATATCAATTGGAATTTAAACTGATATTTTGCTCTTACCAAAAATGTACACAATTCTGTGTTCTATTGCATATCTTTATTATAAGTAAATTATATAACTATTATACATTCCAGTGAAATAAACAGAAATATATTCTTACTAAAGGAGCAGAATAAAATGTTAGAATTTTAACAAATAGCTCCTAAAAACTTGAGGAAAAAATAATAAAAACTAGACTCTATACCTACCTCTCGTTTTCTGGAGTATTCTGTAATTAAGGAATATGGTATGGTTGTTATAGCAGCTAAGCCCAAACCAGATAAAGCTGCAAAAGTATTCACCAGAATAAGGCTATTGGTCATAACAGTTCCTAACAAACTCAATGAAAATGAAAGCATTCCAAACAGATAAATTTTTCGCTTTCCAAAACGGTATACTAGATTTTCTTGCATAAAAGCAGCATACAAAGCAGCTGAAAATAAAAATAATAGCTATAGAGTAAAATAAATACATGCATTTCAAAAAAGAGATATGGTAACTTAAACATATTTTCAAGTAATATACTGGAAAATGAAATCCAAACTGATGTACATAATAGTTTTTCTAATCATGTATGTGTATATATACACACAACACACATTCTTGGGTTATTTATTCTTCATTTATTATTTTATTGGTATTTCTTGCTAAAATTATACTAAAGTAACAACATTCATTGAACAAAGACAATAAACTAGTTTATTAGTTAATCCATGGTTTTGTTTAGAGTCTACTGCTTTACTACAAGAGCTAATGAGACCAGAGCAAATACAGCTTTAAGCCCATTCTAAATGGCTACAAACATCCATGCCACCAGGGGGATTTGTACACACAAACTCCAGTGCCAGACTGCAGTAACCTACTCATTCAGCCATATACATTTTTATGAACAGACTATATGACTTAAAAAATAAGCAAAGACTATATAAAGCACATAATGCTTTGTCAGAATTAAGTTATTTACAACTGTCATTGGAAAAGTATATTAAGAGATGCACTTCAAAAATTAATAAATAACATGAATGAAATTTATTGAAAAACTATATATCAAACAGCTTTAATGACTTTTAGAATTTACATTACAAGCATATTTAAATTGAGTTTTAAAATCTCTCTTTTTAGAAAATATAAGAAAATAAATGCTTGATTCTGTTTATTGAATGTTTCTTCAATAAACAAAAACATACCTCTATAATGTTTATTCAAATACCTACTTTTTATCTACATGCCTATTGATAACTATTTCCTCTTTATAAAAAAGCTACAAAAATACTTAGCAATATGAAAATAGCTAAAAATAATAAAGCTAGATATATACATTAATGCTAGATATTTAAATCAATTTCTTGTGTTAAAATGTTATGACATGTGAATTATTCTAACCTGAGGATAATGTTATGCATTTCTATCAACAAACATTGATACTTAATCATGATTTTCAGAAAAAACAAAGGGAAGAAAAAAAAACAATATCTAATGCAAATTTAATAGTTTAGTAACTAAACTGATTGAAAAGTATTGTTACAGTTGTTACAGTTAGAAAATAACTTCTGAAAATAAACAATTTACTTTGTATGGAATTTTCTCTTTTATATCAACAACTTATTACTATATCAAAGATATTGACAAAGTTTAGAAAATCTGACAGTTATTTTTCAGCTAACTCTGCCTCTAATGCTATAGAAAATATGGACTAAACATCCGACTGTCATGGTCTTAGACAGCAAATATATATGAGTTGTCTTTATAATCCCACTTAATACACTAAATTGCATCCAGTGAAAAATTGACCATAGCATAATAAAGTCTATATAAAGAAAAAAAATGTAAAGCAAATTACAAAATATACAGGTAAATATTTACAAGTAAAAATAAGTTCTGATAATTCCTAAGTAAAATATTGGTATTTTCAGTTTTTAAGTACTTTGTACTATATTACCATATAAACTTTGTTAGTCATGAATTTCTAGTAGTACTGCCTGCTATAGCTCATGAGATTTTTAAGATGTAGATATTTTGGGAAAAGCAACTGTTCCTCCTACTTACATGAAGAATGAAACCCATCATTTCCCAAGTGTTTATTTTTTGGCAATGTATTTTCTGGCAATGTTTTTTATTAATATAAATTGTATTTACAGGGCTTGTGACATATCAGAATGTAATCTGAAACTAAGCCTATGAACAACAAGTTTTTAGAAAAGGAGGCAAAACACACTGTTACAGCTGATCAAACATTCTAATTTTTCAATGGTAGATTCTCATGGTACAACTAAATTCATTAGCAGATGAATCCAATGAGAAAAATCCCTCATCAAAAAAGGAAATCAAATGCCGTGGGCATAAATGAGTATACATTTGAGTCTTCCACTTAAAAATAGTGTTCTCTGACCTTTGCAATAGCTCTTAGGATGACAGAAATATCGTAAGATATAGCTTTATTGGCTAGCTCTAATAAAGATATATATAGCATTATACTTTCCTGATATAGGGTTTTACCTGGTATTTTATATTAGACATCTAACAAAAATGCAACAATATTAAAATCTTACAACTAATGAGTATATAACCTAGAAGAGTATTTTTAACAGCTGAATTGTTTTGAACCAAAATTGGGTCTTCTGAGTCAATTAAAATTTAAACAAATTAATCTTTTATAAGCATACTTTTTAAAGTTGTAAAGTTATGAAAATTATCTTTTACATCTGTATTTTCTTTGTATACTTATGCTTCAATTTTACCATTTTTTAAACCTTTGTTAACACTCCTTAAAACTTAGTAAATAAATTTTATTATTAAATATTTTATTGAGATTTAAATGTTTAAATTTTATGTTAATTACAATTCAGTATTCAGTTTTTGGAATAAAGGTTAAAAAACCAAAAAATATTTAGTACCCATTACCTACTTTTCATGTTCTTTTTCGGGGGAAAAATTACCACTAAACCAGTATTTAGATTTTTATTCATCAAATTACCATTAAATGAAAATATCAGTAAATTTATAAGCCATAATGCATACACATATTTTGAGTGTTCAGAACTGCAATGCGCTTTTAGAACCTACTATGACTAGAAAAGGGTTTGTTGCAACTACTAAACATCTTCTGCAGAGAAAAATTTCAAAACAATTAAACAAAATCACTACTCTTTGGTATGTCAGAACAATAAATACACCGTTTGAAAAAGTTCTCTTGGCAAAGGATTTGACATTTAAAAAAAAATTATATATATATATTGGAAGTGTTACTTGAGAAAACAAAATTTCACCAGAAGTCAAAATGAGTCTTCATAATTCTAGTATTAATGTAAATAGCTTATAAGAATCTACTTGACACAAAATAAACTAATTACTTACCAGATAAGCAGTGAAATAACAATCCCCAAGATCCCATTCGTACACCTTCATCATATAGATTAATAGCTACACTTTCTCTTTCTGCTCGAGGTTCCCCCCTGTAAATAACCTATATAAAAGATTTTGATTTAGAGAGGGTTTACTAAAAAATAAAATCATAAAAATCTAACTATATAATAAATAAAATGCTTAGCAGTATCTCTAGCCTTGTATATGTTAGCTTATTTTAACAAAACAGCTTTTCCAGTAGCTACTTAAATATCATCCTAAAACAGGTTAAATATTCAAATAACAAAAATTAATTAATAAAATAATGAAATAAGAATTGTATATTTTTTATTTTTAATGAAAACAATATGAAGCTGATAAATATATGCAATATAAGTAAATATCGAAGATTTCTTCTACAATAATATTATGCAACATCTTTGTTAAAGCAAGCAGAGCTGTTATAAAGCAGTTTCTCTTGCTTGCTCCATCTACTGGTATAACAGATCACTCAATAAATTGTAAATTACTAATAGTATTTACATCTGTAAGTTTACTTTCATAGTAATAAATTTGTTAAATTAAAGCCCAGAAAAAAATTCAATGATTTAGTAGTGGTTAGTCTTCAAGAAATTGAAGTAGATTTTTTAAACTCCTGAAAAATATTTTGACAAACATCATTACTCCCATTAAAAAAATGATTGTTCTTCAATTGTGTATTAAACAGTTTTCTTTTAATTATTAGTTAATATTATTTAAACTTCTATTGCATTACATATATTTTTATTTTAATTTTCTGGTCTAAAGAATGGGTTTTAATTTATTATATGCATTAGTTTTTAATAAATCTGCCATCACTATCTCAAGAATCAAAATATTATTTACAATATCGCTCTAAGCAAATTTTAAATGATAAGCTTTTATCTTATAAATAGGCTACATAAAGTATTTGCATACTATTTTAAACAATTTAACAAAAAACAAACTTTTTTAACATCAAAGGGACACAATCTAATAAAACATTTACAATGTCATGTCAATTTCATAATTCTGAAATAATTTTCCAAACTATTATATACAGTACATTTAATAACATAGGTTAATACCTGGTCATAATGTATAGATTTCCCTTTTTATGAAATACATTTCAACAACACTAACATAAATTCTCAGAAAACAAAAATACACACTTTTAATATTTAGTTATAATAAATAAGACATACTAATAGAATATTTTGTAAATACATTTTGTAATTGCATTTGAACCTTTTTCATGCAATTTAAAAAAAAAAAAAAAACTTTAACAATCTAGTTGAGAAGTTTGTGTTTTGTTATAAATTGTCGGCTAAAGAAGTATCATTTTTATAATTAGTCATTTCATCCACAACAAATACATTTCTCAGTTTAAGTAAATATTGAAATTCTTATTACAAACAAAAAATACTTATATTCATTTACACATATAATATAGATGCTTTAATATATTAACTTACCTGACCAACAAAATCAGAATAGTACATATCATGGCACATTATTCCCATCCAGCCAAAGAGGCAAGCGATAAATAGGCGAAATAATACTGATGGCATATTAAAAAATTCTTTCAAGCTGTAATTTATTATAGTAGATACTGGAAACAATATAATAAAAATCACTCGTTTAAGGGCAGCTTTTATATGCCTAAAAGATAATGCAAACTTGAAAGGCTGAAACAGAACAGAACATCTTGCCGATTCAGTTTTGAAACTATTCAAACTTGTGTGATTTTTAAAACCATTTAACACTTTCGGAATTTTAGAAGGAAATTGACTTGTATGTTCCAGATATATATCTTGATTTCCATTATGTAACACACCATTATATTTTTTCTCAACATTTATAACTGGTGATAATGGTACAGAAATTGCTAGAGGTACTTCCTTAGCTATACTCAAATTCACAGCCAAAAGAAATAAAAGAAAAACAGCAAGAAGACTAAAAACAGCTTTTTCTTGTCCACCAAAAAATACTCCGATGGTAGTAGAAGTCCAATCAAATGATGTTATGAAATACCCAACACATCCACCAAGAGATAACATACATGAATAGACAGTAAAACCTGAGTTTTGATCTTCTGATGAATGAAAAATATCAGGAATCAAAGATTTGCAGGGATTCATAAGTGCTTGACTAGAAAAATCTAAAAGTATAACTCCAATAGCCAATCCAAAACTGGGATGAAATATACTGCTCTGCTTATCAAAGATATCATTACTGAAAGGTATAACTAATAAAGAACAAATCATAAGCAGACCAAGACCAAGCATAAAAGGACGTCTACGACCAAAACGACTTTGGCACCTGTCACTCCAGTGTCCAATAACTGGAACTAATAACAATGAAATAAATGGTCCAATTCCCATGACTACTGTGAGATTTTTGTCAGTAAAACCACTTTTTAACAATATAGGTGGAATATAGGTAAATCCAGCACAAGCACAAAGTTCTAAACCAAAAGCTAAAAGATTAATGCCAGTTAATTTTAACCAGTTGGCAGTTGTTGTTCTACTATCACTATTAAATGCATTTGGAGGTAGGAGAAGGACTTGACTACATTCTGCATCATAATTTGGCAAAGAGGAGGATTTTTCCATTTCAAAGGAAATATGCTTCAGAACTTAGAGCTAACTTCTTTAGATACATTAAGCAAAAATCAATCAGGCTTTGTACTGAACAATGCATCTGTAAGGTAAAAAAAATAACTTTAAAATTATATACTTCAAAAATTTAATTGAAAAATCAAAAATTAGTACATAATCATATATAACAGTTAGACAATATAAGGATTTGGCAATGTCATATTTTAAAACTTTTGAAAATCAACAAGTTTTAAGTGCTTAGAACTCTTATTAAACATTGTTAGTAATCATTTTTTATATTTTTAAAACATATTTATTTCATTTTCTTGTAATGGTTACTTTATTCCATTAATTTAAAGTTATCTCAAAAAGGTTTACTTATTTTAGAAATCTTTAAATATACAAATTCTAGTGCTTTTAAATCAAAAGCTAAAATTAGGACTTTAATTGAAAAAATAATACAATATGTCTACACTATACTCTTATCAGTGACATAAAACAAACAATACTATATTATTAAGGTAGCAAAATGTATATAATATACTTAATTACATTTAAAAAATAAGAATGTATACATCACCACTTTCTTTTCCTTTAGCCTATCAGATACTTATGGATGATAAATTATATTAATGTTTTATTAGAAACTATGCCAATAAATCATTAAATTATCCATACATCTTAATCTATAAAGAATTTATAATTTATATATAGAATTTATATTAAGTATTAGTAATACCTATAATATGTTATTTGCTATTTTTCCTCACTTATGACAGAGACATATTAAGGCACTTATGTATTCATATTTTATGAGCACCAACACTGCAGTGACTAAGTACTGAGGTGCCTAAGTGTGGATAAAGTTTAAATTGGACCAGTATCCATTAAATTAAAAATTATTCCAGTCTTTAAGTCTTAATATTAATCATATTTCTATGACACATTCTGTAAGAATACTTGAATGAAATTACCTTTAGGGCAGCCCTTGGGTGATTCCCCAAGAGCAGGGCACTGCGACCAGAGGTCTATTGTACCCAAACCCAAGAAGAACAAAACACGACCCAAGTGCACCTAAGAGAAAAAGCCACAAGCTGAGGCAAATCTCAGCAGACAACTAACAGGGATGTCCTGCAGCTCCATGGCTCAAGGAGGTGGCGACCAAGATGCTCAAACCTAAGAGCCAAGAAATACTCGCAATCACACAAAATGTGGCGAGCAGTCTCATCCTCAAGATGGCAGCCACGGCACAAGGGATCAAAGCTAATACCCATTATGTTAAGGTGCCTATTGAGGGCACAATGACCAGTAAGAAGACCAACTGCCTTCCTCAGGCCATTTCTATGAAGCGACAAGAGCTCCTTATTACGCAAGCTGGGGCAGTCATGATTAAGCTCTTTAGCTGCATTATGACCATTCCCAATAAGCCACTTGGAATACTGAAGGTACCTAAAATGCCTAAAGACAGAATTCCTAGTAGACCCCAGAGCAATACCAAGGACAGGCTCAGGTCCAGTAAAGGAAATGTTGGACCCCTTCCTAGCTAAATAATCAGCAAGCTCATTACCCTGAAAAGACTACTTGGAGCATAATATGCTGAGGATAAATGTTGGTGAGTTGCCTGTTTATGTAAATAAACCAAGAAAATATTATCCAATGTATCCCAAAACGTTTCAGGTACAATTAAAGAAGAAATAAAACCTTTATATTCTTGTATGCAAAATTATATATATTTACCTCACAATTGGTAGAATAGTTTTTTATAAATATAATTATGAAAATATACTTTTTCAAACTTTAGGAGCATAAAAGTTTTATCCAGTATATCTATACATTTTAAAGTTTGTGTATAATGTGATAAAAAATGTTTTAAAGAATTATTTATCAACAGACTGAAAATAGTATACTCAACAATGATTTAATACAAAAAAAATGAATTTATATGAATTAGTTATATTTAACTAATAAGCTCTTACTGTTATTAAACAATATCCATTAGATGTATGTAGGAATCATCATGAGAGGAAAAAGAAGCTACTTTTTTCTAGCCTTAGTATTAAAATATGAAAAGATTTTTTTTTTTTTTTTTATAGGATTCATGAGTATAAAATCTAAATGGTCACATACTATATGTCACCACTTACATGAGAAGAAAAATATGAATATAACCTTGATATTATATATGCTGATTTAAAAATTAAAACAAAATTATACTATTCAAGTTTAGAATTTCATCATTATATTAGCCTCTGTAAATAAATGTTAAGACTATAAAATAATTAACTCAGAGTAATAGGATACTCTTCTTAAAAGTATATAAATACACATTCCTATGACCACAATATTTCTGCACATTTTTAAAATAAATAACATCTTACCAAAATAAATTCACAAAATAACTATTCACGAATGTATATGTTATTCTTATAGAATTAAATTTAAATAGTATACACAGTGAATGTAACCAGCATAAAAAACAAGTAAAAATGAAGTGATTGGAGATGAACAGATCCGGTCATAAATAATGATAACAGGAAAATAGGTAAAACTTCCACAAAGATAAGATAAAACATTAACACTGCTAAGGTGTTGTTTATTGGTTTCATTGTAAAACACAGTCAATGAGCAATTATTACCCTAACAATGAAGACTCATTAAAACTAATTTCGGCATAATTAGGTACGTTAAATAATTAATAGGAATTACCTGGCAACTTGACATATTATTAACTTTATCTGACATCACTATCAGATATTCAATTTTCTTCAGGTACGCGTAGACTGCATACACTTCACGGACATCCGCCCGTCATAGTTTAAAATAATTTAATGAAGTACAAGATGAAACAAAAACACTGATCTAATGTTAGATGGGCAACAGTTAATGGCCCATCCTTCCCGGTATAGGAATTAAGGACCCTCCATGGACAACACTATCCAAAAGTTGTAGAGCAGATAAATTTTGGTATTTTAGAGAAAGTTTACGACTCAATATTTGGAACAAATTAAGTGAAGCATTTTTTAACTCTTTAGAGAATATCTGACTTTGGGGAGTTCGTGAAATATATCTTTTCACCTTAATTCAGGTATTAAAAAAATTATCATGCATTTCAATAGTTGATATGGAAAAATATCTTTCTTTACAAAACTTATTAAAAAATTTGCTAGCTCAGCTAAAGAATATCTTAATATTCAATTTCTATATGATCTAGAATAATTTATGACTCACTTCTATGATAATATTCTTTCTACAAGAACACATTCTAATTAATAGACCTATCTCTTAATAGAACTACTCGTTCACTTCATTTTCCAAAACACCTATAAAAACTTTAAATGTACTCAAACATCTGAAGACAAAACAAACTATAAGTCTTCTAATGAAAATAGAAATAGAACAAGGCACAACTTGTAAGCTTGAAAAATTATTGGGCAAAGAATTCAAATTCATTTGGCAGCTTCTTCAACATACCACGGGATAAAGGTTTCAATAATACTCAATTTATACTCTACACGAAGATTTGCTATAAACAACACTTTTAAAAACATAATGGAAAAATTCTTGAACTATCACTTGCAGTCTCCTATTTCAGTTCTTATCTCCTGAAAAGTTACCCTCAATTTCAGTCATATCCAGCAATTACTATGAACTAAAAGAGTCAGTTGAATCTAATATCTTAACATCAATGAACTTATAATACACTTCTGAAGGCATAAAGAAAAAATTCATAAACTGTTGCTTTCAATCTCTTCTACCTTAGTTCTTATCTACTGAAAAGTTATACACAATTTCAGTTATTCCATACTATAATAAACTATAATTTGCATTTGAATCTCTTAACATCAATAAAGTTCCCAAAACAGATCTGCTACATCCTAAAGGAATCAAATTAATCTTTAAATTTGATTCATACCTCTTTTGTTTTTAACTGTTCAACTAGATCTTCATTTAATACCTACATACCAAGAAATTGGGGAAAATCACAGGTGATATTTTTGTATAAAATGTATAAATCATTGAACAATCCTGCTCCTATTAACTAATATGTCTCCTACGAACTCTAAGCACTATATTAATAGTACTGTTAACAATAGAATACACTCATTGTTGAACAACACATTATGTTTCCAAAGAAGTACTAATGACTTTATTAAAGGTAAGAATACAGCTTTATGTTAATAAGTCCATATGTTAAAATACCGTAGATTCATACTGATCATGCAGGCTCTTTAAATGATCAAACTAGTCATTAATACTTGGTCCAAGTAGTTGTGAGCTGTCCCGGTAACATCCACATCATCAGCAGCTACGATGACATATTTGGAAGATATTAGTTGTCTTAGATCTTGATGATTAATAATGGCACATCATTTTCTGAAGAATTTGGTACCTCCTTCAGGATGAATGGCATTACTCATATTCGGACTCCACCATATCACTCACAGTCAAATGAGCGAGCAGAGAGAAATGTATATACATTTAAGAGATCTATCAGAAAAGTTAAAAAAGAAACATGTAAGGTTAAACAAACTTCTAATCCAGTATCGGAATACTCCCAACACATCTACTGGTCTGTCTACAGAAAAGTCTGTGTTTAGCTGGCAAGTGAGATGTCGGTTAAACTTACTGAGGCCAGAAGCTACAGAATCCCCTGAGCAGATACCAAGGTTTAAGCTAAAGTAACAATCTTTGGTGTTTTTGATCGACAGGGGCTGGATACGAGAATTAACCGTTTTCCAGAGTACCCCTGACATGTTGATAAATTCAGTTCTAGATTATCCCCCTCTGTTTTCTCCGCAGTCACTTGATGTTATTTTAATTAAGCACACCGAGATATTTTCTGCAGGCTTAGGATTTTTGTAAAATGTTCAAGTTCATTTGAATCAAATTGCTTCCGTAGAAGAGAAATTTTATAAAGCTCGACCTGTACATTAAGCTTAAAAAAAGAAAGTAGAGTGTGAAATTCTAAAGTACACAGTCCAGTCATATTAATGTGACCACCACTCACTTTTGACTTCAACGTTAAATAACCAATTGCAAATGATCATTAGCTTTCGGGCCAAAGGGGGGAGCATTTCCGAAGCGACTAATTTTCTACACTCTTCGGGGGTAATAGTATACCATGGATAGCTAAATAGTACTATCCAAAATCAGGGAAGTGGCAAACGTGGTGAACCACGGGCCATAGCAACACCTCCTAAAGGAGGTGTTGCTATGGCTCCTATAGGAGGTGTTGGCCATAGGCGATGAAGGCTGTAATTTGCACCCCAGTACCGCAACAAGATTTTCACTAAGTGGAGACAGGTGGAATTTTCCGATAAATCACGTTTTAAGTCTTTTTATCCCGTTTGGCTCCAACGAACAGATGAACGTTGGCGTATACAGAGTGAAACGTCTGAAAGTAAGCACACTGCAAAAATTGCAGGAGGGTCCAAGCTGGAGGAAGGAGCATTTTGGAATGTTTTCGTGGTATTCTCTGGGTTCACTCATCATTATGGAAGGCACTATGTATCACCACAAGTATGCATTTATCTTTACGGATCATGATCACCTCTACATGCGAATTATCAGCAGGACAATACGGCCTGTCATAAAGTACGTACTCTTCTTGCATGATTCAAATCACACTAGGTTGCAATTACCGTACTCCATTGCCCAGCAAATTTCTGGGACTTGAACCCAATCGAGAATATCTGGGACCACCTCTATAAGATTGTTTGCACTATGGATCTTCACCCGCTTAACCTATCGCAGCTGGTCATAGCACTGGAAAGTCAGCATGTCTCAAGATCCCAGTGAAACCAAATTGACACTGTTCTTGCATGTCTCTGAGCCGTCCGCTCTGCGAAAGGTGGTTATTCTGGAATTTGACAGGTGGTCAGATTAATGTGATTGGACTGTGTATATGGAACATCTGTACAGAAATAGAGAAAGACAGAACTGATTACACAGAAGACATTGGCTCAAACTTTAAAAAAATATTCAACAAACTAATTAGAACGTCGGTATTCATTATGAAACAACATGAATTAAAGCTAACATTGTCGTCTTAGGCAAAGAAATAAATCTAAACTCATACCGATGTCATACTTATTTAGCCTTCAGCTGCAACTACCAGACCCACTTTAGACCACCGAGCTTCAGTCAATTGACCTTTTTCTAATAACACAAATCCCCTCTATGATCTTTGAAATGAAAAACCAAAACTAAAATTCACTGTAAACTGCGGAAACTGTTTAACTTGTTGTCATCATGTGATGTAAACGAGAAAAGTTAACTCGAATTATGGCAATTGTAGATGTCTGCTTGGACTGTTGATGTCATTTTAATTATGTATGTTGCGTGCCTACTGTTTCGCTTAATGGTAGAAATTAAAGGTGCAAATGTATTGTGACAACGCATTAGATGCATCAAATTGTCGAAGTACATTTTTATAAGTATGTATTATCGTACTCGATATATGATGAAATAAACAAAGAGAAAGTTTCCGTCCTGTTGTAAATTAATAACTGAAAAAAGTTGATTAGTTTTAAAATGTATAAAAAAAAATTCACGAAAAAAAATATTACTATTATTTATTCTGTCCGATTATTCTTATCTGGCGGTGTGTGCAAAGGAAGTATGACTTCATTATCACTGGGTAAATTATGTTTGTGATTTATCTCGTCCTATCAAAGTATCAAATTTAAACCACAAATTTAACAAGATTTATTCCATCGTTCTGTATAACAAGGTTTAAGCTAATTGCCTGTTTCTAAAATGTCTTCTTTCGCCCACATATAAAGTTTAAATGGCCTCTCCTCATTGTGATCAAAAAATTTGTTTTTAAGCCGGAGACAAACAAATGCAGAAGAACGGGTTGTTATATTTGTAATATAAGCACTACATTGAAGTTATTTATCATTAGTAAATATATATTAAACTAATTATTCACTTAAGGGAAATGCATCCCCTTCAAAGCAAATAATCACATTCTTTGACAGTTCATAGTATTGTACTCGCTTTAGGTATAAATTATTTATTAAAGGGTTCAAACCTTGCTCTACTTACAGTCAAATAAAAAAAATCATTCTATTTAAACAATTGAAATTTCTAATCTGATGTTAGCATGCTTTTACAATTATCTGTATAGAAAGTTACAGAAAAATCTTTTTTTATTATTCAATGTATTTATTACCAAGTCTGGTTTCAATGTTATAGGTTATTTTATATGTTATATATAGTGTCAACAAGAGTAATACATGTTTATATCAAATATGTAAATAGAACTGTGTTCACTGATTGTTTGTCATAAAATATCGGAGAATGAGATCTAATTTTACAAATATTCAGAACTGTAGTATGCTTTACATGTAGCTAGAATAAGAAATTATTGGTGTATTGTAAGATTTTTTTTGTGTAAAATGCAAAAAGTTTAGGCAATAAGTATAAACAAACATTTAACAGTGATATTAAGCTTTAATTAAACAAAAAAAAAAAAAAAAACAAGTAATCTATTTGAAGTTTGTTTTATATATTAAGTATATTTGTCATTGTATATGCCTAACATTTTTTTATATTTAAGTTTTTTTTATTATTTATTTGTTTAAAGTTTTTAATTTTAAAGAGATGTCTAAGCTAAAGCAACATGTTTAAATTTTAGTGTAAATATAAACAAATATATATTCATATTTATTTAATAATTAAACCAGTTCATATGAAACCATTTATTTTAATTTAAGCTTGATATTTAAAATTATTTAAAAGCCTCTAAATTCAGAAAATTCTGAAATCCAGAATTGATACATCCAAAATGATTTCAAATTTTGTAGCTTATATTTATACTATAATCATGACAATGAGGGATTTTTATGCATGTTACAGTATATTTATATTGTAGTAGCTTCACTTGTCTGAATATGGTTTACTTTGCTTAACATAGCAAGAATGATAAGATTTTATCGCCAATAAGAACTTTGACAAGAAAAATCTCCCTTTTTTTATTATGGCATTTGTAATCTCGCCGAGCGGTTTGCGATGTTTCTACTTCCAATCGTCAGTCATACCTTAATCATCTGGATATGATTTCGCATGGGTCTCGTATATGGAACAGGTATGGAGGCAAAATAATCAGCCGTAGAAGATTAAACTTAATAACTATTCATTTATTTAACAAAAAAAGGAAATGTTTTAAATAAAACAAATCAACTCAATGTAGATGCAATCTATTGTCCAGAGAGGAGATCACTCTAGACAACCTGCTCATCTCAAAGTTCAGCCGGGAGTCCCCTCCTATTTCTTCTTTTCCAAACAGGAAACCTCGGTTTTAGGGGAGATCGAACCCACCCCTTTGACCTTTGTCCTTGGAGTAGCCGAAACGCCCTTTGGCGCCCAGCCGATGCAGTCACCTAAAGCAAAATTTCTTTTCTCTGTCGGTGCGTTGACAAAAATGGCGCACTTGACACTTTAATCGTCCGTGCATCAAAAGGACCATTAGTGGTACAATACTGCTGTTTTCAATTGTTCAAAAGAATAAAAGTTCACCCGACCTCCGACAGAGACGGACACGACCTTACAGCATTAATTGTAATACCTTTTTTAACTTAGAAATAATCTGACCAAGATTTGTAAACTGCAGTTGTGTATCTTGACAAAAGATGTTGAAATTTTAGTGCACTTAAATATTTGTTTATTTGACATTATATGTAGAAATTCATAGTTACATTCTTTTATATAATATTATATTCGCTATTACTTAAATGTCAAAATACAGATGTATAAATCTTTTATATAATTTGTATTTCTTCCAACTGTACATATGTAATTTATTAGTTATATTTATTTGTATATATGTACAATTAAGTGAATTATATATGAGTACATTTAATCTTTAACCTTTTTTTTTTTTTTTTTTTTTTTTTTAAACACATTTAGGTAAACAGGGGCTTTAGAAAAGTAATGCATCTTCTAACTATAGAAGTGTATTCTAGTCTTCCTCAGAGTTTGAGCACATATATTATGCTGACTATACTATTTTCAGATTTTAAGGTATGGTTCTATTAATATATTTTAAATACTTTTAGTGTCTACATACTTTAAACTCTATAAAGGAGTTATTTTATGTCTTTTTTTTTCCACTTTATTATTCCTAAGAAAATATAATCATCTGAGAATAGCATTGACTGAGATGGGGTAATATGGAACTATTTGAAATAATTATGTGCTGTGACTTATAATGAATTAAAAATCCTGACTTTAACAGTTTTTTTCTTTAAGATATAGCAGTAAAATATACATCTGTTATAAAAATTGTAGAAAAGGAATAAGCAATCATGAAAGATAAATTTTTGATTCCTCTTTTATCCATTTTTAAAAACTGATACTGATCTAAACTTTTTTTAAATAAATAAATGTAGTCTATTACAAACCACTCTATTAGGCAATGAATAACAGCAATAACTTTATTGCCCCAAAAAGAAATAGTATGATAAGACGTAATTTTATGTCTATTTCATAACATTCTACTTTTAGGAACTTTACTTCTTTGAAAGGTTTTTTCATCTTAACTTAAGATATAACTTTATGTTTGTGAATAGTTCTCAGTTACCAATAAAATGGTATGTGGAGAAAAAAGGTTAAACTGCTGAACAATGAAGTTTTGATTATACTTTAGAAAACAATGATCAATTGAATAATCTTACTGCCTTGCTTTTTATGTTAATATATATGTAACTACATAACTACAAGATTTCAAATGAAGATGATCAGAATAACAAAAATCCAATGAAATATTTTTGTTTTATTACAGCATTAAATATAGCAAAATGCTTTATTTTCAATGATGTATTAGAAAAATATCAAGGAAGGGCTTTTAGTGTTGTATTTTTGTTATATAATTCTTAAAAATAAGCTATTCTATTACCTTGCAAAAAAAAAAAAATTATTTTGTACATATACACTTTCCAGTTGATCTTAAAATAAGTGAATGAATCATGGATAATTTAAATTATCTAATTAATTCTCAATAAATATCCCATTTGTAATCTTTGTAAGTACTATAACATGTTACAGGTGAAGGCTGTCTCTCCAAGTTTTCTCCACCTGATACTATTTGGTGCATTAGCACTCCATCGGTTGACTGAAAGTAGGTTAAGGTTTTTCTCAACATCATGGGTCCATCTAGTAGGCGGTCTACCTTTTCACCTTATTCCCTCAATAAATATTCCATTAATTTTTTGTTTTTTCTTTTGCTAATGGATTTGTATTTTTTTTTTCAATAAATATTTTTTTAAACACTTGAGTTCCAGTCAGACAATTAAAAATTGAAAGATTATTTTCACAGAAATTACTTCCATAAATTATAAATTTTGTATCTCCATTTGCATTTTCTGGTTCTTACAATAGATAATCCATTGTCCGTTCTACTTAGAAGATCTTATACCTGGTAGTAAGGGATTAAGAAAACCGCCAATAGTCTATTAGATTCTCAGTAGGCCATTATGGGATCAAAACGGTTAAAGAAAGCCATGAATAAATACAAAGTATGAAATTATTAAAACTATTTCTGTATAACTACAATTTTGTACTAAAGCAAAAAACTTAAAAGTGATAATTTTAGTGTTTATGTGATAATTTAATAAAAGCGATAATTTTATTTATGTTTATAAAATTAGCCCTTTTTGTTAACATTCTGCAAAAAATTGTTTTTATGTGCTTTTTGATTGATGTTGAAACAAATGAACTATGGGAAATTAAAAATTTTAATTTAATTCTTAATAAATATTCTATAAAACTTTTAACCAGGGCTTCGAACCGGAACTGAACCGAAAACCGGAAAAAACCGTTATTTTGGTCGGAACGAAAACCGGAACTGAACCGAAAAAAATATCGGTTTATTTCGGTTCGATATATCTTTCAGTCATTTTGTTACTGTTACCAACTTATCAATATTTTCTAATTTAACGTCAACTTTATAATTATCATTACATGTATACTGCTTCTCGATTTCCTATTTTGATATTCACTATGATTTCATTTGTCAACTTATTAGGATCCGAAATTGAAGACGAAGTTATCGAAATGGAAAATGAAAATTTCGAAACTAGGGATCACTTTGAAGATGGAGTATTTTTTTATCACAACTTTTCCTTTAATAAACTAATCGGAATAAGATGTGCTGCACATACATTGCAACTAGCAATTAAAGACTCTATAAAAAATGCCGATTTCAATGAATTTATTTCTGATGCTAGGGGGTTGGTGAAAAAGCTGCGCATTCCATCTCTTATGTTAAAATTTAAAGACGTTAATACTAAAAGACCAATTTTGGATTGTCCAACTAGATGGAATAGTACATATAATATGTTAAAATCTTTATTGGAATGCAAAGATTTTAGCTCATCTTTAGCGGAACATAATTTAGATTACTATTTTGCAGACAGTAAATGGGTGAAATTAAAATTAATTGTTGATACCCTACAACCCCTAACGGAAGCAACTTTGAAACTACAAAGTGAAGAATTAACTTTAAGCGATTTTTACAGAATTTGGACACATTGCAAAATAAAGTTACGAAATTTAAAAAATTTCTTTGCAGATATTTTATATAATCAGTTATCTAACAGGGAAGCATTGTTAATAGAAATTGATAGTTTATTAGGAGCAGTTTATTTGGACCCGCGTTATCAAATTTTGCTTTCCACGTCACAAAAGGTACAGGCTGTGCAACATTTAAAGAATATTTGGAACAAATTACAATTTTTTGAAAAGTCCATTTCAATAGTAAACGAGGAAACAAAATCTTCTACTGAAAGTGATGAAAATGAAGACGATTTAGAGACTTTTTTAAAAAGTAAAGAATTGGCAGTAATAAAAACACATAGAACCTCTATTTCTACCGAGATTGACATTGAATTCATTTTAAATAATTTTGACAATGTACGAAGGCTTGATATAAAGCATAATATTTTAGATTTCTGGGAAGAGAATAAAATTACATATCCGCACTTGTATAAGATTGCAATGGTGGTTTTGGCAGCTCCAGTATTGAAAGAGCGTTTTCAGGTTTGAAAATTATTCTCCGAGACAACAGAAGTAAACTCAGTGAAACCATGTTAGAAGATATATTAATAATTAGAGGCAATTTTCATATGTTAAATAAATAATATATTTTTTACATAATTATTGCAAGGCCAAGTGCACGATGTGAGAGTCAAATGACGAATGTGGGTAATCATGAACCTAGTTGTCAAATGCGATTTTGATAATGGATAACAATGCCAATGCTCGCCGCTCTTATCGTACCTGCTGTTTGTATCAATTCACATAGTGTACCAATTAAAAAAAAAAAAAATCTTCTAAATTTTGATAGAATTACATTTTTTGTTTATGATAGAATTATATTTTTAGTACAAATAAGAATATACATAAAATGAAATTATTCATTTGGAACTGAAACGAAAACAGTTATTTTTGGCAGAGCGAAAACCGGAACTGAACCGAAAACCGTTATTTTTGGCAGAGCGAAAACCGGAACTGAACCGATATTAATTTTTTAGTTGAACCGGAACAAAAAAAATTACGGTTCAAAGCCCTGCTTTTAACTTCTGATAAAATTCTGTTCTATCGTTATATTTTGAAAATATATTCATTAATACAAAGTGTGAAATGGTTGTTATTCATGTAAAATTACAATTTTATATTAAAGAAAAAGTTTATAATTGGTAATTTAAGTGTTTTGTATGACTGTGTTCTTTGCTTAGTAATTTATAAATTTTAAATACTTATTCATGAATATATCATATATTTTTGCACTATTATTTTTCTTGTAGGTATTATAACAAAATGTCTGGGATTTTATTAGATGAATATGAACTGTTGGGTGATGCCCGATATCGTTCTTATATTTCTGCTGTAGATAAAGCTCTGAAGAATTTTGAATATACAAGTGAATGGGCTGATTTAATATCAGCTTTAGGCAAACTTAATAAGGTAAAATGATCCTTGAATAGTAATAATAATAAATTTATGTGCATGAAGTAAATAGTATTTTAAGTAAATACTACTTTGAAATTCAATTGCAAATGTATAAGAACAAAGTGAAGGTGCAATTCTATTAATAATCTGTAAATTCTAGGAAAAATAGGACATAATTTTTACAATTTCAGACTTCTTCAAATTTTAGTCAACTAAATAGTCACAAATTTTCTTCAAATTAATGCTATAATTTTAACATTATAATATGTAAGAAATTCAAGAAGAATATGTGTAATTTGAACTATTCAAAATTTCAAATTTACCAGGTTCGAACGTATTTGTTGTAAATATTTCTGCACTGTACCATTATATTTAGGTTATCATTATAAAGCTGATTATAATGAGTTGAGCATTTTAATAATTCAAAGATAAGACAATATTTTTTAATAGCTCTTTTTAACGGAAAGCCTGTTAATTATATATTTTTCAAAGCACTTTCATAGTATTCTCTAGATGTTTGAATTTTCATCTATTACATAATTTTGTTTCATATAATATTCACATCTTGGTTTTCTGTCATGTTGTATAAATGTTTATAGAGTGCTCCAAATTGATCTAAACTAATTTTGATTATTTGTCTCTGTATTAAATTCCTTTAAAAAATAGAGATGACTGTTATATCTCTTATTATTAAGTTTTTTACAGTATTAAGGAAAAAGCTCAGTATTGCTAGAAACAGATTCTATAAAATATTTTAATCTTTTAAGAAGATAATTCTGACTGACATAAGAATGTTCATGAGTATGATATATGAGAAAGGAACAACTTCTAATCACCTACTTTCAGGAATAAGCCATTTCTTCTCTACTCAGTGAATGGATTCTTAAATTCTATAGAAAATTTTAACATTATTAGAATTTTAAGAACATAGCATAAATACCAAATAAAATTAATTTTGGGGATGAATGGTAGAGTGCTGTTCTTCGGTACTGGAGTTTGTGGGTTCACATCTTGCTGATGGCATGGATGTTCGTAGCCATTCAGAATTGACTTTAAGCAGTAGGTCCTAGTCTCATTAACCCTCAAAAATGACTTTGGTATGTTATGGCTGGTTTAAGTCTATACCTCAATTTGCATGATTTATAATGTGTTAAAAATAAAAAGTTGTAGTTTTTAATTTTGAGCACTTATATAAATCAAGTTTTTTAAAGATAAAAATTTATAAAAAATAAAATACAAGACTCCCACTCTTATAGCCAATGTAGTACAATTTGCATGTGTAGAAGTTTTAGTAGTCATTTTGTTCTTTATCTTTTAATTAGATCTATATCCAGTTTTTTTAATTGATAAAATTATGGCATAAAGGATTTTAATTCGGTATATAAAATATCATTTTACTCTGCCTATATTCTGTACTATCAGGTCTTTTAGCTATTTAATTCATCATTATTTTTTAATCTGTATGGTATGAATGCTCATTGAATTTACCTATACATTTGTTTTGAAAAATCTATTATAGTGTAGTTTCTAGATCATAATTTTAGTTTACCATGTGATATTCATTATAAGTTAGTATTAATTGAATGCCTTTTCAAATTTTTTTAGGTGCTTTTGAGCAATGTTAAATATCCTGTCATTCCAAGGCGGATTATCATTAGTAAGAGATTAGCCCAGTGTATGCATCCAGCATTACCAAGTGGTGTTCATTTAAAAGCTCTAGAAACTTATGACATAATATTTAAATGCATTGGCTCAAAACGCTTAAGTCAAGAACTTTTTATATATAGTGCTGGTCTTTTCCCATTGTTGGGAAATGCTGCAATGAATGTTAAACCATCTCTTCTTACTATTTATGAAACTCATTTTGTACCTCTTGGAGAAAAATTAAGGCCTGGATTGAATGGATTTTTGATTGGGGTATTACCAGGCTTAGAAGAAGGATCCGACTATTATGATAGGTAAATTTCTGTGTTTTATATGTTATAATTAAAAGAATTTATTGAATTTTAGCTAAAGTAAATGTAAATGGTATAGAAAACTAAATGTATAATTATTTGTTCTTAATGAGATACATATGTTTCAGTAAAGTTATATAAAATTGTACACATATCATTTCAAACAATATTTTTATAAAAAAACAATTGCATGCTTATGAAATGACTAAGAGAAATTTATATTTTAAGAAATTTTATTATATTTAAGTTTTAGTAGCAATTTTATATTCTCCATCTTAACTAACATTTTCTCTTCTGCTTCATATCAGTTAAATTTGCTATTAAAATTTAAACAGGATTTAATTTTATTTATTATGAATACCAATATGGTTTTTCTATTTTGTCTTTAAACCCAGTGATTCAGTTCAAAATTTCTGTGTTGCAGCATCATGACAGAATAAGTAGAACCCTTACTCTTAAAAATTATAAATCAATGAATAACCTATGTAAATAGGAAACAGTCAGTTCTAACCATTCAAATTTTTACTTTTATTTTGAAAAATATGTTTATAAAACAAACTAAAAATATTCATAGTTTAGTTAGAAGTTTTAATTGCTATAATAACCAATGTGTAGGGTTCTTATTCTTGGTTTTCTGATTCAAATCTGTAGAAAATCACCCCTGCCCCAGTTAAAGTATGTATCTGAGCAGCAAAATCATTTATATTCTGTCACTTCCTTAAAACATGCCAGGTGTTTCTCAGTGTTTTCTTTTATTATGTCCGGAGAAAAAGAACTGATGTAATTTTTAACAAAAAAAAAAAAAAAAAAAAAGGAGAAAAGAAATCAGTTTATTCAGATACATATATATAAAAAACTATTGAGGCATAACTGTCTCCAAAAGGAAACTATCTTTTGAAAATTATATACATTACCTTCATTAGGCCACAAAGAAACAGTTCTCTGTCTGTACTTGTATGGGACAAATTTTCTACTCTCATTACACTCATTACAATGAGAAAAGGGTGGATAAACCTCTCTTCGAGAAGGTTTTACCACCCTTTTCTAATTGTTCCCCTTGTACTTACGTCAGCCAGGCTGTTCTCCAGTTAGATAATCTCCTATCCATTTAGCTGCATATCTGGTCATCTTCCTTCTGATTTTTTCTGACCAAGTTTCAGATACACTGATAGTTGTTATAACATTTCTCGTAATAATCCCATGCAGATTATTGTCAGTAACACTCAAAAGTCTAAATGTCTATGGAGGTCACTAATCGGAAAGTAATGTCCTTTACCTCTGCCCATATGTTGAGTTATTGGTGATCTATTGTACTGTCTGGTATCATCTGTCTGTGTCCAGGGTCTATTTTATTAGCATGTATCTACAAAAAAAAAAAAAAAAAAAAAAAATTCAGTGTGATAAAGTAAGAAATTAACTAAAGAAAAATCCTAATTTGAACCGTATTGATTTAATATTGTTCAGCAATTGATATATCTTGACGATTTAATATTATGCATTTATATTGAAAATGTGTAAAAAGTTTTATTGAAGTGTTGATTCTCACTTTTATGGCTTTTGGACGACCCCAAAAGCTGTTCTAAAACAAGTGTCCTTGGATTTTTTTTTAAAAATAAAAATAGGTTCCTTTTTTATAACTTAATAAACATATTTGGAAAATGCTTTTTGGAATGTGTTAGCTTAAGGTTAAGATTTTTTAAAAAAGTAATTTACATTCATAATCTACTAAAGTCTTTATTAAAAAGTTATAGAAAACAATAAAATAACTAAAATGATCTTTGTAATTTTTTAAATCATAGATATATATCAAATTGTGAATAAAAATAAATACCCACCATTTGTATGTTTTTTTTATGAAAATATTTATTTAGATTCTTTTTTACAGCTTTTGTTAGGAATTTTCTCATATTTACATAACTTTTTTTAATAAAATTAGGTATACAAATAGTAAAAAGAAAAAAAACGCAACAGAATCTTAAGAAAGAAAATGTAATTAAAGTTACAGGATATTAAAAATAATTATAATCTATATCTTTCCTCTGCTTTTTAACATAAGCCATTTTTTTATGACATGGTCAAAACGGAACCTAAATTGAGTAACAAGTATTATTCTTGCAATTAGAAATTGCACAAAAAACAATTTTAATTATATCTTTCTAAACCTTTTCCTATTATAGAAAATGTGATAAATTTTATTTTTATACTTATATGTGATTTTGTTTTCAAGCTCTCTGTTATTGGTATTCAGTTTCAGAAATTAAAAATGTTTAAGTACTTAAATTATAATAATTTATGACTGAAAATTATCATTTTATCCTTATAGGACAGATGAACTACTACAAACTGTTTGTAATCATGTTGAAAAAAGTTTCTTCTATGGATGTATATGGAAATGTATTTTATCAAACCCTACCATCAGGTTACCTGCTGTCACTTTTATTATTAATCATTATAATAGACGATTATCAATGGAGGATCAACTTTTTGTCATAGGAACTGATATTGATACTATGGTAAAAAAGTTTTATATTATAGTGCATTATATTTCATAAAATAGATAATATTTTCTGCTTTTATTAAATCTTAATATTTGCTAATAGTTTTCTCCTACTTATTTTCTAAAGAGTTTTGCAAATCAAATAAAACCAAGTGATGTATCACACAGTACATTTCTTATCCTCATTCCTGGATTTGTAATATAGTTTCTGCTGTCCTTATGAATAACTCAATGTTTAAATACTGAATAAAATCTGCATAGTTAATTCTTTAAAATAATTGTTTAATTTATTTATAAATTTTGAAGATTTTATTTAATTATAGCTGCAGGTTAATAGATATTTTTTGATGAAATAAGAAAAGAGATATTAATATTCTTAGTGTAGAATTAGTAAGGCTGTATTTAGAATAAAAAGCTTGGTCTGAACAAATATTCATTTTTTCCTGTTTTGAAGTGCAATGTAAAATGTTCAAATGCTTAAGGATATAAATACTATTGAATTGCAAAGAAATAATAAATTAAAACATTTTAAATGTTGAAACATTAGTTTTATAAATTTAGAACATAGTAAAATAGTCATTCCAAATTTATATATTTCTGTCAGTTGCATGCAAATGTTTGCTTTTCTTAGAAATTTTTTTTGCTATCCTTCACTTTTTTAGAATCATAATTTGTCACGTGTTTATGACATGTATTTTTATAGTTTGTACTAGTATTTAAATTAGCATGTATTATATGCTGTGTTTAAATTACTTTATAAACATCTTATTACTTAAAATAATGTGAAATAATTTTGTAATTTTCTCCACCCTCAAGGAATATTTAGAATCAAAATTTTAATATATATATATATATATATATATATATATATATATATATATATATATATATATATATATATATATATATATATATATATGTAAATCTTTAACATTGAAATGAATTTATGCTAGACACCCATACTTTATTTCCATAATTAAATTAACTTAAGGTACTTTATGATATGTGAAGTTAAATTTTAAGTATGATTATTTTAGTTTGATTCTTGTGTTATCCAATATTATTTTGGTATAGTTTTATATGAATTCAAATTTAGGTTCAAGGTCTCTGTGCATCTTTGCAAGACAGTAGCGTATTAGTGCAACGGTGTGCCTTAGATTTATTACTATTAGGATTTCCAATTCATAGCAACCAACTGGTAGCATCTGATATGGTACAAGTTGTGACTTCTGCGCTGACTGTTGTTTTAAGGCGGGATATGTCACTAAATAGGTAATATTGCTGTTTTTTCTCATTGTGTAGTCATATATTTAGGAGACTATGTTTTCTAAAATTTATTACTGCTTTATAAAATTTCTAATTTAAGTATTTAAAGATAAATTATAAACTTGTAGTAGGCAATGTTTGCTTTTTTATAATGTATCACAATTTTTGACTTTTATCTAATCATTATTATTTTTTTTCATTCATTTTTATTATGAACAGAAGAAAAGTATTTATTTCTTCATGAAAATAAATATTATAGTATAAATTGATGTACTGAAGTTAATAAGAATATATCAGTTTTGAAATTTTTATTTCAGTTGTTTATTTTTATATATTTACTAATTTCTTGTGAGTTAAAATTTAAATAAAAGTCATGCATTTCACTAGTTTAACATGGCATTAATAATTTGAAAATTTCCACCATTGTAAACTGTGTAGTTTATATAATATTCCTATTTGGATATATAACACTTTTATTTTTTAAATGGTTCATATTATTAATTAATTTTGCAATACCAATGAAAGATAACATTTATTTAATGTTGTGAGAAAAAACAAAGAAAGTAACTTTATGTATTAGTATTTTTGTGACAGTTTTTGAAGTAGTGTACTTACACTGTTGAAATATGCTTGAATACACAATTTTATAATATTTGTCCTGTATTGGTTAGATTATTCTGAGTATATTATTAACACATATCATAAGTAATTAAAAATCTGTAAGAAGTTAATTCTTATTTTTGATCAGTGAAATGTGGTTGTATTGTGATCAGAATCAAAGAAAATAATATTCTAAGTGAACTTATTACTTTAATTATTATTTTGTATTCAAAATTATTAAAGTGTGCTCATTCTTGTATTCAAAATTATATATACATCTATTTTATATCTAGTGTTTCACTTGCTTTGTTGTCAGTTAGTCCTCTTTGAAGCATTATGTAGTGTTAATTGACTGTTTGTTAAGCCTGTGAGTGTTTAAAAACCTATCTTAACACTAAAACTACCAGACCTTTTTTTTATAAGGACAAAAATAATGAAAAATGGGGTCATTCGATCCCTCTTGGTAGATTTAGTGTTAAAGTAAAGTGTTTAAAACTCTTTTCCCTTTTAAACTTTCAATTGCTTTTCTACATTTTGTTTTGCCTTATTGAAATAATTATGAAAATTTCTTTTTTGAAGATTACTATATGAAATAATTAGATCAACATGATGTTTTCATAATAATATATTGTGAATATTTCGAATGAAAAAAATGTATAAATAAAAGTAAAGTCTGGATGTAATAAAGCATTTTAATGTGTTCTATGCTTTAAGAATTATATATTGTATAGCATGCAATAAAGATATACTAAAAAAGTACCATTTTGAAAATACAATTTTATCTGTAGCTTTAAGTTTAAATGTAAAACTGAATGAGTTTGTGTGTAGTTTTGATAAAATTTGTACAAAAGTTTGTGTTATGTGAGTAAATATTTTACTGATGATATATATAGAGGCATAGTGTTTTAATTCTTGTATAATTTCAACTAACATTTCTTTTAATTAGACGCTTATTTTCCTGGCTCATGGGTGGGGATTCTGTTGGACCAGATGACATTAATAAGTCAACCCAAGGAAATATGCTTGATAAAATGGATGGAAATTCCTACTTTAAGCAGTTTTCTAAAGATTATTTATTGAAAGCTCTTCAAGTTTGTTTTGATGTAGGTTTCTCTTTTCTTGCTCTCCTTCTATAAAAGTTTTCTGTTTAGTTATGTCATGTTCAGTCTTTTTTATTTTAATTATAATAAAGGAATTATTAGAAATATTATTTTATGTAAATTATTATTATTAGCAGTGATTAGAAAAAAAAATGAAATAACATTGTAGTATAAATAGAAGCATTCATGTAATAATTTTAAGCCTTTATCTAGGAATAATATAGATTTTGTGTTAAAGAAAATTTGTTATATAATGGAAATTATACTATGCAATGTTTTTCTATGTTTATGTTTTCCATATTTTCATGAAAATTATATTTTTTCATTTTAAGTATTGTTTTCACTTACAAAATTTATATAAACTTTATTTTAGAAAAGATATAAAAACTGTTTTGGTTTGATAAATGTGAATAAAAATGATTCTCTAAAATTGTTTAAATAAAGAACTATTCTCTTAAAAAGAAGTTCAAATTATTAGCAAAAAGTTACTAAAAAGATAAAAGATTAAAATTAATTTTATGGCTTATAATGAACAAACTTTTTAAAATAAAAGGCTTTTGGAAAGTCTTAATTTTATTTGTATATAAAATGTTTATCATGTACTGAGATAGAAACTATTGAAGCAGTTCACAAAAATTATATTTCCTTAATTTTACTCTGATACCACTTAATTTGTACTTTTATTGTTACTATATATTTTTAGATTTAATGATTTTAACATGTATTCTGAAATGTAGTAGAATTTTTTTATCAGTATGTGATTCTTGACTGACTTAAGTTATTTCTCACTTTGTCAATTGTATATTTTTTATATTGACATTTTATATATATTTTATTTCTTAATTTTATAATAATAAAACATAGTCAATTTTCCTGATTAACACTGAACTAAATTGTAAATTGAACACTTTTTAAAGGGGATTCAGTTTTTATATGATTTTTATATGATTCTGGTAGTTTTATATATATATATATATATATATATATATATATATATATATATATATATATACACACACACACACACACACTAATGTCCATAAATTAAGGATAATGAAGTTCAGGCAATGAAAGAGACAAAAGCAAAACAAATTTGACTTATTTGTAAAGTCTATTTATTAAACAAAAGGTAAAGAGCAAAAAAGATGCTATATGTTTGACATAATTAATAAAAATTGCGATTTTTACTCCCTGGAGCAAATTTCAAAAAAGAACCTATTTACAGAAAACAGTATAACATGGTTAGTATGATGGTTAATATGGAGTATGTCTCCCGGACGATGCAATACAAGCGTTACAACGCCTATGCATGCTGAGTATCAGATTATCAATCTGATCTTGGGGAAAATTATGCCACTCATCAAGCAGTGCCCTCCGAAGTTCTGATAGACAGTTGGGAGGGGATTGACGGGCTGCAATTCGTCGGCCAAGCATGTCCCACACATGCTCTATTGGATTCAAGTCCTGTGAGTATGCTGGCCAATCCATACGGGTGATATCCTCCAATTGAAGGCATTCGTCTACAATGTTTGCACTTTGAGGTCGGGCGTTGTCATCCATATACAGAAATTCAGGACCTATGGTGCCTCGAAACAAACATACATGTTGTTCCAGAATGACATCCTGATAGATGTAGCCTGTCATCGTTACACTCTGAATATGCAGGTCAGTTCTGGAACCAAGAATAAATCCTCCTCAAACGAGCCATCCTGCACCATAGTAACAGTGTCGTTCAATGGTGTTCTCTTGGGGGTAACAGGTACCTGGCGCTCTCCATATGAAAGTCCGGCGAGAATCAGAATGTAAACTGAACCTGGACTCGTCGGAAAACATCACACAAGACCACTGTTGCGGTGTCCACAATGCATGCTCTCTAGCCCAGCATAATCACAGGTGACAGTGAGTTGCTGTAAGGGGACACATCTGACAGGCCTACAGGCTTATAGACCAATGTTCCCTAAGCGTCTGTACATGGTCTGCCTTGAAACTGTCGTACCGGTAGCTGAAAAGAGCTGACGAGACAGGTCTGATGCTGTGCTCCGTCTGTTTCTTTTGGCAGTAACTGCCAAATACCTGTCATCATTCGGCGTAGTAACTCGGGGGCGACCTGTGCTGTAACATCTACTCACTTTACCATCATGTTTGAATCCTTGTCAAAGCCTGGAGATGACACTTTGGGCGATTCCAAGTTCCTCGGATACTTCCAGCTGGGTACGTCCACATTCCATTCGTTCGATAATTCTACCACGTAAAAAATCATCCAAATGCTTCCTTTGTGCCGTAACGATGCGGTTATTGCACTGAAAGGCTTTTAAAGCACTTGTGAACAATTTTACTTCTTTGCTACCATTCCTTATATACCCCTTTCATACACTCTCGTCATTGGGACGTACTATTCGCGCCATCTGGTGGTTTCCTGCAATTTGCATATTCTTCTTCAAGATGTGTGTGATAATTCTACAGGGGAAATTTTTATTTTAGAGCTCAATTTCTGTGTAATTCTGAATTATCCTTAATTTATGGGCACAAGTGTATATATATATATATATATATATATATACATACATATATGCATGCAATACTGTATTTTTGCTGAGCATTAAATATTTAGGATTTAGACTTTGAAATTTCATTTATCTTCTGGTTCCTAGTTCAGTAGCCAGAAAGTTGCATGTTTTTATTCCCCTCAAGGTTTTTGTGTACTTATCAATCTAGAACAACAACTGGCACCCCATCTCTTGGGAGGGAATGACACACTGCACTCTTTTGGACACTTTTTTGGTCCCTTTATCTATCAGTTATCTAAAGTATTGAATTTGAAACCAGGATACAATTTATTAACACTTGTGTGGAATGCTGGTAATAAATTGCAATGACATTTTCCATAAAAAAAAAAAAAAACATTAAGATATGAACATTTGACAATTAAAAAAATTTAAATATCCGAATAAAATATTTATTAAAATCCTCATTGCTGTACTTGATATTATTTATGTTTGCTTATTAAAAAAAAAAAAAAAAAAAAAAAAAAAAAAATCAGTACTGAACATTTATTTCATTCAATTAGTTTTTTAACATTAATTTAGAAACTTTGGTTTTTACTTATTATTATAAATGTAAATGAAATGTTATTTTGTTTCTTATTAATTTTGATAATTTTGATAATTTGGTCAACCAATTAATTATTTGTATTAATTCATCTTATTATTCAATCAAGGAGGAAGTCTTTAGATACATGAATACCTTTTATAATGAAATATAGGAAATATGAAATATTTTTGTGTAGAATTTTAAAAAAATTTAATTCCTAATATGTATAATTGTAATTAAATTTTATTTAATTAGTTATTTTGTACAATTTGCTAAAGATATAGTATTAAGAACATTTAGGTACTAAATTATTACTAACTTATATGATCATATGCTCATTAAAATTATGCTTATTTTATTTATTTTCAGAATCCACAGGCTGTCATGGCTTCAGCAAATATAAGCCTGAATGCTGACTTATGGTGCTATAGATTACTTATAAGTTTACTTGATAGGCCAGAAATAAGTTCTGTTATACTGGATGATATACTGATTGATATTTTTAGGTAACATCTAATAACTGATATAAGCATTAACTGTAAAATAAGTTTAGATTTGTAGTATAAAATATAAATAGATTGTTTACTAAATCCACTACACATATATAACTTTTTTACATTCTCCATTTACATTTAATGCATAACTGTTTTACTATTCTCCAAGCACAATATTACATACTTTTTTAATTCTAGTATGTTGCTGTATATATATATATATATATATATATATATATATATATATATATATATATATATATATATATATATATTTGTAGATTCTTAGAATGTCTATTTGTACTTTATAATAAAATATCAAAGTATGATATGTTGTCCTTCAGCAGTTTTAAAAAAATGTTCATTAGGCATTTGTCTATTTTATGTATATATATACTGCTGGCATTTATCCAGTGAAAGAGCTAGCAGGCTTGAGTGTTTTGTCAGCCCATAAGCAAAATGTTCATTGAAGGATTAAAGAAAACAATAGAGCAAGAATGTCTCTCTAACTTTGTTAAATTATTTATTACAAGTTAACATAAATAATGTAATCAATGAGTTGGCAAATTAAAAAAAATTTAATTCCTTATATTTTTTAAAAAATTAAGTTAAAATTGCTTTTGCAGAACTTCTTAGTTTTAGTCCTTGTTAATGTATTTCTACCAAATGAGTACAATATTAAAAGATTGATAGAATAAATTAAAATTTTAATTTTGACTTCAGTTACAATTTCTATTTCTTATACTTTTTTGTTTGAAACAATTTTTTTGAAATGGTTATGCTTTAGTTTGTTGATTTCCTCCCAAGACAAAATCCCAGATGTACTCTTGTATATATATATATATATATATCCATAGGTGCCAATGCTGCTGATATACTCTGAAGTTTTCTGATTTTTTTGGTGTGTTTCTGATATTCCAATCAGAAAACTAATTCTTTCGATTTTTAGTGATATAGTCAAAAATCCCTAAAATTTACTGTTCTCGTTTTGTTCTTCCCACTGTCAATAATTCTGTATTCCAGCAAGAAGTAAAATTTGAATATTCAGCCAAATAAAAAAAAATCAAAACTGATTTTAGACAATCTGTATCTAATAAAGCATTAGAACAGTTATTAATTGTAAAATGCAGTAAAAGTTTAAAATGTTTTGAAAATGAGATGTACAAACAATTTTTGAAAATAGCAAAATCTTGTAGAACAACATTTGGAAATGCTAAAATCCAATATGTTTGTTCTTTTAGACAAACAGTTTTACAATTTTTCACCCTTTTAATTATGGTTAATATATATACTAAAAATGTTATTTTAATAAACAACAGAATCTTTTTACTTTTAAAGTATTTGTGAATACTAAATTGATATATATTTCATAGATTAAACAAACTTTGCCATTTTTCTCTTTTTAAAATTTATATATTTATTTATATACTAAAAAAAAAAAAAATGTCGTTACTGCAATAAACTACAGATTTTTCTCTTTTGGAAGTTGGCACCTATGATATACACATATATCTGTATGTGTAGGAGAGATTCATATTCATGTATTGCCATATCTATTGAAAATATTCAAAAATATATTTCACAGAGAGTAAAAATATAAGTTTTTCAAAAAAAATTTTAAAAATAAGTTGAAATAAGTCTAGGATTCCAAAGTGTTGGCAGTAACAAAGTTCTTTTTACTTTAATATATTTTTGCAATATAGATATTAAGTTACTAGATCATAAAAGTATTGGCACAATACAATTAAGAAATTACTATACAAGGTAATTTTTTTATAACTTTGTTTAATGTTCTTTATAGTAGGAAGTGAGGAATTATTTGCTCACTTTTAGTTTAATTCTTTAGGTAAAAGCTGTATATGTGTGGTAGAAATTTATGTAGCAATTGGAAGGGAAAAAAGAGTATTAATGTAACTTGTGCTAGCCTTGAGCACATGTTATATTACATTAAAGACAAGATATTTGTATTAATTTAAACATTTACAAATTTGATCAGGAAGTAAAACTAAGAACTATATCTTAGTCACTATTTGTATTTGCTGCAGTTCTGATGTTAATTTATATATATTGGAATAAAATTATATATTAAACAAATTTATATATTATTTAACATAATATATTATTTTTATTCAATATAAACTTTACAGAAAAATATAATGATCACTAAAGTAATAGTAAACATTATTAATATTTTATGAAAAGAAAAATTAAATGGAAAGGAGAAAAAAATTGTATCCAATATTGCATTAAATATTTGATTTTGTTTTTGAAGCTTTTAGATTGATGTTAAGTATAAGCTTATGTTAAAAGTTTTGGCATTGTATGCTACCTGCTATTGTGCCACACCATTACATGCCAGATATGGCATGCTAAATAAAATCTAAAACTGGTTTGCTCAAGGTTCAGAAAAATAAATATCATCTACTCTATAAATTAGCAGTCATTTAAATTACTGAAGAAACTGATATTTTAATTTAATTAAACATTTTATCGAAAACTTATACAACACACTAAAAGTGAAAATCCACATATACAAAATAAAATGTTTTAATAGCAGATGATAATTTGTTTTAATAAGATCATCTGTCATTATAAATAAAATCATCATGTACCATGATAAAAACATATGAAATATTATGATCACCCACCTTTTTTTTTTAGCAGGAGAGATGATATAATTTCTGACAATTTATGTGAAGGCTCAAGCTGTAGATACTATTTAAGAACATCTCTTTTATCATTACAGAAATATATAAACACTATATGTAGTGAATATTTTTTTTAAATGTTTAGTTTTTCTTATTTTATATTTATTCTTTTCTCTACAGGTCTCTGTATTTAGCTTGTAATTTTCCAAATTCAAATGATTCAGAGAAACGAAGTCAGAAAAGCATTAAAGATCAAAATGAACTTAAAAAAGCTGCTAACTTGTTATTTGGAACATTAGAGCCATCTTACTTATGGGAATATTCTGCAAAATATTTTGAAATTGCTAGTCAGTCCTCTAATAGTCTCTTAGATCAAAAAGAAATTTCAAGTGACCATGAATCTGTGCAAAAAGTTGGATCGGGCAGCCCAACACTTAATGAATTATGTTCATTAGTTAGCTTTTTATTGGATGTTGTGTCATTAGTAAGTAAAATTGAAATTTTTTAATGATTCACATTTTAAAATTTAATTTCCTTCACTCTTTTCGTGTTTTTTTCTTTTAGTAATTGCAGCAGTTACTTTTACATTATGTAATGTATATTTATGGGTATTAATAGTTTATAAAACTATAATTCTGAAAATGATTAACTGTTCTGTATTAAAATATGTGTATGAAAAGCATTTTAATGCATTTATAATTAATTTCTTTATATATCTCTCAGATGAAATGTTTTTAACTTATTCTTCATAAAAAATTCATATTTGTTAGCAGGCTGAGAATATGCTATTTTATTTCAGTTGTTTTTTATGTTTTAAGTAGTTGTTTACATGTTTTAGATTCAATATAAGTTTTTTGTAATATATTTCCTGAACATACAACTATATACAGAGTGAATGAGTATCACACTGATAAATGTTAGGATTATATAGATAGTTTAAAGGTGAGTCAGTATCGCATAGCAGTGCTGGGTAAAGATGCATTGTCAGGATATAGGAGCTGGGCTTGCATATCATTCAACTGGCATTTTCAAATTCAGAATGTTTTCAATTTTTACATAAGCATTGTGCATAAGCATTTGCTTATGTACATTAGAATAATTGCTAGTTTCTTTGGTAAACAGTATGCAATCCATTTCTCAGTATATGATCCCATTGAAGAAGGCATTACTGTCTCTGTTGTTCCCTGTAATTTGAACTTATCTCTTTACTAGAGTCAGCCAAAAATCTTATTGAATCTAAAATTTAATTTAAGAATTTAATAGTTATAAGTTTTCTCCTCAAATAATATAAAAATATTTTGGTAATATTTTAGAAAACAGATTGTCTATTTATAAAGTTATTAAAAAAATTATTGTAATTGTGTCAAATTGTAATAACCAAACACAACAAAAATCCTGAATCTAAAGTATAAGTTCCAGAATTTTTATGATTATTCGTTTTACTAACTTTATGCCTAAATTGCTTTATAAACTATTCTTCTCCCCAGGAGCAAACCTCCTTAAGGTGTATATGGGTTTCACACACCTAAGGTACCTGCGTGATCTCTATATTGTTCCTGTTTTCTGATATCCTACCGCCGAACGATGGCTGAATGGTAGAGTGCTGCTCTTCGGAACCGGAGTTCGCGGGTTCGAATCCCGCTGATGGCATGGATGTTTGTAGCCGTTCGGAATCGGCTTTAAACTGTAGGTCCCGGTCTCATTAGCCCTCGTGTGCAAAACAGTAGACCGTAGCGCTCCAAACCAAATCTGATATCCTACCTGTCCTGTTGCTTCTCTCTCTGTTTTGATATTCTGTCATGGCACTCTGGTCTTTCCAGTAAAACCATATTGCTAAATGCTAGATCGGAGTAAACAAATTCTCTTATAAACTACCCCCTCTAGGTTTTGTCACATGGCTATATATGGAATATGCAAAAAGTCTGTGCAGAAGCTTGATGAGCTTCTTTGTAAACAGTTGTTTGTATTTCTTTCCTTATTATAGTTGTATATGTGTTAAACAATAAGCTTGGTCTTTTTTTAGTGATCATCTATCTACTTGTTACATGGAAAAAATGTTTGTTCATGAATGTGTCTCAATATATTTTTTCAGAAATCTTATGTTGTATATTTATTTATTACTTTTATTTAACTTCACTTGTGTGTCCATTGAAATATTGTAATCCAATTTTAACTATCTTTCTGACTAGCTAAAGATCTGAAATTTTTCACATAAGTTCATTTCTGGTGGCAATACAATATTCAGTCATAAAAGTTAGATTGGAGAAAAAAAAATTTTTGGTAAATGCAAAAATCTATTCAGAGTACTTAGAATCCCAATTACAAGGATTTTAACTAGTATTGACATCTATCTGCAAGTGTCATAACTAAAAAGTTTTTGTTATATATTTTTAAGAATATTTTAACATTTTTTGGTATATTTGTGATTTTTTGTATAAATTTTAATTAAGTAGTACTAAATTGGTCATTTACTTGTTTTATTGTATGATTATCAACAATTTTGCATTGTAGAGTTTTACTGATGGATTTCAGAATCTAAGTTTTTGAAAATGGGAAGTCAATAAAAAAATGTGCAAAATTTCAAATTTTTGATAATTGTATTACTATAAGTTGAAAAAACCGTGGTTGAAATTGGTTGCAAAACTTGAGACTTAAAGTTAAGAATAAAATATAAAAAATAAAAATTGCACAAAAAATTAAAAAATAATTTTAAAGCCACACATGAAAGAGAAATGTGAAAATTTCCTGTATGGAAATTGTAATGTGCTGATATAGAGAAATTGCGTGGGGAGCTTCTAGAGGATAAGGGCCAGTTGTTATGATGGGTAACTAAATATAAAAATGGGAGGTGAGATTGGAATCTAAGGGCCAGTTGTTATGATGGGTAACTAAATATAAAAGTGGGAGGTGAGATTGGAATCTGTTTCAAAGTGACATATTTTCAATACAGGTGTAATTGTATAAGAAAATATTCATATTAAATTACTAATGTGATATTTAATTGAGTGCTCCCTGTTTTTATTCTCTATATCAGTATATTACAATTTTCATGTAGGAGCTTTTCACACAATTTCCCTTTCATGTGCAGTTTTAAAATTATTTTTATTTTTTAGTGCATTTTTATTGCTTTTTTTTATAAATGAAATAAATGTAAAAGTTTTTTTAAAGATTGCTTTCATTTAACAATAAATAAATAAATAAATAAAAGCAACTAAAAAAATATTTTTATATTTATTTTATATTTATTTTTTGTATCATGTTTCTGTTCTGATTTCTACTCTGTTTTTCTAAAACCCCAAATTGATTTATAAGTATTGCATTTGCATATATTTTTTATTCATAGGCTCTTTTATACTTTCATTCTTTTCTAGTTTTTATTTTTTCTATAAACCATTTTCAGTGGGTTTTTTCTGTACTATTTTCCATATTTATATCAGAGTTTATGAAATTCATATTATACATTTTGATATTGTAATGGAAATAATTTTTAATATTTTTTGTTATTTTCCTATTTAGTATATTGGATATTCATAATTCATAACTTACATTATTCTGAATCTAATATTTTATTAATTAGCTCATGATTTATTGCCATTTATATTAGTTATTAATTAATTTAAACATGATTGTGTTTTAAAAACACAACCATGTTGAAATTAATTCCAGTAAGCTAACAGCAGATAAATTGATTTTAAAAGTCAATTTATCTGCTGTTAGCTTACTGGGAAAACTGTAAACACTATGCATATTATCATTTTAAGTTTCTTGTATGATTTATGCTGGATTTTTTTATTAAGTAAAATTTTAGTGCACTTGTTTTGGTAAATATTTAGATGTAATATTACTTCCTAAGCAGCAGCTCTAATATTACAGAAAAAGATTCTTAAACTATATTTTAATGTAAATTTGATCAGCTTTAAAGGGGCCATTTTATTCTAAAATAATAAATGTAGGTTTTGTGTATTAAGTTTAAATAGTAATTGTTATTAGTTTATATTAAAGTCAATCATATCCAATCATTTTATTTTTTAGTTGTATAGTATGAAACAAATTTACTTTTAGGTATATATATATAATTTTTTTATATGCCAGTGTTTATCCTAACTAGTTTGGTAAATATAGAGTTTTTATTCTGATTTTAGCTGTAGTATCTTTTTAGAATAAAATATAACCATGTTCTATGTGGCTAATTTAACTGTGCTTTTTAAAATTTCAGTGTAGTAAAATATTTTTATTTGAAATTTGCCTAGAATATAAATCTTTCTATATTATGTTATAGGAAACTTACCTTGAAGCTAAGACAGAACATCTTCCTAAACTTTTATGTAACATTTTTGATGTATTAGCACATAATTGCAAAACAGTGTCTGTGAAGGAAATATCAATAACATTAAAATTATGTTCTAAACTTTTGTGTAAAATACAACCTCCTTTAATTAATCTAGAATGTGAAAAGTTAAGTAATGACATGATATCTGAATGTACTAAACTAAGTGAAGATCCAGATTTTGATATTAATGAGCCATGTTCTGAAAGTAATACAGTAGTTCCTGTTGAAGAATCTGATAATTATGTAGGAGATAGAACTGAACAAACAGTTTTATGCAAAGATGATGAAATAAATGAGAATGTGAGATATAACAATGGTATTAGAAGTATTATTACATCATGTGAAGAAAAATTTCAAAATCTTGTCGTTACTTTCATTAAGGAGAAAATGATCACTGACTTTTCAAAATCATTATCTTATTACCAATCTTTAGTAATGCCTAAAGAAGGTGGGAGACTTCAACGAGAAAGACAACTTGATGCTATTCTTAGAAAATGCCTTATTCTTAAAAAACATTTTCCATCATCGGATGAGATTAGTGAATTCAAAAAAGAAATTTCAGAAGATATATCAGTGCCAACAGATTGTACATTATCCCAAGTTGAAAACATTGTTCCTAATCTTGTTCTTTGTCAAGCTTTTGGGCAGTTATGTCATCTTTTAAAAGAACTTTCATCATTTCCCACATTTTATACTAATTCTAAAAACTTGTATGACAAGCATATGAGAGCAGGTAATTTGCATTTTGTTATTATATTTTACATTATAATTGAATAGTTTAAATAAAAAATTTGAATTTTTAATTTTGTGATTTTTTTAAAAGTGAAAATGCATAAACTTTTTTTTTTATAAATTATATTTTCAAAATTTTAAATATAGGGAAATCTCAACTTTTCAAGCTATGTTTATGATGTAATGTATACACTTTATGGCATTTATTAAAATTAATTTCTTTTTTCATTTCAGCAAGGTCTTCAGTTATTCCTGATTGGCTAAAACTTATGATCTCACTTGTATGTTTTGTGTCATATGAAGATATTTTCTTTTCTGCTACTGCTGCCTTATTTGACCTTATTGCATTGACTAAATCAGCCCTCCATAATAATGAAATTAATGAAGTCGCATCTGTATCACCATCTGCATCAGCTGGTGCATCACAGTCAAATTCACCAACTGTAGTTCTAGTTGCTCTTACTCCTGCAGTCAGTTCTTCTCAACTAGAATTTCTGTCTACCGACACTTTATTATTTGATGTTGCAGCAAAGAAATTGTGGAAATATGTAGGTGATGACAGATCGAGTTATTGTTCTTATGGTACTGAACTTCTGCAACAAGTTCACAATTTATCTCCTGCAAATTCTGTTTGTGAAGTTATAATATGTAAAGCCATGTCTTCTCAAGATGAAATGGTAATTTATTTAGCTATAATAAATGTGTAGAATGTAATTTATCTTTCTTTTACAAAAAAAAGTTAAATTAATTTAAAAAATATTTTCTTGCTTTATCAATTTTTGTTAATATGTGTTTGCAGGAATGTTACCGAGTCACTTTTCTCACTTTTAGTCCCTGTCTTCAGAATTTATCACTTTCAGTCACTTTTGATACTTTTGATCACGTTTGAATTGATAATTTTTTGGATGATAAAAAAGGATTATAAAAGTTCCTTTTCTCAGATGATCAACCTAATTTTTGCATGTCAGGCCCTAAAAATTGAACAATTTTAGATTTTATCTTAAAAATTCAATTATTCCCATAGTGTACATCATGTTATCCCCAGAGAGTTTTCTGAGGGTCTGCAAAATATTGTGAAATCTTCCTAACTAATTTACTTGAGTGAATCCTAATGTGTATGCCAGAGACCTTGTGATGACCAATACCCAGAAATTTAAGCTAGTTAGAAATAAAAAAATCAAAGTAAAAAGCTAATAATTGGTAAATATAAAGAAGTTTTAGTATGGTTTAATTTTTATTTGACATGTAAAACTAAAACCATTGGCCCAGAATATTCATAAAAGACTTGAATAAACTATTAATATTGGAGAATATCATTTACAAAGATCGTAAATGATAAACCAGGTGTTCTAAAACTAGTTTGCATAAAAAGAAGTTTCCTTTTTCTTAAAATCTGTAAGTTATAGAACTACCATAAAATGCATAACTTTGCTGTTAGAAACTACAAAATGCAAGTAAAATAATGAACAAGTATCAACTTGAATCAAAATCATAAATAAATATTATAAATTTGAAAAAGAAAATAATGTTAGTGACCACTTTCTATAATTTGTGAAGATATACAATATATTTGTTAGCTCCTATCCATCCCAATAATTATCGATTTAACGCTAATTTATAGAGTGACAAATAAATACACACATTTGTTCAATAATGCAGTTATACAGTTTTATTTATTTTATCTCGTTTGATTAGACATTCTTAAGGCAGGGAGCTATGAGAAAATCTTAATTAAAATAAAGCACTGTAACTTGAGAATGTTTAGACGTCACTGACACAGATAAATTTTCAATAGTAACACAATTTTTAAATCTTTGTTTATATAAAAACATAGTTTTTGTCACTCTTAGTTACCACATCACGTGCCACTTTTCTCATTTCTTTTTAAGACATCTGACCACTTGCATGCATGTGTTTATTTTCAGTATTTTATTTTTAAGAGCATTTCAAAATTAGATAATTTATTGTAGTTCTTGTTTAGAACCTAAAAAGTTTTGAGCTTTTTTACTAGTATTTAACATTTTGTTAGCAATGAGTGTTTAAAAAAATAATAATTTTTATTTTTATATAAATGTGGAAATATATTGGTATTGATTATTATATATATTGGTTAGTCTTGAAAAAGTTAGATACTCTTTCAAGACTAGTTTTTGTTTGTTATATATTTGTAATAAATATTCAAAAGTGTATGCTCAGTAATTGTAATATGTAATTTTTATACAGTAATGTATTGTATTTGAGTAGTAGTAATTTGCCATTTTCCTAGTTTAATTTGAATGATACAAATTTCAAATAATGCTTATAATTATATTTATGTAAACCCAAAGAAATTTATGAATGTTCCAAACTCTTTTTATTTCATGCACCATAATTTACATAATATTAAACAGAGAAGCACTTAGTCATAATGGTTTCTTTTAGTAATAATAGGGAGTCATAATGGTTTACATACAAATTGCTAAAAATAAGAATTTTTAAAGTCTGTTTTATTCTCTTTCGCTTTAAAATATAAGGAGATAAAAGTAAAAAACACTAATTTTCATAGTACTTTTAAATCATTAATTTTAGTAAAATACAAATAAGTTTTTAAATAGAAAAATATTTTTAAATTATTAAGGGAACAATCCTCTTGCAATATTAGTAATGAACTGTTACTTTATATGTTGTTCCCTTTTGGAATAAAATGTTAGTGTTAATTTGTCTGTGAAATATGCTTTAAAATACATATGAATATTTTAAACATGTTTTTATTTCTAGTTGGTGAAAAGAATATTTTTTTTTGTTGAATATAATAATATTAAAAATAACAATTATTTCATTAAGGATTTTAAATGTATGTGTTCCTTATTAATAGTTTATTTATTTATTTATTTATTTATTTTAACATTTAGGAACAAGTTGAAGCACAAAAAAAATTTAGTATATTATGGCATCTTACCAGGGATTTGAATATGAAGACTACTCCATCCACTATGATTAGAGTCTTTGACCGGTTTGTTTTAAACTATTAAATATGACTTTTGCACTGTTGTATTTCTTTCTTATGTTGAAACTGTAAAATATGAAAATTCTATACTTCATTACTATAAAAAAATTTTATCAATGAAAATATTGCAATTGCATGCTATATAATTTAATTGATATAAAATTATTTTTTATGTCTTGAAAGAGAAAGTTATTTTTGGGAGTATGTAATATAAGTTCTGATTGTTTATAGTTTGTGAATGCTAATTATGAATGGTAGGAATTTCTTTTAACTCTTAAATAAGAGTTATAAGCTGAGCTTTATTTTGTTTTCTATTACTATATTTCTCTTTTATTTTTTAAAAAAGTGAGATTATAATATAAACTTTCTCTTCTGTTTCAATGCAAAACACATTTATTATCACTTGTGAACAAACAACAAAGCACTGTTGAAAAAATTCCCACGATTTATCTAAGCAATTTGACATTCAGAAGGGATACTTTTCTCTTCTTCAGATCTGACATTCTAAGACTTTTAAAATCATTTTTTTGGAATATTTGTAAATTTGATATAGTTTTACTGCTAAATGCTAATTTAGGAGAATACACTTTAAATTTTTATATTTTATATGTGCCTTGAATGATCTTAATTTCTCTATTTTTATAGCTGAATATTAGCTAAATAGTTAGAGATTGTATTTAAAAATTCAGTATACTGAATAATATGAAAAATGTTATCAAGACTGAAATATTGCATCAGAATTCAATTGTTTTTAACTATTTTGCATTCATTTTTCTACTGTATTATTGTCGACTTTTTCATATTATATTTTAACACACAATATCATTTGACACAAAATCTTTGCCTTGTGTAACATTGTCCACAAGTTTCAGTTTCTTTGTTACCATTATTTGTAATTATTCAGATTGAGTAGAAGCCAGTATTTAGGTAACATAATATGAACTGCACCTCTTCAAAATAATCAGTCAGCCCATGTGTTAGAATGGATCATAGAATGTGAGATTTTGGACACGTTAGTTGGATGCTTTAGCATTTGTGAATACTTAAGTGTTCAACTAGCTTCTGTCTTCACAACAGGGAATATTTTAACTTCTATTTTCTTGGGAGTGTGTTGCTGAGACACAAATATTAAATGTTTATAAATTACTTAAACTATATGTTTGAAACAAGAGTATTATTTTCCTTTTTTTTTAAAAAAATTTTATTGAAATATTTTTCCTCTAGTTGCCTTTTTCTGATGTTGGATAACCTTGGGAAAGAAACAGGTCCCCAGAAAGCAATATCCCAGGCATGGCTTAATCATTCTTTACAACGTGGTGATGTTGCAAGATTTCTGGAGCCAATATTACTTATACTCCTTCATCCAGATTCAGCAAGAGTGTCTGTACAACATGTTAGTGTTCATTGTCCTAGGAAAGTTGTTGTATCTGATCACAGTGATATATCCCATCGTGAAGATGTTGAAGCCAAAGTTTATGCTATTAGTAGCATATCTGGCCATGTTATTTACCATATAAGTGATGATAGTCATCCTTCATCTCCGCAACCTAGTCCAGAGAAAAAAATATTAGCTCTTACATCAGTCATTAACATGGATTCAGGTAAAGGCTCTACCGTTGTTACCAGTAATTCAATGCTTCAAGATTTTGAATTACCTTCAAGTCATGAGAGAGATTTAAAATTACCTATTTCAGTATTTGTAAATCCATTTGGATCATTATCATCTCTAGGAAGTGATTCTCAATTAGATTTTACAACGTTTTCCCCTCCTGATTTGTCTCAAGCAAAACGAATAGAAAATGGAAGAAAAAGTTCTTTTGATGATGACATTGGGGAAGAAAGTAATATTGGGGAAGGAAATAATGCTCCAGATGGCATTGAGGAGTGCATTGAATATAGCATTGAGGATACTGTTCAATCTATTATAGAGGAAATAATTTCACAAGTTGTTGCTTCTGAAAATCATGAGAAAGACTTTATTTCATCTGGAGATTTTAGTTTTAATGATGATTATAATGAATATGTATTAACAAATTCAACCAACTTAAATAATTCTTATAAAAAGTTTCCAGAATACAATAGTATGTCTCAGTTAACTGTTCATCCTCTGCATACATATATTCTTTTATACTGTCAAGTATATGATTCTCAAAAAACTCTTTATGCCCTTTATTCTTTAAAGGCAATAATTTTAACTAATCCTAGAATAGCATTATGTAGTATGGCTACAACAAATGTTAGTAATTCACTAAGTTTACGAGGTCAGCATTTACAAGTACTTTTAGCACGCCATCGTAAATCTGTGTTTGGTAATAATTTCCATGGTGAGCTGACAGCAGAAGCTACGACAATGTTTAGGAGTAATACTTATGTAGAAATTATTGTTGCAGCTTGTTTATATCACATACGTAGTCATTATCCTAATTTACCTCATGTTCGGCTAACTGAAGAGGAGGTTTTGGGTAACAGGAATGTAAGATTACTATGCATGGAAGTTTTGACTTTAGTATTCTCTGAGTTAGTTGGAATTGTTAAGGACAGTGGAAAATGCTTCGCATCCTATTTAAGTGATCTTTTGAATAGAAGCAAAGTACAAAAAACTTTGCTTCATTGTTTAGCTGCAAGTGTATATGATTCTCAACCAAAAACTAATTCTGATGATGAAAAAAATATCACATTCACTGAGACTATTGTTGAATTTAATGAAAAACCTGCCAGAAATGGAAAGAATGTTAAAAACCATTGCAATGATTTTCAAGATACATATCAGGTTAGACATTATATTATTACAAGCTTATTTTACTTGTTTTATTAAAAATATTACTTTGTTACATTGTCATAGTTAGTACTTAGTTTCAAAGTATGAATTTTGTTTCTTAAAATGTATATAATTTGCCTTATGTAAGGTATTGTTTTATATGAACCTACAGTCTTTAAGTCTCATGTTAGGGTACACATTTTTTACATTACTTTAATTTTAATGAATTTACATTTAATTATATATATCTGTATGTAATAATAAAAATTGTAATCTGTATGTAATTTATATGAGAATTGTATAAAAGAGTTATAATAAGGAAATTGTAGTTCTACTTGTAAGTAATAGTTACTCTATAGTTTATAAGTCAAACATATACATCTTTTTTTAGGCTTAATTATGTCATTTATGCCATTAAAATCTTTGTTTTGAAAATAAATAAGAAGCAAAAATATAAAAGATAAAATTGTTGAAAAATCAGTTAAAATTTATTTTGATCACTTGATTTTTCTTAAGCATTATTAATCTAGTATGAGGTTTTAATAAAATATTAAATTTTTTGAAAAAAGTGCTCTGCAGCATAAAAAATTGAAAACTGTGTTGGAATAAATCATTAAAAGGACCTTCTGTTATGGATTTACACCCATATGTTACTCAGATATATTTTTTAATCTTAAGAGTATGATTTATAAGTTTCAGAAGTTTATTTAAAGTTAATTTAAAATTTAAGCAATATATATGAAATAAAAATGTTTCTGAAATATTTTTTTTCTTTTTAAGGTTCATTTATTAAGGCTAATGGCTACATTAATAGTTTTGGAAGATACAATCCTTGCACAAAATACATCGGAGAAAGATAATCATACTGCTGGTTTGGCAAAATCTGTAGATTCTGGATCAGAAAAAAAGTCTAGTACCCGACTCAATGCAACAACTTCATCTAAATATCAACCTGGTATGTTGCTTTTATGAATGTGTCAAATAGTAATTTGAAGAAACAGAAAAATTTCAAATGTATTCAAGCTAGGCTATAATTTTTTTCATAAGATGTATTTAGTAAAAAAAAAAAAAATCATATGTTATTAGTTATATAAATTTAATAGAGTATTAATTTTAATCTTATTAAGTACTTCTTTTACTTTTATGAAATAGTAAAATTTTATTTTTCATAATGAGCATCAGAATAATAAATTTAATTTAATTTAGAATATTTTGATAATTATGAATGTATATTTTAAAGGCTGGATAAAACTTTTTTGAAAAATTCCCATCAGATTATTAATGTAGAATATCTTACCTTTAAAAAGAATAATTTCACATTGGTCTGTAATATTTTAAATTGAATTTTTTGCATGTAATTGAAAATTTAGCAATTATTGACTTTCTGGACAGATATATTAGTTTATAAAATATATGAACTTATACTGATAATTTTAAATTAACTTTGGAATACTAACTTATATAGGTCAACCCTAAATATATATTTTTAAAAATTAAATACGTTTATAAATAAAATTTTTATAGTATAATAATTATGTGTTTTAATCTATTTTAATAGGAGTTCCAATTCCTTGTCAGTCCATGTTCCTGAGTGCAGTATTGACTGCTTTACGTCTAGAGCATCATGCTCATCTTCATATTCATTGGCTATCTCTAGTGACTTCTGCTTTACCATTTGTGGGTCGTTGGTTACCTAGATTAGTTATGACTGTTGTTAATCAACTATGTGCTAATTTAGAAAGCATTGCTGTGGAATTTTGGTCTATACCTAGCCAAACGTAAGAAACCACTAAAGATTATTATTATATATCTATAATTCTATTTATTTATTATTATTTTATTTATTTATTGTGTTTATAAGCTGATGGAAAACTTTAACCCTTTTGATTTCCTTTGACCTCCAAAAGACCCAGTCACTTTAATACCACAATGACTGCACTTGCCAGTTGTAAATTCCTAACACCACCACCCTCTTTACTCTAGTTTAGGACAGTTGCTTATTGATTTTCAAATTGTGTATGAAATTGCTAACAGATGTTGGTATGGCAATAATGTGTTCTCATGTTTATTATTTCCTTGAAAATTTTCAGCTTTTATGAAACTATTGAAGTATACATTTTTTCTTCATTGTTAGATATTGTAAATATTGAAATGACATTCAGCAGTAGTATGTTAATCCATTCCTATACAAACACTGAGAATTTATTTTATAATTATATGGTTCTGTTTATTCTGTAATCATTTCAAAAACAAACATTTCTGATAAGAAACAGTTTTGTATAAAATATTTAATTTAAAGAGTAAATTAGAAAAAAGTTAGCAGCTATACTTAAAATCTTCCTTGGAATTAAATGTTTAAAGCACTAACTTTGACTTTGTATTTATTAATTTGTTCTTTTATGCTTTTGATTGCTAGTTAATGCAAAAGATTTTATTAAGTTGTTTTTATCATAACTTATTAACTATTTTTTTTATTTCTGCAGTTTATAAGCCTATTTCTTGACTCAGGAAAGAAAATCAAATTTACTGCTATTAAATTTCAAATTTCATTACTTTAATTAAAGTAAAAATATTTTTGTGTTGTGGTCATAATTTTTCCTAATTAATGCATTTTAATAAAATTTTCACAAAGCAAGTATTGATAAAATGTGGATTTACATAATCATTAAAAAAGATTACCTTAAAATTGATGTTTCTTTTTAATGGTGTTCTGTTTTCAAGCATATTTTGTGGTACTGATAGAAGTTTAAATGTTTTAGTCAATACTTCAATATATGTCTAAAAGAATTTATAACATTCATAAAAATAATGTATAATTTGCATTTTACTTAGTGAGAAAAAAGTGAAAGAAAAATAACTTTTGTAAAGTTAACTTTTTTTTCTAAATTTTGCTTCAAGTTAAAAAATGCAAATGATTCTTTTTTAAATGAGATTAAAAGTATACATGTAATTTTCTTATTCATAATCTATTTCGAAATTAAAAAATAAAGTAAAAATTATTTTTTATTGAGAAAGTGGCAAACACTTAACTTACTTTTGAATAATTCTGCATTTTTAGGGGAAAAGTGAAAGAATCAGTTTCAGCTGAAGCATGTACTCCACCTGATTATTTAATCACTGTAATAGAAGGGCTCACCACATTATGTCATTATTGTTTATTAGAATGTCCAGCTCCTGTCCTGTCACCTCTTAATCAACCACCATTGCCACCAGTTCCATCCCAGCCATATGCTCCTGGTACTAGTGCATCTCAAATAATATCAAATCTCATTCATGTTTTTTCTACTTCATCAAATCAAAAGGTAGTTATAATAATGCAATAATTACTTTACTTTTAGTAGAAATTATTGGTTTTTACAATTAGTATTATTATAAAATATCTCCTGTCTGTCAGTGTTTTTAAACCTGAAAGAAAGCATGTTAAGAGAAACATATTGACTAAGTTATTCTGGTATTAATTTAATGCTTGTGGGTTTTTAATCTAAACTAATTTTGATTCTCAAAAGTATCAAATATAGTTTAGATTTCAGACTGGTGTTATTTAAGGAATAATAGAAATTGGTAATGTTGTTTTATTCTAGGAGGAATGTTAATTTTGTGACCAAAAATTCATAGTAAATCTGGACATATTAACTTTTATGTAAGACCTCTGAATGCATCATTTAAAGTTTATTATAGTCTAAAAATTGCATATATAAGTATTCTGTATAAAACTTCAAATTACTTAAGTGAATGAATTAGTAGCACCTTACTTACTATATTTTAATTGTAATTAAAAGTTTTAAATATTGATACTCATGTCAATACTTATGAGTTTAAAAATATTTTTAGAACAAGTAATTCAATTAGGAAATTATCTTGTGGTCATTTTGCTACACTTAATTCTAAAATTTAAATGTATAAAAAAGTGATTACTAGCAGTGTTATTTTTCATTGTTTTTTTTTTAATACAGGGAGGATTAAAGCTGTTGATAAATATCTATTTTCACACTACATATAAAAAATTTTATGAGACTGTAGTTATAAAAAAAAAAAAAAAAAAAAAAAAAAAAAAAAAAAAAAAACAAAAAAAAAAAAAAAGAAACTCCTACAAGATTTTGATTTTATAGTATGTAAAGGGTATATGTATAGGACTTATCAAGCTAATGGTATTAAGAGTATATTATCGTCATTAGTATAACTAAACAAGCTTATTTGTTGAGACTACAGCTTGTAGTTGAAATAGATCATCTTATGCTGGATGGTAGTTGGAATGCAAAGAGTTAACAGACAATTTCAAGTGAATATCTTTAAAAAAATATTGAGGTTTTAAGTCACAATTGTATCAAATGGTGATAAAATAATTTTAATGATTTTACTAGTGATTAGAAGAGTTAAAGAAAACAGTGTTTTCCAAAGCAAAGCTCTTGAAATGGTATTGCCATAGAACAAATAGTGATAACTGAGATTTTGAAATATGCATATGTATACAAAGGGAAAATTAGCTTATATATATATATATATATATATATATATATATATATATATATATATATATATATATATATATATATATATATATATATTCATTTTAGGCATAGAAATAAATTTAATTTATATATATTGACATGATACATGTCAGTTACATTAAGCAGAAAATTAACTACTATTATTAATGTTTTTGGAAGAAATATGTATTCTGTATTACCTATTATAGGTTACTTTATTAAATATTAATTTTAGTATAAAACCTGTTTTTTAATAAGATTTTTATCATATCTTTTTTTTCCAATTTGGCAGCATATTGTTGTGAATATTAACCTATGCAACTCACAAACTAGTTGATATTTTATTATGGGTCATTACATTGGTGGTCAATATTGTTCTCTACGAAGGGACAACACAAATATATACAAGCCTTATTTGGGAAGAGAACCCAAAATGCTCCAGCTGAAAGTATGATATGCTAACCACTGTTTAATATGGTCATACAAATATGTCATATACTTTTAAAAATGTGTCAATATATTATCTAATATGAATATTTTTAATTCAGGATGTTTCAGGACGAGAGAATGGCTCTACATATGATCCAATTTTATCTGCCCGCCGTGTATTATTGAGCAATTTACCAAATGTTTTAGGCAGCATTTCATCTATATTTTGTATTGTAAAAGAAGGTGATAAGCAAGAGGGTGAAAAACATTGGGGAATAATGGGAACTCCCAAGGTATAGAATTTTCCTGTCTTATGTATTTTATGATTTATGACCTTTTCCAATGTTATATTTAGTTATTATATCTGAAAATCACACGTAACCGATTTTTCACTTACTTTTCTTCTCTTTTTCTACTTTAAAAATGTTTTAAGACCACTTTATTACAAGGACTTATTTAATTTAATTCAATGCTGCTTTTGTATTCTTGTCAATCATTTTGATGTAGAGTCTCACATACTGATAAAACATCTTTAACAACCAGACATTTGAAATAATAGCTAATTTTCCAGTTTGAACTTAAACACCTTTAAATTATAGTATGACTAATTTCTGTTTTACACCAGATGGGATAAAATACAGAATAAGAAAAACCTAATTTAAAAAGTTCTATTTTAAAAATTGAATTAATTTTTTTATAAGTGAAGTTCAACTTATACATTTCATCTATTAATTGTGATTCAAGCTAAGGTTTAAAAAAATTTCTGTATTTTTTTGTATTTTCAAAATTTATAAATTAAGTAACATGTACCTCTGTGGTAAAATTTAAAGTTTGTCTTTGTCGGATAATTCCAAAATTCACAAAGTGTATAGAGAACTGCATATAAAAATTTGAGACAGGTTAAACCTGAAAAATGAAGTTACCTTTAGAATTATGTTGCAGTGATTTAATGTACTATGTAAACTGTAGGAATTTAATTTAAAAGAAAAATTACTGTATGGTGCAGTAATAGAAATTTAATTAAGTAGGATTTTACAATTGTAAGTTATTAAAATTATTATTTTAATATATATCAAAGGTATTATGTTAATTTCAAAGTTTAATAACCTATCATCAATCAACTTATATTTATTTATAATCTAGTATTTATCAGTATTTCTAATACATTTATAATTTTGTCTTTAAATTTCTAGATTGCATGTACTTAAATTGTCTGATGGATCAAATGTATCTTTATTTTAAGAATTAGGAAATGATTTTGAGTATATTCATTTAATGAATTGCTTGTTTATTTACAATTGGTATAATCTGTTCTTGAAATTTCCTTAAATGCTTTTTAATGATACTTTTTTTTTTTTTTTTGATACTCTCTTCTTGTGATGCAGACCTTTTTTATACTGCTAATAATAGTAATTATATGCATGAATACTATCCTCTGTTTTAATATTAAATTCAAATAAGTTTCTATAGCAATTATTCAAAACTGGTTAAAATAAATAATTTATGATGTCACTTCTGTCATTTTAATTCAAGAAGTATCAATACATTTTTAATCTAATTTTTATATTTAGGTTGTGAAACAACATATCTTGAGTTTCCTTAGTCCCATTTCATTAAACCATGGGCCTAATTTCATGGCTGCTATTGCTGTTGTATGGCATGAAAACAGGAGCAAAAAAGCTGTGCCAACAAGAAAGGTTATTATTTTGTCTTGTTCATTGATATATTTCAATTTCTTTATAGTTTCAAATATTTTAAAATACTTGTTTTGACCCCCTCTTGTTTGATGTCCTTATTTTTTATTTTTTTGTCCTACAAATAGCTCTGAGTATTGTTGTTGTGACTGCATACTTTATGGATTATTATAATTACTTTTATGTTGAATGAGATATTTTTTAACAACTTTTTTCTGTATATTAGGATTTATATTTAAAATGGATCTTTCCATATGACTTTTTAGGTTATACCAGCCTGGTCTAAAAAACAGTTACTAATAGTGGAATTAGTTGCTGCTATCAAAGTCTTACCTTTAGAATCCATTGTTCAAATTGTACGTACTGTCTTGAAACAGCCCCCTCCAATTTCATCAAAAGTAAATATATGTTTATTATCTTTCTACTGTGTTTTAAAATACATTTACAGTCTTCATTTTTATTTATGCAAAAAATATTTAGTTTAAACTTTTCATAAAACACATTTTCCCTCTCACCATATAAAGTGACATCTTTCTGTTTTTATAGTTTTTTCTTTGAAAATCATTCGCTTTTAATTTTTACTTGATTGGTGCCTTGATTCATTTTGACTATGTTTCTTTAAAAATTACATCTGAATTACTACTTAATGTTCTAATAATAAAAATTATGCAGGAGAGTATTTAAATTGCAGAATTGTGTAACCTATCATGAACATAAACATTTTACTTTATCTAAAAATAAAATTTAAAGTGTTATTAGCAACTTAAATAATTGAAAAGTTTTAAAAACTGAAGGAGCTGCTGAACCAGAATAGCAACAAAAATGCCAAGAAAGTATTTTCTGATGAAAAGTAGTTTCACAATGATCAGTGCTGTAGATATAATAATTTCATGTCCATAGTTAAACAAACTTTAATGATATACTAGAAAACGTTTCAATTACTAAATACTTTCAAATGAAAAATTCTGAGGTCTTAGATTGTGGAAAATTTCTTTGCTAAAACAGTAGAGATCAAATATTAATTATTAGAGACAAAATGTATTAGCACATTCAAGCAAATTATATTCTACACAGAATTTAACATTAAAATTCTGCAATTTTGACAAATTCAAATCAAAATAAGTATGGCACAATGACATTGGCATTTTTGCATTAGCCAAAATTTATTTTTCATAAATATTAATTATTTCTTGTGCTATTTGTTTTTTAATCTTCCTAATCAATTACATATATTTTTATGCTTAGAATCTTATAGTGTTATTGTTAAGTTTTCATTAATTGTATAATTGATTATTATTAATCTCTAATTGTGTTTTATTTACCATATTCATAGATTAAAGTTGCAATTGAAGTTAATACTCTGCAGTTCTTCTTGGCATATGTTCAGCAAACCTCTGGTTCACATCTTATTGAAACATGGCAGTCTTTATTAGGCTTATGGAGAGATGGTCTGCAACTCTCGTCTCCTTTAGTTCAATTTCATTTACTAGCGTAAGTCATCTTCTTTAATTATCTCCAATAGTTTGTAATGTTTATTTTTTGAATTTGACTATGTATACTTTTGCTTTAGATTAATCTCTTTTCTTTCTTTAGAATTCTGCATGAATTTGTACTGCGATCTCCTTTATTAGAAGATAAAAAATCTCAGAAGGATTTGCAGGTTTTTATTTCTTTCTATAATTTTAATGTTTTAATCTTTACTATTCTGAAGAAAAGGGGTACTTATCCTTTAGACAGGTGCAAATATCACTAACAACATACTTTTTTATGTGCAAAATCCCTTAATACCATCTTTGATTTTGCAAGAAAATGTTGCAAATAGGATTTTGTTCCTTTTTGGGTAGAATTCATGAGTCAAAGAATTTATGTCATCACCTTTGTTAATTTACAAAAACATGATGACAAAATTACTATAATGACTATATATTAAATGCCATTTTATATGTTAAACATAGTTACTCAAATTTTCACCATTTTTATAATCTACAAATTTATATTTATGGCTTATTTGGTATTTTGAAATCACTCTTCAAATTTTGTTATGCAGTAAATCTTTCCAAAAATCAAAATATATTATATATCTTTCTGTAATATCAGTTTAAACATTTATTTATAGTACAGTTTGTTTTAATATCTAGTGATGGTTTCAAGATCAATATTAAACCATTTTGTTTGAAATGCTTTTTTTGTGATAGGTAGCATATAATGTTGTATTACATGCTACCTAAAATATAATTTAGTTTCATGTCTTTTTTTTTTTCACACATTTTTTCTAAAGGTAAAATAGTTGGCTTCAATTAAAGTTCCAAAATTCCATCTGAATGATCGAGTTAAGCATAAAATAATCAAATAAAGAGAAAGGAAGATAAATAGTTACAATGTCTATGAGGGTACAATCATTTATTGACCCATTGCATGCCCTGGCAAAGGAAAAAGTTTGCTAGAAAAAGTGTCAAATGAATTTTCAATTTATTTAATATATTCTTAAAGAACTTTATTTATTTATTTTTTTAAGGATATTGCACACAAGCTGATTGAAGCTTGCAGTTCTGTAGCCTGTGACAGTCTTGAACAAACAACTTGGCTATGGCGTAATCTTGCTGTCAGACCAGGTCCACAGTCAGATCTATCATCTGTAATAGAAGAGGGTATGTTTATAAAAAAACATTGTTATAAGGATTTATGGTTTTAAATTCTAGAAATTCATTTGTATCGTTAATGAATAGGCAAAATCACAATCCTAAGTTCACATATAATATAATCTAACACACTGTATAAAGTGATGTTTAGTTAACACTAGTGATGACAAAATTACCATTATTATTAGAAAAAGTAATAGTACATTATCAGATGTAAAAATGCTTTTACTCTTAATTCTCTTATGGGAAATACATAATGTATATATAGTAGGAATTATATGACATAAACCACTTATATATTTCTTGATTCATCAACCACAAATTTAAAATGTTATTATCTTTCACTTATAATATTTGATTTTTATTAGGAGTAAACATGAGAGAGAGCTTTTAAAGAATTTTTTAAAAATGTATTTATTTTTAAATTATAATTTCTGATGGGGTAAATGTGCTTGTTAATACAAGAGCATTTTTATCAAATGATATTTCTACAGTCAGGAGTTGTTTAATTTTTAAATCAGTAAATTTTTCTTTTTCTTTGTGTATTTAAAGTCCAACTAATGTTCAGTTAATTTTTAGGAAATAGTTACTGAAGTGGAGGAAATACTTTTTTAAATGTTTAATTGTTTTTAGATGGTAGAAACAGTTTTTTAAAAAAATATTAAGTTACTTATATACAATTGAAATATGGTGTACTTATATATTATTGCTCATATCATTTTTTGTTAATTGAAATGTACAATTCTGTACAACATTGTATAATTACTTTATGAATGTAAAATTGCCTAATATGAAGTTATTGAATAATATGAATAACCTTTTTTTTTGTTTGCATAACATTCTGTACTACTTTCAATGTAAGTATCAAATTTTTAAGATTTTTGAAAAAATTAAAATTTAATTATTAAATTTGGCGTGAAAGTTATTTTCTTATTCACTTTTATGATTGAGATTTTCTTATTTGAGAGTTGTCTGTGAATATTGTTTAATTTATTCTGTGAATTTTCTTGCTGATTATCATTCAATACAATATTTGTTTTTAATGTTGAGCACAGTTAATATTAAGAGCCTTAATATAGTAATTTATTTTATTTCCTCTCTTTTTTTCTGTTAAGATAGTACTGATTATTAATCTGCAATCTTATACTGTAAAAAAGAGAGTAATTTAAAAACTGTTATTTTTAAAATTTACTGTATAATTATTTATTTTCATGAGATCTTCTATATTTCTAGGGATTTCTAAATCTGAAGAACAACAAAATTCAACAGATACTACTACATCTTTACCTACCCCCAATAATGCCCAATACAGTGTCCAAGCATTATGTAGTTTAGCTGAAGTAAGTAGTCGCTTAGCTGAAAATTTTCAGATTTGCTATATAAAATGAGAGTTTATATATATTTTTTCCTATTTCAAAAATTATCTTGCCCTGACTTCTTATCCTTTCTCTACATTTATATTTATTTGTTTTGGCATGCAAATTTATTTTACTTTTAATACTAATCAGGGTTATAGTTTCAATTAATACAGAAATTTTTAAGAAAAAGAATAAATAGTAACTAATAAGAGTTTGTGTCATTGTTAACTCTTTAGTAAAATTATTTCCTTACCTTTCATGAACATGGATGTTTGATCCAATACATAATTAGAAAACAAGCTTGTTAAAGAGTGAACATAAGCTATGAGTAACTTAAAGTTAATTTAGGCTGCCAGTATGAGACTACCATAAATCAAATGTTAACATGAAAGAATGAGTTAACAAAATAATTAGGAAAATTAAATTTGGGAATGATTAAATGCTAAGTTAAGCATGAAAATCAAAAGAAAAATAAATTTAAAGTAAAAATAGTAACTGCAGTGTCACACAAAGAAAAATAAAAATTTCATTAATTTATAATAATATTAATTTTGTTTACAATTAATCAAGTGTATAGTAATGAACTATAAACTGATTACATCATGTAAACACAACCTGCTAAGTTACAAAAATTAAATGCTTAAAATTTAAAAAGTGCATAAGATCAAATTTTAAAACTGCTATACAGAAACTAAAGAAACCAAATATGTACATAAATAAATATCAATATATAATAAAATAAACATTAAAAATAGGAGTAGGTTAAAACTATAACTAAAAACACAACTTGCCACTTTTTATAGAGTGCATAATTGGAAGAAAAGTCGAATATAATGAACTTACAAATTAAAGTTAAAGAAAAGGAATACAATATAAAAATGACAGGTGCACCTTCATGTAACTCAGAGTCAAAATTTAACTAATCTAATTTTTATAACTATTTTGTTTACAAATCAAAATCTGGATTACTGTAATCATTCAAGCACAGAATAATAAACTAAATAGTTTAAAATTACAGGAATACAACTTGCTAATTATATAATTATAAACATTTGAAAATTAAAAATTCGTGAAACAAAATTGTTAAACTTATACACAGAAACTAAAGAAATCAAATATAAACACAAATTTTACAGCATTTGTAATCACAAATAAACTTTAAGTTTTCAGACTCCTTTTTCTTAAGTAGGCCTACTGCTAGAAGCATAAACTTTAAATTATGCTTGTAAATGTAACATTTAATTCTACTCAAGAATGAATGATACAAAACAGAAAGCATAGGTAATGAAAAAATGCTAAATTTAAATAAATACTTAAAAACTGACAAGTTAACCCCTATAGAAGTAATATGTAAAGTAGTAATGGTAATAACATCTTTCACAATGTACTCATAAGTCAGTTTTGCTAAAATATAAAGACAAATTATTGCCTGAAGCCAAAAATTACAATCAATTTAACAGTAGATAAATCAAAGAAATTCAAAATTAATTCAAAATTTGAAAAAAAGGGCTTTATAAAAATTTTGCATGGTATCTCAAAGAAACTGTAATAAATTTCATGCCTACATGTCATATTATTTATGTAAATCATGTTTATATATTGACACTAATCATTTTATTTATAAGATTATTAAATAGTTACTTTATATGCTTTTTTCTTATTTTAAACAAATGTGTGTTATGCTTAATGTGGACTAGAAAACAATATTTGTAAATAATAAAAGGAAAAAAAATCAGCTGAATTCTTTTCTCATTATTTTACAAGACCCACAATTCGTATTCTCTTACCATTGTAGTTTTATTTTTAAATAAATCATGCCAAATTGTAGCAGTTAGGCATGAAGTGATTACATGGATAACAATATTGACTGTAATTTTTATTTATTAGTTATATTTTAATTAGTATTCTGAATTTTTATTTAAGTTATGTATGTGTTTTAGTTTTTAGCCCCAGTTTTAGATTTTGTGTATGTTGGAGAAGAGAAGGAAAAGGTTGTTCCCTTGTTAAGCAATATTATGCATTATGTGTCACCATATTTGAAAAATCACAGGTATGTTAAAATTTACAAAATTTATTTCTGTTAAAGCTGTAATTATTAAAAAAATCTTTTTAAAGTAACTAAAATATGAAATAAATTGATGTACATATTTTACAAGGAATATGATAATTAAAATGTTATCATTTGTTAGTTGAAGTATTTAGTTGTTTGTCTAATTTGAATTAAGTTTATATAAAGTACTCTGCAGATAAATCCTTATTAAAATGGGTAAAGTTTTGAAATTTAAGTCACTGCTAAGATCGTTAAAGCACCTTTAAAAATTTTCACAACTTTTTTACTGTACAGGAATCTTCTGTGTGTATTTTCTTAAACAAAATATGCCTGATTTTTAAAAATAAAGTTTTTAGTAATATTATTCATCTAAACTAAATAATTTATATCAAATTAAAATGTATGTGTTCATTTTTGTAACATGACTAGGAAATCATTTTTTATTGAATTTAAAGTGATTTTGGAGGAAGCTCATGATTTGTATGGAAGTTATTGAATTTTTACAGGCAATGTTATTGTGAGCTAAAAATGTTATTAATTTATTCATGAAATTTTACATTGAAAATGAACAAAAATTAATTTATGAAAAATAGATGTTCCTGTTAATTTTTAAAACTACTGTAATTTTTTTCATAACATAAATATTACTTATAATTTTAAATTGAACTGGGCAATGATATAGAATGTAGTCAAGTTATATATCCTTGATGTTATCAAACTGTCTTAATATTACAGGCAGTAAATATCATATGCTACTTAACTATTACATATGTCCAGTAACAAGTATTCCTAGTGTTCCTAAAGTGTCCATAAAGCTGTTTTTTATATACTGCCACTCTTTGATGTGCTAATAAATTCTTATATTTAAAAGTCAAGTATAATTCATTTTTATTGCTGGTTTATCATGGACTGGAGTATAGCTTCAAAGTATAGTAATAATATTTTTGTTTTGGTTATGCTTAATCAATTTTAAAAAATTAACACTAAATGGCCCTGTTTAACATTTTTTCATATTTCTCATCATGTATATAAATTAATTAAAAAGTAGCATGTGTTTTTATTCTGACTAACAGTTTAAAAATATGAATTATACTGTCTTTGTTATACGTAATTTATTTTTCAAACCACAAAGTAATAAAGTAGTTTATTGTGAGACTTGTGTTACTTAGTTTCTGTAAATTTTGTTTATACACACATACACATGCTGAATGATAAACAAATTGATTTTAAATTTTATGCAGTTTGATTCAAGGAAAGTACTAAAAATTATGATTTTATTAATTTTCAGTATGCATAATGTTCCAAGTTTTCGGGCTTGTTGTCAGTTGCTTGCAAATATTTCTGGTTATCAACATACAAGGAAGGCTTGGCGTAAAGAAGCTTTTGAATTACTTTTGGATTCTTCCTTTTTTCAAATGAATTCCTCTTGTATTGGCTACTGGAGAGCTATTATTGATCATCTGATGACACACGATAAAACAACTTTTAGAGATTTTATGTGTGAGTAGTAGTTGAATTTATTTGAAGAAATGTTACAATTCTGATATAATAAAAGTATTAGTAATGTAGCTTGCAGTAGTAACTATTAGCTCCTTTCCTTTTAAGTAATGTTTGTCTTCATAAAAAAAACAAAGTTCTGTAAGTAATTTTTTTATCAATTGTTTAGTACACAAAATCAGTTTTTCAGTTAGTTCCTATTCAATGTAAGTCTCTAAGTATTTGATATTTTATTTCTGTTTTTAAGGAATTAGTTAATTTCTCTACTAAAAAAGTTTGTAAAATTTTCTATTTGTAAACTTATTCTAGCAAAGTCATTTGTCTAGATCAAGGGTGTCAAATTCATGAGAATATTTTTGAGGACTACCCAATGTGAGGGTATGTAGCAAAAATATTGATATAAGTTTCCTAACTGAATTTAAAAATTTATTTCCTTGCTATCACCTTTCTTTTACCAGTTCTTTTTTTTTTTTTTGCTATAAGGAAATTAGCTAATGCGATAATAATTGAGAATATATATGGAAAAACTGATAAGCCTTAAAAATAAATTTGAAACAGAATTTACAGATTATAAATTCTTTAATGTATTTTTTTCTATTTTTCAATTTTCTTGATAAACATAGTGCTTAATTACATACAAATAAGCATAAATAAGATCTACTGTAATTCAGATTTTAAGGAAAAAATTAGTAAAGTTGGTGTGTTTGAATTTTACATTTTCTAGCCAGGTTTGATAAACCTTGAAAATTCTCATTTGAAATTATTACTCTCTGTGGAAATTTATATCAGTCTGAGCAGTTATTCATTTTATACTTGTGTATCATTTTATACTTATTAATGGAAATTATCTCCTATCAGATCTAGAATCACTGACATTTCTCTTACCTTAGTTTTGAATATAAATGTGAATAATGTTTCTCCTGTTGTGGTTAAGAAGTGATGCCAAGTTTCTAGAAAATATTAATTTACTGTGTTATTTTGTTCTTACATTACTTATTTTTTATTTAGTATACTGTGCTATTAAACCCCCCCCCACATTTCTGTACAAAATGAAGTTGTAACCCAATGTACCATGTAACCATCTTCTTGTGGTCCATAGTAAATTTTGGGTTGACATGCTTGGTCTAGATTTTATAGACTACAAGTTATATTTAAGTAAAAGTGTTTGAATAAATTGAATTGAATTTCTGTGTTTACATAAAACATAATTTGATTTCTTTTTTCATTAGCTCGTGTTTCTGTTGCTCAATCTGGATCCTTGAATTTATTTAGTAGTAAAGAACAAGAATATGAACAACGAGCACAGTTATTGAAGCGTTTGGCATTTGTTATATTTTGCAGTGAAACAGATCAATATCAGAAATATATGCCTGATATTGGAGGTATTTGCTATATTTTAAAATCTATATGTATGTATTTAGTTAAAATTTTGAGAAAAATTTTAAGCTCTCTAAATTTATTAAATATTTTATAAATATTTTATCTGACTTTCTGAAACATTATACAAGGGAAGGAAATTAAAAATTGAAATGTTGCATTATTATCAATATAAGGCAGGTTTTAATTTTTATATATGTCCCTATTATTTTACAGTCAGGAGAGGTATATATTTGTTATTTCCTGTAGAAAAGCACACTAGAGTAATTTTAAATGTTAGTTTCTAAAAGACTTTCTGTTTAGTAGTAAATTGTTGATTTAGTAATTAAGATAAGAAAATTTGAACTAAACTTTTAGCTTTATTAGCAGTTTAAAGATATTATTTTGAGTTAACATAATCTTTCAGTGTTGTTGATTTCATGATATGTTATGGTTTTTTCTTTAATGCAATGTCTGAGATTTGCCTTTATTTCATTAATATAATAAACTTAATTTATATAGTAATAAATTTTTATTATTAGCTAATGTGTTTTATTTTTAATAATTTGCTAGTGCTCTCATTGTAGATGGTTACAGATTTTTGTATTATCTTGCATATTATTGCTAACTTTGGGGAACCCTTTTTAACTTATATCTCTTTGAAGTATGCCCTGTCTCCAATTTTAATATGTAATCATGTGATATATAATTTTATACTTGAAGTAGTAATATGTCACATAATTATATGTGTTTAGTATTCATATATTTATAAAATTCTGTAGCCAAAGTTAATTGCTAGCAATAATTATATTGCTTCTAGCTTTTCATTCTTACCTACATTCTGATAATTTCAGTTGCCTCTTTATACATGTATTCTCACAAACATTGTTGCTTTTGTACTGTATAGTACTGATTTGGTACTGGAAAATGTGGTTTTAAATTTCAATGTTGGTATGCATGTTTGGAATTGGCTCTAAACAATGTAGCCAAATCTTAGTTTTGTGCAGTCTTGTATGCTTACAACAAAATTGTTTGTGTTAAACTTTAGGTTGATTCTTGTCTCTTAAAGTCAGTTAAAGTTCTTTGTCTCTTAATGTCATGTTATCATTAATGACATTAATCATTAATGATATTATCATTAATGACATTAATGACTAAAGAGCATTTAATTAAATGCCCTTTAGTATGTGTGTAATGACCATTATCCTCTTTGTTATATACACTTGAAAGAAGGGAGTGAAAGATAATCAATAAAGGCCTTCAAAATGAATGAATGATAACTTTGTAGTTGGGGTTAGTTTTAGTTATTTTGCAGTTGGGGCTGTGATTTTAACATGTTAGTTGATTTTATTATTTAGAGTATTAGTAATTAAATATGAGTTACAATAGCAGTAATGTTGAGGATTATGTACCAAATACTCACAGTAAAATTGAAAGCAGTGGCTTTAAAATTACTGAATATGTGACCCCGTTAAAAAAAATTGAAGGAAATACTATTGATAATTAGATTAATATCATTTATTTCTTTTCTAATAATCATTATGTAATCATTTTGTATTAGTATTAAGTTAATTTTCAATTGTTAATTACAGTGGTATAATGAAATTGATCTTAATTTAATTAATTATTTAAGCCTTCAAGGTTTACAAACTTATCAACATATATGACATATCTGTCATGTTCTAATCATTTGACATAATTTACAGAAATTCAGTCCAAAAATCTATGTTATCATGAAGCCTTGTCACTAGTAGACTACTTCTGCTAATAACCAAGAACTCAAGGAGTCAATATCATTTTGTAGATTAGGTTTCTTAAAGAGTTTATAGAGCTTTATAGAGTTTTGAAATATGTTCTTTATTGGATATTTTGTTTAATGTTTGTTTTAGTTAATTCTAAGCGATAACTGTTTGTTCTTTATTTCTCTTTTCAGAACGTTTGACTGAGAGTTTAAGGATGTCACATGTACCTGTAGTGCAAGCTCAGATTTTCCTGTGTTTTCGAGTTCTATTAGTCCGTATGTCACCTCATCATGTCACTTCATTATGGCCTGTAATAATTACAGAAATGGTTTGTAATATTTTGTTTTGATACATTATTTATCAAACTGTTCACCCTTATAAAATCAGCCAGAATTCACTTAATTAAATTGATTTTTATGATTTTATGATCATTAAAAAGTTATTTTGCTTAACTGTTAAATAATTCATCTGGATTTTTGATATTACCTCCCCTAACTTGTAGCTGAAGATTTACTTATAATTGTTTATATTTTATTTATCATCTGTAAATTATGAATAATATGATCAATTGCTTTTATTTATTTTTTCTTATTTCAAATATCATAAAGTGTTATATGTGTCTTGATAGGAAGAAAATGTATAAGATGTGTTAGTAGTTGGAGATAAATATTATTATTATTTTTATATCCATTTAAAGTTAAAAATTGTATCTATATTTTTGCTTATTAGGAAAAAGGTATTACATTGGAAAATATGTTTATGTAACAAAAAATGTCCTAAAGTTAAGTTACAGTTATTCATGTATAGGACAATAAATTCTTTTATTTTATATATATTGCACTATTAAAGATTTGCAATAAATTAATCTTTATAAAATTGATATTTTTCCATAAATTATATTACATGTCATACAAAGAAAAGATAATTATATATTATATAGTTATAATTTTTCCTTAATTGTTACCAGGTTCAAATATTCACTCAAGTTGAGTATGATCTGTGTGCAGATAGTGAAGAATTCAGGTAACAATCAGCATAACAGTAAAGTTCAAAGTGTGGTATTTATATTAACAGAATGTATGTACATGCATGCATGCATTATGTAGTCTTAATGCCTCTTATTGACAGATCATTTGACAAACAGATTTTAATTATATCATTTATAGATTGTAAATATATATATATATATATATATATATATATATATATATATATATATATATAATGTAAAAAGTTAATCTATTTAATTGGAACTGTTTAATAATTTGAGTTCTCTCTTTTTTAATTTAGTTTTGAGTTATTTATTGAATTTTATTCAGGCATTATTCATTTAAATATAAATGTTTTTACACATTTCCAGAGTAATAGAATATATATATATATATGTATGTATATAATTTGACTTGCAAGAATTATTGTGTACTCTTTAATTTTATTTAAGCTTAATTATTGCCAATTGTAGTTAAAACTAATGCACAAAAAAACTTTGAGATAAAAGTTTATAGATTTTGCTCTTTCATTAGAAAAACGACCTTTTTCTGGAATTAAAATATATTTATCATTATATCTCATTCTATGGAAAAATAAAATATTAAAAGCAGTTCAGAACATTGTGACTAAAAGGCTTTAACATGTTTTGCTTAAAGAACTGTCATTTTTAGTCATATTCAAACTAAGTTGAAATTCATGAAGATTAAAGTCATAACTTATTTACCAAACAAACTACTAAATGTCTTAAATAATTTTTAAAAATCTGATGTGACAACACATTGCTCCCTTGTATGCCTATTAAATTATACACATTTTCTTATTTTTATTATATGGTGTATCAGCAGAACTATCATTTGCATATTCCTCTAAAGGTTTATTTTAAGTTAGTTTCATTTCATGTGGTAATGGTGAGTAGAGTTCAAGTATTGCCAGGCCTAGATATATTTCTGTTTTATTGATGTAGATTTCATTGAGACTGGCAGCATTAATATTCATTATATTGATTTTTTTTTGTTCTATATAGTGCTGATTGCCAAATAAAAAGAAAGGTCCACAATATTACTAGAGCCTTAAGTACAAAATTTCAACATTTTATGGCTAATGGTTTCTGAGTTATGCAAAATATGTATATAAAAGTACATACTAGTAATATAAGATGAAGGATGCTGTAAAGACAGAAAATGTCCTAAAATTTTAAAATATCTAGAGTATAGATGGTAATAGTAAATTGACAGTTATTCATTTTTATTGTTTGAATTTAATCAATTGCTGTAAAAGTTGTGAGGTAAGTTAGCTAATGAAATGCAAATTTTTGCAATTCATGTTTTAAACGCCTGTTCCTCACTTACCTCTATCCCCTACACATATATGTTTATATATTCATCACATAGATTTGCATAATTTTTGTATCAGTATTTTTATATTTCATTAACTTTGACCAAAGGTGCAAATTCTCTTCATTTTGAACACCAGTATATTTTAAATTTACTGTATTCAATGAAAAAGACTGTGCAATCTGCAACTGTCCCCACATTTTATATTTTTAAAATTTTATAATCTTAATGGAGGATATAAACCTTTTATTAAGGTTAATTATTTATCATCAATAATCTCTGTTAATGTGTATATGTTTGTGATATTTATAAATGTTATGCATTAAAATGAGAATTTAATTTTGTGTGTAGTTACCTTTCATTACCTTTCTAACAAAATTTCTTTCCACCTTGGATTTCCTGCTTCCAAATATAAAGTGATGGTGTTGGTCTCAGAAAAACTCAAAGGTATTGTATAAAGGATTAAATGTAACTTTGCATGGAAGCTTAGAATTACTAATATCTATGTATCTCTAATACAAATATAATTTTCTAATCAGTAATGCTTATAGCTTTAAAAGTTATTGCATGGATGCATGGTGTTTCATTGTCTCTATTTATTGCCCTATTGTAACTTTTGACAAAGCCAACAACTTCATAACAGCTACCCCATTTCATTTACTACTTTATTAATTTCATTGAATTTCGTTTAAAGCTGATTATGCTGCATATTTCAAAATTCAGTTCTCTGTGAAATTTTGCTAAAATAATATAAAGTTTTTATATTAAAGTTACTTCTTTCATTCAGAATGTGATCAATTTCATGTCTGAGTTAAAGAAAAAAAATATTTTGTTTTATTGTGCCTCTTTATTGAATTAACTCAGGTTAATCAAAGGCTTTTTTATTTATAAAATAACAGATAGTTATAATGTTAAAAAGCTATCTAAAATTAAAGTGCTTACATTTTTTTATCGCTACCAAATCATCATATTATGAACTTAGGATTATTTCGAAAGATACATCCTTTCACTTCATTGAAGACTGTATTTACATCTTTATGTCAGAATATACTTTCATAAATATTCTGAATGCATATATAATATTAGAAGATCAATGGTATAAAAATCACAGTAACATATTATTTTATTAAAAGTTATCCATATTATGAGAATGTTAAAACATAATAATCATTGTTGTAATTGGATATTTTTTGGGATTCAGTATACATTTCTTTGTTAAAAATGCTTATTTTCTTAAACCTTTATGCTAAGATATGTTTTAGTATATTTAGAAATCATTTATATAAATAAAGTAAATACTAAGTACTTCTACTAAAATACACCTTTATAAAACAGATGTAAAGTTAAAATCTAGTAATATTTCACAGTGAATAGTTTAAGTATCTCATTACTTAAAAGTTTACTTTGTTATTATTTACATTGAGTAAACAAGTTTATCACACAACCTTGTGAAGTCTAAAGTAAGACTGAGAGGAACTTAAAAATATTTCATCATTTGTATCTTAGAACTATGACTCAATAATAGTTGATGTGATTTTTAGGAATTTTAGAGAAGTGTTTTGCAGAATTTGAGCTCCTTCCCCAAGATCTAATTTAATCACAGGAATATATTTAGATTATTTTGGACAATTTTTAAAAAATTCTAAAAGATTTTCAGTATTTAATAGTATAATTTAAATATAGAATATAAATTTAAAATTGAAGAATTAAATTAATCAAATTTATAATGTCTATAAGGAATCACATTTATACAAATTGTGATGCAATATATATATATATATATATATATATATATATATATATATATATATATATATATATATATATATATATATATATATATATATATAAGAAGTTTAGTATAATTTTGTCTTATTTCTTAATGTAGTTTCTATTTTTAATTAAATTAGTTTGATTTTGCAATTGTTAAAAAGTAACATTGTGTATTCTTAGCTATCATTTAAGGAGGATGTCAACTCTTGATTCATCATGGATTATCAGCAGCACTAATGGTTTGAATGCTCATAATCATCCTGCTTGGCTTCATTTGTATTTATCTGTTTGTAAACTTTTGGATATGACTGTTGCATTACCAGCTAACATTCTTCCTCAGTTTCAGATGTAAGTTATATTATTTTCTAAAATAGTGACAGTCTAGCCTGAATTTGAGACATAATTTTGCCATCAGAATTTCTTTGGAATTTGATTGCACTCAAAAATCAATATATAGAAATAATATTTAACTGAACTTAAGGAAAATTTGGGAGTGAAAAGAATCATTATTCACTAGTTTATATAAAATCAACATAATTTTTCTTGAATTCTTACAGTTTTTTATGTGTATTTTGGCCGTTAATTTATCATTTTATGGATCTTTGGTGGTCAGTAATAGTTTTTGCTCTAAAAGAGGCTATTTATCATTAAAACTGTATGATTTCTTAAAAGTTTTGATAGTTATTAATTATTTTTTCAAGCAAATTTGTTATGCTATATGAAACTCCCTTTATTGTTGACTAATCTATCACCCTGTCCTGGATATATTTTTTTCTGGTTTATTCAGCAAATGAATAGCAGTTCTGAACTGTATACATATTATTCTATACAAAAAGTTTCACATCTATTTAGCTTATTATTTAATTTTTTTGTCTTTAAATTTTAGGTACCGTTGGGCATTTATTGGAGATAGCCCACCTCTCTCTTCAGAGTTTGGATCTGGTGACATAAATCGAAATGAATCTCCTGAATTCATTCCTCATATTATGAGACTGTCAAATTTGTTGAACAAAAAGGTAATTCTTTGAATTGTGCTTGTTGCTTAGTTTCTTTCCACATGTAGAAATAATTTTTTCGTATAAGATGCCAATGAGATTTTTAAAATTAAAAACCTTTTATGAAAATTTAAATTTTAAAATTAATAGTTAAAAGCAATAAATGTTTTTATTAACCTTTTGCATTATGTTTGTATTATTTGGTACTTTATCACAATAACACTAATGGAAATGAAATCTGCATTTACTTCTGAGTTTTGATATCATGGTTTTTTAAAAAATTTATTTCCATTGAACTAGTTTGTGTAAAATCTGCTCTTATATAGATTTTCATTAGCAGGCCTTTTTTTTTTAATTTTCCTTTTTGACAGGAGGCTCCTAAGAGGTAAAAGAAGTATTTTATTACTGCTCATAATCTTACTATCATTGTAATTTTGTAACCAATGCTTTTTTTGTCAAATTATTTTTGGTAAAATTTCAGTTTTTCTTTTTTACAAGCAGTTACAAGGATCAAAAGATTATTCCTTTTTCACTTGTAATTATTTAAGTAGCTGAGAAACAATCCTGATTTTCTGGATATTTTACTGATTTTAATTGCTATACATGATTCACCATAGCTTTATATTTGTGTAAGACATACTTATATTCTTTATACAATAGAGGTTTACATTTATCTGGTAAGTATTTCTAGTAAATATGATTTTGGTAAATATAAGCCCTGAATGAGTAAGTTATTTATTTTTATATAAGTTAGAAATATGTTTTGTTTCATAGAATTTTAAATGCTGTTTTAACAATTACATACTTTTATTTAATTTGAATTAACATTAGATTTTATCAAGCATTTAATTCACAATATTTTATATAAAATTTGCAGAACATTTTTATTTAATATATTATAGAATTGTTTGGAATGTAATATTTTGAATTTTACTGTAGAACTTAAACAAGTTTGAATGAATTTTTATAAATCTTATTGAGATATTATGTAAAATTTTGTAGAAATTTATTTGGCTTGGTATAAATTATATATAACATATGTAGATGTTAAAATTATTTAATAAGTAATATTTGAAAATAACTATTTTAACTGTATAATAAATAGTATCTAATAACAGTGTTATTAGTAGTAATAAATTTTAGTCTTGTCAAATTTTCTATAGACATATAGCAAAATGGATATATTTTTCTCTAAACATATTTTCACCTAAGATTTTCTTTTATCTGAACGTGAGTGTACCCAAATTTTTTTAAACTCTATATTTATCTTTAAAGATCAGTTTTATTCATTTTGTTATTAGTATCACTTTAATATGTATGTTTTATTGAAATTTTGTCTAGTTTATGCAAGGAAGAAATTTTTGATTAAAAGCTTGATACATGCTTACAAGCTAATATATTGTGTAAGTTTATAATTTTAGTGATTAATTTATATATATATTTTGTAGATGCCATCAGATGAATGCCTTCCTTTTGTCCCAGGACAACTTTTACTTACTATGCCAAATATTAATTCAATTTTACAACTTCAGCCTTTTTTCAATACTTTATCAAATATCAAAAGTCAAAGATCAACAAATTTAAAAGTACCTAAACGAGAAAAATGTTTGAAGGAAATAAGTTCTTCTCCAATCTCTAAATCAAAATCAGCACCTGATTTGCATACCCTTCTGACTGCAACTTCGCTAGCACAGTCAAATTCTTCAAAAAGTACTATGGAGCAAATTGAAATGATACTGGAGGCTGATTTTCTTGAACCATGTACACAGTGAAATATCTCTTGTTTATAGAAGAAATATATTTGAATAATATTTTTCTATCTGAGCTTTATTGAACTTCAGTACCCGTATTCTATGGGGCCTTTACTTTTAATATTTTTATAGCAGATATTATGTCCAGTATATCTAGTTATAGCTACTTTGTTGCTCAAATTAGTTTTTGTTATTGGTCCAGTTATATATAGTTTCTCAAAGTGAAGATTTACTTCTTCAAAAAGCACTGTGATAATATAAACCTTAATTCTCTATTACTCTTCCTGTAATTGTAATGGTTGACTTTTTGTTTAATTTTTTTCTGTTGATTTTTATGTACTCTGCATTATATTGCTTATTTAAAAGCAATATGATATTTAGGTTATTTATTTGAAAAAGTTTATTGAAGAAAATTAAAATGTGTTAAAGTACATGTTCAGAAATCTAAAAGTATATTATAACTGTTATCTGGTTTCAGTCATTTGTACTCTCTTTGTTAGAGGGAGAGCAAGGTCTCTGTATTTTGTTTTTCAGAATTTTATTAAATCAGTGGGGAAGTAGAATGTTGTCTCTTTATTAAAATCTGGGATGCATTGGAGTTAAAGTTAAAAAATTTGTTCTTATATACTTTTGGTATGTTTTGTAAGAATTCATAAATTACCTTAAAAATATATTGTTTAAAACTTTGGACACAAATTTAATGAAATGTTAGTCTTTCACATAATTGTATTTCCAAAAATTAATATAAATTTGAATGCATGATATAAAGCTTTTTATATGATTAGTATGATTATAATATAAAAAATTACCCTCATGCATTACTCTATAGCAATAGGACAATCTTTCAAAATGTAATTGCTTATTTTCTAAATTTTACTAATGATACTGATTTGCTTATAGTTCAGTAGGATTATGTTTTGTGGAAATGTAAATCAGTTGCTTAATTGTTATATTATAAGAAATTCTACAAACAGTAATAACTTAAACCTATGCATCTCTGTAATTATTTTGTCTCCAAAGAAGCATTGAAAGAATTTAGTTCCTTTTAAAATATTAGTTATCTTACTGACAAATAAAATGTATATTACTTTAGAAATAATGCAATATTGTGTGTATTTTTCTTCAATTGGGTCTTTCCACAAAGTATTATATATTTTAAGCTTGCAAAATATTTTTATATATGCTTAGACTATCTATTTTTGTTAGTATTTGTTTTAGTTTAAGTGATTCCTTTCATTGTTCTTAAAATTAGTTGAAATGTATTATTTCATTAAAATGATTATTTTCTGTCAGTCTTAAATTTAGTTTTATTATGTTTGCCAATTCTATTTTCATTTGCAATTTATAAAAATGTGATCAATATTAATTCTGTTTGCATTTTTCTAAAATAATATGTCTTGAAGGATTAATATTTTTGGTATTTAAAAGGAGTCCCATATTAAGTTTCTCAGAAATGTGTTTTAAATTTCAAATATTAAACCATATGAAATGCAGGCAAACAAAATTTATACATTTTGAAGCTAAATTTAAATTATCTGTGACAGAAAATATAAAAATACCATTATTTTTTTTTACCAAAAAATGTGAATTTTGATATGTTTATTATACATACCATTCCATTTTTAATGGGTTGTGTATTATAATGATGTAATTATTATTATCTTGTTATTAGGTATAATTGTGTACAAATATTTTAAAATGTAAATTTATTAAAGTGCATTATATAATTTTTCAAATCTGTGTCTTTGCATTTTTATTCTTATATATAAAAGACTTTTTAAATATAATGTTTGACTAGCTTTCTGCTTTATAAAATTTAACATTGTAATTGGAAGATTCAATAAATTGATTTTATAATTGTTTCATCAAAAACGTGTAAACTTATGAATTGTTCATTAGTTTATTATACAACTAATAGAGTTTTGGAAAAGAGGAGGGGTTTCTGTTTAATAGTTTATAAAATTTAATAGTTTTCTTATTCACCAGTATAGTATAAATGAAGAAATATTGTTATAAAATCAGTTAAAATAAATCATAGAAATAAACTGTAAATATGTTTTAAAAATTTCTTGATCATAAAAAATGACTTTTCAAAGTTCGAATATTTTACAACAGTGAATTTTTACATGATTAAAAATTGTATGGCCATAAATTTAAAGGAAACAAATTATACAAGTTCATGAAGATTCTTATTGGTGAGTTAGTGTAGTTAAATAACAATTTGCCTTATATTGACTTTTAATACTTCCATTTCTAAGATTTACAAAGGAACAGAATGTAACACAAGGGTGGACAACAATAAAAAAAATATCTTTTGTGTTTTATAGAAGCATATAAATCTGTCCTAGTAAATATAAGCTTGTAATATTTTACTATAATAAGCTATTAAAAATAAGTGCTTCTGTTTTATTTGTCCACAATAACTATTTTAAGAACAGGTTCTTTATTTGATCAGAATTTTTCTAGTTTTAATGTATTTTGAACACCAGTTTTTGTACTTTATCACTCTGAAGTAAAGGAAAAAATTTAAAAATCTGTATTAAGAGAGGTTCTAGACTTGGTTGATTTAATACCTTTCATATTTGTAGTTCATTATTTGAGAAAAAAAAGTGATGTCATTACATTATTATCTTACTCTTTTCCTCTCTTTAGTAAAATCAGAATAAAACCTAATCATTTCACTCTAATACTAATCAACCTAAATACTTCACCAATTTACACAATTGTGGTCTTTTCTACATATGCCCATGAAAATATATCAAAATCTTCAAGTAACAATACTGGCTTATGAAGGGCAAATTATCTCTTCATATCATAGGAAAACTATGATTGATAAATATATGCCATGCTTTTGTAGAAAGACAGTCAAAAGGCAAAAAAACCATATTTTTGCAAAGGTGTAGCATACAAAATTTTTTTTACACAGGTAATAGTTTGACCACACCCAACTTGATAGGTAACTATCAAAAATAATCTTTTATGCTTTATCAGCCTTTTTGGAAGTTTAATATATTTCTAGCAGTATATTTATATAAAATTTCTTAAAATATCAAGTTAAAATATAAGTTATTTTGATAAATATTAGCTATTAATTGCTATAATATTACCTTTATTAGAAATGCCGGGTGTGCATTACTTTTAAAAATGATATGAATTTTTTTATTTATAAGATACATTTTACACTGTGTTATAAACTTTGTAGTAATCATAAGCATTTATAGTTGGTTGGTTTGGATTACTGCAGTCTACTTTTTGCTACACTAGGGCTAATGAGGTTGGTACCTCCTGCTTAAAGTTGATTCTAAATGGTTACAGATATTATCCAAGCCAGAAGTGGGATTCAAACCCATGAAATTGTATTAAAAACATGAATTAAAGAACAGCACCCTACCTATTTGTCATTCTTCAGAATGATCAGAATATGCATTTACAGAAATATGAAAAGGAATTTAAAAAAATATATAATTTTTTTTCTGCATAAAATATCTAAAAAATTCGTTTAAGTATAGAATGGATGGATTAGCAAATCACGTTAATTTAAACTAATTCTTACTTTGTAAGGTAAATGTTCAATAAATTTGAAGAGTGTAACATATAAAACACATTTTTAGAAATTACACCTACATCAAAAACGTTTTATGTCCCCTAATTAATATATGGCATTGTAAAGGGAAATGTTTGAAAAATAACCTGAAAAGAAAGTTACATTCTAAAAGAATATATGTCTTTTTGAGTTACCAATTCGTTCTTTACCAATTTTCTAGTTCTGCAAGTGAGATGAATCAAATTCAGCTCTTTCAACACTTTTGTAAAACCTACATAGCTTTCATTAAACAATTATGTAAGAAACTAGACATAATGTTGTTAATAATACAAATAGAACTAATAAAATAGCTCTGTAAATCGTAATTGATAATATATTAAGGTATCCGAATACGTTCAGAGCCTTTTAAGAAGCATGCATAATACAACTACTGTAATAGTTTTTAAACTTAATTTTATAATGTATTTTAAAATATTTATATTTTTAATATTTAATAAATATTTATATTATTCTCAAAAATCGAAAATTTCGAGAAACTTCAAAATAAATTGATAAAAATCTGTTAAAGTAATTCAAAGTGAAATTAGTACCATAATAAATTACATACTATTATCTAGAGAAGGACCTATGATCTTGAACCTATACCAATAAATACGAATTTTAGGTTGAATCGAAAGATTATCGTAAGAAAATCAGACTATTTACAATGCCACTTTTTTTTCTGAAAGCGACCATAGTGTAGAAACTATTATTGCAATTTCACTTCTTTTGGCCCATTCTCTAAACCAACTGTCTCCAAATAGGGGCCCACTGACCACCAGAGGTCTGCGAAAATATACTGGTGGTCTTCAGAAAAAACGGATGATTACTTATTGTAAGTTTTAGCACAACAAAAAGTTTCACTAGCCTTTAGATTAAAAATGAAAACTAACAGAACTTTGCCGAACGATGGCCGAATAGTAGAATGCTGGTTCGGAGTTCACGGGTTCGAAACCCACAGCTGGCATGGATGTTCGTAACCGTTCGGAATCAGCTTTAAGCAGTAGATCCCGGTCTCATTAGCCCTCGTGAGCAAAACGTTAGACCGTTGCGATCAAAACCACCCCCCCCCCCCCAAAAAAAAAAAAAGTACTTTTGAAAATCTGCTGTCGCCTTAAAAAAAGATTAAAGTTTAAAATCTGTTAAATTCACAAAGAAGAGAAAAATCTTGCAAAACTCTCTTTATATGTTTTCATAAACATTGCATGTAAGTACAACATTCTTAATTTTATTTTAGATAAAACAATAAAATTGATAGTAGCTCAGTTTTAAATTCTGTTTTGGATATTACCGTCGTAAGAATGATGGTTCTATTATATGAGCTTGGTATGGTTCTGAAGTTAGTTAAAGAATTTTTTGGGGCAGCGAAGGCACTTTTGATATTGCAAACGGAAAACGCCACTTATGAAATAAAGTGCTATAGGATTCCAACAGCTATTAAAGAACTGCATGCCAGAAACTGGAAAAGTATTGAACTGCGTTTGGGTGATATTAAAACCCCAACACGAAAACATGAAGAAGCATACCACAAATGCAATCACGAAACCCAGAACAATTTTTGTTACTTTTGTCCTTCCTTTCCTCTTCTGTATGTGACTATCATTCTTACCATTTTTAGAAGCAGAAAACAGGTGGTGGGCCATAAGAACATAGAAGATACCAATCAGCCCCAAAGGAATTGCATATAAAAATTAGCCTCAAAGGAATTGCGTATAAAAAGTAGTCCCAAAGGAGTTATTTTTATACGCAATTCTTAATTATATTCCTTTGGGGCTATTTTGCAAGCACCGTCAGCCTTGGATACCATGGAGTCATATCTTCCGGAAAAGAGTAGCAAATGTATATCACGTGATCTGGATACAGCAAAACCTCCCAAAGGAAAGAAACATAGGCTCCAGGAATCGCTAGGACAATATCAATTATCCAGAAAAACCGTGATAACATGAGTAATGGGTTTTCCACTATCACCCATTAACTTATGCAATGGTTCGATAATTGCGATATATCTATCGATAATAAGTAAGGTGAGAGTAATTACTGTTATAGCTGAAGACACATCTTTTAGAAACTACACTGAGTTTGCACATAAAACTCCCATACGGCCAACGAACGACTGCGAACAACCATGCCACTGTGGAATTCGAATCCACAAATTCCAGTATCGATTATGAGCACCCTAACCATTCGGCCCTTGTTCGGCAATCTGGTTTGCACAATATACTCCTCGAGGACTCAGTGGCAATAAATTCAATAAAACTTATATTCAAATGACCCATGTGACTTCATTTTAAAACAATTGTGACCCAACAACATTTTTGCAAAGTGCCTTCAGTGTGACAGACATTTTCAGTTTATTTTATGAGTCAGTTTTTTTCATTAAACTATAATAACAATGACAAAAATTATCAGTGCTCTGTTTCCACACGTTTTTTAATGTTAAGCCTATCGATTTTATGCTTCCATATACTTTTATTTGTCTAATCTCACTTTTTTTAGGCCCCATGTATTGGCGATGTTTTTATATAGCTTTTTTAAAATCCATTTTATAATCCAATGACTAGAATTTCTAATGGCTTAGTGTTTGACAAAAAAATTCTATGACAACCTTACACCGATCCGGTCCCATACGGCCGTGAAGCCCTCCAAACTTTTTCAGATGGTAGTGGGCAGATCGCAAGTATTGGGCCACCTCACTAGGTCACCCCCCTCAAAATTATCCGAAGCTTGTCCGTCGCAGGAGCCACTGGCAGGTGAACGCAGTAGTAAGAAGAATTTGAAACACTATTTGATGTTTTAGCGGGCCTCTTGAAGCCGGAATTAGTAAGGGTGGCGGGCCAAAAGAGGTCTAATCAAGTTCGATTAATTTAGCTCCCTGCACTTCTATTCGGTTTGGTTTGGAGCGCTACGGTCTACTTTTCGCAACACGAGGGCTAATGAGACCGGAACCTACTGCTTAAAGCCGATTCCGAACGGCTACAAACATCCATGCAGACGTGGGATTCGAACCCACGAACTGCGGTTTCGAAGGTCAGTACCCTAACCATTCGGCCATCGTTCACTCCAATTCGGAAACCAGAAGGCTTAAAAGAGGAGAAGGCAATTTTGAAAGACGACAGTCGCAATCCTGGGCCTCGGAACTAGTTCTATGAGGATTTATTGCCCAATAAAACAAACTTTGAAAAGCATTCAAAATGTTTGTAACTTTAAAAGGAAAAGGAGATTGAGGTTGTGCGATTAGTTGTCGGATACCCAAACAGGAAAATGTTTATATAAACAAAAAATAATAATAAACAAAACATTAAAAAAGTTAAAAAAAATAAATAAGTAAACAAAAAAAAAAAAATCCAAAATTTGAAAATAACACTTTAGTAAGTTTCGCAGGATGCAACGAAAAATCACTACACCATATTTCATGCATGTAACTCGCACCGTATCTGCTGCTCAGTCTGTTTGTATACAACATCACACAAGGCATTTTATGTATGAGAGAATTTAGAAATCGTTTTGTCTTGGATCATTGAAAATTGATCGTTTACATAATCTTTATATCTGCTTTTGCTCAAGGCATCGATTTTGCTTTCTCCCCTTGTATTGGAACTGCTGTTATACCAGCCTGACTCTAACTATAAAATGCTCTTTGCTACCCCTTATCCCCACTTAAGTAACAAAATGTAAGGATGCCAGAGTGTTATTGACGAAAATATTGCTTTTCACTAATGAATGTCATAATATTTTACTGAAAGTTCTAACCTTTATCGATTTATTAGCAGCAAACTTTAATTTATTAATATTTTTGAAGAGAGAATTGAGTATACATAATTGATTTGAATTGCACTTTATTACTGTAATTTTTTGTTTATGTAAATCCCGATCTTTTAAAACGAGAACATTCAAAGTGGTAGTTAAGAGTTACTGAATATTTTCAAGTTCCTTAATTATTCTATGTTCGGGCCTTATTATTTTAATGAAGAGAATAAATCATTATTTACAATTCATAAAATCATTTCTCTTCAACAAATTTAATTATATTAGCACATTCGTCACTTTTTTATGACAATCGAATTACCTCAAGGTTTAGGAGTATTATAAAAATATATTTTTATAGTAAAATAAACTTGTAAAATTAAAAGTTGCACTTTTAATTTTACAAGTTTATTTTACTCAACTTTGAGGAAAAGCAATGAAAAATCGAAGAATAAATTTATGAAAAAAGGACTTAAATTAAGGTATGATAAAATTCTAATAGATTTGTAATTAAATATTTTAAAAATACAGGAAGAATTAGAACTAGACTTGTGCGTAATGAGTCTAGACAAATTCTAGGTAGCTTTTAGGTTAGGCATAAATTTAAAAAAAAAAAAATTAAGAGGACTACAAAAATACACTACAAAATAACTGCAGGAGATTTTTCATATGCGAACACTTTGAAACTCTGTATTTTTTAAATAGTTAATTGAGAAGTGACGTTAATAATCATCTACCTCTATGTTTAAAATTGAGAAGAAATTCTTATATAAATTTGATAAATAGAAAATTCGTATAAAAAACATACTCTCCCGAATCTTTATATCCTTCTGCTGACATGGATGTATGTAACTGTTATGCAGTAGGTTCTAGTCTAATTAGCCCTCGTGTAGCAAAAAAGTAGACCGTTGAGTTTCATACTATACCAAAACAAACCAAATCCAATTCTTCAGGTCGGATGGAAACCAAAGCGATAGGGCACTGCATTTCGGTACCAGAGTCCGCGGGTTTGATTGGTTTGGAGTGCTACGGTCTACTTTTTTGCAACACGCGGATTAATGAGACTGGGACCTACGGCTTACAGCCGACTCCGAACATCCTTGCCACTGTGGGATTCGAACCCACGAACTCCGGTACCGAAGGCCAGCACCCTAACCAATCGGCCAGCGTTCGGCCCTGTTATTGAGTAATTTTATCTGAAACGGTTCAGTCGCGGGTTTGAATCTCTCTACTAATACGGTTTTAAAGAATTAAAAAAGTTGCCCCAGTCTTTTTAGCCATCGTAAAGAAAATAAGTAGGCCGTAGCACTCCAAATCAAACCAAATTTAAATCGTTAATCCATTAAAACCCGTCATTTCTGCCGAATACACACACACACACACACACATATATATATATATATATATATATATATATATATATATATATATATATATATATATATATATATATATATATATATATATATATATATATATATATATATATATATATATTGATGAATATCTGAAATCTAAGTTGGACTCTTTCAGTCTTATTAAACATTTGATTTGCAGGTCTTTTTTCAGCAACCCAGTTACTAATATAGTTGAATTTAATATTTATAATGCCAATCTGATAAATAAATTTAGAACAATCGAACCAAATTTGTTACAAAACTAGTTAAGAATTAAGGAAAGATCTAAAAATTTAAGTTTCTTTCAAATAAGCCTATATTTTATATTAATTTATGAAAGAATACACAAAAGAAATTGCCTGAAAAGAATAAAATGAGAACTGACTTTAAGGGGATCCGAGACTCAAAATTCTCAAATTAGAATATCTCAATTTTATTTTTTGTTAGCTTCTCTAATGCTTACAGACTTGCAAATATTTCCTCTAGCCTAATTATTAAATCCATTCACAAAATAATGCGCAAATAAGTTCAAAATATATTTTAAGTAAAATAAAATTTGAAGAAAATGAAGATTAAAGCACAGGAAATATATAAAAATTAAAGAATTTCAAAGTATTGAATTTTAAAATAAATTTTTTGAATTCTGATTTCTTTTTGATGGGCTTAAATTTATAGTACAGTTTCTTATACCTGATAAACTCTAATATTTTACATAAATTCCTTGCTTAGTTTATAATCTCTACTGAGAATACGTAGTTATTAATCTTATCAGAGACATCGTAAAAGTTTATTATAAAACAGCAAAATGTTTCATTTTCTAATGAATTGAGGTAAAAAAGCTGTTATAATTCCGATATATCGTTTGAAAAGGTATTTCTCCTTAAATTATTTGCGTGGAAGATCGCAGAGAAACTTTCCTAAAAGATTTCTTTCTTAATGAATGGAATTTGAGGTATTAAAAATTTGGCCATATAGAGAAATATGGCAATACTAAAAATTTACATAGTCTTTATCGACAAATTATTTTTAATATACGTTAGTCTATTTTATCCAAATTTCCAATGGTTGCTTAATTCGTTAAAAAGGATCATCTCTAAAAAAAAAATGCTAAGTAAAATTTAAATTCTTCGATTCTTAAAAATTAATTAATAAATTTCCCTAAAAAATAAAAGCACCTTGCATTTCTTATCAACATGAGCCAAGCTTGGTAAATATACTTAAAAAACATTTTCGATGATGTTTTAGGGATTGAAAACAATGAAATTTATAATAAAATACTGTTTTTTCATTGTAATACTAATAACATTTATTTTAAAACTTCATACCCCCCCCTTTTTTAAAGACTACTGTATTTGAAAAAATGATACAGTTATATGTTCTGTGCTTGATAAATATACTTCAAAAACATTTTCGATGATATTTTAGGGATTGAAAACAATGAAATTTATAATAAAATATTGTTTTTTTTCATTGTAATACTAATAACATTTATTTTAAAACTTCACAACCCCCCCTTTTTTTAAAGACTACTGTAATTGAAAAAAATGATACAGTTATATGTTCTGTGCTTGATAAATATACTTCAAAAACATTTTCGATGATATTTTAGGAATTGAAAACAATAAAATTTATAATAACATATTGTTTTTTTCATTGTAATACTAATAACATTTATTTTAAAACTTCATAACCCCCCCCCCTTTTTTTTAAAGACTACTGTATTTGAAAAAATGATACAGTTATACGTTCTGTGAGTTGTTTACTCAGATTTTCTGCGATTGCTGATGGAACTGATTTTGTGAGTTATCTATATAAAGAGAAGTATTTGTGTGTGTTCGAGTGTGTCTGTGTCTGGAAACCTGATTGCTTGAAAATGGTGAGATATACATTCACGAAATTTACACTCATGTCCATAAATTAAGGATAATTCAGAATCACACAGAAATTGAGCTCTAAAATAAAAACTTCACCTGTAGAATTATCACACACATCTTGAAGAAGAATATGCAAATTGCAGGAAACCACCAGATGGCGCGGATAGTACGTCACAATGACGAGAGCGTATGAAAGGGGTATATAAGGAATGGTAGCAAAGAAGTAAAATTGTTCACAAGCGCTTTAAAAGCCTTTCAGTGCAATAACCGCATAGTTATGGCACAAAGGAAGCATTTGGATGATTTTTTTACGTGGTAGAATTATCGGACGACTGGAATGTGGACGTACCCGGCTGGAAGTATCCGAGGAACTTGGAATCGCCCAGAGTGTCATCTCCAGGCTTTGGCAAGGATTCAAACATGATGGTAAAGTGAGTAGATGTTACAGCACAGGTCGCCCCCGAGTTACTACGCCGAATGATGACCGGTATTTGGCAGTTACTGCCAAAAGAAACAGACGGAGCACAGCATCAGACCTGTCTCGTCAGCTCTTTTCAGCTACCGGTACGACAGTTTCAAGGCAGACCGTGTACAGACGCTTAGGGAAGATTGCTCTATATGCTCGTAGGCCTGTCAGATGTGTTCCCCTTACCGCAACTCACCGTCGCCTGCGATTATGCTGGGCTAGAGAGCATGCATTGTGGACACCGCAACAGTGGTCTTGTGTGATGTTTTCCGACGAGTCCAGGTTCAGTTTACATTCTGATTCTCGCCGGACTTTCATATGGAGAGCGCCAGGTACCCGTTACCACCAAGAGAACACCATTGAACGACACCGTTACGGTGGTGCAGGATGGCTCGTTTGGGGAGGAATTATTCTTGGTTCCAGAACTGACCTGCATGTTCAGAGTGTAACGATGACAGGCCACATCTATCGGGATGTCATTCTGGAACAACATGTACGTTTGTTTCGGGGCGCCATGGGTCCTGAATTTCTGTATATGGATGACAACGCCCGACCTCATTGTGCAAACATTGTAGACGAATGCCTTCAATCGGAGGATATCACTTGTATGGATTGGCCAGCATACTCACCGGGCTTGAATCCAATAGAGCATGTGTGGGACATGCTTGGCCGACGAATTGCAGCCCGTTAACCCCCTCCCAACTGTCTATCGGAACTTCGGAGGGCATTGCTTGATGAGTGGTGTAATTTTCCCCAAGATCAGATTGATAATCTGATCTTGGGTATTAAGAGCACAACGGTCCCTTAAAAGTATTTATTCCACACTGAGTTTAAAATCTTAGAACTTGTAAATACATTGCGTTATTACTGATAGTGTAATCGCATACTGCTCAATGTAGTATGCACTGGTTGATAATGCAAAGAACAGCTGTAAAAGTCTTTTTTAAATTCTGGTTTTATAAACTTACTTAAAGGATTTCGTACCTTGTAAAAGTATCTTGGTGCATTTTAAAAATTTGTCTGTTTTCCCCAATTACAAAGTTTTGAATACGTAAAACAAAAATTTTGCATTATAAAATCATGTAGAAATTCAAGGTATTTAAAAAATTATGATAAAGATATTTACAAAATTATGAAATTTTCCTCTTGGTTATAACAAATATATAAAACAATTTATTAAAAAAATACGTTTAACTGCTATATCAAGATAAGTAAGATTAAAAAAATCCACATAATAGCATAACTCTTTCATGTATATAGTTGTATTTTCTATGAATTTCAAATAACTAAACATTTAGGTTATTTTAAAGGACTTTTTATTTATCATTCTAAATCATATTTTCGCTTGCTTTTGAACATACCGGGTGGCCATAATTAAACTGACAGTGCTTACTCACAGTGTTCTGTGGCGCTATCTATTTGCGAGAATGACGCCACATTTTGTAGGAAGATTAAACAAGACGGGGGACGAAGGATTCCGCGAAAAAACAAATTAGTTCCAAAAGTCACCGCTAGGAGAATATTGGGCGCTGTGTAATAGAAAACAGAGTGTTAACAAATGCAAATCAATACGGAAATTAATTTCTTAATTGTGCCAATGGATGTAACGGGAAATTTGAATAAAGAACTTCTTCTTCTGTTCAGCGTACGTGATATTGCAGATCACGAGACTGCCATATTGCACTTGAACTAAATCCGAAAATGTGCATAATAAAAGGTAATTTTATTCCATATTTTTTTGCATTTGTTAACACTCTATTTTCTATAACACAGAGCCAAATATTCCCCTAGCGGTGACTTTTGGAACTAATTCGTTTTTTCGCGGAATCTTTCGTCTCCCGTCTTGTTTAATCTTCCTACAAAATGTGGCGTCATTCTCGCTAATAGATCGCGCTACAGAACACTGTGAGCACTGTCAGTTTAATTACGACCACCCGGTATTATACCAGAAAGATTCGAATATTATTAATTTACTATATAGAATGGAGTTTTGGTATTACGTTTACTATTATTAACATTTCCAATCTCGAGTGTGACTCAACATCATTTTTCTTTTGCAGCAAGTACAATAGACATGAATACAGCGGAACAAAGATTTGTAGAGTGTGACTTGAGTAAATTTAACAATTACTTTTCTTATTTGAGTAAATTGAAATTTCTAGGTCGGTAATAAATTTATATAACTGAAACATTAATTTGGACCAGTTACTGGGAATGAGGAAAATTAGTTTGGAATTAGTTGTTAGCAAAGAGTTAAGTTGTGGTGTAAAACATATATTTTAAATTATGTTACCTTTCGGATCGTGATATAACACAATTTTTTTTTTAAATTCTCCTGTAGTAAGTATTCTGCATTTTCCATTTTTGACAATTAAGAAAGATTATTTTATGATATTATAAGAGTTGAAACAGATTTTAAATATATCACAAATTTTCCTTTCTTTCTATTAAGTATTTAAATAGTTAGGTCTAATAGTAACATATACTCATTTAGCACGCACCAAAACTCCTTTCAGAAAGTATTAAAACCCCTTACATCAAATTTTAATGAAAGGGTTTAAGACCAAAACGAGGAAATCTGAGTTATTTGCTTTTTTGAGTCATTTAAAGTGCTCTTCTAAAGCACCACAAAAAAATTTCTCCTCGTATGTATAAGTAGATTAAACACCTTATGATGTCCCGGTAGACACTCATAATATGGATAAACTGGTTCCTGGAAAGTGCGTTGTTAGGTATAGGTCGAATATATAAAAACCACTAATGTATGATTTTTCTGTCAACACTGGCTTTAATTTCAAGATAACTCTCCTCAAACCGGATGCAATTTTCTGGAAGTTCAGTTTTTTTCAGGCAATTTTTCAGCGCATTTTCACTGTCACTTAGAGAATGGTCAACGTTCATTTTCATATTCTGTGTTCCTCTAGCTATTAGGGAAACAAGACCAAGAGTTTGTTTGCTTATACTATTTTATAGCTTTGGCAACGATCAACATGTGTTTTTCATTGCATGAAATCAATAGTCTGGCTTATTTTGTTTCTATAATTTCTATTTTGTTCACTTTCAACACAAAACATTACTTATTAAATGACTTTTTCTGTAAAGGATGTTTTCTGACGGTGATAGATATTTTCACTCTTTTCCAACAATAAAGCATTCAGCTTGTAAAAAGTAACTTTAAAATATCTGTACATGAGAAGTAAATCACTATGCGAGATCTCCTATATGTCTCAAATTTCAAATTTTACACCTTGGTATAATTAAGGCTTTTTACAGATTTGTTTCAGTCGGCCCATTTTTAGTGAAACGTTTTCTTAATGCTTTGAGGTAATAAGATTGTGAACAGACAAAAATAGCGAGAAATAAGTTTTAAGTCCACATGGTGCTCGTTATTTTGAAACTATGTTGGTTCATAAATCTATCAATTTAAGGAAATAGAGGAAATGATTTCATTCCCTTAACAAAAATATAAAAGCAAATCCTATAGAAAGATGCAAATATCTTAATTTAAAAAGTGGTCGAACTGCTTTTCACTCCCGACGTTCACATATTTTTAACAACCAATATATGGATAGTTTAAGTAGTTTTAAATAATGTCAATACTATTTTTGTAATAGTTTTGTAATAATTTTGTAATAGGTCTCATTAGCCCTCGTGTGCAAAACAGTAGACCGTAGCGCTCCAAACCAAACCAAACCTACTCAATAACAGGGCCGTAACTAGGGCTTGGAAAAGATGGCATTTGCCACGGGCTCATCAGTCATAGGGCATCGCACCGTGAGGAAAATGGGGTCCGAAAGAGGATGATTCGTCCCCGAGTAGAAATAAGGAAAAGTTGAAAAATAATTCTATTTATTATAAAATGCAATGTGTTTAAAAATTATCTTTTATGAATTTTCTTATTTTTTTTTTAATGCTCCTGCTTTTTATACATTCTTAGAAAATGTTTACGAAACACGCCTAATATGCCTTAATATAAATCCGGGTATTAATTTTAAATTTTGAATTTATTAAAGTTATTAAAACTAAATTTAAATTTAGAATTAAATTTAAAAATTTAAATTTAGGTATTCATTTTTTATGAAAATTCCCAGTTTAAATAAAAAAAATTTATTCCTCTTAAATAAACTGTTCAGTTTATTAGCAAAATAAATACCTCAGAGTGTTGAAAAATATTTTAAAGTATAAGTTAAAAATAGAAGAAAAAATTAAAAATTAATATACTGGGAATATTTTAAGAATTAACAAAATATTTTGTGAGTTCATTTTGGTATATAATAGAGAAAACAGATATCAATATATATATTTTATATACCAATATATACCTAAATGTATTTTCTCACTATATTTGGTGGTAGGGGCGCAGACCAGTTTTTTTGCCACGGGTGTCAAAGGGACTAGTTACGGCCCTGCTCAATAAATTAAGTCAGCGCCAAGAGAGATATTAATATATATAACTACAAATTTAAAATCAAAACATAGTATTTTTTCTACATACAATGCTGTTTTAATACTTAAATTTTTTTCTGTTATTAAAATTATATATGAAAGTATTAAAAAACTGAAGGAATTCAGATTATTTGAAAATACGTTGTATGGAGAAATTTGTATTACAATCTTATATTAGTTGAAAGAACCGAGTGCATATGAATTAGTGAGAAACGATCAACGATAAAGAAAAAAAATTAGACCAAAAATATATTTAATTTTTTTAATCTCTTGAAAAAACAGCAATAAATAAATACTTTGGTTTAAGTTCACGATTTTTTTTCGCCAGATGCTATTAAATTTTTTGTACAAGTAAAAATTCATTTATTGGGCAAATTCGCAAAAATTCACGATTTTCAAAGTTTTTTTTAAAGTATTATCTTCATATTTGTGAAAGATATTATATTGTGGGTCTAATATATTCTCCTGCGTGCAAAACTAATTTTTTATAACAGGATTTAATATTAAGGGAAAATAAATGGCTGTAATTCCATAAAATCAAATAAAGACGAGTTGTAATACTCGTTAATAAGTCATTTCTTCGTGATTAAAAGAGAGGGAAACAGAATGAAAAACTAATTATGAAATTACTTTTTCAATGAATGAACGTTAAATATTTTTTAATGTAGAACTAACTAATAGCAAAAATATAAATTGAGTTAGAGTCTTAAAGATTTTTTTTAAAAGTAATTGCTGTAAAATTTTATCTTTTCATTTTTCTACTCATCAATAGTCCTGAAATCATCAAATATAGCTTGTTTTTTCTTTTTTTCATTTGTTTCATTGGAAATCACGAAGTTTCTCGCCAAGCTTCACTTATTTTTTTCAAAATTCCTGTTTTTCGCAGGAAATTGACAATCCTTGGCGCTGAAACTGTGCTTGGTAACCCTTCAACCCTATAAATAGGTGCCTTAGATGGCGGGGCAGGCAGTATCGCTGGACAAAACATTTTACTTGCATGTGTTTCTTCGCAGTTTTACCGGGTCCGCAGTTTTAACGTTGGATATCACGAAATTTATTTTGACCTGACTACTATACCGTAAGCCGCTGTTTTTTATCTTAAAAAATATACTTTTCATATTTTGAATATTTTGAGAGGTTAATGCCAGTTTTTACAAATTTTGTTTGCACTCAGTATGTTTTTTTTTAAATAATATATTTCACATCCTCAATCCTTCTGTCATACACTCAATATATTTCTTTAAAGTCAGTATGACGAATGAAATAAACTATAAAAATATGTAGGAATTTTGGTTTGAACGTAGGACTAACCCACTCAAATAATTTATTTCTATTCTAAGAGGAGTGATTACAATGCTCAATTTTAGAAGTATTTGTCCCTAAGTACAATCCCGAAAGAGCGTTTTTAGAACTTATATATATTTTTTCAAATACACTTTTCTTTGGGACAGTGAATTAAAGGGATGTAGATCATTTTGAGATGAAATGTTTAACCTTCCAATATTCTATTCTAAATAAAATTTTAAAAATTCTGTTCTGTTAAGAATTATTTTTTTGTTCTACATTTTTAATGAAGTGTAAACATTATAAAAACTATTCAGTTTTCTTACATGATGCAGCACATTTTTAAAAAAAGGATAAAGTACGTACACCAAGTGTGTGTGGGGAATTAGTAATACCGAGAAGATAACTTAAGTTCGTAAATTTGATATAAAAAACAATTTTTTATATCAAATATAAGCTATTTTTTAACTGTGAACTTCATATATATAATTACAAGAAATACATTGTATTTTTAAACGTAAGGTAAATTATTTATACTTTTTAAATTTCTTAAGTTTTTAAAAATTTTTAAAATGTCGAATATAATTTAAATTTTCAAGTTGTCAGGATAATGCAGACAATTTATTCAGTTGGATATAAAAATTTTGTTTCTAATATACATATTTTAAACTTTATCTGAGTTAGTGAATTACTTTTTTACTCCTATTTAGTGTACAATTTTTACGTTATTAAAAGAATTTCTTTACGAAATGAAAAAACTACATAAATTTTTCATTGATAGATTGTCATTGAAAAAAACTGTTTTGAAGTTCGTAAATTAGAAAATAATTTTTTATATCAAATAGAAGCTACTCTTTCTTACTGTAAACCTCATATATATAATTATGATTTAAATTATTTCTATATTTTCAATTTCTTAAGTTTTAAGAGATTTTTTTAAAGTTTTAAAATGTCGGATACATTTAAATTTTCAGGTCTTCAGAATAAAGCAGATAGTTTATTTCAATTTTGTATAAAAATTTAGTTTCTAATATAAATATTTCAAATTTGATTTTTTGGGTTGGTGAATTTCCCTTTATTTCTATCTGGTATACAGTTTTTACATTATTACAAATTTCTACATGAAATGACCAAACTACATAACTTTTTCACAGATAGATTTTTATCGAATAAAACTTTTTTGAAGTTCGTAAATTAGAATTCAATTTTTTATATCAAATAGAGGCTAATCTTTTTTACTGGGAACCTCATTTATATAATTAAGAGAAATACATTGTATTTTTAAACACAAAGTTTAAATTTAAAATTTTAAAATGTCGGATATAATTTAAGTTTTAAAGTTTTCAGGATAAAGCAGAAAATTTATTTTAATTGGATATAAAAATTTAGTTTTTAATATACATACTTCAAAATTTATTTTTCTGATTAGTGAATTACTTTTTATTTCTATTTGGTGTACAATTTTTACGTTAGTAAAAGAAATTCTACATGAAATGACAAAACTACATAACTTTTTCACTGATAGCTTGTTATTGAAAAAAAAACTTTTTTTGAAGTTCGTAAATTAGAATTTTTTTTATATCAAATAGAGGCTAATCTTTTTTACTGTGAACTTAGGGAATTTTTTACTTTTTTATTTCTATTTGGTGTACAATTTTTACGTTAGTAAAAGAAATTCTACATGAAATGACAAAACTACATAACTTTTTCACTGATAGCTTGTTTGTTATTGAAAAAAAAACTTCTTTGAAGTTCGTAAATTAGAAAATAATTTTTTTATATCAAATATAGGCTAATCTTTTGTACTGTGAACTGCATATATATATATATATATATATATATATATATATATATATATATATATATATATATATATATATATATATATATATATATATATATATATATATATATATATATATATATATATATAATTACTAGGAATACATTTTATGTTTAAACATAACATAAATTAATCTTACATTTTGAATTTCTTAATTTTTGAGGATTTGTTTTTAGTTTTAAAATGTCAGATGCATTTAAATTTTCAGGCTTTCAGAATAAAGCAGACAACTTATTTCAATTTGATATAAAAATGTAGTTTCTAATATACATATTACAAAGTTTAGCTTGTGGGTTGATGAATTTACTTTTATTTCTATTTGGTGTACAATTTTTACGTTACTAAAATTTTACTACATGAAATGGCAAAACTATATAATTTTTTCAGGGATAAATTGTTATTAAAAATTTTTTTCAAAACTTTTTAAAAAAATTTCTTCTGAACGGAACAGAACTGTTTTTTTTAATGAAGGATCGGAACAATATTGCTACAATGAAGATTTTAAGTCTCGAAAGTTCAACAGTTTAACTATATTATCCATGTAGAGTAATTTTATAATGTTTAAACGTATATTTTTAACTAGATAGCCAAAAGTAAAGCTTGGAAAATATTTAGTTTCTACTTATAGCTACTTTTTGATTTTGAGAAGGTAAATATTACTTTCATAATACTATGTGATGAAATTTTTCTTTCTACTTGGGTCTTACGTCGACTTTACATTTATTGCTCTACACTTTATTTGTTTTGGGTTTACATAGTTTCTAATATACTCATGTATCTTTCGGTTTAGTGATTTTCCTTTGACTTCTATATGGTGTATAATTTTTACGTTATTAAAACAATTCTACATGAAATGATAAAACTGCATAAGTTTTTCACAGATAGATTGTCATCAAAATTCATTTTTTCAAAAAGTTTTTTTTAATTTTTATTCTGATTGGAACAGAATTTTTTTCATATGAAAAAAAAAAGACTACTATAATAAAGATTTTAAGTTTCGAAAGGTACTATGTGCCCTTAATCTATTTAATTACATTGCCCGTGTAGAGTAATTTTTTTAATGTTTAACGTGTATTGTTAACGAGATGACCAAAGATAAGTTTGGAAATATTTAATTTCTACTTATAGCTACTTTTTGTTTTTGAGAATGTAAATTTTTGTTTCAGAATATAATGTAATGAAATTTTTCTTTTTACTTGGGCCTTACTTACGTTGGCTTTACATTTATTGCTCTACATTTCATTTGTTTTGGGTGTATATATTTTGTTATTGTAGATGCATGAGCTTATTTGAATTTTGTATGGATTTTATATTTTTGTTTATTGACTTTTTCTACTTCTGAATATTTTGTAAACCTTCAGTGATCCCCTCACATTTTCTCCTTCCGTGCATCGTTGTTGTCTACGGACTCTTACGACGGCACTTCTTATGTTTTCAGGGTTGTCTTCCAGAATATTGAATCGTCTTTTGCTGTTTTTCCAGCTAAGCCTCCCTAGAAATATTAAATGCCTTATTTTATTTATAAAATTTCATGTTAGGTTAATGTAAAGTCAGGCTTCCCTAAAGTATTTTATATAAAAATATTTAGTAAAGTATTTTACAAATTCTATCTAAAATTCCGCACCTAAAATTTGCCGCTATGTACAGGGTCTTGTTTGTTCAGTACTAAGATTCCTGTAAATAATTTCATGACATTTTGTCTACTGATGTAAGTACATGTACATTACGGCCTATTGTTCTCATATTTTTAAACCTTGAATTTTTAATTGTAAGAAATTAATAAGCTATTTTCTTAAGCTTTAATTTCTAACAATTTACATATACACTTGTGTTCTTATAATTGTGCTTCTGTGCAATGTAGTATGACCTTCTATCGTTAAATGTTTAAACTTTTTTAAAGCGTCTGTATTCTTTATTTTATTAATAAAATAAAATTTAGTAGTAGTTTTGTATTAAAAATTCTTATAAAGTCGTATTTCCCTCTTTTTTCCTAAAGTTGTCACATGTCGAACAATTTACCCAACTCGGCGTTGGAACTTTACCTTTTGTCTGGTAACTCTTTAGCCAACAGAAAGTTACAATATTCGTGGTAATGGAGAATGTGAGGTTATTTTTGCCTGTTAGCAGAGTGTTACGCATTTAGTTGGGTTTTGATATAGTTTTGAAAATTTCTTTATATTTTTATGTAAGTCTCTTTTTATCTTAACTATATTCAGTAAATTTTAAGTGATTTTTTTCTTTATAGTTTTCCAGTATAATATTAAATGATTTTTTACCTTTTACTTTTTAAACAATTTTTATAACCACTAGATTCATTATTTTATTAATAAAATTAGATTTAGTTGTGGTTTTGTGTTAAAACTTCATTTGAAGTCAACTTTCCCTCGTTTTCCATGACGTTGTCAGGTGTGCGCCAATTCACATAACTTGGCGTTGAAACTTTCCCTTACGTCTGGTAACCCTTTAGCCAACAGAAAGTCTGTCACAACATTCGTTGTAATGGAGAAGTAAGGTGATGCTTGCCGGTTAGCAGCGTGTTACATTTTTTTCGGGTTTTGATTCAGTATTGGAAATTTCTTAAATTATTCTGTAAGTCTCTTTTTATCTTAATTATATTTGGTAAACTTTAAGTTATGTTTTTCATTATAGTTTTCAAGTATGATATTGAGTTTTGTTTTGCCTTTAATTTTCTTTATTGAAAAATTAAATTCTATACTCTTTTCGCAACACTTAAGCTTAATGTAGTTTCAATCAAGCCTTTGTTAAAGTATCCATTATCAAACTATATTTTAAGATAAAGTATATTTTATTAAACATCATATTACCAACAAAATTAAAAACACGTATGAATAAATTTCGTCTAGAGTTCAAACAATTTTATATATTTTATTGAAGGTTTTAAATAAGATTAAAAAGAGAAAAGATTCAATATACAATTTTCTTAGATGTTCTCTAAATTTATATAACGTGTACGGTACAATTTAGTTTTCCTAACTTCCTGAAAAAACTTTTTCTTAGTACCTTACACAGAACTTACAAACTTTTAATACATATGAAAATGTGTAAAGTTGTTTTCTCTATACAAAAGCTATACATGCGTATTATACATTTGCCGATTAACTTGAAACTTAAGAAAATATGCCTTTAAGAATTAATTTTATAAAGGATCTTGTAGGTGTGCATAACTCTCTGAAGTTGTTTTATCATATTTAGATCAGAATGGTATTTAGGAAAATTTTTTTAAGTTATATTGAGAGTTAACCTTTTCTATTTGCTTCTTTGAATTTATTTTTAAATTCTTACTAGGACTTAGAAATTTCAAAATTTTGCTGTAGCCATAATGAAAGCATGTTTTTTTAAAGTTACTCTGAGTTTATTTTCATATCAGAATTTTAAATTAAGAATAAGCATTTCTGTATAACTTCGAATTAAAGATAAGTTTTTCATAAAAATATTGTAGTTCAAAATCATTTTTAACAATGCTAGATATTAATATGCTTTATCCTGTGATACCCATAGTAAAATGAACTTACTAAATAAGACTTAAAGTTGCAAACTCAGCTGTACATTTTTCTTTGATAGATTTTATAGTGACGATGGGTGTTACAAAGCGCTTTTGAAAATTCTTAATTCAGAGTTATTTTTTGAACTCTCTGCTTTGTGCATATATAAGCTGAAATATAATTAAATTGGTCACATCAGATATTTTTTAAACTAGGGGATACCCGCGCATTAGTCAATTCCTTGCCTTTCCTTACATGAACACTAACCCATCACCTTGTAAAGTTGCAATGAGAAAACACCTTCTAATTGACTTTGAATGATTCCCCTACTATTCAGTGCAGTTACAAATCATTCTTGCATTTTTAAGCATTTTTGTATCTCTAAAGAATTATTTTTCCTAGGCGAAATTACTCATGTTTTTTAATTTTCCAATTCCAGTTTTCTGGAAAGTTACTTTATACAATCTATTTACAGGATTTAGTTTATTGTAATAACTTCGTTGATAAATACCTTTAGAAAACTAAATGAGAATTTTTCTTATACGGATTCCGTTGTTCATGTCGAATCAACTGGTACATCAGCAATATCATTCTAGAAGATACTAGTATCAGGACTAGTATCGGATTGAAGCAGGTAATATTGTCTAAAGGTTATTTTTTTAAATTTTGTTCACGTATAATCAAGTGTAACAAAAGTAATCAAATTGAAACTGTTTTGAAAAATTGGATAATTAAAAAAATTGTGTTAATTTTTAATGAAATGTAAATAAGTTTTGTAGAATTTCTACAAAAGTTTTACAAAACGATCTTAATATACATTGAAATAAATCTGGGTATGTAATTTAAGTATCAGTCTAATTTAGATTAAAAAATTTAAATTTAGGAAAGTCTGAATTTTTTCCTAAAAATTAAGCGTATAGACACAAAAACACATTTTATAAATAAACTATGGAATATGTTTTCGAAATAGCACTTCAAAATATTAAAATTATTATTTTAATAAAGAAAAATAAAGAATTAAAATCCAAGGAATATTTTTAAAAAATTATAAAAATATAAATAATTTGAATTTTAAAACTATTTGATTTTTAAAACTTTTTAATGTGATTGATAGAGTTATAAGTCAGTTTATATACATTGGAAAGTTTTTCCCTTGATACTAAATTTACAAAATTTTTAAAAATTTTTAGAGACGTGTTTATCTTGAGTCTAGAATACTCTAAGATCATTTTCTTGACTCATGCATTGGATCTCGTTTCTTTTTTAGTGTAATCATTCCTTTATTTAATTCCATCTAAGCAACTCGTTTATAATCTTAATTAAAAAAATAAATAGAAATAAGAAATTATTTTTATCCAAAATTGTAAATCAAATGTAAAATATAACTGAAGTTGAAAAAAAATTAAATTATAAGTAACAATCTGAACTAAATAACAATATCTCAAATAAAGAATTGAAATTAATTTGAATGGTTTCTAAACGAAACAACGTAAATTAAAAATAACTATAATAACTGGAATTTCTTGTAAATCCTAAAGGGAGATACAGCTTGTCATATATTGGCTCAGACAAAATAAAAAGGGAGGTAAGATTTTTCGGAAAAAATTTAAATTACAAATAATAGTTCAAACCAAATAAAAATAACTTAACTTAAAAATTATTTAAGGTGAGTCATCACGTTTTAATTGACAATTAAAAATTAAGTATTCTCATTAAAAATCGATTTTTAAATTTTTACATTTTGGAAGACTTAAACAGTTTATAATCTTTTAAAAGAAACCACGTTAAAAATTCCTATTAGAACGTATAAAATCAATAATAATTTTTAATGAAGATGTAATGAAACATCTTAAGTTTTAACTTTAAAATGTATTTTGATCAATATTTTTTAAAAATTTTGCATATTGTCTGATGGGAAAAAAACTAGGCACTTATAGTTTTCAAATTTTTATGTTAAGTACATTATATTGGTATATTATATAGGTATTATGTTAAATACATTATATAATCATTTGAATATTTTCATTGATTTTAAAAATATTAAAATTAGTATATGAACGTATAAAAATAATTGTAAAACTTAAAAGAGCTCTTAAATATATAATTCATACACATATTCCCGGCAACATAACTTCTAAAATTATCATATGAGTCATAACTGGTTAACCGAAAAATATCTTTCTTTTTAAATTTGGTTTAAAGCTTTATTTTAAACCTACATCCGGTTTATCATATAATGTAAAAACAGTCATATTAATAATTCTAATGAAAGCACAGACAAAACAATCTATTTTGGAGAGCTAAAAGCTTAATCTTTCATAAAAACCAATAATGTTTTTATCTTTGGTCACTTTCAGCAATAAAAACATAGTCTGACGCATTAGAAGTAAGTTTTCTCCATTATATTAATTGAAGTCATTTATAAGTAATCATAGCGGGAATTAGAAATAACTCTACTGATTCGTATTTTTAGAAATACTGACTGTGAGCTATAACTTGTTATTTATTGACTCGGATAAAATGAAAGAGGATGTAAGATTTTATAGTCCGAATGCAGTTCTGAAGCTAGACTCGACCTTGAAATGTACGATGAGCTTTGTATCTGTTGAGATTAAAATCGGGAAGTGATATCTAATGCCTATTCATAACACATAAAACGGATAATCCACCATGTCCGTAACTTAAAAAAAAAAGTTGCCGCAAAATTTATTACTATTTTATATTCCCCAGTATTAGTGGTTTTATGATGCTACGAGAGAGATTATTATTTATGTAATTAGGTTCGATATTGTAAGCTAAGTATTATCCTATTAGCTGATGACATTTTTCTTATTGCGAACGTTTTCTTAATGCTCTAAGTAAAATATGTCGAAATTTGAGATAGCTTGTTTAATTTCATGGATCTTGGCTTTTTTAAGTGTCGGTGAATATCAGCCTGGGGGTGCTTTGCTTGGATGGCATTAAATAGATTAAGGAGGAATCGTTGACCTTACACTTGGGAGCTAAAGCAAGCTCTCTCCTTTAGCCCTTGAGTTCTACCTACAAATATTTTAAGAAGACACAAAACATTTAAAACTTCAAAAAATTCCCTTTTTCAGAGTTAGTTTTTTTATAGCTATTTTTTTCTTTTTCTTATGCCACAAACCTCATAAAACTATTACAAAAGCTCAAATTATAATTTCAAAATATTGAAATTAGAAACATTTTGCCATTAAGAGGCGTTTAAAACTGACATTACCCAAAATATAGAATTTGCAACTTGCGCACATATTGAAAGTATAAATTTGAAACTTGATACGAATGTTATTCCTGACCATAATAATGACAAAATATCTTACGAAAATATCAATATTTACATGCTTTAAAGTATTGGTTTTACTAAAAAAGTTATAAAAATTAAAATTAAAATTAAAAAATAGAAAAAAAATAAATATTTGTAAGACTTTTTTTTACCATTATTATTGTTTTAAGTCCCGTGTAAAATCACGTACATCTAAACGTAGATTATAAGTATAAATTTGATACACATGTTACACATAAGCTGGCAATGTAGAATCTTAGAAAAATATCAATATTTATAGATTTTAAAATCTACTTAAAAATTGTACTAAAAAGACTTTACTAAAATAGTCTGAAATTTTCATTTTAAAAGTTAAAAAAATGAAATAGAAAATATTGAAATTTCTTAGATGTTTCGTCATTATTTTTATCATCAAGTCGTGTATCAAGTCTGCCTCAGATATCGAAGAAAAACATTTAGTAGAAATGATTAAATTCTGATAATTTTACTATATAATTCTTAATATAGATTTAATATTTTGTATAATGTAAAAATAAAGTATATTACATAGATAATTGATGTGCCAGAAACAATTGGAGCATATTCACAACTTTTAGACCTGTGCTTCAAATGTTATATGCCCCCTTAATCTTAAAAAATAGTAAGATGCAGCAGATTCTTAAAATCTATTTAGATAAAATAATTCTGTAGAATAAAACAGATTTGAAATTGTTTTATGTATGGGATTATTTATCTTAACAAATAGAAAACTAGAACATGAGAAATCTCATTAAAAGTATATTTCTTTGGCATGATGGATTTTGTTTAAATATGTACCAAAATATTTTGTAATTTTTTAAAAAAGTCTATGACTTCTGAGCGTAAGTACTTTATTTGCTATGTAAATTTTAATCACCTGATAGCAAGCTGTAGTCACTAGAAAATTTGAAAGAAACTAGACTTCCCGCAGACATGAGTTAAAATCGATATGACTGTGTTTAGTTTCATGTTCCTCTTAAGTGATTTTTAAAGTTCTTTTTATGCCTATTCTGACTTTCAATCCTGGCCTTAAATAGGCTAAAAACATTATGACAGGTAAAATTTGCTTTACTTTAAAAAGTTGCGCAAAAATTTTGGATTTTGCCTGAAAAAAAAGAAAAAAGAAAAAGGAAAAGTTTTTCAAATGCATAAATTAATTTAACACGAAAATTAGTTGAAAAGAAACCAGGGTATTACAATGCTCCAATGAAAAGGACAAACACAGCATCATTCGGCACTGGAATAGGTTATTCAAATAACTCGACTGGCATAGAAGTTCGTAGTATCCTAAAATAGCTTTAAGGGATCTCAGAACTACCTAAATCTTCAAAGTATTTGAGCTTTAATTTTTTATGTATTAGCTCTTTTTAAAATCCTTTTTTCTAGCTATGGTATATTAAAATATTTTTTTAATTGAGATCGATCTAAGAAAATAAATTCATTTAGATTGGATTTTAACTTCTGTTTCGGTGAAGTATATATTTATATCAAGTGACATATTTAATGCAATAAATAGGATATTTATTTCCATTATAATTTTGCGAATTCCACTGCGTAGCACAAAAATTTAGAGAGTGGTTGCATTTGATTGTGTCCACCACTGTTATATACCATGAAAACGAGAAAAGCTTATTTATCTCAATTCATCTCTTGAGCCTGATTAAACCCCTTTATCAAGCAAAACTATCTTCTAAATTTAAACGCATCCACTTTTATCCAACTCAGATTTACTTTAAGTAGTTATTATGTGCAAAAAGGGAGAAAATGGGTTATTTTTTGTATACATTTGGTAGAAAAGAATGTTTCATATAATGTTAAGCTTCTTTACCGTTCAATATTTGTATTTCCGAACTAAAATAAAAAATAGTGCACAACTCTTTTATTCTCCTTCCATCAATTGAGTATATAAAGCATTTATAATAACGCAAATAGCATTATAAAGGAAGGTGTGGACTAATGTTATTACATAGCAGTTTTTTAGAGTAATTTTACAGCTAGGTAATCTGACTGAAACAAATACTGAAATTTAATATAAATTCCTCTTTTTTTACAAACCTATACTAAAAATAATGATTGGCTTTTTACTGCAAATAAACAGCGAACGATAATTGATTCTTCTAAAAAATTTTCATGGTCTGTATTGAGTGAAAATCATTCCGAAAACGTAGTTATCCCAGGTAATGCCCTCCTTTTGTAATTTATTTGTTTTTCATGAAATTCGTAAAAGGTGCTCTTTTTTGATAAACATCACATATATACGTGTCTGTGTCTGTATTAGGAGTAGATTCCTAAAATTAGTTTTTTTTTTATCAAAATATATAGAAAGACCATTTGAAATCATCAGTCATGAAAAAAAACACATTTTTATTACATTCTCGTATTAATATTTTTTGTAAATTAATATAAGTACTTTGTATGTAGTTTGTGCTGAGAAAACGAAGTAATTTCTTTGGGTGATTTATGAGGTTATTTTTTTTTTTGATAAGTTAATGCAGTGAGTTTTGTTTATAAATTTATACTCGTGAACCTACACGAGTGAAAATATTTACATTGACATTGTTGTTTAATCTTAGAGAAACTAATAACTGTCATCCCCTATATAACTAAACTCGTGTTGTTTTATTTAACAATGGTCGTCTGATTAACTGTTCTAGAAATGGTACTTAACTGCAGTTGTTAGCTGATCATTATTTTAATCGAAATATTTTTAAGGCGATGATAAACTATCATCTGTGCAGTAATTGATCATAAATCGGTTATTTATAGCATTTTGAACTGTTAAATATAATTAAGACTGAGAAATAAAGGGTTTTACATGTTTATGCACCAATGTCAAAAACTGGAAACGATATTTGATTAATGATTTCTCCAAGAAATATTATTTAGAACACTAAGTTTTTATCATTGTACACTGATGATACTTTAAAGAATTTTTGTTTTGTAATTAAGTTATTGAACTTATAATATTTTTAACTAATATAAAGCAAGGGATAGAAATTATAAAAAAATTATGTTCTGATATTTCAATATAAATGTGTCTTTTTTAATGTGAAAGCAATTAAGAGAACATATTAAAGTTCGAAATTTAAAATTTTCATTTAAACAGCTATTCTTCGATTCATCATAAAACAATATTCTGCTACTTTTAGAAGTAAATTTAATTAACTTACTTTTAGCCGAACGATGACCGAATGGTTAGGGTGTTGGCTCTTGGAACCGGAGTTTGTGGGTTCGAATCCCACTATGGAATGGATGTTCGGTATCGGCTTTAAGCAGTAGGTCCCGGTCTCGTTAGCCCTCGTGTTGAAAAAAGTAGACCGTAGCGCTCCAAAACAGAAACTTATTTTTAAATTTCCTTATCTTTGAAAAAAATTAATTTTCTCGTTTTAAGAAGATTGTTTTTTTTTTTTATAAATAAGATTTTAAATGTACCTCAAATGAAAAAAACAAACAAACTGGAAATTCACTTAACCGCTATATGACTTTTGAACTATGTATGTAAGAATCTAAATTTTTATAAACTTAAAATTTTAAAAGTATTTGTCATTTTAAAATTTAAAAACTGTATTTAGACTGTGTTTAAAATCTGGTAAGAAATTGAAAATTTAAAAAGATTAGTCTTTATTATATAAAATAAAATATATTTATCACATTGAGGTTCACAAAAGAAGAAGAATAATTAGCTAGAATTTAATATAAAAAATTCGCTTCTAATTTACAAATTTCTAAAGTTATTTTCGGATTGTGAGAATTTATGCATTTTTCACTGGATGCATATATATATATATATATATTAACAAAATGTGCTGCTTCATGTAACAAAACTAAAATTTTTTATCAAGTTAGATCCTTATTAATGATGTCGGAAAATCTTATTCTAAACAAAGCATTTTATTTTATATTGAATCGAAAATAGACTATTAACGATTTTTCAGGTCTAAAAGGTACTATGTCCCCTTAAAAATTTGTTGGATGATAAAATTTAATTAAATATTTCAGTTTTCAAAATACATTTTTATTAAAAAACCGAATCCAAACCCCGAATGTTCTAAAACGGAAACATACCAAAATACAAAGTAAAATAAAAAAATATCGATAGAAGATTTAAAGAATTTTTCTACAGTAAATTACATGAATTATACTACCCTTTCATAGTTTCACCGTGTAAACAGTTTTAATGATAATTATTCTATGATAAATTTAACTACACCAATTACCAAAAAAAAAAAACTTTATCACTTTAAAAACTCTTTCAAAACAATATTTGGGCTTTTATGAAATTTTGAAAATATTTCTTATGCATTTCTACTTGTTAGCTTTTCGAAACTTATAGATTATATACCTAAAACATTATAAATAAAAAATTGGATCCAATTAATTCGTTTCTACACATAAAATCTGTTAATTCTCAATGTAAAAGATATGCATTGTGTTATCAATTATTTTTTGCATTTTTATTTTTTCTCTTCATATTTTCAGATAATAATTAAGTTTTATTCGAACAACTGAAAAGCATTCTGTTTTTTAAAAAAGGATCATATTGTTTCTTAAAGGAGTATGCAACGATCATTGTTAGTAAAGGCAGTTTTCCAGTAATTAGTACTGGAAATTATAACTGTTTTTTACATATATATATAATACTAACAACATTTTAAAAATTTAAGAAATTTGATTGGAAGCAAAACTTGCAAGTAGACTAATTAGTAAAATTAGTTAGCTGCCACTTTAAGAGGAGATTAACTTAAAATTTTATTTTTAAAGTATTAAAATTTTAATTGGGTTTTTAATTTTTACCATGAGACATAAGTTTGACAAAATTTGCTCAAAAATCATAGATTTTTTAGTGAAATTTTTTGATATTTTTAAAATTCTAAACCAATTAATCTAAGCACATTTTTCATTAAATTTAACGTTTTTTTTTAAAAGATTCAATTTCTTTGCCATATTTTAGCTAGTAATTGGCTTTTCAAGGTAGACGAAATAGCATGATTTTTAAATTATTACTTAAAATTGTTTTTTAAGAAATATGTGTAAACTGTAGAGGGAAAAGTTTGTACTTTTTACGTAATGAACACTATTATCCCCAGATGGTGATACTTGTAGTCAACGAATGTAAAAGCTATTAGATTTTTTAAAAATTAATCTATGCATGATAATTTTTAAGGCATGGTATGCATTGCAATTTTTGCAATAAAACATCATTTCTGTAATACAATTGATACTGTGTGATACAAATGGAAATTTTCATGGACTTTAGTTGCAAAAGCATAGTCTAGAAGTCTGATATCTTTTTACAATTAGAGGTATATTTAAGCTCGGGAGGCAGTTGATATACCTATAATTGCGACAATTGTTAATTAACTTTTGTATAGTTTTATCAATTTAATCAGTGTATGGATATAATACAAAATAAAAACATTAAGTCATCTGTTCATTGTTTAATATAAAATGTTACACTCTTAAATATTTTTGCATTCACATAATCGTAATAACTTGTTATGACATTAATCTTAAATTATTTTTAATAAATAACTATATGATTAAATACCACTCCAAATAAAAAATAATAAATTAGAATTGTTTTTAAACAAATTTATTACATTATAAAGAAATGTAATAGAAAAATATTTTTAATTCGAAATGGAAATATTAGCAGTACTTTTAAATAATTTTTTTTGCATTATAAAGAAATTAAAACTAAAAATATTCAATTCGCTTTTACCATCAGTAGTCTCATTGAAAACGTATATTTAAGCCCTTTTTATTTAATCCTATTATTTGTCATATTGTCGTACTCTTTATAATTAAATATTAAAGGTCTTATCACTGTTAAACATAAGGATTCTATGGTTTTGTTACTAATCTTCGAGTTTCCATAACTTCCTTTTTTTATTTCATACTGAAATATCTGAAATTTTCTTTGTAGAAATCTGTTATATATCTCTTTAATAAATTAACCTTTAATACTTATAAAAATAATAAAAAAAATATACATTTATTACTTCATTTTTACGTTTGTTAAAACTGTTCTTACTTGTGCGCATGTTTACAAGAAATATTTTGCAGTTTTTAATGAAGTATATGCTTCTAAAATTGAATCTAACTAAAAAACCATAAGTTTAAGCACATTATATATTTTTAAAACATGTTTATAATTTTACCCATTTTTGGGGGGTAATTTTAACATCTGTTTGCTTCTCTAAAATAAAAAATATGACTCTCACAGCAATAATTTTAGTTGAATGATAAGAAAACATTATATTGAATTGCTGAAAGTTTTGTGCAAAAATATTGAACAGGTTTTGAGAAATCTTGGGCGCAACAATAAATATTTGCATTCTGAAAAAAAATCAACTTGAAGTAATAAGTAAACAACTACTAAGTCCACTGAGAAGTACAGAATTCCCTAGAGTGTCTTATATATTTTAAATTAAAACTTTTAAACTAAGCGGAATTTTTCATGTCTTCTTTAAAAATTAAATGCTTAGAACATCTCAATCTATAATATATATATATATATATATATATATATATATATATATATATATATATATATATATATATATATATATATATATATATATATATATATATATATATATATATATGTGTATATATATATGTATATATATATATGTATATATATATATATATATATGTATATATATATATATATATATATATATATATATATATATATATATATATATATATATATATATATATATATATATATATATATATAATATATATATATATATATATATATATATATATATATATATATGAAATATCCAAAATTTTGACAGTTCAAGAGGTTTTAATGAATACGAGAGTTAGATTTATGAAGCTGCACAAGAAACTCAGAGTCCGCACGTTCCCCATTTCTGGTACAGTGTGAGATACACATGAGACAAAATTTGTTTGAATTGTCTGTTCGTATGGGAGATAGGTACGATGATTTAGGGGTTCATACGATAACATATTTTATTATTACGCAAAATAGTAAATGCACTACAATCTCCAAAGAAAGAATTTTTATCAAAATTTGAAACCTTTTTCATAAAATGGGTGATCATACGGCGTTCGAATTTCACGTATGATTGCTTCCAATTTCTACTGAATGTTTAGCATTCATACTGAAACATAATAGGGTATTGAATTTCACTTATGTTAAATACAATTTATAGAAAATAATTATTCTTGCATATGACTTGAAGAATATTTTCTTTATGTTACCACTTTGTAGAGTAATAAAATATTTAAAATTTAAAAGAACGAATAATTTTGGCTAAAATTGAGTAAAAAATAACATAATTGGAACATTTAGAAATCACTAAAATAGTAAACAAAAACTAACTCGATAATAAGGACAGGATAACTAAATTTAGGTTTTAATGAAATAAAATAATCATCCTATACCATAAATTTAACTAGATTATGAGAATTTACACTTTTCTTAATTTTTCTAAGATAAAGCGACATTTCATATATTTGGTCAAATTAAGCCGGTTTAAATGTCTCTTTCGTTTCTATTTAAATACATATTTTATATATTGCGAGTGTAGATGTTATCTAAGCATCTATACATTAAATGAATTCTCAAAGAACTTTTAGGTGAATGACTGTACCGTTTAAATTTCAAGCTAATTAATCTAAGAAATTTTCTTACGTGAATGTCAAAAAATTAATTCTAGAGAACGAAACCAAACTATTCAATCATATAAAGAGGTAGAGATATTTTTTCTAAATTAAAATTTGTGCGTCACTTAAGAGCGAAGATTTAAATGTTTCACAAGTCAAATGTTTGGTTTGCTTTGCACTGTTGGTAGAGCGATGATTTCACGAAGCATCAAGACGTACCATTGGGGCCAGAATGTTGACTGATATAGATCTTGTAGAAACAAAGAGAATGCCAAATTCTCATCAATATAAGGTTGTTTGAAGGCCAACGAGCTCAAATAATCTCTGCTTAGTAGAAATATCTGTGAACACCTAAATTCACCGATCCAATAAAATTCAGTTTGTGTATACTTGCTGTCTAAACGTTAATAAATAACAGTTTAGTTATGATTTCCAAATATTTTTAATAAATGTTAAGGAGATGTGACACATTTTTACAAGTGATACTTTTAAACAAATAAGCAACTGCCTAACGAATAACCAGTTGACAGAAGTTTGCTCAAATTAAAAAAAATTACCAAGTTAATGTTGAATTTTAAATAAACCTGTTCTCCTATTAGGTCTTTGGTATTAATAAAAAAGACAAAGTACTTTTCTTTACGAAAATATTCATAACTAATACTTTTTTCGATTCATCAAATATAAAATACTCTGTTTTTCATAATTCTTGCATAAATCATTCATATATTTAGGGAAACTAATTAGTTTTACCAATTAAAGTAATATAAATTTTTAAAAGCATAAAATATATACACCGAAAGGAAAACAATTAAATTTAGTTTCCATAACTTTTTAAATATATATACTAGTATAGGAATTAACAAAGTTTACACCATGGTTCCGTAATATTTTATAGAAGCATTGTAAAATATTGTAAAAACTCCATAATTAATTATACCAGTAAGGTATAGCGCCACTGGTATGAGTCCTAAGGTGTACGGCCTGTGAAGACCAAAGCATTTTCTCAGGTTGAACAAAGAACAACCTAAAAATTAAAATCTACAAGTTGTTAATTTATACATTTCTTTGGTGCAGTTAGATTTTTTATTTGGTCTCGTATAAGACAAAAACCACCGGCTGAGAACGTTTAGTAAACACGAATACACTATGGATAACAAGTATATCCTTTTCTCAAATTCTAAAATAGTAAACCAGGTACTTAAAAAAATAGTTTACAGAAGAATAAGTAACTTCCTTTGATTAACCAGTTACCTGCCAATGTTCCCAAATTGCAACTCTATATTTCAGTTATGATTTGACCTAAAAATAATATCATACTAACATACATACATATATATATATATATATATATATATATATATATATATATATATATATATACATATATATATATATATATATATATATATATATATATATATATATATATATATATATATATATATACGTAGATATATTTACACATATATATATACACACATTTATATATACATACATATTTACATGCATATATATTTGTGTGCATACACACACACACACACACACACACACACATATATATATATATATATATATATATATATATATATATATATATAAGGAAAAATCTCAGGGTTTTTCAAAACTTAGTTCAAGGGCTAAAAATTCCCTCTTCATTTTGCATTCCCCTTTTTAATCCCTAACCGAAATTGACCACTGGAGCTACAGTTTAAGCCCTCAGAGGAGGGGGTCTGTCCAATTATAATCTTAAATGGCCCTAGCAGACAATTTAGGAAATTTCCAAATAAAAAGGAGATTCACGCTGTCGGAGGCAGATTTTTCTAGATATATTTTCCCACCGATGTTGACCCAGGTGTTACGGGTCTTGTACATAGAACTTCATACTAGCTGACCCTTCAGTTTGTCCTGTCCCTATAATGAAGTGGGATGTCCTTCAACGTTATCTTAATAAAGGTCTTTGGCTGAAACGGTATCATTTTTATGGCCATGACTGCAATCACCCATCGAGAAGTCCTTCTCATTACATATATATGTATGTATATATATAAGTATATGTAGTTACATATATATGTAATGCCAGAAGATTAGCACGATCCATTAGTAAATTCGAAATAAATCTTTTTCTTTTCATAGACCAAATAAGGTATTTTTTGACATAGAGATAGTGTGAAAGACGAATAGGTTTTATATTTGACTTTCCCTTGTGATTACCATGTGTACTGCAGAATAAGTATCATCATTACTCTGTCATCAATCAGAGAATCTCTGCAAAGAAAAGTAGGTACTATTGAGGTGGAGGCAGGCTACGATGCTAGAGATTGAGTTTTAAAGTGTCCACTTCGTTTTTAGAGGCACTTCTTGCAAATTTCGAGAAATCATGTTGGATTTTAATTTATTCATAATGATGCTTTAGGAAGAAAATAACACAGTGTGCTCATCAACGACTGTGTTCATGTCTGAAATGCTTTTTCGTGATGTACTAAATTTGTGAACCTCATATCTATCTATTTATCTATCTATCTATCTATCTATCTATCTATCTATCTATCTATCTATCTATCTATCTATCTATCTATCTATCTATATATATATATATATATATATATATATATATATATATATACATATATATACATATATATACACACACACACATATATATATATATATATACACATATACATATATACGTATATGTATATATACGCATATATATACACATATATATATGTATATGTGTGTGTGTATATATATAGAAACATTAGTAAAATATAGTGTTCCAATTTGGAAGCATTGACGGATAAATGGTTAAAAATATAAAAATAAACGAACTATTATCAGATGTGTGACTATGCAGTTAGACATTTCAAAATGTGAACAAGTTAAAGAGAAGAATATCGAGAAAAAATCAACGTGAAAAGTTGAGGGTGGACGTCTCCAATTGGTCTCCACGAGTTGTAAAAATACGCAAAGTTTTCCTACGTTTAAGCATCCTAATAATAATTAATTTATGGTTAATAAGGAAAAATAAAAAATAAACGAACGAATTTCTTCGATACTGTATGTACAAGCATTTTATATTTTTCTCTTTCTTCTGTTTAGTCGTACTTTTTACTTAAGGTAGGACCACCTGGGAGACATTCTTTTGAGAAAAAGACCTCGCCTTGAAAATGCTTGGGTACCATTAAACTAAAAGATATGTTTTGATATGAAATTAAAGATAAATAGCTTTCTTATTTTCTAAATCCAGATTCTATTAATAGGAGCAAAAAATTTTTATTTATACATAATAAATACTAAATTTATAAAAATTTAAGAATTTGCAAATGTTTGAATTTGAAAATTTGATTTACCTTTTAAAAATTTTAGATTTAAAGAAAAAAAAAACATATTAACCTCTAATTTTTTAATAAAATTTAATCGTATATGTATAGTTATCGTAAGGAAAAAATAAATCCCTTTTTGAACTTTTGGTGTATGTATTTTATGTTGTTTTAAAAATATATTACTTAAAAGGAGAAAGTAATTGTTTATGAAGTTAATCTAATTAACTTATTTATTTTTAAAATTTCAAACAAGGGAGCACTGTTTTTTTATTATGAAATTGAAAACGTGTTTTATAATAAAAATTATCCGGTGCTATGCCCCCTTAATATATAATCATACATGATATTAGCGGGCTATTTCTGTTGAGGGTGAATATCAATAAAATTTGTAAAGTAAGAAGAAACGCATATCATATTTAAGTAATATATATCAGCAAAAATACAAGTAGTTTTTTGTGTTATTTTCTCTACCGCATTTTAAGGTAAATGACCTTTGTAGTTAAGAAAAATAAATGTTTTTCAAGTTCGGACCGTCTATTATACCTTATTACGAATACTTTCAGTTTTTTAAGTTAACGCATTGTAATGACAGAATGCACGCTTAGTGAATAGGTTGGAGATTTTTCAAGATTTATTGAAATGGTCACCGAAATACTAACAATTCATTTCCTGTTTAGCTATAATACCTTTCATTTTGGATATATTATAAATAAAAGAATAAAAAATGCTGCTATTACATTTGGAAATTTCTTTTAGATTAATTTGAGAATGAAAAAAAAAGGATCACACAACAGTAAAAATAGACTCCCTGGAAAAAGATGTTTTTTGAACGAAATACACATGAAAGTGGTGATCAAAACCCTGTCCAAATCCGTCAAATGCAACAGTAATATATGTGGATTTGTTTAAATGATAATATATATATATATATATATATATATATATATATATATATAATGTAGAATGAGTAAATGAGACTGCAGACTCTACGACGATGCAGTTCATTCGCACTATAGAAACATTATCATTGTAGATAAAATATCCCCCATCCACTGAGTTTTTTTGCACATAAAACATTTTGTATCTTTAGACAAATTCTGCCATTTTGAAGATTATTTGTACTCTTAAAAAGAAGAAAAACATGTTTCACATTTGTTGTATGAATAAGTGAATAGTTGCTTGAAACTAAAGTAATCATTCGTTTCAATCAGGCATCTTATAGATTTCGTCTAAAATTACTTTTCCCCTAACACACTATACAATTTTACTATTGTCTAAGACTTGGTGATCTGCTTCATCTTTTCATGTGTATTACTTCCTGAAATACAGCAATGACACATCCCTTCATGCATCATATCATTATGCTTGTTTGTTTTATCACCTCAGACGAAATTGATGAGAAAAATCGTAGAGGGGAGAGAAATGAAGAGACGCTTCGGTGTTTTCACCCTTTTTCTCTTTCCAGAAATTAATTTCACCTGCGGTGGAAGAAAAGAAAACTCACTTCTGAAATGCGCTGAAACGTAACAAAACGATAATAACACAAGTTTAACTTCTTCGTAGAAAGATTTGAGCTGAACAATTTCCTTCCAAATACAAGCTGTTTATTTTTATATATAGACCTGTTTCATTGGGATTCTTATTCTGAATGAAGTTCAGAACCAATTTTTGTCACTCCAATAAGATTTTAACAAAGTCCTCTTGTACATATAATGTAGTACGTTATCTTATTTAAATCTTTTGTGTATTGCCTTGATTTGGGTAAAACGCTAAAAATTTATTAATATAGAGTTTTATGGTAAAACCGAGGAATTAAGCAAAAGAAAATTTGAAAAAAAAAATATAATAATGGCAATTATAAAATACTCGCCTAGTAAAGATGAGTATGGAAGGTAATTAACATATTTGTGGCAGGTCGTTCACACTTTACGGAGAAAATTTTGATAGTTAATGTTTTTGTGAAAAAGCAGTATATTTTAAGGCAATTTGCTGATATCTGATACTCATGAATTTTCACTATAATACCATATATAACATATTTGTGGAAGGTCGTTCACACTTTACGGAGAAAATTTTGATAGTTAATGTTTTTGTGAAAAAGCGGTATATTTTAAGGCAATTTGCTGGTATCTGATATTTATGAATTTTCATTATTCAAATTTTAAGTGAGGTTACACTTTTTCTTAGTTCCATCCTGACAGTTACTCTTTCGGCGTTGTTCAAAACTCCATTTAGAGTACTTGAATGTCGTTTTTCTGAGGTTCGTTTGAATAAACCGAAAGCACAAAAGCCCGTTTGAGAAGCATCAAGCGCTTTCACAGGTATTTCATTGAATGGGAATACACTTATTCCTGTTTGTGATTATTTTTCTTTATTAACCCTTTAATGCCTGGCATATAATTTAGATACCGCAGTAAAATAACTTGTAGAATTTTTATGTTTTCTTAGAAAGAGTTTTCTTTTTCAGAGTAGGTAGAGGGAAATCTTTTAAATAATCTACAATATTTTCAAGGAAGTTCTATTATTTATACATTTTTCACTTGGATCGACACTTTATGATTTTTCGAAAAGTCCACAAAGATTTACTTTTTTGCCTGGTGCATACATGACAGATTGCTTTATCTATTATAAAACTGTAATTTGCAGTCAGTACTTATTTTACATTCATTACGAAATAAATCTTTGAGGTTTTTCCTTTTTCCCAAAAGGCATCCTTTGATGTTTCAAACAATAGCTAAAAATTGCTCACGTATTGAGCTGTAGTATTCAAACCTGTTCAATTTGATATTTATTTTATTCTGTGCAGTCCATAATAACTTATATTCAAGATATGCATCGATATGTAATGTGCAGAAATGAGTCGGACATCAAAGGGTTAAGTAAACGAAAGTTTATAGCATAGATATGACTAAATGCTTTATTCATGTAAAGGCCAACTTTATTGATTTACCTTTAATATAAATGAAGTTTCTTTTTCAAAAGGTAATTCGAAACTATTTTACTTGTATAGTTAATTATAGCTTCGTCGGACTTTTTTTTTAATTTTTAAGGGGTCCCAGAAACCAAAATTGTCAATTTTTCAAAATAAATATATATGTTTAGATTGAGATATTCTATGCATTTAAAAATGAATGGTATAAAAAATTCCGCTTAGTTTATGATTAAAAATATAAAAGACACTCTAGTGATTTCTGTCCTTGGTAGTGGACTAGACAGTTGTTTATTTATTACTTTAAGTGGATTTTTCTCAGAATGCAAATGTTTAAATTTGCGAGCAATATTTATGAAAACCTATTGAATATTTTTGCTAAAATTTTCAGCATTTTACTATAATGATGCTTTCTTGTAATTGAACTAAAATTATTGATATGAGAGTAATGTTTTAGAGTGGAAATTACATGTCAAAATTACCCCCCAAAAGGCTTAAAATTATAACATGTTTTAGAAATATAAAATATGCTTAAACTTACTGGTTTTTATTAGTTAGATTCAATTTTAAACGTTATACATTAAAAACTTAAAATTTAACATTTGTGTGCAAAATATTTCTTGTAAACTTACGCGCAAGTGAGAACAGTTTTAACGAACAAAAAAATCAAGTTATAAATATATATTTAAAAAAATATTTTTCATTATTTTTTATATATTTTTTATTATTTTTATATTTAACAGTCCCGAAAGCTCTTAAATTGCCTTTTAACAAAATTCTGCAACTATCATGAATCTTTTCTGGAACTTTCTAAACGTTGATGTATTTCGTACTATTATTTTCGTCAGCTGAACAGACAATTTTTTTTTATTGCAGACATTTAAATCCATGCCTTGTCGAACATAATTACAAATTTCCAAGTTTTTGCAGCTGTGTTATTTTATACAATTTTCTACATTTTTAAAAATTTTTCCAATAATTTTGCCAAAAGCAGATCAACTTCAGGTTTAACTGTCTTTTTTTAAACATAAAATTTGAGACTGATATTACTTAGATTGGTTATAGAAGTTCCTAGTTTCGAGGCAATGGAACTGTAGTCTGTGGAACTTCTTGTATGAGGAGAACATTTACATTTTTGCTCAATGTCCGACACATTTTTGATCAATTTCGCGATTAGTCATTTTTTCGTACTTAGGTACAGGTAGCTCCCTTAACACATTAACAAAAAATAGCGATATATAAAGTCATATACTTTTATGCCTTGAAATGATGTTTAAACATGGAAATTCGGATAAATTACTGTTGTTTAATAAATTTGCCATAAAATTCTGTATAAAAAACACATTTTTGATCAATTTCGCAATTAGTAATTTTTTCGTACTTAGGTACAGGTAGAACAGTTTACCTTACCACTTTAACGAAAAATAGCGATATATAGAGTCATATAATTTTATGCCTTGAAATGATGTTTAAACAGGAAATTCAGATAAATTACTGTTGTTTAATAAATTTGCTATTAAATTCTGTATAAAAAACACATTTTTGATCAATTTCGCAATTAGTCCTTTTTTTGTACTTAGGTACAGGTAGCTCCTTAGAACATTAACAAAAAATAGCGATATATAAAGTCAAATACTTTTATGCCTTACAATGATGTTTAAACATGGAAATTTTGATAAATTACTGTTGTTTAATAAATTTGCCATAAAATTCTGTATAAAAAACACATTTTTGATCAATTTCGCGATTAGTCATTTTGCTCAATTACATTGTCAGTTTTAAGATGAGGCTCAGAAATAATTTTCTTTACTTTCAGTTAGACTTTTTAATAACAATAGTACGTCGTGTTCCTGGAAGCAATAACTTATAGAAACTGTATTGATAATCTCAAATTTAAAGACTGTTCCGTGACTGAGTTTTCTGTTTGTCTGATCTTCGTTCAACTACCGAATGTTATTTATGCATTGAAAATCAATATCAGTATATTTTAACAACATCCTGTAGGATATACACGCAATTGCAATTAAATGCATAAATATAAAATTGTACAGGACACTTATCAGCTCTCCTCCATCTATATTCAGTATCTTAAATACTTAGGAAGAATACACATTGCTACTGTCTGGATGATATTCGATTATGTACCGTAGCAGAATACTTGGGATTATAATACCACTAATAGCAAGGATCCACTTCACGCTATTAAACTCTTGTTTAATTAGTTTTTGTTTTACACAATGTTGACCATAGAGCTCTCAATTAATTAAACAAACTATTATTATTAAAACCCTGCAGTATTACTAATCAAACAAATGTAACCTTATCTGAAAAAAAAAAGAAACCCAGCAGAGAAAATTAGTTTAGGAGAAATGGAATAAAAAATATAATAGTAAATAGTAGTATTAATATGTTTATATCTTTTTTTTTATTTTTATATAATTTAATTTCGATCTTATGTTTCCAATACCAGAAAGAAGTATTAACCCTTAATTTGACAAGATGTTTTTTCAAATATCGATTAAAATATATTTAAATAAATAATAATAACAATAATAATAATAATAATAATTAATAATAATATATAATATATTTAATATATTATATATTATCGATAAAAATATATATTTATTATAAAGATTTTATTTATTTGATTGTTCGTTGTAGCGGACTTAGCCAAATTAAGGGTTAAAGTACTTTTATACAAAATACAGACATAATGCATATAATAAATATAATTTAACATGAAATTGAAAGAAACCTTCGTCGTTTTATTTTTTAAAACAGATTTCTATTGTAAAGAAAATAGTTATTTGGGCAAACAATTCCTTTTTACTTTTTTCTAGAAAAAACAATAAGATATCATTAAATTGAGTCATGCGTTTTTTTTTTTTTATTTTAGAAAATATTTATTTTTCAGTAGCCTGATGCAGAGCTTTATAGTAAAATTTAAAAATATTTAATTAGGAATTTTTGTTAAGTTTTCTCATTAGTTTAATAAAAATAAGTAAGTAATTTAATAAAAAATAAGATTGTTCATTAATTTAATAAAGCAAATTTCCTTTCATGATAGGTAAAACTAACCACTACTATAAAAAGGAAAATAATAGTAAGATTTATATTAATCTTAGTCCTAGGAAAGAAGAAATAACGAAAGTTCAATGACTTGCAAATCCACCATTTGCAGCTTGAGTAAATCCCATTAATTATATTCACGTGAATGACTTTTTGCCTTTTAACTCAATACTGCCATTCAATTTTAATACTTGAATTTATGTAGCCACTTTTCCTATCATGGACGTATAAAGCGGGTCACATTCTGCTGCATTTCAATCCTAACTTGCTATGATCCCACTGTGGTATGGTTGTTCGTAGCCTTTTGGATTCAGCTTTAAGCGGTAGGTCCCGGTCTCATTAGCCCTTGTGTTTCAAAAAAGTAGACTGTGGTGCTCCAAACCAAACCATAATCTTTTATGTTTCTAGCTACCTCTAGATTCCCTGAAGCACACATATTCACTCTTAAACTTCATACAAAGACATATTTCGAGGACTTGCTCGATTTTTTACTCTTTTCTTAATGTACTTCTCATCTACATCATGTGATCGTGACCATTGTGAAATAAATATAAATGCTCTAGACAAACAATAGTACTACAAATTATATAATTCTAGTAATTTAATTTTTGCTTTAAAGTCTCATGTTTTCTAAAAGAGTTGTGGTGTATGATGACTATGTTTCTTCAAACTGATCATAATATTTTTTGAATACTTGATAAAATTATACAAAATATTACAAGTTATTCAAGATGTCTATGAACTTATAAAATTATGTACAGATATGTATTAATTGGTTATAATAAAAATGAAGAATAATCGAATAAATAAAATGTAGAATACAGAAGAATAAAGAGAAAACGATGTGTTGCTTTCTAAGATGCGTGAAATTCTAATCAATAAATGACACTAATTTTGTTTCTCTAATAATAAAGCGGTATAATAGATAGAAAAAATTATCCTTCGAATTATTTACGTTATTTTTAATTCCTAATTAATTATAATTTCATTCTCCTACTTTTCTTCAAATTTGTATGAGTTTTAGAACTTTCTGTGCCAAAAAGATTGTAGAAGTTTTGGGATCACTAATTTGTAGTTTAATACCTATATTCTATATAAAGGTATTTTGAATATTGTAATTTGACAAAACTTTTTTTTATTTCCCTTGTATTGTTTTACATTTTTCATTATAATAAATTATATCTGATTATTTCGAGATTTTCAAGGATTCTTAAATTGCATTCCAGTTTTTAAATTACAATTTAATTTGAAGAACTTTTAAAAATAATTTGTTTGGTTTTAAACAATCGCTTTGAAATTTTGATATACCGTTGTTAATACATCTGTAGTACCTTAAAATATGGTTCATATTTTAAGGCAATTTTTTTTAAATTTTTACCTTCAAGAGTAGCGTATTTAAAGGGTTAAGTATCTTTTAACACGTTGATCACAATAGAAGTTTATATAAATTGGTTGAAAATGACTTTTGGTGTTCAGGCTTAATCTGAGAGGATATATAAATATCATTGGTATTTTATTATTTTGGTGAATTCTTTAACAAAATGTAACTTTGTTGTGCACTTTTAAATTCTCGTCACGATATTAATGGAACAATTTTACCGTATGCGGTGAATGGGCCATATTTTATTAGTAAAATTCCGTTTGCACAGAACGAGTTTTTTTCCTTACATTCATTTATCCACAAGTAAGCACATACGTTTCTTCCAAATAATATTATTCCACCAAATCGTATGCAAAAATACCACTTTAGTCATTGCATATAAAAAGTATGGCCAGCAGTGCTGAAGTATAGCTTAAAGACCATTCTATATTGCCTGTAATCTATGAGGCTACAGAAAAAAACAGATGTCGGTCACCCTTGATCCATGTTAACATATTAACTACTACAAAAATAAACTTCATTTTCTGTCTACTACAACTTAAAAACTATTTACTATTGAACTTTAAGCTATTTTTTTCTTTTGATTATGTGGTATCAAATACTTTGTAAATTTAACAGAAAATAGAAAATATCAAGAATAGCAAGTTATATACAAGTTAACAGAAAATATCAAGATTTCAAAAAAATTGTTGTTTTTCTAGTTATTTGATCAGACACAATATTTTACATGCATTCATACTCCTATTCACATATTTTTTATTAGAGATTAAATCAATATGATGTCTTTAAAGCTATGAAGGATCAGATGGCTCTTAAGTTCTTCACAGAAAAAAAATTGTTGTTTTTCTAGTTATTTGATGAGACACAACATTTCACATGCATTCATATTGATATTCACATTTTTTTTATTAGATATTAAATCAATATGATGTGTTTAAAGCTATGAAGTATCAGATGGCTCTTAAGTTCTTCACAGAAAAAAATTGTTGTTTTTCTAGTTATTTGATGAGACACATTATTTTACATGCATTCATACTGATATTCACATTTTTTTTTTGTATTAGAGATTAAATCAATATGATGTCTTTAAAGCCATGAAGTATCAGATGGCTCTTAAATTCTTCACAGAAAAAAAAATTGTTGTTTTTCCAGTTATTTGATCAGACACAATATTTCACATGCATTCATACTGATATTCACATTTTTTTATTAGAGATTAAATCAATATGATGTCTTTAAAGCTATGAAGGTTCAGATGGCTCTTAAATTCTTCACAGAAAAAAAATTGTTGTTTTTCCAGTTATTTGATCAGACACAATATTTCACATGCATTCGTACTGATATTCCCATTTTTTTTATTAGAGATTAAATAAATATGATGTCTTTAAATCTATGAAGGATCAGATGGTTCTTAAGTTCTTCAGAAAAAAATTAATATCGTTGAAAATTGCAAAACTAATAAATTTATCCCTAAATAAATATTTTATTCCTGAATTTGTGCACTTGTTAGTCTTTTCAAGCATGAATTTTAATTGAATTAACACGATTGTTAGTCTTTTCACAGACATTATATTCAAATTAAAAAAAAATGTGCATTATCATAAGCATAAATAAACAATAATATACGCATAGAAACTGTAAAAAAACAAAAAGTATTGAAATGCGATTTTTTTTCAAATCTTATCTGTTGAATTTAGAATAAATTGAATGTCCCAGGATGTTTTAGGAAGAGTAGCAGTTCATTAGTTGAAAAAAATTTGTTTTTCTAAATATTTGCTTTTAAAATTACAGAAGGACTTGACTGTAAACATACAGTCAAGTCCATTTTTTAGCAGTTAAAAATGCTTTAAGGATTTCCTTTTTCAGCATATCAATATTTTATTTTTTGGGTATTTTTCAGACATTTAAATACAACTTAGTTATCAAAGGAATTCACAAAAAATAAAAAGAAGAAAAAATAACTGTAAAGATATTTTTTCTGTACAAAATGTCTCTAATATTATATTTCAGCACAGAATTGACAAATTATGAGTTTATAAATATATTAATTTGAATTAATTTTTGTATTAGACGCTGTAAGGTAAATAGTTGATAAATTTCAGATGTATATGAATAAATTCACATGTAGAATTAAATAAAAACATTCTCAAAACTCAAAAACTTTATTTTGGAAAAGCGTTTAAATTTATTATTCGTTATTAACTATATAGTATGTCGGGTTAATAGTTATATTCATAAAAGAATGTTGTACATTATAAATAAAATCTTTTTGCAATCAATTCTTAAATTTTTAAATCATCTAGACTGAAATATCAAAATTTTACTCAAAATTCATCGCAATGATAGTGTATTGTCCTAGGAGAGGAAGCAAGTAAAATTCTTAAATCATACTTAATTTATCAATAACACTTTTCACTTTTAATCAATATCACTTTTTCTAGAATAGTGTTTTAATTAATTCAGTTTCATTATATGTTCAGTATTACTATATTAATAACTTTGATACCTGTTCTTTATACAGTCGAACTTTGATAACTCGAAGTCCAAGGGGACACCCAAAAATATTCGACTTATTCGAAGTTCGAGTTATCGAAGTTAATTACCATTCCCCTCAACTGTCACTTAAGATGGGTCGACAGGGTTTAAATGGTTTGATATGTGCCATAATGCTATAGTTGTACACATTTCAAATTTTTAATAGCCTATGTAAACAACAAGAGAAGAATGAGTTCAAAAGGTTTAAAACTCAAGAAATTTGGTCTCATTACATATTAATTAGTATACATACCATGTAAATCTCATTTGAAAACAGCAGTTATTTTAAGGTTATTGGCATTCAGAAAGCCACCTAATTTTTGAACACAGTTAAATAGGGTGTTGTCTGTACCTTCGGTGGTCTCCATGTATTGTTGTAAGATGTGAATAGCGTCCTGTGCTTGCTCGTCACGAGTGGACTGGCATTCGAAGTTTTGAACAGAATTGTGTTTCTTACCGGGGAAATCTATCCCAAAAACTTCGACTTAGAAGATGTTTACTTCGAGTTATCGAGACAGTTTTTGAAAGAAAAGTATAGAAATGATTCGGGACTTGATTAAAAGTTCGGATTATTCGACTTATAGGAAGTCGAGTTATCGAAGTTGGACTGTAAATTATAAACTTGTATTACATTTTATAGAGTTGTATACCGGACCAATCCTACTTCTGTTTGTAGTCATGACGGTTGGTTGGAAGTAGTTGAAGTCTGTCTAATTGGACTTCGTGGTGAAAAACTTGAATGTAGCTCTATAAAAATATGAGAAGACGCTGAAATCAAACGATGAGGTGCTGTATTATATTCATCAAAAAGCTATATAAAGTTTTTTTAATAAATAAAAACATGTATCTAAAAAAACAAATCTGAAGTGTGCTCCACATGACTCCTTTGTGCAACTTTTATATCATGCATTATTTTTTAATGCTGCGAATGATTTTTTAATAAAATAATATCATAATCATCTATCGCACATTGCCTTCAACATTTAAAAAACATTTCGTTTCTTAATGTAATCGTGTTGTAAGTGGAGCTCAAGTGCTGTTCTCTGGCGTAGACCCGAAACATTAATATTGGTTAATATTATGTCGAGACATTTCGTTACATAGATATTTCGTTATAAAAATCTCACAATTGAATTACTTATAATTCTGTACCAGTTAAACAATAAAAATTCAACGTTATTATCCACAATTAGCAGATCATTATTTTTGCTTTCTGAAAGTGGACTTTAACCCATATTGCACCAGACCAACTAAATATTTCTGCAAGTTATTAAAACTTTATCCATATCATTAATATGGTATAACTAAACATATAAAACTAAAATTTTGAAAAAATATTTTTAATTTTTTAAGTAATTAGCTATCCTATAAATAGGACAAAGGTCCAATACAGTACTAAAATCTAATAAATATCACTTTAATAGCATTAGGCTGATTCATATGTGAAATTTGGGAAACGGTCAAAGCAAAGTCCAACATTACATTTTAAGCATACTTTTGTTGGTATTCTCTTGCAGTTCTTGAACTGGCGTTTTTGGTAAGAGATAATAGAAAAAGGATATTACTAACATCTATATTTTATATCCAAATTTTATAGGTTTAATTTTCATGAACATCTTGCAACTGTGCCTTCCAAAATAATTTGTAAAATATATTTTTGAACAAAATCTTTCAGCTACATTAATAGCTTTGTTTTTAAACTACAAGTAACCTCCACAATGTTTGAAAAAAAAATAATAATAATAAATATAAAACTAAAGATTAAAAAATGACAATTTTTAAAGGGCTGCTAAAACTAGATTCTACAATTCAATATAATTTGATTTCTCAGTTTTTTTTGTTATTATGCTATAGTTTGCTATTTTAAAGGTGTTAAAATAAATTCCACTCAGAAAATATTTATAACTTTATTATTAAATGGAATTTTATTTGCTGTCCTGTTTATAGGACAGCTGTCCAATATGGGTTAAATCATTGTTTAAAATGTTTAAATAGCCGATATCTTTGAATTGCTTTGTTACAGATAAGTACTGATAATAGCCGTTATATTGAGGTTTTTTGTTATATAGAGGGCCGATTTCAGCTGCTTGTTATAATAATATAAAATACAAAATTTTAACATTTTACGGCTAATCACTTTTCAACTATGCCCTACAACGTTAATACACGTTTTATTGAAATTTCTCATTATATGTAGTGCAGACATCAATAAAAAGGACGAAGTGCACAATTTGACATTAAAAAGACTTCCAAATACAAAATTTTGACAATCAAAATGCATTAGATCAACGGCGTTGTTTGGTATATGATGATCTAACAAATAAAACGCTGTGTTTCATTCCGTGGGTTTGCATCCAATTATTGGTATGGATTGTTGGTTATGAATGTTTCGTCAAATGTTCTGCTATTTGACGATAAATAAATTTGAGTATTGCATTTTATATTGTTAAAGAGGAGTTCAGGGTTTTGCTTTGCTTTACTATTCACTATACTACTAAATACTACGAAACTTAAATTATTTTCAAACGATTATCCAATAGTTAAAATATTTAAAGAAAATATATTAGCAAGCTAAGGTGCTGCTTTTCAAATACCGGACATCATTTCACTAGGTCACTTGTTCAATTACCAGTCAAACTAAACGAGCAAGCTTCTTTGAATTTTCCTGACGTTCCTTGCACGGTTAGGCTATTGTGAACTCGCTAAAAATAAAATCACAGGCAAGCATATCTACAGCCGAAAGATGGCCAAATGGAAAGGACGATACTCTTCGGTACCGGAGTTAACGGGTTCAAATCCTTTTGAAGGCATAGATGTTCAGAAACGTTCGGAATCGGCTTTAAGCAGTAAGTACTGTCTGTTTACATCCTTGTAGCAAATCAATTGAAAGTAACTCTCCAATTCAAACCGCAAGCATATCTCCTTCTCACCCAAGGTGTGATTTTGAATTACTCCTGTCGTACACCCGCGAAAAGGGTAAAACCGGTGAAGTAATCCCCGGTGAAGTATTCTACTAGGAAAAATAATTATAATATTGTATTTTATTATCAGGTAATCAGTATCATTAAAATTACTCTGTACAGTTGTAATAAATATAATAGTTGTTTTTAAGTACTTTTAATTGAATAGACTTAAATTTTTCTAACGCTATTCGGCCTCATTACCGTAATGTGATACAGCTCTTTTCACCCACTACAAATAGTTTGCAAATCCGCCAGTTGTGGAGTAATGAAGAAGTATTAAAAAAAAGACAAATCAGACATTTTTGAGTGGCGCTTTTGATGTGTTTTGGTTGCTTAGCAACTCACTGTTGATCTCCTTTCGAAGCCGTAGGCTCTGAGTAATCCCTCTAATGGTAGGCCGGAAGCACGGCTTTCGGACCCTCTACCGCGCTTCGATGACTTTCTCTTGGGTTAGTGGCCGGGCCTGTGTACTTCACGGCTGGAAAAGTACTCCGCTGCAAGGTTACACACATTGACAGAAATTGACAAGACTTCGGAAAGATCCTACTTGACTTCCGCAAACACGTCCAATCCCATAGTCAGGTTTCGACTAAAATTTTGTAGAGTTTGCCAGTCATTACTAATCAATCGAACTCCTCTCTCCTCACAAACGTAGAGAAACCGGGGCATGCGTTTATATATATATATATATATATATATATATATATATATATATATATATATATATATATATATATATATATATATATATATATATTATATATATATATATATATATATATATATATATCTATATATATATATATATATATATATATATATATATATATATATATATATATATATATGTGTGTGTGTGTGTGTGTGTGTCAGGTCTAAAAAAGGGGTAGTTAGAAATTACGTGAGTTATAAACGATTTTAAAAAGGGAATTCTTTTATAATAATAAAATAAATGAAAAAGACCCACGCTCGCGTAAGCTTTTTGGATAATCCGGTCAGGCGGAAGCATTTTTGGAAAATTTGATGAGTTTGCAAACCGATATGAGTCAGTTAACTCGTGGACATGGAGCTGTGAGTACACTCTACGCGTGTCTTCGACGAATAAATGAAAATGGCGCAAGTTTTGCTTAAATGAAACGATGATTTAATAAACTTATTATTATCATCAAGAAAGACTGATTTCCATTCGCCTTAACACTCGACTTGTCATATATATATGTATATATATATATATATATATATATATATATATATATATATATATATATATATATATATATATATATATATATATATATATATATATATATATATATATATGAGTGTGCACTTTTGTATATGTATGTGTATGCGTGCGCACCATCATTTGGTTTTGTGAAAGAAAGCGGCCATATGTAACAGTTCTTAACTCATAACTCATGTATATATATACACACATATATATATATGCATATATATGTATAAATATATATACATATTATATATATGCATATATATGTGTGTACACGTGTATGTATGTGTGCGTACGATCATTTGGTTTTGAAATATGAAAGAAAGGGTTACACTTAGCAGTTATTCATTCTTACTTTGGTTTTGAGAAGCAGGGAACGAATAGGAAATCTCACCGATTAATGTCCTTGGTTTAATTTGGATGGCTGAAAAAGTTAAGATTAGAAAAATAGAACGTGAATGGGGAGAATTTTGAAGTACTTTAGGAGCAATATATTTTATATATTATACATTTGTATATTAAGCAATAATATTTTATTTTATACATATACATATGAATACATATACATATACATATACATATAAATGCATACACATGTTTGTACAAGCACACATATGTATGTAATATATCAAAATTATTTCACTTTAATATCTCATGAAAAATTCTCCTCTCACCCATTCTACTTCATTCAAATCTATTTTTCCAGCCACAAAATACCGGAATTAAAGGAGCGTCCACGATTTGAAATTCTTCCAACCTATTTCCCAAAGCTCTCTGTGAAATACATGTAAATTTTCTGTCCAGTCACTGCATTTTCCAGCTGTCGCTGGTTCTCAGTTTTTCCATCCGGTCTAAGTTACTTTTATTGTTAAATTCGCTAACAAAGCTACTTTCTCTGGGAAAGATTTCGCCTCCGTCTCGCTCTGGGGTCCAACCCTGTTCCAATACATGTTTTCATGGTAATTCTCTCGTCTGCCGTTGACTGGTATAAATGTCATTTTTAGGAGCTAATGAATAAAGTGTAAGTGTTGCTACGAACTCGGCCTGTTCTTCTTAACATATGAGCACGACCGCAACAACTTCATTTAGTCTGGCTAATTAGACTTTTTCTAGCTCCGCAAGCCCAGTCAAGTAAAAGTAATAGGGCTACAATAATTTATTGTGACCACTGTTGAAAAATTTGCTGATTTTTTATATAAAATTAATTGTATACAGAATTATTGTGTATAGAATTAATTTGGGAAAGGTTGTATTGATCTGTAAGAGGTACTTTTCCTGTTAATATCATTTGGTTTTTTATTCACCTTCTTTTTTTATGAAAATAAATTAGGGCATATGTTTATGTGCCTATACAATTAGGAATTTGTGTTTGATAAATTATATTTTGTTTTACATCCCACTTCTGACATGGGTGCTCGTCGCAGTTACAAAGTGGTTTTAAACAGTATAGGTCCTTGTTTAATTATCCCTCGTGTTGTAGGCAATTGACTATATCGCTCAAAACAAAACTCCATCGGAGTTCGTGGGTTCGAATCCCATTGTGGCATAGATGTTCGTAGCCGTTCGGAATCGGCTTTAAACTATAGTTCCCCGTCTCATTAGCCCTCATGTTGCAAAAAGTAGACCGTAGCACTCCAAACCAAACCAAACCAAACCAAAACAAAACTCGGTAATTAAGGCATGAACTTCTTCAACAGGATATTGATATGACAAGATTATGACAAGATTAAATTTCAAGCCACCATAATTATGACAAGATTAAATATGACAAGGCATGATAAGATTAAATTTTAGAGATCACTGTCTTCAGTGTGTTATTACCTAATTTTAATACTTTTTAGATGTTTCACAGTAAAATGAGGCAATGTCTTTTAAAATAACTTAAAAGTGATCAAATATGTCATAAATCTGCGAGGTTTTTTTTTTTACTATTTTTTATTTTTATGTTTTAAGGGGGTTTGCTCATTCTAAAAGAGTCTTAGTGCACTATAAAAAAATATTTTTCGGCAGACACTAAATAAATATATAAAAAATTTGTAGGATATTCAACTCTTATAAAACTTAGGAGAGAATAAGTCTTAGGTGAATTATAATTGAAAAATCTTCAAAATGTCTTGTATTATTGAACAATTAATACAAGACATTTTGAAAAATTTAAATGTCGTACTCTATTTATAATTAATTTTGAATATAAGAATTGAACTGAAACTAAAGTAATCTCAAAACTGCAATCTATAGAATTAATTATTAATAAAGAAATCTCTGGTTTATTAAGTTCAGTAACTCATGTAAATTTGAAATAAAGTAGAAGTAAAAGGAAATTATAACTAATTCATTTAAAAACAACCTAAATTTTAATAGTATAATTATCTGCATGATATTTCATTTTATACGTAAAATATGTTTACACTCATAAAAACAATTTCACTTATTGAGTGGAATTTTATAAATTTTACGAATCAAGACACAATATGTTTAAATTTTAAAGTTTACCCTAATTCTTCTAATTTTTATAGTAATCAATGTAGAGGAATAGTTTCATAATTTTGTACGAGTTTAAGCAACTTTTAAATATATCACAAAATTTTTCATGACATAAGTATTCAAATACTTATTATCGTTTAAAATGACATGCACTTTCAGCATATCGCAATACTTCTACTGATCGTATGAAGCCGAACGATGGCTGAATGGCTGGGGAGCTGCTCTTCAGTACCGCAGTTTGCGGGTTCAAATACCGCTCAGACATGGATATACATAACCGTTCGGAATCGGCTTTAAGCAGTAGATTCCGGTCTGATTAGCCCTCGTGAAGGAGAATAGTAGTCAGAAGCGCTTAAAGCCAAACGAATGTCTAAGATCTCTTTTAAATATGTAAAACATTTAATAGTCTGGAAGGCGACTTTTACATAAATTTAAACTCTAGAAATTTTTAATAAAAAGATTAAAATGGCTTTAAACATTTATTTCGTTCTGCGAGCTAAGCTGTAGTGTAAACAATTGATGCTCACAGGGTTATTCTAAAACAATAAAGCTAGTTTTTTTTCAGCCAAACATGTTTTATGTTCATCCTCAAAAATTGAAAGGATATTCTCAGGATTCTTTAGTAAAGAGGATTTAACATAAAGTAAGTTTATTATTGGAGGATAAAATAAACTACTTTGGTAATTTTCAAGCTTTTCGCATTTTCTTCTTTAAAGCACACTTTATATGTTCATTTGGGTGTTCTCAAGCTTATTTTTTATGGATTATAAGTTGTTAATGTCTTAGTGTTTTCGATCTATTACTGGGCCAAAGTATTATGTTCCTAAATTCACATTATGTACGGGCTCATGGCAAAACATGTATATGAATCGAAAGAGTGGGCCTTCTTTTTAGGTAAAGGCGTAGAAACTATAAAGATAGAAGCCCGATTTCGTCTAAAGGCAACTTTTTGATTTTTATCAATCTCATAAATTGAACATTATGCATATATATATGTCTGTGTACATGCATGTATATTTATATACACTTAACTCTTTTATACACGGTATATACATTCCTTAGAAAACCGTGTAGAAACATACATGAGACGTATGGTGAATTTGGGGAAATGTTCCACAGCTTTAAAAAATCATGTAAGATGAAAAATACTCTAAATATTTTCTTAAAAAGCCGTGCAAAATAGTAATAATGAAGTCGCTATTACTTATATATGAAACAAAAACAATTCATTTGTATTACAAGAAAAGATTAAAGTTAGTGTACGATGAAAATTCAGTCTATAAGTATACATATAAAAATTCAAACTGAAATTAAGAATAAAACTACTAACAATTATTAATAGCTACTTGATAACAAGAGCGCATGTTTATTACGGACTGGCTCAAAAATGCTATCCACACTAGATGTGCCAGGTATGGCTAGACCTACTGTCGGCTTTGATTCAAATGAAGAATTTCTTTCGTTATTAACGGCCTCTCTGTCGGTCTTTCTGTTGTTACAAAGTCTGTAATTAGCGGCTTTTTTGGCTCTCAAGTTCCTTATATAACTTTTGATATCCTGCTACACAAAACATAAGATTACTCTGAAATTGTAATGCACTCTCTGTATTAAAATCATGAGTAAGAAAATGAGTTTCTGTACTTGTAGAAAATTTCAAACCTTAATACTTGTAGGAAATTTCAAACCTTAATCAGCTATTAATAGTTGAACTTCACATCATAATCATAAACTGTCATAAATTCGACCAAATAGTCATCTTACAAAAACCTTTCTAGCATCAATTCTTTGATGTCAGTCGTTTGTATGCTGTTAAAACCTTAGCCACCAACTGCATTTGATAGAGTTATAATTTCAGAACACAGAGCTGAATTTTGTACTACGAAATTTCATCTTTTAACTCCTTCCCTGTTTGGCCCGTACGCCGTACTGGCACAGCTTTCTGGACTTTACTGATTTGACCGTACGGCGTACGAGCAATCTCATTTCTATTTCGCTTGCAGTGTTTCGGCCGTATTTTTCCAATTTTAGTAACAAATTATTCGTATAGATAGTGATAGTTGTCCAGTAAATGATAGCCTGCATTTTATTGTATTTTCTACTCTGATTGGTTCAAACGCGCAGGTTTTTTCGCATGTTTTGTATCAGAAGACGAATTGTTATCTTTCAGTGTATAGCTTTCTGGTTATATTTTACTAACCGCCTGATAATTTTATTGATGTAAGAGTTGAATAATATATTTTTACTTTTAAATAATGGATAATTCAGAGCGTATGGAGCTAATTTATTGTGATTCGAACTGTGACTTGTAATCAGAAACTGAATTATCTGTAAATGATAGTAGCGAAAGTTTACTAGATGACCTGGATAGTAGTGACTCTGATAGTAGTACAGATGGAATCAGTCAAGCAAGACAATTTTTTAAAATTAATTGTGATAATCCTTCAGATCCGCCTCCTAGATTTGCTTTCACTGGAATTCCAAAAATTAACTTGGATATCGATGAGACTAAAGGTAAACTTCAGTTCTATGATGCTTTCATAGAAAGAAAAAAAGTTGCAATAAATGCTTAAAAATATTAGAAATGTTAATTTTAATAACATATCTTTACTTAAAAATGTAAAATGAACAAAAAAAATGCAATAAAAAATGTGTCATTTTTTTGGCCGAATTCAGGAAAAAAATTAAACTGTCAAAGGGTTAAAGCATGATGACAAAATTTGTTTTCGAGCAAGCATTTAAGGTTGATTGGCGCAACTGTTTGATGTCAAAAGAAGCATTTGTAATACAATCCATAACCATAAACTTCCACCCTGCTTTTACAACAGTCAAATTTCTTTCTTGCAATAAGTCTAAAATATATTTAAACATTTGCTTTATGTAGCACATTTTACTTATTGCTATAATACCCTGATCGAGTGGGTAAATAAACCAAGTGGTATTAGACGGTAAAAACAGCATTTGAATATTTGAATGATCCGACGCTGGCTGGGTGGGCATGTTATTAACTAACAAAAGTATTTTGAATTCCAAACCTTTTTGTTCATATATTTCTGGACCTCTGTAGAAGAACAGTAGTTAAACCAATTTGTAAACATATTATCCATTATCAAGCCTTTTTAGTTGCCCCAAATGATTCGGAAGCTGTTTAATGTTCTTACATCTTAAAACTCCTGAAATAACGGATTTGTTGATTAACAGATGATTTAACATTTTATCAGCAGATGCATGACTACAAAACAAGATCATCCATCATCGTTCTTTGGCCAGCTGATTTTTCAGATTTTGCGTTCTTTCAGGCATTTTCTTCCAGAATAATTTTGTTTCATCTGCATTAAAATTTTGATTTGAAGTATAACCACCCTGTTCAATTATTTTTGCTAATTTGTCTAGGAAGCCTTTTTGCAGAATTGGTCTGCTGATGCTACTCCTTTTATTTTGTCATTATGTGTCTTTTTAGAAAACCTGTCAGTCATCCTTCACTTGCATTAAAATTCCAGTTTCTTCATTGCCTGAAGACTTGTGGGTAGTTCCATTTCCTGAAGTTAGTTGTATATTCCAAATGCTTTCTCTTGTATATTTTCCCTACCAATAGGTATTTCTCTAAGGTCTCTAATAGGTTTTCTCTAAGATAGGATTTCGACTATAAGAACATGTTTTTGAACTGAGTTTCAACCCAGAAGTTATTGATTGTTGATTGGAATTCTTATTTTTTTCTAGTTGTTTTTATAGTAGCTTCGTTTAAACCAAAAGTATTACCATCAGATGTGAGACATTCGCTTTTCTTTAGACGGTCTCAGATTTTTAATTTAGTTTCCAACGAAGTTGCTTGTCTCCTCGGAATAGTTTGTCGATGTTTAGGCATTTTATTAATAAGAATACTACAAAAACTATGTAAAATATTGCTTATAGAACATTTCTAGCCAGAAAACTAAAACAATATTGTAGTGATCCATTGTACTTAGGGATTATTCGCAGTCTTTTTACCTGAGGAATCCCTACTGGAAAAGCGTATGTGAGGGATCACATTGTCTATGTGCACGTTGTTGTAAAAGTGCTTGACTGTTGTATGGATTTCATGTATCTCACCAGAAATAAACTGTGTTGTGATTTTGAATGAGACTCGACCATATTACACACACACACACACATATATGTATATGTATGCATGTATGTATGCATATAGGTGTGTGTGTGTACATGAATGTCAATAAATGTGCATATATTTATATACAAATTTATATTGTTGTATGTACATCTATATAAATATAGATTTATGTGTATGTACATATTTATATGTGTGTATATGTACATGTATATAAATATATATGTCATCGTGTGTATTTGTATATATATATATGTGTGTATGTACATGTGTATATAAATATAAATTTAAAAATATACCGAAGAATAAAATTTAATTTAAAAAATGAAGTAGTGTGCTTTTAGACAGCATCCCCGAAATCCAAACTCAGCACCTATCCTTAATACATACCAAGGTTCGGGTACTGTGTGGTATGGTATGTATGCATATATGTATGCGTATGAATATGCGCGTTTGTATAAATGTGTGTTTGCGTGTATGTATATACATGCGTCTGCGTGGATATACATGCGTATATATATATATATATATATATATATATATATAAATATATATATATATATATATATATTATATATAAATATATATATATATATATATATATATATATATATATATATATATATATACATATATATATATACATATATATATGTATGTATAATACATATATATAATATATATATATATATATATATATATATATATACATATATATATATATATATATATATATATATATATATATATATATAATATATATATATATATATATATATATATGTATATATATATATATATATATATATATATATATATATATATATATATATATATATATATATATATATATATATATATATATAAATATATATATATATATATATATATATATATATATATATATATAATATAACAGTATACATATATATATTAATAACATGAAGGACCACCTTTATATATATATATACCACCAGTAACCGGCTATGTATTGACTCCACAAGGTATAATATATATAGGTAACTATATATATATATATATATATATATATTGCGAGGGGATATATATAGCATATATTTGTTTTCCAATTTGTATACAAACGTTCTATTGGATTAATGTCAGCTGAATTTGGAGGAGAATATATGACTTATATAGTCGCTGTGTTCCTTGAACTATTCCCTAACAATTCGACCCTATATAGTGTATATCCTGTTGGTTTACATTATATATATATAAATATATATATATATATATAAACCTGTCTTCTCCATAGCGTATAGACACCAGGGATTGTCTACATTATGACCACCTTATTAATAACATGAAGGACCACCTTTAGCCCTCAAAACCACCAGTAACCGGCTTGGTATTGACTCCACAAGGTGCTAATAGGTAATCTGAGGTAACTGGTACCAACTGCTCACCATCTGGTCCTGCACTTCATGTATATTGCGAGGGGATAGTGTAGTAGCAGGAATTTGTTTTCCAATTTGTACTACAAACGTTCTATTGGATTAATGTCAGGTGTATTTGGAGGAGAAGACATGACTTGAAAGTCGCTGGAATGTTCCTTGAACTATTCCCTAACAATTCGACCCTTATGACGTAGTGTATTATCCTGTTGGTTTACATTATCCAGAGCCTTAAATACTGTTATCATGAATGAGTGAACCTGTCTTCTCCCATAGCGTATAGACATCAGGGATTGTCTATGGGCAGTATGGATCCTAATATACTCCATGAAAACATTGCCTTCACCATAATACCCATTCGATGAGCCTTCACGATTTGACCCTTATCCAAGTCCGATAAATCAGCTGCTTTTTCCATTATGTTGCTAATCGCACTATGAATAGAAAGTCAATGCATAGCCAATTTATATACTCCAACATCAACAATATGGCAACACTTTTAAAAAAGCGTAAAATGTACATAAACACCGATAAAGTCTCGTGATCTGCAATATCACGTACGCTGAGCAGAAGAAGAAGTTCTTTATTCAAGTTTCACGTTACATCCATTGGCACAGTTAAGAATTTAATTTCCGTATTGATTTGCATTTGTTAACACTCTATTTTCTATTACACAGCGCCAAATATTCCCCTAGTGGTGACTTTTGGAACTAATTTTTTTTCCTTCGTCCCCCGTCTTGTTTAATCTTCCTACAAAATGTGGCGTCATTCTCGCAAATAAATCGAGCTACAGAACACTGTGAGTAATGTCAGTTTAATTATGGCCACCCGGTATATATACAGAATATACACAGAATATGAAATGAGGCTTTTTGTCTCGTTACGATTTGGGGTTTTGTGTGGTATTCACCGCCCTGCGTGTAACCTCGTCGTTTCACCTCGCGATGAGAAACTAATCAAGACACTCGAAAATTCAATCTAACTTCGTTTATTCATCGACATATCAAAGCATCATACGAAACCTTATACGAAACTACATCTATTAGAAAACTCCGTCGAAACTCTGCCGAAACTGTAATGGATCTCTAGACATTTGCTTAAATAGTCATTTGTGCCGACCAATCAGCTATTACTTGAAGTTACGTTGGTGATGTAACCCACTTGCTGAAACTCTATGTTTAGATATGGAATCGGAAGAACTACTAGCGAACATTCGAGAATATTAGCTAGGGTTCCATGAGAAGAATTACCGGAAAAATAGAATCTTAAACAGAAAGTGATAAAAATATCATTACACACATACACACGCACACACACACACATATATATGTATATATACATATATATATACATATATATACATATATATATATATACATATATATATATATATATACATATATATATATATATATATATATATATATATATATATATATATATATATACATATATACATACATATATATATATATATATATATATATATATATAAATATATATATATATATACATATATATACATACATACATACATACATATATATATATATATATATATATATATATATACATATATACATACATACATACATATATATATATATATATATATATATATATATATATATATATATATATATATATATATATATACATATATATATATATATATATATACATATATATATACATATATATACATATATATATATAAATATATATATATATATATACATATATATATATATATATATATATATATATATATATATATATATATATATATATATATATATATATATATATATATATATATATATATATATATATATATATATATATATATATATATATATATATATATATAAACGAATGTGTGTATTGTGAGAGTGAGAGTGAGATAATGAATACATTTGATTAGAGGTGTCTTTCACAGCTTTAAAAGAGGTAAGTTTTGACCTTATAAATATATCTTGCAGCGCTGTGTGTACTAGAAGGTGTTTCTGTTTGACTGCTAGGCTCGAACCCTGCACGTCATTATTTCAGACTGACCCGCTATCTACTAGAATATATCGAAAAGTATAAAACACAGGAGACAAACAGTCAACGGTTTAAAGTTTAATGTTTGATGTATAAGCAATTTTAATGTATTTCTTGTGCAATAGATTAAAATTACAGAAGCAATATATTAAAAATGGCGATGTAGGTTATCATACAATTATTTGTAGAGCTATGGGAGATGGTTTTGAAGCTAGAAGTCTCCATTGGGTTCTCTATTACTTCTGAACTGCTGCTAGTATACATGCCGAGTTGATTAGAATCTAGTATCCAGTTCCTGTTTTATCTGTCCTGTGTAAGCAGAACACATGCATGGCATTTATTTGATTCCATCTCTCTTGTCACTGAGACATAAGCATGTGAGAGAAAAGTGTAGAATTAGTATTAAATAGCCTTGATCAAAATACAGGAGATTATTCGTTGTATGAAAAATAAAATCATTTTAGTTAGCCTCCCGTCGTAAATTTTTGATTTGATAAATGTCCGTAACGACTGTAATGTTGAAGCCGTCAGTAAATTACCTATTTGAGTGAGTATATGTGGGCTACACGAACTCCTCGATGAACAGCTGCTTTAAAAATTAGTATTATTCTAATAGAAATTTTCTTTTCACAGGTTTGAGGAAAGGAAGAACAGACAACAATGGATAAATTAGCATTGATGATAGTTCTGTTTCTTTTGTTTTCCATTGCGTCTTCTAAAGAACTAGGTGAGATTTTTAAAATTTATTTTGTCAGTTTATATGCATCCATTTTAATATGAGATTAAACTATATGTTGTGGGTAGTCAAAGGGTTTGGAAGTTAGGATGGGAACAAGAGATACATGTGTCATATTACTGGCATCGGCACACTTGTCGACACTAGTAATATTTGATACTAGCAAGTGTGCCCGTGCTTTGCTACGGTGAACTTAATATATTACTTTTAAATAAATATTTTTTTTTCGTGCATAACTCTCTCAATTCGTCACAGTGCAGTTCGAGTCATTGGCATATTTATATATTTCTATTATAAGCTTATTATAACAATATTCAGTTTTCATACTACTGTATTACGTACAACCTTAATAGATCTTGCCATATTACGTGGTTGAATAGGAAGCAGAGGTTTTGACAGCAACAATGCTAATTTTGTTGGTAGTAATAAATGTTGTCCAAAATTAAGGAAATTTATAACAAACGACATGGTTTTGTATGAAATAGAAACACACATTCATAGTGACAACCATATGAATATAAAGATAACTATACAAAATGATAAGTTTTTATTTGCCTATGAGAGTCACTGAAATTTGTACTTTTTATTGTTAGAATATTGTTGATAAACATTTCATTGTAACATAAAAAATTAACCAAGAATTAAATTTAAAATTAGTTCTTATACAAAAATGCTATAATTTGCGTCACATAGAAATGAAAGGTAGTTCCTTTATATCTAAATTTCCAGGTCAAACTGAATTGATAGTACGCAGACGATGTTTAAATAATATAAAATAAGAAATGAATAAATGAAATATTTAAAGGAATGACGTCATAATGATAGAAAAATATCATTTTCACCTATTTATTATGTGATAAATTGACAATTTTAATCTCCCGCTTTTAACCGATGAAAACTGCGTTTAAAACAATTACTTGGCATGACGTGACGTTGCTAGAAATATTGCTTCTTTCACTTAGTTATGATGCGATAAATTAAAAAATTAATCGTTTGCGCTTAACTGGGGAAAATAATGCTTGGAATAATGACATGAAACGCTCGAAAAAGGGGGAAGGTATGGATTTCGAACGTTAAAATTTTTCAAAAACCTTCCTAAAGATGCACCTAATAATTACCCAAATTTTCACGGCGATTGGATTTATGGTTTTTGAGTCTATTGCGTACAGACAGACAGACACAAATTCATTTATATATATATATAGATATATATATACATATATATATATATCTATCTATATATATATCCACATATATATATATATACATATATATATATATATATATATATATATATATATATATATATAACAATCAGCGTTTAAAGGTCACATGAATAGAAATGGCGTTTCCTCGGTATTTGCTGAATTTCAGTAATGTTACAGTTTCTTCGTCGAAGGGTCTTTAAATTCATAAGTAATTAAACTGAAAAAAAGAAGAAAGTTTAAGTACTAAAGGAATAGAAAGGGCCTTAAAAGAAGGTATTTATTTAGTTTATTCATCACCTTGGTCTTAAGCTTTGTATCTGCATGTAAACTTTTCTGAAGGTTCTCATTTTATTAGAATCTAAGTTTATGGGTTTCAGTCGATACGATATAGTCGTAGACATAAGATCAAACATATGGAGCCTTTCATAAGATCAAATTTAAAAAATAAATTGCTATTAAGATAATGAACGATTCCATGAAATATTGAAAAAGGTAAATGACGTCATCCAAGGATAAAGGATTCTTTGCTTGACACAAAACTGAATGCAAAGTAATTTAACTTTAATATATATATTTGACGTCACAAAATATATATTTCTCTTCAAACAACTAAGCAGGGGTAATGCAGTTTTTTTTTATTAAAAATAATTTTTATATTGTTGTTAACCTAAATATAAAATTAGTCTTCACTATTAGCATACATAAATAGTAGGGTGATTTGACTTATTGAAAAAGCTATGTCTTATTAAAATTTGGAGGGAAACTTTTACTATGGGATACAAATTAAAAAATCTCGATCCGAATAAAATTAAGTATTTTTGGGTGAATGTTTTTAATAAAAACTAATTTAGACTATTTCATCGCTATTTTCCTCTTTTGGCTTTCATAAACCAACATCATTGCTAGTCTTTGTTACTAAGTACATAATTATAATTTTCTTATAAAGACAAATCTTTACAAAATGAATTTAAAAATTCAAATATTGCATTACAGGTACGTCAGTTTATATGCTTACCACACATATGCTAATAGAAGTCAATATATCTCATAAACAACATTCTACTAGACTACATCTATATGAAAGATAATACTGAAGTACACATACAAATCGATATGTGTTATAAAATTTTTATACTGTCTTTTCCTTAAATAATAATTTATATTTCTTTTACAGATGACACAGCAGTGGATTATATAACAGTCGATTTGTCGAGTGGAATTTGGGATAAGGGTAAACCTATTACAACATTCGTAGAATATCCAGATGTGCAAGAAAAAGAAAACGAGAAAAACCTCGAAGAGGAAACTGTTAGCCAGAATAATTACAGTTATAATGATGACCTAGCTGTGACTGAAACCTCAGAAATTTCAGAATCCTCAAAAATTAAAGATTGGAGAGAATATATTGCACAGACGTTTACTCATTCCGAACACTCTGAACTGGGAAAAGAATCTCTCACTGCAATGATATCTCCGAATTCAAAATCCTCATTATCACCAAGACCCACTATTGTACTACAAGGTGAACCTCCAATACGTGCTGAAGACGGTAGTTTTTCAAATTACCCTGTAACAATATCAGAGAAAGAAAAATTCAATCCTATAAATCACTCAATCCCCAGTTCAACGACTCTTTCTTCAGAAAATAATGAAGGTTATTTATTTACAAAATTATCAAGCGACCAGGAAATTATTCATACAGATGATACAACCTCCGTTCCCACCTATTCAGTTCCTGAAAATTCCAAAAGCCAAATAATGGACACGACTGTTCGAGAAAAAACTATAACAGACGATTTGTCGGGTGGAAATTTTGCTAAGGGTAAACCTATTACGACATTCGTAGAATATCCAGATGTGCAAGAAAAAGAAAACGAGAAAAACCTCGAAGAGGAAACTGTTAGCCAGAATAATTACAGTTATAATGATGACCTAGCTGTGACTGAGACCTCAGAAATTTCAGAATCCTCAAAAATTAAAGATTGGAGAGAATATATTGCACAGACGTTTACTCATTCCGAACACTCTGAACTGGGAAAAGAATCTCTCACTGCAATGATATCTCCGAATTCGAAATCCTCATTATCACCAAGACCCACTATTGTACTACAAGGTGAACCTCCAATACGTGTTGAAGACAGTAGTTTTTCAAATTACCCTGTAACAATACCAGAGGAAGAAAAATTCAATCCTATAAATCACTCAATCCCCAGTTCAATGACTCTTTCTTCAGAAAATAATGAAGGTTATTTATTTACAAAATTATCAAGCGATCAAGAAATTATTCATACAGATAATACAACCTCCAATCCCACCTTTTCAGTTCCTGAAAATTCCAAAAGCCAAATAATGGATACGACTGTTCGAGAAAAAACTGCAGATGCAGATTTCACTATTACACCTGGATCAAATTTAATCGAAACCAGTACCGATGTATTAAATCAAAGTTTGATACCTGATAAAGATCAAACTGCAAGCCTAAATATTTACAGTTCTAATGATGACCTAGCAGTGAATGAGACTGCAGCAGTTGCAGTAGAAATTGAAGGTGTGCAAGAATATGTTTCACAAACGTTTACTGCTTCCGAATACTTTGAGCTGGGAAACGATTTCCTCACTGAAATGATATCTCCGAATTCAAATTCATCATTATCTACAGTGGGGGTTGAATCTCCAACACGTGCTCACAAGAGTTTTTCAAATTTTTCGGCAGAAAATAATCAGAGTTTTTCCTTAAATAATCCCCAAGAAAAAATTATCATTTCTGAGTTACTTACAAAAGATAAAAAAGAAATAAACTCGACCCATTCAACTATACACGAATCATCTGTGATATATGAAGCAAATGTTGAAAATTATACATTGGAGAATGCTACTGAGAATAGCAATAAAAATTACTTACTAAATATCACCGATATAGTTACAATTCTAGAAAATTCAACCATCGATGTTTCATCAAAAGGTTTAGATAAACATGCAGTACATACCTCGATGATTCCGGAAGTACTCTTTTCTAAAACTTTGACTGATTCTACATCGCATCCTCAAGATAATTCAGAAAAAGTGTTGCTTGAATCAACCCCTAACTCTTCAAATCAAAATATTTTAGATTATGTTCCTGAAAAAGATTCATCGCTTCGACAAAAGGAGAGTTTGAATAAAGTATACACACTTATACTCACGGGAAACTGCTCAGATGATTTACCATCACATGAAATGCAGTCAATTACTGAGATACTTAACAGAAAATTAAACGCTCAAAACAGTACAGAATTAGTCAGATGTTTGAATGTTTATGAATTCAACTTTACTTCCGATAAAATATCCCGAAGATCGTTAGACAAGGCTGTTGGTATAATACACGAAACAATAAATCCTAATCTAGAAGCAACCATAGTGGATTATACTTTCATCGTTAATAACGTTTCATCCAAACAGCAGAATGATTCTGAAAATTTTGTCATTCCCATGCTCATTGTTTACATTTTATCAGGAGTGATTATAGCAATTTTTATAATTATGATATTTATAATATTTTATCTTTGGAGAAAATGCAAGAACAATTCAGAGTCTGTGGATTTATCTTATATGCCCCATGTTGCCTCTAGTATTGATGATTATAAGGTGGCTCCGATTCCAAGACCAAGTATTTCTTACCCGGAGACCAATAGAGGTTTTTTGCATGCTTACTCTAACGAAACCTACAACCGTACTCCAGACGAATTTATAGTACAAAGTCATTTATCTAACGGTAATGGAAAGGAACATGTTGAGTCTAAGCTGCAGAAAGAGAAGTCGGTGATTCTGGAAATGGAAACTTTTAACGTAAAAGGAGATGCCAAGGGAAAAAGGCCTAAATCCGCCTCTGACTTTAAAAATGCTTCTGCTGGCAACTGGGATCGCCTGAGAGATAAAGGAGTTATCAAAAGGCAAAGTCAGGATCATTTTGCTATGCATTGGTAAAAGAACAAGTGAAAGATACCAAGAACAGTACGACACCGTGGCCTTTGATTTTCTGCAACTACCGTTAAAAATTTTTCAAAGTTCTTCTTAGAGCTTAACGAAAGTAATTTATTTTTACAAATGTTGCCATATACTGTACGCACTACAGTTAAAGTGCATATCACGCTGCAGTTCAATTTCAACTCCAGTTGTTGGTGTTGTTCTCAAAAGATCTTAAAATTTTAAATAACTTTCTTTTTTCTAGCCTAATTAAAACTTTCTTTTGAAAAGAATTGCTATAAATTGGATTATTTATTTACTATTTAAAAGGATGATGAATGTTATAAAACGTTTTTATAAATTATTAAATTTCTTATAGAGTTTTGTATACTAAAAAATTAAAGTATAAATGAATTAATCATTAAAATTCTTCTTCAAAGTTCAATTTTTTGGTAGTTTCTAAACTGTTACTTATAGTACTCATATTTTTTAAAAGATTCTCACATTGTTTATTACAAATACTTCTTATACATATTAAAATAAATCTGTAAATAAATTTTAAGTTTCGACTTCATTTAGATTCTTAAAATTAATTTTAAATTTAGAAAAGTTTTATGAACATGAAATTTTTAACGAAACGTATAAGCACAAAAATATCTATAAATTATCAGTTCAATAAATGGACTAAATAATACTCTAATGTGTTCAGGAAATGTTTAAGTAAGTGTAATTTAAAATTAAGAGAAAAAATTAGAATTAACAATGACACAGAACTTTTTAAAAATTAACCAAAATTTCAAAAACTCAAATTAAAAAATTATTTGATTTTGCAATTTTGTAAAATGTAACGCTAGTTCTATTTCAATTTATATGTATCCAAAGTTACACAAGCCTAAGTTAATAATTTGCAATATCCACAATCTAATGTAAATTAAAAAAATGACCTGAAATTAATTTTGAATGCTAGAAGAAATTTGAGACTTTTGATATATTTGAAGGTAAAAATTTTAAAGTTATTTTATAAGCACATTTGACTGCTATTGGAGTTGAATTTGAATTGCAAGCAATTTTTTTGTTTGTTTTTGATAAAAAGCGCTTTACCGAGCTTTCAATGTACATACATCCATTATTCTCATTAGTGAGCACTGAACATATTATATTTGAATGTATTAGTATAAATCTATTTTGTTCCAACATATATTTCCTATGAATACATTTCAAATAAAATGCTAAACTTTTATGTGATCATAAACATTTAATCAGTGTTCTTTAAGGCCATACTATTGTATCATGAATTTGGTAAAGTGCCACTTGTACTCACTTTCGTTTCTCAAGTATCAAGATACAAGTCCGAGAAGCATTTTTCCCAGTCATTTTTCCCTTTGAAGTTGGGAATTTTGTTCTCATACGTAAAGTTGCCAATATTCAAAATGGAGTTTATAGTGGTTTTTTCAGTCTAAGCAGAAAAAACCCTGTTTACTTTTATACACGTAATATTGAATTGTTACCTCCATGAAACAATTTTTTTGTTTACTGTTGATGGTAATTTATTCTTTTATTTTTATAACGGTATCTGTTGTTGGGATTAATTTACTTTTTTTACAAAACGCATTGCGTTTTAAGTCTGTAAATTACTATTACTGAATAAAATATGCAAAACATAAGTGGAGTGATTTTTTATTTTAGGCTGTTTCTTTACCTCAATTATGAATCATGAATTTTACAGTGGTATCAATGTACAAGTGTCTTTCTGCAAGTATGGAGTAAAATATGGAGTTAAAATTGGAGAATACTTATTGAATTTCAGTGGAGTATACTTTTATGGTCTATATCTCAAATTTATTTTTTTAAAAACTATTTAATAACTTAATTAAACTTTTTTCATGGAATAAAAGCATTCGTCGAACTACTATTTTAAAGGATATACATTACATAAACGAAACTTTCAGATAATTCGAAAAGTATTAAATGGCATGGAAAAGTATTGAAAGAAACTTCTCCAAAACTAAACAAATGCATTAGCACAATTTGACTAAAAAAATCATATCCTTAGATATATTTGGCTTTATTAAACAAAGTTATTTATCTCCCCTTTTTGATTGGCATTAAAAACTTTTACTCTAAAAATACAGAGTATCTTTATTATGCACAAAAACTTTTAAAAATCTTTTACGCAAAATAAACTGTGACACCTCAAGTAAATTGTGATGAAGTTTCTGGAAGATCTTATTATTGCGTCATAAAAAAAGTATTTTATACCTATTGATGCTCTTTTTAAATTTTTTTATATCATATTTTTAAACTTCTTTTCATTTTCCTTGCACCGTTGATTGCATCGTTTCCTTGCTTCGTTGCATCGTACAAGACAATGAATGTTTTGACTGAAAAATTGAAAGACTCTCATGTATACTTTGAAAAGTGCTGTGAAAATACAAAATTTTTACGAGAATTCAAAATAGAACAAAATATTCATAGATTTAGTTTCATGAGAGGGATTTTGTAACTGAAATGACTAGTATCTTCCTCATTGAAATGAGATTAATGAATTCCAGCATTGCCAGATCTCACTTGGCACTTCAATATTTCCTTGTTATTTGTTTCGGAAGAAAAATGTACTCAAAATAACGACAGCTGTATAAGAAGACATTACGATAGAATGTAGAGCAATAAACTGAATTGAATTAAGTATTATATACATTTCACTTGGAAATCAAAAATCCAGAAGATCCTGACGAAAGAGGTGGAGAAAAGCTGCACTAAATTACTAGATGTAAAATAGATGCTACCCATTTAAATTAACTGAAATGTAATCCTTTATTACTTTCCTAAAAACCACTCCCATTTCTTCTATTGCCCTGAATTGAACTCTTTTATGTATGAGCGATTCGATTTTCATATTAATCTAGGAGTATTACAACAATCTCCAAGAGTCCTCTAACTTTTCTCTTACATAGCACTAACCCATCACTCCTTAAAGTTACAACAGAAAGATTCATTATAACTGACCTTGAATGTTTCACCTCTTATATACAACAGTTACAAGACATTGATGCATTTTTAAAGAAATTTGTTGTCTTTTATTTCGTAAGTTGGTCTTTTCAATCCTGGTGCCAGTAGTAGTTATATTTGCTATTTTCTACCCTAATTAAGAGTTTCAATAAAATTTTGAAAATTTTTCTAAAAGATCAATATATATGTATGGGTGTGTGTGTCAGGAACTTCACTGTAATAACTTCAGTGAACATAACTGAAGAGACCTGAATAAAAATAGTTCTTCCCTCTGTTTTTGGGATATTGTTCGTCAAATCAACCAATATACCACGAGTACTGGCGTTCTAAAGATCAGTGAGACCATTGTTGAGATGACATAAAGTGGAGAACCGGATTCCTATAACAGTTTTAATATTTTTATCCCTCTCCATCACTGATATGAAAATGTAAGAAAAAAAATCATTTTCGGAATTGTTATATATTTGACCACCAGTGGACTTTCAGTTGGATCAAATTCAAACATACCATTTAATTTTCAGTTTACAGAATGAAATACATTTGAGTTTGATACAAAATTTAAATTTCTAATACACATATTTCAATATTTATCTTGGGTAAAAAAAATTTCCCTTTTCCTATTTGATGTTTATTTCTCAGTTCTTTTTAATAAACTACTTGATAAAACTAAGTAATTTTTTAACAATTAGTATACTATTAAACAACGTTTAAAAGTTCAGTCTAAAAGGAATAGAACTTTTTGTTCTATGATGAATTGTTAAAAAAAAGACTTTTATGATGACAATATTTAGTCTCCAAAGGTACTTTATCCCCTAAACAAAGGCTGAGAAAAAAGTAATGCAACTGGAACATTTTGAAGTCGTTAATATGATGACAAAACCATCAAACTGGAAAATATGATTTTTAAGTTTTAAAGTAAGGATGAAAGACAAAAAGGAGGTTTTAGTGCAGTAAAATAATCATCCATTTGGAAAATTTCATTTCTAATGAAATGAAATTTTTCAAATGAAGCGTATGCCTAGTTTGACTTTTTTAGGAAAATATTCAGATTTTTGGCCACATATTACCTTTTTGAATTTTTCTTGCCCTTTTAAGTATTTTATAACGATTTTCAACTTTTACAATAAGGATGTACAACAGAAACCAGGTTTTAGTGAAATATAGAAATCACTCAAATGAAAAAAATTTCATTTCATTATAAAAGTTTTTTTTTTCTAGTTTGACATTTTCAGTAAAAATTTTCAAAGTTTTAGTTGCATACGTCATTTTGTAATTACCTTATTTTCTAAAACAAGGTAATAAACGAGGTTTTCAATTTCAAGTTGTTGATTATGCAAAAATATTCTTTTCCACGTTGTGGTGGAAAAAACAGGTAGAAATATGAATGCAGTCAAATCCCGTCATAACAAGTTACCAAAGATTTTGTTCACTCTACCTGAAATTTTGGAAAAATTTTAGGTTTAACAATATTTATAACTCAATAGTTGCTGAATCTATTCAGTAGTGATGCCATTGAAAAAATTATCAAAAACTTTTCAGGAGATCATGAATATTACAGAATGTTCTTAAAAGTTATGAACTCAGACTTATGTAACTTTGACCACTTACACATTGAAGTAAAACTAATAAATCAGAAGTTTTTAAAAATCTCATGACATATAAACAAATTTTTAAAGTAATTTGTTAGTTTTAAAATGTTCCCCGGTGCATGAATTTTCATTTTTTCCCTTCTGATCTTGCCTTATTATTAGTGAAAATAGCTTTTAAACATTTATGGGTACTTTTTTGATAGACTGGACTTAAATTATAGGAAATATTTTTATGCTTGTATGTTGAATTTTGGTGAGAAATTCAGAATTTTATATATTAAAATGAAATTAAATAATTTCTAAATTTAAAATGGATTTATAAATTTATTTTAATGTATATTAGGAGTGTTTGGTGTGCATTTTGATGGATTACGTGAAAGATTTTGTAGTAAGAGGCATTTTAATAATTAAAAAAAATTAAGCAAAATTTTTCGTAATCTTAACTGTTTTTAATAAATATCCTAAGGCTCTTAATTCTCTTATACTTCATTGTATATGTGAACACAGATTCAAAACTCAAAGTTAAAAATTTTTTGAAAAGTTCGTGATCTTCCTAAGATTGAACTTCAATAAATTTAAGTGTGCATGTGTAATATTCACTTTAAACGCACAAACTACATATGTCAGTGATTAAAGATGTGAATTATGAAGAGGCATTACTACAATATGTTTTAGAAATTAACAATATTAATGTATTAATAGATCAACAAAAGGAACAAAACTGGAAGATATTACGTGAGACTCGTACGCTACACAACGAATGTTTCTCTATTATATCCGCGTTTGTACTTAGTTCAGTGGACTTTATCCCGAGGAGAACTATCATCCACCATATACTGCACTGGGTAAAATATATTAAACTGAATTGAAAAATTACCTATTAAATTGACAAAAAGAAAGACATATGAAAAAAGATTTACCTTTAATTGTTCAATGATGATTTTGATTGACGTGATATAATTTAGAGAAAAAAAAATATGAATTCCTTTATACAACACAACATGCGTATATTAATTTTACTCATTTTGTTTTAAAAATTGTGACGAAATACTGCTTTCACCACTGCAAAAAAATTTGAAAACAAAAATAATCTGTAGATTAAATAAAAAAGGTTCGTTATATCCGGTTTTTAACATTTCAGAGGTTTTTTATAAAACTAATTTTGCTGTAAAAATAATTTATCTTTATTTTTTCCCTACTATTTATTCTGACGTCATTCTAGTTTAAAAAAAAAAGTTTATGAATTTTTTTGTGCAACACAACAAAGACTCCAAAACACTTCCACTTTTGTATTAGTGCAAAAACGTACTAATTTTAAGCCATTTTTATGAAAAGAGAGACAAAAAACTGTTTATACCGCTTCTAAAAAGGTATATGGACGATTGGAAAAAACTATTGTAGTTTCACAGGTTTGACGTAAACGGTAATAAAAAATTAGCATTGAAATATAAGATAAACAGCTGACAATAATTTTCGTTCATTATATACGGGCGTTCATTTTATCCCGAGTTCGCTGTAACTTTATTCAACTGCATGAAAAATGAAGCATTTACATTATATCATTATATTCATTAATTTTTTCAAACCAAAACAAATTTCTAGACTCGAGTTGTAATGTTTTCGAGTAATTCATTTGTATTTAATCGTCAAGAATTGACGGTTTTCTTAATTATTTTAATTGCGCTGACCAGCAAAAACATACTCCAGTTGAACACAAGACTTCACAATTCATAGTTTAAAATACTTTAATTAAGCAGAAATTTAGAACTTCACATCGGCTCATCATAGAACAGAGCAACGACTTTATTTTCACAACACTAACCAAAAAACGAAAGTTCAAAGCGAGGAGTAGAAATTGGAGTTCTTTACAGCGTCAGGTGATAAAAGAAGTTTAGGAACCTGAGTTAAATTTACATTATTAGCTCCATGATGCGAAACAAAAAGCGTGCTTAAAGGGTAATTGGCGATCATTCCGTTCGGGTTGCCAGAGTAAAATATTTATCCCCTCCTGACTTTCCGAAACCTGTAGGAAAATGTATTGCAAGAAAAACGACTTCACAGAGTATGAAGGGGAAACGTTCACTCCAGTAAGTGTGCAATTCTTTTAAGATTATACACGAGAAAGCGTTCATGGGGAATACACTCCATTTATTGCCAATAAAAACTTTCAAAATATTTCAAGTCTGTCACGAACAATTTGTTTCATAACTTTGATGTTCTTACTAGATCCAGTAAACTATTCATGTTATTAAATTATTTCTTAAAGCCCTCCAACTCTCTATAAAGGCATTTCTCCCTTAAAAAGAATTAAAATAATTGAACTGCAATTTACTTGAGGGAATAAATTTATTTAGATTATTAGATTAAGTGAATTTAACTTCCTTTTTGGTGAGAAGTATGCTACAATCACCCACTTTGTGCTATTAAAAATTTTAAAGTTTTTCATTTTAAATATAAAATTTTAAAAATTAGAAATATTTTATATGTATAGTAATACCCATATAAACATGTTATTAAGAGAAAAATTAATTACAAAGAGATTATAATTAAGAAAAAAAGAATTTTTGCACTCCAGACCCTTTTAAATGTTTCTGGATTAGAAATTTTTCTAAACTAAAAGTTCATAAATAATAAAATAAAATCTTCTGGATTATACTTCTTTTAACTCTTTTTTAAATGAAGTATTTCACATGAAATGCTATTGTAAGTATTGTGTTAATTACTAAGTTACATAGTTGTTTTTGGACACTCTCTAAAGTATGCAAAAATGAAAATATACCTGTTTTTGCATAATAGTTTGTTTACATAATATTTCCAAATGGTATAATTTTTTATTATTGCTCTGAACGGATCAAAGACTAAGTCCCACTTTGTCTTAATATCATTCGATGTATCAATTCTGATATACGGCTCATCTTCACTAGGAATTCTAGCATACCAATACAAGAAAATTTTTGCAAATGGAAATCCTATTCCTTACGTCGAACTATGGGCGAGTACTAGAGTGCAGCTCTTCGGTACCGATTGGTTAGGGTGCTGGCCTTCGGTACCGGAGTTCGTGGGTTCGAGTCCCACAGTGGCATGGATGTTCGTAGCCGTTCGGAATCGGCTTAAAGCTGTAGGTCCCGGTCTCATTAGCCCTCGTGTTGCAAAAAGTAGACCGTAGCACTCCAAACCAAACCGAAGTTCGCTGGTTCAAATGCCGCTCCGAGCATGGATGTTCGTAACCGTACGGAATCGGCTTTAAGCAGTCCTGGTCTCATTAGACCTCGTGAGCAAAACAGAAGACTGTAGTGGTCCAAACCAAACTTTATTCTTCCTCCAACCTCATATTGGACAACAGATGTTTCCGAAGCGTATTTAGTTGCATAAAATAGTAGATCAAATTTACTTACAGAATCTCCTATTATAATAATAGCCTAAGTTATCAATCCGTCTGTCCTCGAATTTATGAAGCGGTTGGACCTGGAATGGATAGAGGCATCCATACTGGATTTTTTATCAGCTAGAGTTAGCAAAGTTCGAAATCCACCCCTTCCCCCATTTTTTAGCATTTAATGCCATTATTTCAAGCCCTATTTTCTCCTTGTTAGGAGCAGATGATTCAATTTATCAATTTGCCACATAATAAATAGATAAAACAACATTTTTTCTAGCAGTATGACGTTATTCCTTTAACCATTTTATTTTATCATTTCTTATTTTAATTTATTATTTTCATACGTTTTATCACTGAACTTAGGTATTACGTAAATAATTTTCTTTTATATTTGGTTTAAATAATAGATTAGGTATATATGTGATCATTTTAAATTTAATCATTCATCCCATTTTGTTGCAATGAAAATTTTATTACTGGTATTAACAACAAATTCTATCTACCTCTAGGATGTAGTGGAAATGATAGTTTCATTAATTACTGTGGCAAAAAAAAATTGGGAAGAACTTAACGATCACTTTAACTTAGCTAAGAAAACTTTAAATTATCTTTCTAAATGAATTCAACTTGATTTTTAAACTGCATTCACAGTATCGGGAGACTTTAGAGGAGTATGAAGAAAAGCAAATTATTGAGCGTGTACCACATAATTCTCAGTCAAAAAACAAAGCATTTTTTATGTGCCTCATAGGGTACTTTACAATTCTGGAAAATTAAAAGTTTTACTGAACCCGTCCTATGACGGGCTATATACTAGTATAAAATAAAAACCAGATACAGTTGATATTTGAATAAAAAGTTTTCGCTAAAAAATATTTAGATTGAGCAAGTTTTTTATTTTGACTCTTCATTTGTTAAAATTGTTTTATAATAAAACAAAACTGTTCTATAGAAACAATAAAGAATTCCTTCTACTACTCATTCATTACTGTACATGTAAAAGAAAAAAACAATAGTTTTACAATTTCTAAAAATTTGGATTGATTTTAATAAATTTTTAATAATTATTTTTTTTTTTGGTTTGGTTTTGGTTTGGAGCTCTACGGTCTACTTTCTGCAACACGAGGGCTAATGAGACTGGGATCTACTGCTTAAAACCGATTACGAACGTCTACGAACATCCATGCCATAGTGAGATTCGAACCCACAAACTCCGTTACCGAAGGCCAGCACCCTAACCAATCGACTATCGTTCGATAGGTACGATATTTATAATAATTATTTTTAAATATTTTTAATTATTTATATATAATTATTTTTAAATTGATAATTCATTTTTTATTTATACAATTAAAATTTCAAAAATACTAATCCAGAAGTAATTTTCTAATAAAATGTAGGCAATCATCTCAGCATAAATTATATTCTCCTTTACAGCGAAAATAAATATCAAACAAGTATTGTAAATAAAGAAAGAATTTACGTCTTGAAATCGATTTTGTAAAGTAATAAAGAAGGAGAATAAAAATTATTTGCTGACTTATAGAAGTTCTATTTTTCTTTACAAACAGATAATACTTGTAAACTAAAAGGTTAATTTATCCCAATAAAGAAAAATTTTCTTTCTTTAGACATCTCTATAGTTAAGATCCCTTTTATTGTCGATCTACTAAAGGAAACTGCATCATATAAAAAATATTTGATGATGATTTCTTCTATAGAATGTACTACCGAATCCCCAGCTCTCACGTGAGGGTAAAAAAGAACCATGTTTTTACGATTTTTCAATTTTTCAATTTTTAACAATATTTTTTAATAATTATTATAAACTAGAAATTACTTTTTAATTTATAGAACTAAAACATATTCCCTATATAATAACAGCCTAAGTTATCTGTCCGTCTGTCCTTGAATTTATTTAACGGTTGGACATGGAATGGATAGCGGGATCCATATTGGATCCTTGATGAGTGAGGGTTAGCAAAATTCAAAGCGAGTAAAACGTTCGAAATCAACCCCTTCATCTCTTTTCGAGCGTTTAATGCCATTATTTCAAGCCTTATTTTCCCCGGTTCAGAGCACGCAATTAATTTTATCAGATAATAAAGCGGTAAAAATAACATTTTGTTTCTAGCATTATGACGTCCTTCCATCTCATTTAATTATTTCTTATTTTAAATTATTTAAATATCGTCTGCATTATTTTCATACGTTTCATCACTGAACTTAGATATTACGTAAATAATTTCCTTTTATATTTGGCTTAAATAATAGATTATGCACATATGTGATAATTTTAAATTTAATGACCGATTATTTTTTGTTGCAATGAAAATTTTATCACAGGTATTAACGACAAATTGTTTTCATGAAAGTCTTGGAGTCTATTTCAAGGACTAATAAATATTTAGCAATTAAGTTATATATCTTTGAAAATTAAGAAGTTTGTTCGTTTGTGTGTTTGTTTTTTATACATAACCACACGGTTTGATTAAATGAATTCAACGTGATTCTAAATTGCATTCACGGTAGCGGGAGACTTTAAAGGTGTTTGAAGATAAACAAATTATTGAGTGTGTACCAGGTAATTCTCAGCCAAAAAACAAATTATTTTTGTTACCTGCCTCATAGGGTACTTTACAATACTGGAAGATTAAAAATCTTATTGATCCCGTCATAAGACGGGCTATATGCTAGTCAAAAATATGACTCTATACAAATTTTCAAATAAAGCGTAGGTAATCATCTTAGTATACATTATTTTATCTTCTATAATAAAAACAAATATCAAAGAAGTATTGAAAACGAACAAAGAATTTTCCTGCTTGAAATCAAACCCGCGTGAAAGCCCCGAACCGCCAATGGATATGTAAAGTAATAAAGAAAAAGAATAAAGATGGTTTGGTGACTTACATAAATTTGATTTATCTTTATAAACCGTTGATATGTGTAGACTAAAAGTGCAATTTATCACTGCAAAGGAAAGTTTTCTTTATTTTGAATATCTCATTAGTTATGAGTACTTTTATAAGAGAAACAAAATTTAGAAACCGAGGTACTTTCCCACGATGGTCTGCACGTGCATGCACAGCTATGGGAGAGATTTCCTAGAGGAATTTAGCACGTCTAGTTTAGGGACCCCCGCAGAGAAGGTAGAGATCACGGAATGGCAGCATAACGGTCAAGCTCGCACAGAGATGTAACCGTGAGTTATGGGAGCAGGGGCTAAAAACATAATGTCAACTTGCACCAAAGGGGCTAATTTAATGAGCCCACCTGCACTCCCGAAGGGGGTGCAGATGTGGGAAAATTTCCCGAAACAGTCGATTGGAAAGGAAGAAAAAGGGGCGTTAAAACCGAGGTGAGGAGTTGGGATACGAAGTTAAGAAGAGAAGTTGAAGTCGGGTTTCGAGAGAAGTGGGACATAGAATCCGAAGCCCCGCTCCCCATCACCAACTCGTCCCGTGCGCCCGGACCGACACCACATGAGGAAAGCCCCTGCCTGATCCTTTGGACTCATTGAAGGACCGACACATCGCGTGAGGAAAGCCCCTGACTGCTCCCCTGTGCCTTTAATAGAGGTAAAGATAAAATAATATTTACAGTTACTTAGGCCTCTATTAATGATTTTACCTTGTAATTGAATAATTACGCGTTATAAAGAGAATTGTAATAATTACGGTGTAAATATAAGACATAAATAATGGATGATTATGATATATGATAACCAAGAAGCAATGTGTAAATTAATGTACAGAATAAATGTATGAATCTCAATATAAAGTATTATATTCTTACTGTGTTTCCTCTTGTAACCGAACACTGGTGTTATGGATGTAAGTACATTACAACAAATATATAATAATTTCTTCTAGTGCTGAATTGCCGAACGATGGCCGAATGGTTAGGATGCTGGCCTTCGGAACCGGAGTTCGTGGGTTCGAATCCCACTATGGCATGGATGTTCGTAGCCGTTCGGAATCGGCTTTAAGCAGTAGGTCCCGGTTTCATTAGCTCTCGTTTTCGGTAAAGTAGACCGTAGCGCTCCAAAACCAAACCAGTTCTATTGCTGAGTTACCAGTGAGCATGTGAAAGCTAAAAATAAAGATTTTCGTATTTTTTAACAAATTGGTTAATAATTATTTATAACTGATAATTCATTTATTTATATAAATAAACGATCAAAATTATTACTGTAACATAGATTTTCCAGTGAAATGTAGGTAATTTTCTTAGCGTAAATTTCGTTACCTTTTATTATAAAAATCAATGTGAAACAAGCATTGTAACTTAAGAAAAAAAAACTTTTCAAGCCTGGAATCGAACCCGCATGAAAGTCCAAAACCACCGATGCATATGTAAAGTGATAACGAATGAGAATAAAAATGGTTCGGTGATTTATAGAAATTTTAATTTTTTGTAAACCGTTAATATTTGTAGACTGCAAGTGCAGTTTGTTATTGTAAAGAAAAAGTTTCTTACTTTTGACGTTTCATCTTTTAAGATAACTTTTATAGGAAATCTACAAAACAGAACTTTACTATAGATATAATACATATTTGATGAAAATTTTACAGAAGAATCACAAGTGCACGTGAGAGAGTTAAAAAAGAATAACAAAGTTTCGTAAAAGAAAATTTTGTATTTTTTGAAAAACTAATATTTTTTAAAGTCACGAATGCGAAGTCCACAGGAAAGGGATAATTCTTCGTATATGTGAGTTGTACTCAAACGACTACTATGTAAACATGAAAAATCTTCTGTGTTGTTTTTATGATGCTTTAATAAGTAAAAATGGTATTTCTATCAACATCTTTAAACTGTAACAAAAAAATTAACTTTTTTGTCTACATTAAAATCATATATGAATACATAAAACTAAAACTTTTAAAAACATTTCTAAACTAAAATAGAATTAAAAGTTCAGAAAAATTGAAAACGCGAATTAAAATTTTCTCCGCTTTTTGAAGAATGATACAAACAAAACTTCTATAAGAAAAAAAGGAAGAAAACCACAGGGAGATGTTAATATACATAGTACAAATCTTGCCTCAATTTTTTTCCCTACATATAAATGAGCAAAACTTGCTTTCGAAAATTTACATAGGTGATCGAACATTCCTTCCTATAAGTGGATATTTCGTACAACTAATCTACGAGTAACTACGTACAACTAATCTTTCGTACAACTAAAGTATCATCGAGGATCAAGAAGTGTTTCGTATAGCTGAATTTTTCAAAGAAGTGAATCTAAATCATTTTTATATATAAATTGATGATTATTTTTTATTTTCATAATTAAAATATCGAGAATATGACTGTTAAGTATTTTTTTATAAAACGCAGGTCATTCTCTTTGCATAAATTATGTTATAGTTTATAACAAAAACTACTATTAAATAGCTCAGCCGGCAAAGTCAGCTAGCTGATAACCAGAGGTTTGAGGCGAATATATTTTACCGAATTAGGGTGGAATATTAAATTAAAACAATTTATCCCCCTCTTTTCTATCATTGTACATAACACATTAATCTTCACCCATCAATAAGCTTTCCCTTTCACTAAATTTATGGCTTCTTGTTCACTTTCTCAAATTTGTTATGGACCATTTGTAAAATCTGCGAGCTAAAAAATAAAAGCGTGGGAAAATTTACTTGAAAACTGTTCGAGTTCGACTGATTTTTCAGTCGTTGTAAGCTGTCGTTGCAAATAACGTTAGCATTGTTTGAAATAATCATTATTTCGTTGAACAAAAACATTATCCATTTTAAATATATTATTAAAAACATAAACTACATAGAATGTAAGTAATAAAAAAATAGATAAGTTGTGTAACTTAAGAAATAGATTATTTTTATTTCCCCCATAATACAATCACTGATATGCAAACAAGCATATATATATATATATATATATATATATATATATATAAAAATATATTAATATATAATATATATATATATAATATATATATATAGTTATATATATGATATATATTTATATATCTTATATATATATATATATATATGTATGCATACAAATATATGACTATATATATATACACATGGTATATATATATATATATATATATATATATATATATAAATATAAATAAATTATATAATATATAGATATATATATATATATACTCATATATATACATGTATATATATATATATATTATAAATATAAAATATATATATATATGTATGTATATATATATATATATATATATATATATAAATATAAATATATATATACATATATATACATATATATATACATATATATATATATACATATATATATATATATATACACATATATATATATATATATATATATATATATATATATACATACGCATATATATACATGGTATATATATATGTGTGTGTGTGTGTATGTGTGTGTGTGTGTGTGTGTGTGAGAGAGAGAGAGAGAGAGAGAGAGAGAGAGAGACAGACCCAGTGATGTGGACCAACAAAGAGGTTAGAAGTTTAGAAATTTATATATTCTCTTTTACATCTGATTCAGTGAAGAGCTGAAACCTTGTAATTGCCTGTTTGGGCTCATCAGTCAATACAGTTCAATAGTTTTATAACATTCTATCTTGACAAATTGTGAAAAAAATTCTGCTTGCAGCTTTTTTTGAGAGAGTGATTGATTGGTTTGGTTTGGAGCGCTACTGTTTACTCTTTTGCAACACGATGGTTAATCAGCCCGGGACCTACTTCTTAAAGACGATTCCGAACGGCTACGAACACCCATGCCACAGTGGGGTTCAAACTTCGGTACAAATGATCAGCGCCCTAACCATTCGGCCATCATTCGACGATAGAATATGACTCAATGTATCTGCGAAATCATTTTGAATTTTCATAAAAAGTGATTCGATTTTTCGTCAATTCATTTTTGGAAACTTAATTTGCACCATTTAATTCCTTTCGCAAAGCTACATCTTTTCTGTAAATTTAATAAACGGTTGCTGTAAACTTTGGGAATTGTGAAGAAAAATCTACTAAAATATATCTTGTTTTAAAGATAAATTCATATCTTCCTTAATATATGAGCAGTGTTTCTAAATAATCATGTGATCATTTGGAATAGTCAAATAAATTTCGCGCAATAGTTACAAATTTTTTCCAACTTTTTATGATAAGGTGATCAAAAAATTTTCTCTTTCAATATGTGGGTGGTTTTCTCAATTCACAAGTCACCTAAACAAAACTGGTGCAAGTTAGTTTTAGCATCTACTTAATGTGGCCAAAGTGAAACAAATGACCGAATATTTTTTTAGAAAAAAAATTTGAAACATATAAGTGGTCATAATGTTTAGTTGTAACGTTTATGTTTGCTTAATCATAATTCAAAACGATTCTTGTATGCAGTAAAATTTCGGGATTTACATAGACAGAATAACTTCCAGCTATTTTGAGAGAGTGATTGAAATATGACTCAATGTATCGCGGAAATCATTTTGAATTTTCACAAAACACGATTTCTCGTCGGTTCAATTTTTAAAACTTAATTTACAATATTTAACTCCTCTTGAAAGTTATATATCTTCTGTAATAAACTGTTGCTAAAACTTTGGGAATTGTGAGGAAATATCTACTAAACAAAATTTGTTTTAAGGATAGATACCTTCACATCTTCTTCACTAAATGAGTCGTGTTTCTAAATAATCATGTGATTATTGGGAATAGTCAGATAAATGTAAGCAATAGTTACAAATTATATCCAGCTATTTGTGACAGAGGCGTAAAAATTGTTTTTTTTTCTCTTTCAATATGCAAATTTATAAGTCACCTAAACTTTATTCGTGTGAGTTAGTTTTAGTATCTACTTTATGGGACCAAACTGAAACAAACCACCAAATACTTTTTTTAGAAATAAAAAAAATTAAAAGTGATTATAATGTTTAGCTATTAAGGGTATGATTGTTTAATCCCAATTCAGCATGGTTCTGGCATGCTATAAAATTTAGATTTATATGGACAAAATCAATTATTGATAAATGGAGAAATTTCAGGCATCACTCTAAGCTAAAATTTTGGGTCTTACGGTGAATTGGGAGTAAACCACGACGATGACTGAATATAAGCGAGAAATACAATCTTTGAGCCGTAAAAATCACGATCTTCTCCTTAATCAGCCTCTTTCTACTTCCTTGAAAGAAGTGAAGAAAGCAACTCATTTTCAAAAACTTTTGGAGTTCACAGTCCAAAGGACCGTTTCGTTTAGACCGTATCTGAATCCCTTTTGACTAGTTTCGGCATAAGTTATCTATGTATGTACATGGAAATTGTAAGTTCAAAACTTTAAGAATCCATTTTGACCGTAGCATAATGAATTTTGACCAGTTTATCTTGACTTCTGTGTGTACGTACGTATGTACTAATTCACATAACTCAAAAACGATTAGGCATAAATGTTGAAATTTCATATTTAAAGTTTTTGTATCATCTAATTGTGCTCCTTCCTTTGAGATTACAATCAGCACTATATGTAACGAGAAATTATAATACAACGGATATGAACGTTGTCAGACATAACTCAAAAACAATTAGCTGTAGAATGTTGAAAATTTGCATTTAGGACTTAAATGATCTACTCTCACATTTAACTCAAGAGTTTATGGACGAAAAAGCCTAAGCGGGTGGAAAATGTTTTCAACATTATACGCATATTAATTAACTTAAAATTAATATATTTATTTATATTTTTTAGTTTTCGTACGAATTTAATTTGTATAAAGAGTAGTTTGTATTTATTACATTATAGATATATTAATTACAAATAGTTGTATTTTGGACAGTTGTAACATTTAGTTGTGAATCTCAATTTTTCCTTACAGTCCACTCTTTATATACCGAAATATTTAAATATAACGTACATTCACAATATTTGTTAAAAATAAAGAAAACGGAAAGATATCGAAGTATCCACATACAGTTCAAATAATACTTTTAAGTCTATTTTCAAATATGTAAATAAAAACAAATTAAAAAATTATTTTCAGAAAATGATTTTGAATTTTAATTGTTATATAACTTTCTAGTACACAGTAAAGGGATCATTGTAATCGCAAAAAATTTCGATTTATAATGAAATACCTATCTAACACAAAAATCTCAAAGTAACGCATATTAACTCTGCTGGTCGCGGCTGAAACGTAGTACTTAATCTCTACACAGACATCACCGAGACCTTGATGAACAAAATATACTTTCAACCTTTAAAGGAACGTGCAAATGATAATGCTCATAAAGCATCCTACTTTCAAAATTTAAAACAATGTACATCATTTCACAGGTGTACAATTAAGTCTTATTTTTTTACATCAGTTTTGCGCAAATAGAAATTACATTAAAATTCACCGTAAATTTTACTCAGACATGAAAGGACCTTAAGAAACGGAGTATACTTTCAATATTTAAAAGAATGTGCAAATGTGCAAATGTTTCTTGCGATATACATCATACAATCAAAATGTAAAAAATGTATATAATTTCATTAGTGTGCAAGGAAGTCATATGATGCCCACTTCAGATTAGTGGACAGTTAATTAAAATCCCTGATTGGTCAAAGGTTTGACAATTTAACCTACCAGCAAAAATAAATAAATAAATACAAATAAATAGATATGTTAAAATTAAAAAAAAAAATCCCCGTAAAATTTCTGGTATTGAAATTCTGATAGCTTAAGCTTATTATAAAAGAAAGTTCATAAGTTATCGATAAAGTAAAAATAATCTGTCTATTCTGTATCAGTCCAGAATCAAATTTTATTTTAAAATTTATCCTTGCAAAGATAGCTAAAGGATTTTTCCACTTTTTTTGGTGGAATAATTTCTTTAATATTAATTCAAAGTCGGAAAATATTAAAGTTGGTAAAATTTTTACTTATCTTCTAGATTCTTTAAGATAATTCATTCTCACTGTTGTCTGTTAACCCCACATGATAATGAAATTAAGTAGTCATATTTTTCGTAATATCCTAGAAGAAAACAGAGGTATCCTATTTTGGGGGGTATATACAACTTTCCTTTAGCACCAAGATTAATATTCGGTGTTTAAATGTACAAAGTAGTAACCTGAGTTTTAGCATCTACTTATGCTTCAAGTATATGGAAAACCTTTATATATATTTATTGTTACAATACTTATTTATATCACCTTTGTTGATATCAATTTAAATTTTAAAATCACTATTACAATAATTTTTTCCAATCAATCAGTCCTTAAATTTCAGGGAGTTAAAATAAAATTAACTTACATTTTCAACTTAGGTATTTATAAAATGGTCTGATCGAAAATAGAAAAGGAAGAATGCGAGAAATCAGTCCTTTGAGGACCAGCGTGCCGGGAATGAAACGCAGTCGCAGTACCGAACACTCTGAAACGCCGTTACCGACCTGCGCATTTTAAGCAATTAAGCCTAATTTTACAAAGAAAATCCTATAAAATCAGCATTTTAATATAATGAATCCAATTTTACAAATTATGTCTACAATACATTATAACTTAATATGCATTAATATAAATAATACAGCATTAATAGGAATGAAGGAAATATGAAAAATACTAGAATTATAACTATTCACAAGAAATCAATTACGATGCACATGAAAATATAATTACAAATACTATATACACGAAATTAAAAGAAAAGAATTCAAGCAATAAACATCTGTATATTAAGATTTCAATTGAAAATTCTGCTGTGTGTTTTAATGTTCAAAACTAGTATCGACGCACAGTCCAACGGTGCATATTTTGTACATATATGCAAAAATTGTGTAATGCATTGTGTATATATATTGCAACTACTATTATGTTTATAAATACAACATAAAAATAAGCATTTTTATGTATACAATATACTACCTCTTTAAGATGTATTGATATATACGAGGGTTACTCTGAAATTTTTGAGACACGCATAGACAAAATAATAATTAGCCCCAAAGGAATTGCGTATAAAAATAAGAATTTTTATATATAATTCCTTTGGGGCTAATTTTTATTTGCAATTCCTTTGGAACTGATTGGTATTTTCAATATTCTTATGGCCCACCTCCTGTTTTTGAAATTGAATCGAGTAGAATACAGTTTAAAACCTTTAAATGTGTTTTTGATCATTTGAGAGAATTAAATTCCCACTTTTGGTAATTTAATTCGCAACATTTGATATTACAATCTTGATAATATCTCTAATGTCTCCTCTTCTATTTGACATAAAAATAAAATCGGATTTACTTTGGAAAGCTAAATAAATGACTTATCTAATTAAATGGAAAAACATTTGTGAATGTTTCCTGAAAAGGGCGATATCACCGTGTTCTGGTAACTTAAGTTAATAATATTGCTATTAAAAAACATTAAGTTAAATTTATTACTAGTTTATTATGCGGACTAAACCATAATCCTGATCAAGATTATTGACTTGACTTATTAAAACACCCAAACCACGTTACCGAATTAATCATCATAGCAATGTGTTTTAAACCTTATATTTTGTAAATTAGGCAATCATTTTTTCACGGATCAAGTAAATAGTTCTCTCGCGTACTTTTTTTCTACTTGATTTCATTTAACTACAAACAAATTTTCAAGTGGTTCATTAGAGATCAGGGCTGAATTTAAAGTGATAGGGGAGGGTTGACTGAGCTCCAACCCCTCCCCAACCCCCCCCCCCAAAAAAAAAAGTTTTTTTAAAATGTTAATTTTTGTTTAATATTCTACAAAGGTGCTCTCCTAGTTTCTTGCCAAGTGCCCCACGAACCAAAATCCCAACCTGGTAGATGTTCAAGTGAAAAACATTATCGTAAACTGTGTTATGGGCTTAATTTAGAAGATCTCCTGAAAAATAGGAAAAAGCTTTGGAGAAAGAGAGAAATCCTGGAAAGAGATGGTGTATTGTATATAGAGTGGCTCATGCAAAGGAAAATTAAAGAAACATCCAACTGCTTGATAAAAGAGTTAAGGTTTGAACCAGCCCTAGCATTCACCCCCCCCCCAGACAAACATATAAAATACCCCTCCCCTCCCATTACGATAAAATGATTATTACAAGAAGTAAATTTTTGATAGATACAAACTTATGAATCTGGATAGTTTTTACAACAAAAGAAAAAACCTAACTGAAAATATATATTTATTGAAAACCATAGAATAAATTAAAACAAATAGAAAGACTAAAAAGAAATACCCTATTATCCCCCATATCCTTGAAATCCATACATATTGTGAAATTAATTTCACAGAATGAATGGTGAAACATTCCCTCTTTTTCTGTGGAACGTATATATTTTACTTAGGTAAATTATCTTTGGTTGTTTAATTAAACATACAGCTTTTTATGGTTGTTTCATTTAGAATTAAATTAAGTAATGTAAATATTACAAGTTTTAAAACGCATACAGCATATAAATGACTGTAAATTTTAAGTGAAAGAGAAAAATATATGGGAATAAATTTTCATTAATTTGGTATTTAAAACATCAGTATTTTTGTCTGACCGCAGCCAAAATATTGCCCCTGAAATTTTTTACCCCGGAGAAATGTCCGTATTGTCTGCCCCTAGAGTGGGTGTTGTCGTAAGACATTTGTCTCCCAGCTAACTCAGTCGGTAGAGCACGAGACTTTAAATCTCGTGCTCTTGCGTTCGAGCCCCACGTTGGGGATGTTAACTTTTTCACAGCCTTATGGGCCCGGTTCGGTCCTTGATTGTCTAAAGATATTCAAGAATATAGGATTACTCTCAGAATGATTCTCGAGAAATTCGATTATTTGCTAAGTTTAGCCTGATATGTTGGGTTACATATGTTAAGACAGGTAAAAAGAAGTTGGAAGGCTAATTTAAAATCCGTATTAAACATTTGCCACAAAATACAAGGGAGAATATAATAGTGAATAACAAAATTTGAAGAGATTTACACTTTAGTGGCGCCATCTATTATGAATAAAGTAAAATAGACTGCCTAATCCTACTTAATTGCATCGAAGGGGTTGGGGCTGGGAGTATGGAATAATTTACATGATTAGAATAGAGTATCCTGCTTAACCATCTACTTGACTAGCTATCTGACTCACATAAACACTATTTTAGTTTTAAGAATATGTTCAGCGCCGGATTAAACCATTTTGGGGCATTAGACATTTTCTTCTTAGTGAATCCCCACCCTCTCCCACAAGAAATAGAGCACACAAAAAAAAATATGTATTTAAAAAAATTATATTAATGTGATAAACGGAAAAAATCTTAAATTTTTATTAATAAAAAATATTTAATCTACGACAATTAATTTTAATTTTTTTAGAAAGTTTGAACAGTTTGCTTATATTTTTAAAAATTAAATGCCTAACAAAATTAAGTATATAAATTAACTTTGTTTATAAATTCCGCTTTCTAGTTTCTAAAGCAGAAAAAATGTATAAAAACAGCTGAAAAATTGATTTTTGATTGACTCACGGAGCTTCGTAAATACTTTTTTTACACATTTTAATATTGAGAATGACCTTTCCCCAAATGCATTTAATCTAGGCAAATTTAAATATATTCGAAGTAATATTTCTGTGTTAGGAAAGGTTGGTACTATTTTTGTGCATTTTAAAATTGCAGCATTTCAAATGACAATGGTAAATTTTGTCTAATTAAAACCAAAATCAAAGTAAAGTTAATTGTTTTTTCAAATATACGTAGACTATAGAAATCTGTCAAATACAAATAATGCATACGTGCTTTATTTGCTAAAGAGGGAGAGTGCTGTCTAGTACCAAGTGACCAGCACAAACGGGGACAGTTCCCTAAAACTAGGCAGGGAAATGCAGAATCGTGTAACCTTTATTACAGAGGAAAAAGCATATATGAAACGTTTTTCATTTTACAAAAAGTACAAATGAAAAACGGATAACAAAAGTATTAAATTTATATGGGCCATACACCTTGTATCTATGCAAAAAGCAATATTTTTTTGTTTATTACATACAGTTGTCCAAATGAAAAGTAAACTATCTTACTTACAAATCTTTTCGAAATAGGAGTTTGACCGAGACTTAGATATTTATTACATTTGTCTATGCGATAATACGAACTCTGAATATATATCTTTAATGTACTCTCTGGAATTCTTGATTCCATTTCATTCCGAGTACTCCGACAATCAAATACTTTGTATAATATATTGGATGACACTAATGCTCGGAATACTGTTTTATTTCACAAAGTTCACAGTTATTAAATTAATAAATTAAACAATATCAAAGAAGAAATATGTATTTTTTTAAACTCAAAAGAACACAGAAAGCGTGAGCTCTTTTAAAAATATTTGTTATGACTAAAGTAATGAAGGGAAACGAATAAGTAATAAATATGGATGTTTGTAAGTTTTAATAAGTATCCTTTATCCTTATTAAGGCTCCTTTATCATCCTACAAAAATCATCTTTTCTGATTGCAGACCTTAGATAAATTTACATGTGACTCCAGACACAATCTTATTTGGCGATTTATTTAAACGTCCGATGAAAAACTTCATATAGTACTTTCTTTAAAATTCAAATTGATTATGGAATAAAAGTTCTGCTTAAAAAATCTAATTAACACAAAACCATTTCTTTTCGTCTCATTAATTATCATGAAACGTATGGCGTATTCTTACTGACGTAAATTTTTATGATTAATAATCTTAGGTAAGCTGCATTCTTCTGGGTTTTTAACTATATTTTCAAAACTAAGAATTATGTGAACTTTACCTTTGATTCTCAAAGGAAGTGATATACCCAGGACTCATTGAACCCCCGGCAGAGACAAAATATTGAGATTTTTTGCTAATGTAAACTTTTGTAGTGTGATGTTAATTTGTTTCTTAAAGTATAAATCTCCAATTTAATAAAAAGTAAATAGTTGAAAAAGAAATTTTAGAAAATATGCATTATTTTTTTAGAAGGGGCCCCTTTAAACATTTTACGGAGATTCTCCTATTTGTTATTGCAACCACTGTTAATTTCTCATTATTTACAAGCACTTTCCATTTAAAATTTTTCAAATTCTTTTAGTATCTTTTTTTACTTGTAATCTTTTGAGAAATAAAAATATAAAATGAATGTAGCTCCTTTTTTCTTAAATTTTTATTAAGAGTTTTGTAGGTAAGTAATGCAAATAAATTGAAATTTAAGAATATAAGTATAAAAAATTAAGCTTGGATAGTTTTTACGAAGCATAAGTAAATATAACGGTATTAAAAGGAACTGAGTTAAACAATTATTTTTCCTTCCAGTGTATATTTTTTCTCGCTTAATTTTACAAATAAACTTGTATATCACAAATATATCACCAGATGGCGTAACAAATTTGCTCCTAACATCGATAATTTGGATTTATTTCGATTAAGCGTGATCGGCTTAATCACTTATCACTAAAGTAAAAGTATTTTCAACAATATATGAAAATTTAATTTTGCCTCAAGGATAATCTATTTTATTTCGGTGGCAAATAAAAAAGAAAGAAAACATTCAATTGATGAAAATTAATTATAAAGAAATATCTCTCATAGATATATATATATATATATATATATGCTTAGAGGTAAATATATTTATGAATATATTCATAAATATAATGTTATTTTTCCTTTATAAAGATTAGTAGAATGCATAATAAGTTTTCTTGTTTTTATTTTTTTTAATTTATCTAACATTTTCAATGAAATGCTAAAGGTCAGAAGACTATTCATATATTCATATATGAACGAGAATTCTTACTAAACTTTTCCACTAAGAGAGTTGCATATTTTTTCTCACGTCATTAGTTAATAAAATAAGACAAATTTTCCCAAATGGATAAAATAAATTTTCTTGTTTCTCTCTTTTTCTTGTTTTTAGTCTCCATGACTGTCTGATCCGATTTCAAAACTAGTCATGATCAAAACAGTTCCATAACTGTAATCGATAACTGACACCTGTTGTGAGGCCACATTAAGCAGAAAGCTGAAGCGGGATGAGTGAAAACGAGATGTTTCTACCGGCATCATGTGTTTATTTGTGACAGAAGCTTGTGAAAAGACTGTGTAAAGAATTGATTTCTCTAAATTTAGAGAGTTAAGGTAAGTGCGTTTCCTCTTTTGCATGCGATATTTGTATGTTGATAGCCGTTATTTAATATATATTTTTAAGGATTTAATACCTGAAACTCAATTTTATATATGTATTTATATACAAATATATGTACATTGAAACTGTCATAGGGATTTCGTTGTGTTGTATATTTAAATTTATTGTAATTTTTAAGACTTAATTACCCTGCTCCGTACCCGCAAATATCTAAATAAATAAATATATAAATAAATAAGTAATTTTTAGCTTTGTTAAGAATTACCTCACAAACGAAATATATCTGTCATAACAAAAGCTGCATAACAGATAAAATTAGTTTGGATTATTTTTGTAATTGATTTATTTATAGATGTTCTTTCCAAAATCATATATAGAAATGTTAATTACATACAGAAAATGTTATAAATAAGACTATTTATTGTAAAGCAGAAAATAATGTTTCATATAATCCTGAAAAAAGGGAAATATTCATAAGCGTATCCATACCTATAATTTCTTCATAAGCATATTTTATAGTTTTAATCTGCTTTATTTAATTTATTAATGCTTGAATCATTTCTGCCAAATATATATTGATGGACATTTTAAATCTAAATTATTATAGCTTTCTGGTAGTAAACCAAATATGAACTTTAAGTATCACAGTCTGTCCTTCTTAGTGGTCAGATATCAATTATAAAAACAGAAAATTTCGGGATAAGAGATTTATATCATATGTAAACACAATACTTCAAAGTGAGGTTTTATCGCAGATGTAGCGATTCGTCGTAATTTTAGCCGATGGACCTGCCAAAAAGATAAATTTATGTGTCGAAAAATCATCAAATGTCGATCCATATGACAAAATTATTAATAACAGCACATACTCGAAAATCAGTGAGATTGTTTATAAAACTTCCATTTACCTTCGCGAAACAAGAAAAATTGCTTTGAAAAAACATGAAAATCCTACATACTATTTCTTGGGTGTCCTAGGTATTAATGGGTTAAAGGAATGAATGTGAGAAATTCTTAAAGAGATATGTTACAGTAGCGCTGTTTTAAAAAGAACCTCAAGAATCTGTATTTCCTTCTCCCGTTACCTCAATACCAGTCTGCTTCCAAATCTGGAAGCATATTGCATGGTTTCGATTTCTTCAGTAATACTTCAATCTTGATTGAGCTTGAATCATTCATAATTTTAGGAATGATCATCTTCATAATTAATTCATAATTTACTTTTCGATTTTTTAAAAAAATATGCTAGAGGATTTAGCGTATACTACATTGAAATACATACTTGTTAAAAAAGATTATTTTCACATTTCAAAGATATCATTTTTAAAATATCGTTTCTCTCGTTTAACTGAATGTGAAGAATCTTTTAAACCTTTTCCATCAGAACTGAACTAAATTTAAAATGGGAAAAAATTTCAAATATGTTTTGTTTTTTTGACATATATTGTAAAAATTGATAAAGTTTTTAATGAAAGAAAATTTCATGTAATATTTTGGTTTATTCCTTATTTTTCTCTTTCGAAGATTATTATATGAGTAGAGATAAACTAATAAACGGTATCCATGCATTTATGACTTCTAACTATATCGATGAATCTTTGATTATGATTAAAATTTTTCCATTTCTTCCACACACGTACCCTTTATTATTTTTATTGTTATTATTTAGTTTTAAATCTTTTTGAAAGGTGAAGAATTACGTTAACATATGCTAGTTTCTCTGACTGAGATTTCTAATGCTACCGCTGTTAAAGGTTTGAGGAGAAAATCTTCTAACATCAGAATTTTTCTTTTCCAAGAATTTAGTAGAAAATGTGGTTTATGGAGCTTTTTATGCTACATTAAGGAATGAAAGTTGTTGTCAGATAGGTAAATAACATCAATTAGTCTCTAATATAGCTGAAAAGTTTGTAAAAGAAATTTTACTGTTCTAATATATATATATATATATATATATATATATATATATATATATATATATATATATATATATATATATATATATATATATATATATATATATATATATATATATATATATATATATATATATATATATATATATATATATATATATATATATATATATATATATATATTATATAATGTTCTGTTTACACATCCGATAAAACACAAAAAACTTTTACAAAAAGATAATAATAAATCAACATACATATATTTAAACCAGGCGGAAGATTGTCATTCGTGTCACTCGATTAAAAAAGTTGACTCTAACACCTCTGCTGCAGTCAAATTTTTATTAACGGAGGTTGTTTTTCTAAGGGTTTTGATCAACTTAAATAGACATAGTACTTTTTGAGTTGAAAAGTCTTCATTATAGATTATGTGTAGACAAGTATATATGCACAGTTTATATATATATGTATAGACATATGTATACACAGTTTATATATATGTGTAGACATGTATATACAGT